>CM069162.1:26569592-27277092 GCA_035221665.1 Okamejei kenojei
TCAATCAACCCATTGATGATTAGACTACTGAGAAAGTTGAGGGCCTGTTTTTATGCACTTTTAAGCCGGTAAACCTCCCCTTCAAACAGTGACAAGCAAAGGGTCAACAAAGTGGATACAATTTGGAAATCACCATTGCTATTCAGGTCGGGTTGACACTGGGTCGAAATGTTACGCGAGGTATTTCCCTCAGAAGGTGTTCCTTGCACTGACTAAGGGACAAGCAGCTGGCCTGTGATCCACAGTGCAAGGAAATCTCTGCGGAATATCTATGGTGTGCGATTTATTCCTCTTTCCATTGATGCTGTCAAACCTACTGAATTTTGGCAGCATTTTTGGCTTTTATCATTTCAAATTTCCAGCATCCGCAGTTTTTTTCCAAATTAAACATTTTCTTCAATTAAATGAAACCTGCCCCTTTTTTCAGTGACTACGTCTGGATGGTGAGTCTCTTGCGTGCAATATCTACGTGATAATTATGTGTTGCTCAGAAAATGAATGATTCAGATTCAGAAAGGTTAATCATCTTGAAATTTCACTTGGTTGCATTTGCTAAGTCTGATCTTGCATGTACTAACCACATGAACTACACTGCTGTTGCCCAACTCTTGCTCCCCCCATATGGAACCTCCAGCAGTGAAGTGTCGTCCCTTCTACCTGCCAAGGAAATTCACCTCCACTCTCATGACTGCAGTCTGCATCCTGTTCCAGGCTAACGTTCGGCTAGCGTTTGAGGAAGTATAAGTCCCCGTGGCGCAGCGGTAGAGTTGCTGCCTTATAGCAAAATGCAGCGCCAGAGACCCGGGTTCGATCCCGACTACGGGTGCTGTCTGTATGGAGTTTGCACGTTCTCCCCGTGACCTGCATGGGTTTTCTCCGAGATCTTCGGTTTCCTCCCACACTCCAAAGACGTGCAGGTTTGTGGGTTAATTGGATTGGTTAATTGGCTTGATAAAATGTAAAAATTGTCCAAGTTGGCGATATGCAGAGTACTGCCCTGCCGGCTATAACATTCAGAAGATTCAGAAGGTTATAAGCCACTGCCAACAAACATCATGCAGTGTCTAATGATGCCTTCTCTTTCATTGCCCGATTGACTTCAACAAAGCTATCTTGAAGAAGGCACTACCAAACCACCATCATCACATTTCCAGCAGCACCAGAGAATCACTCTCAGCCACTGCTACTCCGATGAGATACCCATTGCTTTATTGCTCGTGCACTTTGGAAAAACTGGACCATCTGACTGTGCTACTTCCTCCTGTGTGTGTGCAGGGACTGTAGTGCAGGTCCAGTGAAGGGAATTATACAGAACAATGATGCTGCAACTTCTTGGAGTCGGTAGACTGGATGATGTTAAAGGATTCTGCACCCAACGAGTGTGCATGGTTGTGACGAACTTCATAAGGAAATATATGCAAGAGTGCATCCGAGTGCTCCCTAACCAGAAGCCCTGGATGAACCAGTAGATCTACAACCTACCGAGGACCAGATCTGCAGCATTCAAGTCAATCGATCTGGAGTCAAGTCATATAAGAAGTCCAGGTCCGACCTCCAGAAGGCCATCACTAATATAAGGAGACATTTTCATACTAAACTGGAGGCTCACACAGATATTTGGCAAATGTGGCAGGGTTTGCCATCACTTCCTACCTAGTAGCTCAAGTGACAGCGATGCATCACTCCCGATGACATGAATGCTTTCCATGCTCACTTTGAATGGCAGACGAGTACCTTCACAACATCCTACAGGGTCTGATGGCATGTAAGATGCAAATCAACTCCACTGCGATTTGCCTACTGCCATCGCAGGTCAAATCCTGGAGGCCACTATTGATCGCAAATATCATGTGCAATGTCAAACTCATGGAAATGTCTCTGCTCCTCCCGATGCAACTAAATCTTGACTTGCTCATCAGTTAACCTCGATAAGTACAAATTGGCAACACTGCTTCCTCACTGACCATCAACTGTGACACCTCAGGGCTGTGTACTCAGTCCTCTACTCTCCCTATAAACTGTAGAGCCAGATAAAGCTCCAAAGCCGATGATATCACCATTGTTGGTCAAATAACCAGTAACAGTGAGATACAGGAGAGAGATCAATAATCCAGTTGAGTGGTGCTGAACAACAATCTTGCTCCCAATGTTAGCAAAGAGCTGGTTGTTGACTTTAGGAAGAGAAAGCCAAGGGATCATGCACCTGTCTTTATTTTCAGGATGGCAATGGAATCAACAGTTTCAAGTTCTTGGACCTACACATTAGTTTAGTTTCGTTTCGAGATACAGCATGGAAACAGGCCCTTTGGCCCACCGAGTCCACATCAACCAGTGATCCCCACACACTAACACCATCCTACACATACTCGGGAAATTTTGCAATTATACCAAGCCAATTAACCAACACACCTGTCTTTGGAGTGTGGGAGAAAACCGGAGACACCAGAGAAAACCCACGCAGGTCACGGGGAGAATGTACAAACTCTGTACAGACAGCACCCGTAGTCAGGATCGATCCCCGGTCTCTCGGCTGTAAGGCAGCAACTCACCGCTGCGCCACCGTGCTTCCCACCCTCCAGAAATGGAATTGTCACCATCCATCTCTGACAACCTGGCTTATTGAAACCATCACAGAGAAAACCTACCAATGCCTCTACTGCCTCGGAAGCATGTCACAAAAGACAATATCAAACCTCTACAAGTGTATGATGGACTGGTTGCATTACGGCCTGGTTCGGTGACTCCCAACACCTGGCAACAAAGAAAGCTGCAGAAAGTGGTGGTCCATTGCCCAGTCCATTACAGGGCATCATCATTAAACTCCTGACTTACAGGATACACTGCCTCCAGAAGACAGCTAATATCATCAAAGACCCACACCAGCCTGGCCAAGCCCTCTTCTCCTGTTAACATCCAGGAGGTGGTACAGAAGCTCCAGAAACCATTACTTCTACCCTCAAGAACAGATTCTTCCCATCAACTGACAGGTTCTTGAACCACCCAGCATAATCCTACCTCAATACCAAATGTATACAGACTTTGCAACACTATGGCTTCTCTACATCAAGGGTTCCCAACCTGGGGTAAATGTCGCCTACCCAAGGGGTAAATTTGTTGATTCTGGATTTGTACATATTTTTCCTCATTGACTGACTGTGTTTGGTTCTGGTATACCAGTATCTGTTCCTCATTAGTTGTTCAGAAATAAGTGAAATAACATTGCTGTGTGCTATTTAAGTTGACAGGGGTAAACGGGAGGAAAAAAGTTGGGACCCCCTGCTCTGTATACTTGGGGGTGGGGGGGGGGGGGGGGGGGGGCGCTATCCTGTTCAGTTTTAGAGTAACTGCGGAGTAAGAGTAAGATTAAGAGTAGAGTACGAGTAACTCAGTCTTAGAATAAAGGGGAGCTCATTTAACACTGAGGTGAGTCAAAACATTTTCACCCAGAGAGTTGTGAATTTATGGAATTAATGTTCCCAATGTTGGGCGAGTCCAGAACCAGGGGCCACAGTCTTAGAATAAAGGGGAGGTCATTTAAGACGGGTGAGAAAAAACTTTAACCCAGAGAGTTGTAAATTCCCTGCCACAGTGGGCAGTGGAGGCCAAGTCACTGGATGGATTTAAGAGAGAGTTAGATAGAGCTCTCCGGGCTAGTGGAGTGAAGGGATATGGGGAGAAGGCAGGCACGGGTTATTGACAGGGGACGATCAGCCATGATCGCAATGAATGGCGGTGCTGGCTCGAAGGGCCGAATGGCCTCCTTCTGCACCTATTTTCTATGTTTCTAACGGTCAATTCTTGTATTTTGTTTTGTTCAAGATTCCAGCTGCTGCAATACCATGTGTCTCCAGTGTGGTTACAGTATACAGTGTACAGTAGAGCCAGCGAGAGGCGTCTGGCGCCCACGGCTCCAGTTCATATCGGGTGCACATGACAAATAGTGGCCCTTGCAACACGACCAACGCTTCCGGCCATTCCAAGAAAATTGAAACACACAACAGTCAGCAGCACTAAGAAATGTTCTGTTGATCAAGTCCAATAAAGAACAAAAAAAATCCCTGTCTGCAGTTCCCACTCCCATCCCGTCGTCACAAACCCACGTTGTCCCTGACCTCTCTCTCACACACACACACACACACACACGTTGCCCCTGACCTCTCTCTCACACACACACACACACACACACACACACACACACACACACACACACGTTGTCCCTGACCTCTCTCTCTCTACACACACACACACACACACACACACACACACGTTGTCCCTGACCTCTCTCTCACACACACACACACACACACACACACGTTGTCCCTGACCTCTCTCTCTCACACACACACACACACGTTGTCCCTGACCTCTCTCTCTCACACACACACACACACACACACGTTGTCCCTGACCTCTCTCTCTCACACACACACACACACACACACACGTTGTCCCTGACCTCTCTCTCTCACACACACACACACACACACACACGTTGTCCCTGACTCTCTCTCACACACACACACACACACGTTGTCCCTGACCTCTCTCTCTCACACACACACACACACACACACACACGTTGTCCCTGACCTCTCTCTCTCACACACACACACACACACACACACACGTTGTCCCTGACCTCTCTCTCTCTCACACACACACACACACACACACACGTTGTCCCTGACCTCTCTCTCTCTCTCACACACACACACACGTTGTCCCTGACCTCTCTCTCTCACACACACACACACACACACACACGTTGTCCCTGACCTCTCTCTCTCACACACACACACACACACACACGTTGTCCCTGACCTCTCTCTCTCACTCACACACACACACACACACACACACACACACACACACGTTGTCCCTGACCTCTCTCTCTCACACACACACACACACACACACACACACACACACACACACACACACACACACGTTGCCCTGACCTCTCTCTCTCTCACACACACACACACACACACACACGTTGTCCCTGACCTCTCTCTCTCACACACACACACACACACACACACACGTTGTCCCTGACCTCTCTCTCTCACACACACACGCGTTGTCTCACTGAGTCATCTTCAGTTCCAGGCAATTATTGATTTTCTTCGCTAATGTTTTACGGGACAAGATATTTTTCCCACAAATGTTTTAAATATCTAGCCGCCCTCCCTGCAGTAGGATTTCTAATATTGCTTCCTTTAAAGCGACATGCGCATATTTTGTTGTCATTGAAACGATCGAACTTGAGATAGACACAAAATGCTGGAGCAGCTCAGCGTCTCTGCATGGAGGGAGGGAAGGGGCGACGTTTCGGGACGAGGCACGTTTGCTCCATTATTCTCAATCACAAACACTCGGAAGGACCCCGACGCGAAACATCGCCTATCTACTCCCTCCGTGGCCCTGTCCGACCCGCTGAGTTACTCCAGCACTTTGTACTTTACTAAACACTCTTTCTCCATCCACTCCGGCAAAGCTCGTTTTATAAAGCTCGCTTTCGGAGTTCCGACCCAATCGGCCCGCAGTTTCAAGTCTCTCCCGCTCATCATTAAGGTGCCAATACTACAAACCCGCCGTGGTGGCTCTGGGATGAGCTTCCAGACCAGAGATAGACGCAAGATGCTGGAGTAACTCAGCGGGTCAGGGCAGGGCAGGCAGCATCCCTGGAGAGAAGGAGCAGGTGACGCTTCGGCTCAGAACTCTCCTTCAGACCAGAGATCCACCGTTACAGGATCTTTGCTTCAGACCAGAGATCCGCCGCTACAGGATCTTTGCTTCAGACCAGAGATCCGCCGCTACAGGATCTTTGCTTCAGACCAGAGATCAGGTCCCGTGACTTTCTGGTGCTTGAGCGAAGACACAAACTGCCGGGGGACGGACACCCAGCGGGGCAGGCAGGTTCTGTGGAGGGAATGGACAAGGCGGCGTTTCGTGTCTTCAGACTGAAGTCGGGGTCTGAAGAAGGGTTAACGAAGAAACTGCAGATGCTGGAGAATCGAGGGTTACACAAAATGCTGGAGAAACTCAGCGGGTGCAGCAGCATCTAAGGAGCGAAGGAGATAGGCGACGTTTCGGGTCGAGACCCTTCTGAAGAAGGGTTTCGGCCCGAAACGTTGCCCATTTCCCTCGCTCCATAGATGCTGCTGCACCCGCTGAGTTTCTCCAGTATTTTGTGTGCCCTCGATTTTCCAGCATCTGCACTTCCTTCTTGAACCCTTCTTCATTTCCTCCCCAGATATTGCCCGACCCGCTGAGTTCCTCAAGATTCTGCAGTTCCCCGATTCTCGCTTTTTTTCCCCCGGTGCTTTTCCATGAAGAGGTCCTAGTTGTGGAGCCGTTTCAGAGTGTGGAGTGGGGTGGAGAGAGGCTGCGAGTGATGAGATTGAAACGGAGCCTGGTTACCCGACTATCGGCAACTACCAAATCCTCCCGCTGCGGTCGGAATTTACTCTGGGAGATCTCTGCTCAATGAAGACAGACAGACAGACAGACAGACACAAAATGCTGGAGCGACTCAGCGGGACCGGCAGTATCTCTGCAGACAAGGAATGGGCGACGTTTCGGGTTCGAGACCCTTCTTCTTCTTCAGATCCGAAACATCACCCATCCATTCCTTCTCTCCAGAGATGCTGCCCGACCCGATGGTTTACTCCAGCAATTTAAGAAGGAACTGCAGATGCTGGAAAATCGAAGGGAGACACAAAATGCTGGAGAAACTCAGCGGGTGCAGCAGCATCTATGGAGCGAGGGAAATGGGCAACGTTTCGGGACGAAAAGGAATAGATCCCGAAATTACTATCCAGCACTTTAATCTTGAACGATGGTGGGCGAACATCCTACTAATGCAAATACAAGGGATTTAAATGCCCTTCGTCCCGTTTGCAGAGAATGGATCAGTCTGAAGAAGGGTTTCGGCCCGAAATGTTGCCCTATCTCCTTCGCTCCATAGATCGCTCCATAGATAGTCCAGCATCTGCACTTCCTTCTTGAACCCTTCTTCATTTCCTCCCCAGATATTGCCTGCACCCGCTGAGTTTCTCCAGCACTTTTGTCCACCTTCGATTGTCCAGCGTCTGCGGTTTCGTCTTAAACACCGGACCAGACCACTGACTGTAGCCGCTAAGATAGGATTTACCACTCTGGGACTTACCTCTGCGCATGCCGCCGTGGCCATCAGCCAGAGCCACAAACCGGTGGCTAAACCCCGGCGTCTCATCCTCGGATCCTCGCTTGTCCAGTCTCTGGGGACGTGCGCCGGAGAACACTGAGCCCAAAACAAGGCAGCGGGGACAGGCGCCTTTGAATTTTGCCGGTGAAGGCGGCCACGTGTTGCCCGGAATGGGTGGGAGGAGCCCGAGTGCTGTTGTTGCGTTAAAACAAGAAGCTGAAATTACTCATCGGTTCAATCAGGCAGCGCTTTGCTGAGACTCTCGGCAACTCCGAGCCCGGGGAATTGTATCTGAATGATACCGGGGGTGGGTGGGTCGGTCGGATAGACACAAAGTGCTGGAGCCACTCAGCCGGCCGTCAGGGCAGCGTCTCTGGAGGGAAAGGATCCGGCTCGGAACCCTTCTCCAGCACTTTGTGTCTGTCTTCGGTGTAAACCGGCATCTGCAGTTCCTTCCTTCGCACGTGGTCGGTGGGGTATGAGACGGCAGCAAGGCTCCAAATAGACAATAGACAATAGGTGCAGGAGCAGGCCATTCGGCCCTTCGAGCCAGCACCGCCATTCAATGTGATCATGGCTGATCATCCACAATCGGTACCCCGTTCCTGCCTTCTCCCCATATCCCTTCACTTCTCTTTCTTTAAGAGATTTACCTAACTCTAAATCTAAAAGCCTCCAGAGAATTGGCCTCCACTGCCTTCTGAGGCAGAGAATTCCACAGATTCACAACTCTCTGGGTGAAAAAGTTTTTCCTCGTCTCGGTTCTAAATGACTTACCCCTTATTCTTAAACTGTGGCTCCTGGTTCTGGACTCCCCCAACTTCGGGAACATGTTTCCTGCCTCTAGCGTGTCCAAACCCTTAATAATCTTATATGTTTCATTAAGAACCCAAAGGGCTCCATTCTATCAACATGTGACAGTCCCGCCATCCCAGGAAATCACAGAGACACAAGGAACTGCAGGTGCTGCAATCTTGTGCAGAACACAAAGTGCTGGAGTCACTCAGTGGGGTCAGGCAGCATCTTTGGAGAACATGGACAGGTGACCTTTTGAGTCGGGGTCCTTTCTTCAGGCTGACCCACTGAGCTACTCCAACACTTTTGTGTTCGACATCAAACACAGCGTTGCTGTTAGTCCCGCCACTGCCTCGCCCCGTACTCTCTCCGAGACCGCTCCAGCCCCAGTAATAGTCAGTCAGAGTGGGAACAGGCCCTTCGGCCCAACTTACCCACACTGGCCGACATGTCCCAGCTACGCTAGTCCCACCTGCCCGCGTACCTCCATGCTTGCTACGACCCAGCAGGGACCTGCCTGGAGAATCGAGGGTACACAAAAAGCTGGAGAAACTCAGCGGGTGCAGCAGCATCTAAGGAGAGAAGGAGATAGGCGACGTTTCGGGTCGAGACCTGGTCAGGGATCCACGGTGATGTGAACAATGAGTGAAAGATATGCAAAAAAGTATCGGTGATAAAGGGAAACAAGCCATTGTAAGCTGTTTGTGGTGTGAAAATGAGAAGCTGGTGCGACTGGGGTTAGGTGGGAAGGGGAGGAGACAGCAAGGGTTAACAGAATGAGTTCAAAGGAATGAGTGAGTTGTCACCCAAACCCTGTGGAATAGTCATCGTCCAGACACAAGGTCAGAATCCTGATGAAAGCCTAAAGTAGTTCTGTAAATAAATAATGAATAATTCCCAAATCATGTTCTTGAGGGATCACACTGGAAAAGTTCACCAGCTATGGCTAACTCGAAAAATTAAGATTATTATTAAATCAAATGATGTCACAAGATGTTGAGAGACTTTGAAAAAATCATCAAATAATTACCAATAAAGCTATAGAGTGAGAAATAAGGACAGGAGAGGAAGTATGCAAAAAGATAACAACAAATTCTTGATGCGGGTGTCAGAGGTTATGGGAAGAAGTCAGGAGAATGGGATTGAGAGGAAAAGATAGATCAGCCGTGATTGAATAGTGGAACAGACTTGATGGGCCGAATGGCCTAATTCTGCTCCTGACGCTCATGAACAAATTGCAAGCGGTTTTGACGTCAACGGGCAAAGAAGATTTGTGAAAGCAAACCTTGCGTCAACCAGAGGAATAGACGGGAGAAAATAAAATGAAGAATGAAATGGGAAAAATGTCAAATGTTGTGCCTGACATCTAAACTGGGGACATAAAGAACATTTGAACATGACAAATCCTTTGGATTTGCAGACAGTGAAGATGGTTGTGAAACATTGCAGCAGCATCTTGATCGATTGGCCAACTGGGCTGAGAAATGGTTGATGGAATTTAATACAGAAAAATGTGAGGTTTTGCATTTTGGGAAGTCTAACATGGGCAGGACCTACACAGTGAATGATAGGGCACTGGAGAGTGTTGTAGAGCAGAGGGATCTAGGAGTGCAGGTGCATGGTTCCTGGAAGGTCGAGTCGCAGATAGATAACTTGGTTAAAAATGTATTTGGCACATTGGCCTTCATCAGTCCGAGTATTGAGTATAGAAGTTGGGAGGTCATGTTGCAATTGTACGAGACGTTGGTGAGGCTGCATTATTGTGTCCAGTTCTGGGCACCGTGTTATAGAAATATGTTGTCAAGCTGGAAAAGTGTACAGAGAAGATTTACTAGAATGTTGCCTGGGCTAGAAGGTCTGAGCTATAGGGGGGTTGAGTATGTTGGGACTCGATTTCTTGAAGCCAGGAAGATAGACAATAGACAATAGGTGCAGGAGTAGGCCATTTGGCCCTTCGAGCTAGCACCGCCATTCAATGTGATCATGGCTGATTATCCCCAATCAGTAACCCATTCCTGCCTTCTCCCCATATCCTCTGACTCCGCTATTTTTAAGAGCCCTATCTAGCTCTCCCTTGAAAGCATCCAGCCTCCACCACTCTCTGAGACAGAGAATTCCACAGACTCACAATTCTCTGTGTGAAAAGGTGTTTCCTCGTCTCTGTTCTAAGTGGCTTACCCCTTATTCATAATGTGGGATGATCTTATTGAGGTGTATTAAATCATGAGTGGAATAGATCGGGTAGATGCACAGAGTCTCTTGCCCAGAGTGGGTGAATCAAGGACCAGAGCACATAGGTTTAAGGTGAAGATAAAAAGATTCAATAGGAATCTGAGGGGTAACTTTTTCACAGAAAGGGTGGTGGGTGAATGGAGCAAGCTTCCAGAGGAGGTAGTTGGGACTATCCCAACATTTAAGAAACAGTTAGACAGGAACACGAATAGGACAGGTTTGGAGGGATATGGAACAAATGTGGGCAGATGGGACTAGTATAGCTGGGACATGTTGGCCGGTGTGGGCAAGTTGGGCCGAAGAGCCTGTTCCCACACTGTATCACTTCCATGTACCTAGCCAAATGTATTTTATTGTCATAGCCATTATGGCCAAATGTATAATGCGTAGAAACACTCATAGTGGGGGATTTAATTACCCAAATGTTAATGTTACCCTGATGTTAACTCAAATTGAGTCAGCATAAAAAGCATGGAGAATACAGACTTCCTAAAATGCAATGCAGAGAATCTCTTTAACCAGCTGATCCGGGTGATTCTGGACTTTCTTTTAGGGAATATCGCTGGGCAGGTGGAAGGAGAGTAGGGAAACATTTAGTGGTAATTAAAATAACAATGTCATTTTTGGCATAGTAATGTAAAAGGGCAAAGATAAAGTCAAATAAAAATTCAACATTGGGGAAACCCCAACTTTCCAAGAGAGAAAAGTGATTTAGCAAAAGTGGACTGGAAACAATGATTAAATCCGTTTGAAAGCAGAGATCAAGTAGGCAGTGGAGGTCAATTGACTGATGTTTTCAAGAGAGAGTTAGATATAGCGCTTCGGGCTAACAGAATCAAGGGATACGGGGAGAAAGCAGGAACATGGTACTGATTTTGGATGATCGGCCATGATCACATTGAATGGCGGTGCTGGCTCGAAGGTACTCCTGTACCTATTTTCTATGATTCTATGTTTCTAAGTAGGAGTTTCGCGGTGCTCAGGGTCAACATATTCCCACAAAGAAAATTGCTGGGACAAATCAAAACCTCCTGGTTGACAAAATGCATGGAGATTAAAATGAGGTCAATAAATAGGTATGTTACAATACCTACCTTGACCAGCGCTGCAGTTCTGCCGCTCCCCGTGTGCGTGACTTTGGCGCCTTTCAGAGCGGGGGGGGGCGGGGGGGGGGGGGGGGGGGACGGGTTTAAAATGCCGTTTTTCCCTAGACGGTCCAAATCGATCCATGTCGTGCGATTTCGTCGCTAAAGAGAAATCGCGCCGACATTTCATTCATGAAGCTATTTTTAAACTACGCTAGATTATTTATTAACTAGAGTAGTTTAAAAATCATCTTCTAAAGCTCTGAACGCCGACAGCAGAACGGACCTAACGTAGGGGAGAAAATAAAGTGCACAGTTTATTTTTACATGAAAACTTGGTTTTTAGGAAGCCTTTAATCACATTTTCATGTTGCGAAATGGGGACAAAAAAAATGTATGAACCGGCAGTGTTTTTCCTGCCGACTGGGGGTTAAATTCACCGCAAACCGCGAGGTTCCAATCCACCGCATTCCACTAAAACCCACTCGCAAGTTGATTTAAATGGCCATTAATTTACAGGAATTAAACACTAAATTCCTTCCATTTGGCCTATAAATTCATGAAAATGAGATTTAAAAATCATGTTATACTGTGGATTATTGGGTGAATGGTATTTGGACACATAGGCAATTTAAAAATGTTTATCATTTCTTAAGAAATGGATAGATGTTTAGATCTAGTAGTTGAATTTTGTAATTAGCTACAATTAGACAACTAACTAATTATTTGCTTTAATTTCAGGTCATCTAAGTAAGATTGTTTCATATTTGTTTCAGAATGCTTCAATCTATAATAACTGAAAATGTCATTGAGTTCTCTTAATGTTTAAGAGAGTTTTGGGCTTTTGAGTTAAGTCAATGGAAAGGCAATGGAGAACAAGATGCTAATTTCCGAGTATGAAAATGCCCATAACCTTTTTAATACTGAAGATATGAAAGTGAATTAGGTGTCAAATTAAACTTCTTTTTATGCTTTATCTGATGGGATAAATTGCAGACTTGATTTTTAAAATCTCAAAATTTTGTTACATTGCTACATTAAACTGAAGCTTATGAAAGATACTAATAGTTTAACATTGCAAGGAGCCAGGAAGAGTATAGAATTTATTGGAGTGGAATGAATAGAGAAAATTATGAAAACAGAGATTGTATGAAGCAACATGATCAATGTGCTTTTATGCACATGAAGAGCACGAGGATAACTAGGAGATGAAGAGCCTATTTAGGATCAAGGGGATAACATACATGTAGAGTGGATAAGTGTGGTAAACGTTTGTTTCATTTGCCATGTAGCGGGTAAAGCGGATACTTTACAGTAACCAATTAACCAGAACATGTTTGGAATGATGGGGCAAACAGGTGCATTCAACTGAAACCTACTTCATAACAGGAATAACTACACATAGATTAAGATTGAACTCAGGACATTGGAACTGTGAGACAACAGCACCTCCTGAATAGATAGAAAGATTAGAGCAATGACAAAAATAAATATTCTTTGACCCAGGCCGTGATAAATGGTGTGAAACTGACTACGTGGTAGAGTGTAAAGATAGAAACCATCATGTTATTTGGAAGGTAAACAAAAAGCTGGAGAAACCTAGCGGGTGCAGAAGCATCTAAGGAGCGAAGGAGATAGGCAACGTTTCGGGCCGAAATCCTTCCTCAGACTGATGGGAGGTGGGGGGGGGGGGGGAGAAGAAAGGAAAAAGGAGGAGGAGGAGCCCGAGGGCTGAGGGAGAGGTGGGAAGGGGAGGAGACAGCAAGGGTTAACAGAATTGAGAAAATTCAATGTTCAAGCCAAGAGGATGCAGACTCCCCAAGCGGAATATGAGGTGCTGTTCCTCCAATTTGCGGTGTTGCTCACTCTGGCCGTGGAGGAGGCCCAGGACAGAGAAGTCGGATACGGAATGGGAGGGGGAGTTGAAGTGCTGAGCCACCGGGAGATCGGGTTGGTTATTGCGGACCGAGTGGAGGTGGGTTCGGCCTCCGCTTGGTCTCACCTATATAGATAAGCTGGCATCTAGAGCAGCGGATGCAGTAGATGAGGATGGAGGAAGTGCAGGTGAATCTCTGTCGGACCTGGAAGGACTGCTTGGGTCCCTGAAAGGAGTGGAGGGGGGAGGTGAAGGGACAAGTGTAGCATCTCTTGCGGTTGCAAGGGAAAGTGCCCGGGGAAGGGGTGGAGCGGGAGGGAAGGGAAGAATTGACAAGGGAGTTGCGGAGGGAGCGGTCTTTGCGGAAGGCAGACAGGGGGGGAGATGGGAAGATGTGGTGAGTGGTGGGGTTACGTTGGAGGTGGCGAAACTGGCGGAGGACTATGTGTTGTATTTGCCGGCTGGTGGGGTGAAATGTGAGGACCAGGGGGACTCTGCCCTTGTTGCGAGTGGGGGAATGGGGAGAGAGGGCAGTGTTGCGGGGTATGGAGGAGACCCTGGTGCGAGCCTCATCTATAGTGGGGGAGGGGAATCCCCGTTCTCTGAAGAATGAGGACATTTGTGATGACCTGGTGTGGAACACCTCATCCTGGGAGCAGATGCGGCGTAGATGGAGGAATTGGGAATAGGGGATGGAGTCCTTACAGGAAGCAGGGTGGGAGGAAGAGTAGTCCAGGTAGCCGTGGGAGTCAGTGGGTTTATAGTGGATGTCGGTCAGGAGTGTATCCCCTGCAATGGAGATGGTGAGGTCAAGGAATGGTAGGGAAGTGTCGGAAATGGTCCAGGTGTATTTGAGTGCCGGATGGAAGTTGGTGGTGAAACAGATGAAGTGTTATTTGGAAAATGCTTAGACATGTACTTCTAGAAGTTTGGCTTGCAAATCTGTGGCCCTAATAATGCAGGAAGGTAACATTAGTGAGTTTTTCTTTATTAACCAGCAGAGATGTGTCACAAATGTAACTTAAAGTGTCCAAGTTTGGCGATGATACAAATCTAGATGAGAATGTAAGTTGCACGGATATGTAAAGAGGCTGCAAAAGGGACAAATTGATGGACAAGAAGGTGCCAAATAAATTGTATTGTGGGATATGAAAGATAATTATCTACTAAGATGCAAAGTATAGAAATGCAGATGTTTATTTTGAAAGGTAACATTAGTAAGTGATAGTGAACAAACTTTGGGTGAAATATGTCAGTAAGTTCATCTTTCTGCAATAAGAACTGTGGGAAGACATCACATGTATGGGAAACATATCAACAAAATAGAGAGAGTACAGAGGAGATTTACTAGAATGTTGCCTGGGTTTCAGCACATAAGTTACAGAGAAAGGTTGGACAAGATAGGTTTTTATTTTTTGGAGTGCAGAAGGTTAAGGGGGGACTTGATAGAGGTCTTTAAAATTATGAGAGGGATAGACAGAGTTGACGTGGATAAGCTTTTTTCATTGAGAGTAGGGAAGATTCAAACAAGAGGACATGATGTGAGAATTAAGGGACAAAAGTTTAGGGGTAACATGAGGGGGAACTTCTTTACTCAGAGAGTGGTAGCTGTGTGGAATGAGCTTCCAGTGGAAGTGGTGGAAGCAGGTTCGATTTTATCATTTAAAAATAAATTAGATAGGTATATGGACGGGAAAGGAATGGAGGGTTATGGTCTGAGTGCAGGTAGATGAGACTAGGTGAGAGTAAGTGTTCGGCACGGACTAGAAGGGCTGAGATGGCCTGTTTCCATGCTGTAATTGTTATATGGTTATATATATGCAGGTAGACAAAAATGCTGGAGAAACTCAGCGTGTGAGGCAGCATCTATGGAGCGAAGGAAATAGGCAACCATGTTGAATGCATCCCAGATGGGATATTTAACTGATGAAGGAGATACTTGTCTTCGGGGGGCTACAATGAAAATTCACTGCGTTGAATCCTGGAAGGAAAGAACTTCTCTGTGAGGTTTGATTTAGTGAAATAACACTCTATTCTCTGTGTTTTCTGAAGGCGGAGTAGATACAGGGAAGGTGTTTCCTCTTGTTGTAGTGTCGAGAACCAGGGGCCATTGACTAGGGATAAGAGGCCAGGCAGTCAGGACTGGGATGAGGAGAACATTCAGAGCTTGTAAAATGTTGGAATGTTCCGGTCCAGAGTCTTGGCCAACCTTTAAGGCTAAGTTGTTACAATTTTTTAGCATCAAAGGAATAAAAAGATAGAGATGGGAATGTATAAATCAATGTGAAAGATTAGCCATGTTTTTACTCTTAATAGTTTTTATTATGATGCAAGAAACATTAGAGCCTTAATCAAAGAACTTTACGACTCCACTTCAATCAAAATGAACCGCCACCACTTTCAGCGTCAGCTTGTACTTCAAACAGGAAGCCTCAAATACAAGAAACGAGCCATAGTTTCAAACTTCAATTTGACTTGCTTGTTAAATGTACTACAGAAGAATTGTTAATCACCTTCTTAAATTTGTCCCTTAGTCTTGTAATTTCTGTTACTTTATTGAGATGACAAAGCAAACTTTCAGATTTGAGGCAACTGGTCTAATAAGTAACAGTTTCAGTCAGCAATTCCCAGCAACACAAATGCTGAGACATTTCTGAGTGGCTGCGACCTCCCCACCCTGATCACTTGCTCATTTCGAGGGCTTCAATGCACGTCTGTGAGGAACTAGTTCAAATTCTTTCTGTGCAGAAAGGGTTCGGGAGTCTCAAGGACTGTCTCCCTTCTTGAGCCTATGTACATGCATTGGATGAGTTCAACAGAATTCTAACTTTGCAGGGTGTTGACTGTTGCTGTGAACAGTTCCGTTTCAGGAGATTGTCGGGAAGCACAGGATACTAAAACAGCTTTTTAAAACTAACAGCAGAAGCCAACGTATTACATAATATTGGTTGAGAGTTGAGCTTCCAATTCAGTATCTACTCCTTCCCGAGGACTGGCTGCTTCCACTCCCATTGTCCCTGTCTGGGGTCATCTACCGCTGATTCAGACATTTGTTAACCTTAGATTGGACAACTCTATGCACCCCTGGTTAGTTATCTTCCATCTCCCATGTATTCACCCAAACAATCTGCTAGAATATTGTAATTTCCACCAACTCTTGTTCATCAATCACTTTGTGCTTGCTAACCCTCATTGCCGGCCTGGTTGTGCTCCGATTATAAAATTCTCATCCTTGAATTCAAATCTCTCGATTAACTTGTCCCCATCCTACCTCTGAAACCTACTCAATGAATTGTTTATTTAATTGGGACCACTTCCGCATCACCATTTTCATCATTCCACCTTGAGGTATCAAGGCCCTAAGCTCCCTTAACCTCTTGTATCTCTATTCTTCAAGCCAACCCCTTAGACCTTGGAAAAGGTTTTGGTTACTTGCCCCAACATAGTTCAAATTCTCCTTAGTGCCGTTGATAGTTAAACCCATGCATGACTGGGAATTGCTTCATTTTTGCTGGTGTCCTTTCGTCATTTTTTTAAAAGACTGCCCACCACAGTGGTGTCAAATGCAAACTTGTATATTGAGTTGGATCCGAATTTGGCCGTACAGTCGGGAGTACATTTGGAGGCTGAGAATGCATCCTTGCAGGGTACGAGTGTTCATAATTATTGTGGAGGAGGTGTTGTCACCTGTACTCACTGATTGTGGTCTGCGGGTCAGAAAGTTCATGATTCAGTGGCAGAGAAGGGAACTGATTCCGAGGTCCAGGAGTTTGAAGATGAGTTTGTATGTGAACATGGTGTTGAAGGTGGAGCTCACGTCGATCAATAGGAGCCTAATGTAGACATCCACATCAGACATGTGGGAGTCTTTTAAAAGCCAGCTGATTCGAGTTCAGAACCCAGTAAGTTCCCAGGAGAATGAAAGATAAAGATGGCATGGTCCAAAAACATTGGATGACAAGAGATATTGTAAAATTTAGGCAAAAAGGAAAAGGAGACATATGTACCATTTGGAGAGCCCAAGTTGAATACAGCTCTTGGAGAAAAAAAGGAAGCAGGAAAGAATTTAAGCAAGGAATTAGAAGGGCTAACAAGGGTCTTTAAATGTCTTTGGCAAGCTAAATTAAGGGCATTTTATACATATATTAGGACCAAGAGGATAGCTGGAGAAAGGGAAAGTCCACTCCAAAGCAGAGGTAGAAATGTATTTGTGGAGACAGTAGAAGTGGGAAAGGTCCTAAATGAGTATTTCATGTTGCACACATCAAGGAGAAATACACAGACAACGGTGAGATCAGTGAGGGATGTGGTGATATTCTAAGGCATGTCAATAAGACTAGAAGTCTTCAGACCAGAAATGCTACCTGACCCAGCTGAGTTACTCCAGAATTTTATGACTATCTTTAAGGAGGTGGTGTTGGATGTCTTGAAAGAAAATGGGGACTTTGGGGAGAAGAGGTTTTCCGGGATGTTGTCGGATTGTAATGTGTTAGCTATACAGAGAGGTGGGATAGAAACATAGAAAATAGGTGCAGGAGTAGGCCATTCGGCCCTTCGAGCCTGCACCACCATTCAATATGATCATGGCTGATCATCCAACTCAGTATCCTGTACCTGCCTTCTCTCCATACCCCCTGATCCCTTTAGCCACAAGGGCCACATCTAACTCCCTCTTAAATATAGCCAATAAACTGGCCTCAACTACATTCTGTGGCAGAGAATTCCACAGATTCACCACTGTGTGAAAAATGATTTTCTCATCTCAGTCCTAAAAGACTTCCCTCTTATCCTTAAATTGTGACCCCTCGTTCTGGACTTCCCCAACATCGGGAACAATCTTCCTGCATCTAGCCTGTCCAACCCCTTAAGAATTTTGTAAATCTCTATAAGATCCCCCCTCAATCTTCTATATTCCAGCGAGTACAAGCCGTGTCCATCCAGTCTTTCATCATATGGAAGTCCTGCCATCCCAGGAATCAGTCTGGTGAACCTTCTCTGTACTCCCTCTATGGCAATAATGTCTTTCCTCAGATTTGGAGACCAAAACTGTACGCAATACTCCAGGTGTGGCCTCACCAAGACCCTGTACAACTGCAGTAGAACCTCCCTGCTCTTGTACTCAAATCCTTGTGCTATGAATGCCAACATACCATTCACTTTCTTCACTGCCTGCTGCACCTGCATGCCTACTTTCAATGACTGGTGTACCATGACACCCAGGTCTTGTTGCATCTCCCCTTTTCCTAATCGGCACCATTCAGATAATAGTCTACTTTCCTGTTTTTGCCACCAAAGTGGATAACCTCACAATTATCCACATTATACTGCATCTGCCATGCATTTGCCCACTCACCCAACCTATCCAAGTCACCTTGCAGCCTCCTAGCATCCTCCTCACAGCTAAAACTGCCCCCAGCTTCGTGTCATCCGCAAACTTGGAGATGTTGCATTCAATTCCCTCATCCAAATCATTAATATATATTGTAAATAGCTGGGGTCCCAGCACTGAGCCTTGCGGTAGCCCACTAGTCACTGCCTGGCATTCTGAAAATGACCCGTTCACTCCTACTCTTTGCTTCCTGTCTGCTAGCCAGTTCATCCACATCAATACTGAACCCCCAATACCATGTGCTTTAAGTTTGTATACTAATCTCTTATGTGGGACCTTGTCAAAAGCCTTCTGAAAGTCCAGATATAACACACCCACTGGTTCTCCCTTATCCACTCTAGTAGTTACATCCTCGAAAAACTCTATAAGATTCGTTAGACATGATTTACCTTTCATAAATCCATGCTGACTTTGTCCAATGATTTCACCACTTTCCAAATGTGCTACTATCCCATCTTTAATAACTGACTCTAGCAGTTGTTAGACTAACTGGTCTGTAATTCCCAGTTTTCTCTCTCCCTCCCTTTTTAAAAAGTGGGGTTACATTAGCTACCCTCCAATCCTCAGGAACTACTCCAGAATCTAAAGAGTTTTGAAAAATTATCACTAATGCATCCACTATTTCTGAGGCTACTTCCTTAAGTACTCTGGGATGCAGCCTATCTGGCCCTGGGGATTTATCGGCCTTTAATCCATTCAATTTACCTGACACCACTTCCCAGCTAACCTGGATTTCACTCAGATAAACTTGGATTGTTTTCTCTGGAATATTGGAGGCTACAATCTGATACTGGAGGGCATAGGTTCAAGCTAACATGGGGAAAGTTTAAAGGACATGTAAGAGATATGCAAGGCATTTTGTTTTAAAATGAGATAGGTGCCTGAAACAAGCTGCCTGGGGAGGTAGTAGAGGCAGATACAGTAGCAAAATGTAAGGCACGTTTAGTTTGACACATGTACAGATAGGGTAGATAGGGGGTATGAACAATTTGCAGGAGGGTGGGATGGGTTAGATTGGCATCATGGTTGGCAGACATGGTGAGCTGAAGGACCTGTTCCTGTACTGCACTATTCTATGTTCTCAGTTGCTCCAGTTCAGAACAGTGCCACTTAAATGTGTATTTATTGCAGGCTCCAGTGGGAGCTGTATACAGAACTCCTTGTAGCGAGGTAGAATGCATAAATAAGCACACAGGGAAGTCACATTTTGGCAGTAATTCATTTTCATATAGATTGGGATCAGTGCCCCAACTCTCAAAATGATGGTGAACTTCTTGAGCATGTTCAAGACAGATATCACAGAACCAGTTGTAGGTCTGCCCATATTGGATTCTGTACAGAGTAACAATGTAGATTTAGGTAACAGCTTAACCATGCATGAATATTGATCAGTTAGTGACCATGATATGGTTTAATTCAATTAAGTATCTTAAACGTGAGAGCCATTGTGAAATTCTAGATTTTCATAGTGAGTCGAGCTGTGATAAACTGGACCAATCTGATTATAGGCAAAATAAATGAGCATGACAAAAGCTGTAAAAACAAAACTTGCTGTGACACAGAATTAGTATACAGCTCAAAATGTGCAACTACGAGATAAGGAACAATCTAAAAGCAAAAAAAAAAAAAAGGAAAATCCAGTGCAGAGCTCACAAGAGAAAACAAAATGTGACAAAAACAGATAGTAAAATGGAGCCATAACAGAATTTGTTGCAACAAAAAATTACATATCTGCACTATGATTCTATTCTATAAACATTAAAGCAAATTTTATCTTTAGCCCAGTTTAGATCTTCAACTCATTCATTTCTCAAAGGCTGAGCCTTTGCCTCCGTGTCAAAATTGGTTTCAAATTAAAATATTGGCTCTGGTGTTTGAGACTCATCAAATTCAGGAGGCAATCATGAAGGATCTTCCTCTGTGTTTCAGGAGCTAATCCCCAAAAGTCTGCCTCTGTGCTCCAGATCAATCCCTTAGCCTTACATGGTCTCAGATCCACATCAGTCATAATGACATTCATCAACACCCAGCATTGTTCATATCTGCACATTCATAATGTGAAGCACATCAGTCATATCCCTTCCACATCCACTCATCTATGAACTGCAGGACATCAGAAATGGCTGGGTCTCAGTTAAACCAAGATAGAACAGAGTGCTTCAAGCAGGTTTCGTGTTGCTGCATGGCCTCCATGGGTGCTGAATCTACAGGAAATACAACTGCTGCATCTACAGGAAATACAAAAATAAAATTTGACCAGAAATAGTGTTAAGACTTTTTGAGTATAGGAGCAGGGAGGTTCTACTTCAGTTGTATAGGGTCTTGGTGAGACCCTGGAGTATTGCGTACAGTTCTGGTCTCCAAATCTGAGGAAGGACATTATTGCCATAGAGGGAGTGCAGAGAAGGTTCACCAGACTGATTCCTGGGATGTCAGGACTGTCTTATGAAGAAAGACTGGATAGACTCGGTTTATACTCTCTGGAATATAGGAGATTGAGAGGGGATCTTATAGAAACTTACAAAATTCTTAATTTTGGACAGGCTAGATGCAGGAAGATTGTTCCTGATGTTGGGGAAGTCCAGGACAAGGGGTCACAGCTTAAGGATAAGGGGGAAATCCTTTAAGACCGAGATGAGAAAGACTTTTTTCACACAGAGAGTGGTGAGTCTCTGGAACTCTCTGCCACAGAGGGTAGTTGAGGCCAGTTCATTGGCTATATTTAAGAGGGAGTTAGATGTGGCCCTTGTGGCTAAAGGGATCAGGGGGTATGGAGAGAAGGCAGGTACGGGATACTGAGTTGGATGATCAGCCATGATCATATTGAATGGCGGTGCAGGCTCGAAGGGCCGAATGGCCTACTCCTGCACCTAATTTCTATGTTTCTAAGATGAGGAGTTTTAGACATAATTGAATGTAAGAAATTTAAAACAACGGTTAAGAAAAACCTCTTACACATCTGCAAGGCCATGGAAGTTAAGGTTTATTGACTGAATCGTTAATGGCAGCAATTAGGATTAGATTGGATATATAGATAAAGGAGAATAAATAACATGAGGAAAGTGAAGCTGCTTGAGCCAAGTGGCCAGTTTTATGCCGCACCTTGTCTATTGCTACGTTCAATTCCGTTTCTACAACCACAACCACGAGAACAACCACGGTTAGAGTTTGAAGACAAAAGAGACTGCAGGTACTGGAATCTAGAACAAAAAACAGAATTCTGGAATAACTTAGTGGGTCAAGCAGCATATGTGGAGGCAAAAGGTGCAAGTCAACACCTCCTTCCACAGATGCTGCGTTGTTTTTTTGTTTGATGTTGCAAAACTAGCTTTGGGTACAAGGGTCTCATCGGCCCAACCTTGACTGGCCCAGTATGATAGATTGTCCAAGAACCTCCTCATCTCCCTCGAGAGAACAAATGTGGGTGTCGATAAGGTGTCAGATCTGGTGCATTTGGATGTCAATGGAAGTTGTGTTTCATGGTGAGTCTCACAGGGATATAAAGACATTGAAAAATAAAATTAAACAGATTCTTTATATTACGATTTATTTCCGATGACTGACTAGAGCTGTGATGCGGACCACCCAGGTGTATGCAGTTGGCCGTTCTTCCTATCCAACATCGTCGATCACGGGGAGACTGTCGTAGGCATCTGCTGCGGCAGGTTTGGTGTTGTGCGTACGCAGGTTGTCAGGAGCTGGCCGAGAGAACCGGTGGCCAAATCGTGGGGATGATGCAACTCCGCCTGCTACCATTGGGCACTCATTGGGCTGACAGTTCATACAGTCGGTGTGGGAACACGGTTTGAGCTGCCAGAAATCATCCAGGCTCACATTGCTGTTTTCAGCATTCGTTGACACCACGAAATATCGGATGCGCCCTTGCTTGCCAATGTCGCACATACATACCCAGGGTTCCCACTCAATCCACTGGAAATCTGCACCATCTGGGAACACAGGAGGCAGACACTGTCACACCAAACTCCATGCTACAACATATTTAGTGCTCCCAGATGGTGATTAATATCTGGGATTCCCCAAGTATTTGAAAATAAAACACATAGCAAACATTTAAAAAAAAAAGAAATGTTCTGATCACAAATCTCTGCAGCCAGACATGGATCCATGCAGCACAAGAGGTAACCTGTTTATTCCCAATGTCCTGTTTTCCCTCCAAACTCATTTTTTTTCATATCTTTACAAACCAAGTGACTAATGGGACACTGCTGTGACAATGGTGTCGGAAAAACAGTTCCAACCATCTTGTGTGAAACATGCAATCTATTGTCAAATCAGCTAGTGAAATGAATCGCTCATTAAGTACCTCATCAGAAAATGCTGTGTGCAGAAGAAGGCCATTGAGTCCATGGTAGCTTTTTGTAAGAGCAATCTAGTCCCTGGCTTTTTCTCCACATACCTGCAAACCACCCATCTGTCTGCAGGTGCCCATCTTCAACAGAAACATCTACACAAATCGCGGAACATCCTCCGCCTCACCTACCCACTGCCCCGGGACCTACGTTTACACAAATGCATTTTTTAAAATGTGACTGAAGCCAGTTCTTCCTCTCCGACAGTGAATCATCATGTCTCCTTGAGATATTCCACTACACAACACTAACCTCAACCAGGAAAGTCTTTAGTTACATTAACTACTTTGGGGTTGATTTTGAACTAGTGTCAGTAGTTACTAATGAATGTTAAGGCCCTACGAAGACTGTACTACTCAGGAGCCTAGGATGTACATGGTTTCCTGAAAGTGACATTCAAAGGTAGGCAGGCTTTTGCACACTGGCCTTCATCAGTCAGGACACTGAGTACAGAAGTTAGGATGGGATGTTGCAGTTGGTAAGGCTACACTAGGATATTGCGGAGACCTAATATTTAGAGTATTGCGTTCAGATTTTGTCCCGTGCTACAGGAACGATGCCATCAATCAGGAAAGAGTGCAGAAAATATTTAAAAGGATGTTGTCAGGAGAGATTGTACAGGCTGGGACTTTATTAATTGGAGTGTAGGAGATTGAGGGGTGATCTTGCAGAGATATATAACATAATGAGAGACATAGATAGGGTGAATGCACACAGTATTTACCTCAGGATTGGGGAAATCAAGAACTAGAAGGCACTGGTTTAAGGTGAGAGGGGAAAGGATTAATAGGAATCTGACTGGCAACTTTTTCACACACACACACACACACAATGGTACGTATAGGGACCGAGCTGCCAGAGGAAGAGGTGAAACATGTAGATGAATAACATTTGATAGATTGGTACACTGATAGGAAACGTTTAGAGGGATTTGGGTCAAATGCTGGCAAATGTATCTAGCTTAGGTGGGCATCTTGGGCAGCATGGATAAATTGGACCGAATAATCTGTTTCCATGATTTCTCTTATGTTCTTATGTAATTTTTCCGGCTAACTATATCTTCCTATGGTCTATTCTTCTTACATTTCTGGGTTCCAATTTTGAAATTAAGCCCCACTGTCCTAAGCTATAGTATTTCAAAGAGAGCAGTGGTCCACACAAATAATTGGAAAAAACACTAAAAACTTCCCTCCAATCAGGAAAACAACTATTCACCAGTTATCCTCTGCTTTTTAATTCCCCTACTTAATTTTGCATGCATACTCCCTGGAATTTGAGATCTTTATTATCTTAAATGGAAATCCCCAAACCTTTGCCATTATAGTCTGACAGACCTCAAGTCTCAATGACATATCAACTTAACATTTCTTTATGGGTTCTGCTTCAACACTTCAGCAAATATGTGAATTTTCTGTCACATTGAACAAAGCTTCTGGTATTCCACAGGGACAAGCCCACACCTCACTCTGTTTTACACCTACCCCATGGCTGTCGATTTTAGTCCTTGAGGGAAAAAAAGCAGGGGGGCGAACTCATACCCATGTTATTGAAAGGAAGGCGATGGGAGGTAAAGGGGAGCGAGGGCGTCTGAAAAGGTCGCAGCAGTGTTTCACTCAGTGGACCACGAGTGTCCAGCTGCTGACTATTTGATCATCAGGGTAGACACAAAATGCTGGAGTAACTCAGCGGGACAGGCAGCGTCTCTGAGGAGAAGGAATGGGTGACGTTTCAGGTCGGCAGAGATAAAATGTAGTCGGAGACAGTAAGATTGGTAGGAGAACTGGGAAGAAAGAGGGGATGGAGTGAGATGCTACTAAATTTAAGGTAGCTCTTTCTTCCCAAAAACCCTTTCTGGCTTAAGTCCTCCCTCCATCACCTCCAGTTTAAATTCCATTTGGAATATTTTGGAGGACCAAGAAACCAAGAACCAAGAGGGAAAGCGAGGGCTTCTTGAAGTAATCATCAGGCCTTGTGATGTGATCTCGTTTGTCACACGGGCCGATTTCACCAAACTCTACTGATTTAAACTGGTGGTGGATCAGCACCACCCCCAGGATTAAAGGGTCGCTCCTTCCAGCCAGCCAGTCAACATGTCCCGGGGGGGTAAGAGTCTTTCTTTTGGACCTGGCCTGGCTTCTCAGAGACCAGTGCCGCCCAACCCTGGATATCCCATCTTCTCTGGTTACCTCCTGCCCCGGGCCAGGCCCCCACCTCCTGCTCCTGTGCGGCACCTCCCACCAAAAGCGCCACCACCAACAGCGGCGACATCTTTCAATGTCAGGACGCTGTAACCAGGCAACACAACCCATCCCAACCCGTGTCCTCGGTGCGCGCGTGTGTGTGTGTGTGTGTGCGCCCACCACACAACGTGACCGGCAAAACAAATACTGTACAATGCAGAGAAACATTACGCTTGAGGATCACAACCCGTGGTTCTGGCAATGTCTCGCTGCACCGTGCATGGAGAGCTCGTACTACACAGCCATGCAGCCGAGGCTTCAGCGCAGCTGAACGTGGATGTCGGGAGGTAGACACAAAAAGTTGGAGTAACTCAGCGAGTTGCTCCACTGACCCGCTGAGTAACTCCAGCTTTTTGTGTCTATCTTCGGTTTAAACCAATATCTGCGCTTCCTACCGATACGTGGATATAGGAGGGATTACTCTGCTTAAACAGTGGCTAGAAAATCATCCAAATGAAAGTGCTCTGTCTATCCAGTGCGTTCATTTTGTAGCAAGAACTCATCACTAACTCGTCAGTTAGGATTCAGCGTCCAAGATCAAATCTTATCTCTGGAAACTCCAAATTCTTGACGGGAGGTATGGCAAGACTCTGAACAGCATCGTGGCCCGAAGGCTCAAAGGGCCGAATGGCCTCCTCCTGCACCTATTTTCTATGTTTCTATCTATGTGCAGAGGGATCTTAGAATCCAAGTTCATCCCTCATTGAAGGTGGCAGCACATGTCAATAGGGTGGTTAAAAAAAAAGGCAAATGGGTTGCTTGCCTTCATTGCACGATGCAACTGTAAAGGACATTAGTTAGTCACTTTCTAAAGTCTTTATTTATCCTTTATACTGTGTGATCTGGTCCCTGTCATTGCACCTGGAAATTCTGCTGGAGTATGCTAACTGCAGGCTGTTTCATACCTTACTTCATTCAACTCCACAAGTGATCATGGGCCTCAATGTTAGCTATTCAGACATTGGGATGTTAGGTTTTCCTGTTGACTACTTCAATGAAAAGCTGATCTTTTTAATGTCCTTTAACAACCAGCAAGTGCATTACATTTCCCAACTTCCCTAGACTACCTTATTATTTTATCTGCTGTACATATGCCAAGACATAAAAACAGCCTTTTTCCACGAGCAGTGGCTTTACTCAACAGCCAAAAGTCTTTAGCCTCCTTTTGCTCTGGTATTTTATTTCATTCTTCACATGTTTAAATTATCGTGGTTCATTTTTAATTGTTTACTGTGTATCGTGTTGTTATTTGCGAGTTGTTAATTCCTTGTATGTATATATACTTGGCTAATAAAATTTATTCAATTCAATATCAACAGCTAAATTGCAGAGCATTAACACATCCATACTGGAGTATAATACAGCAGTGTGCTTAAAATGGTTAATTCACCATCAGAACTGCTGATGCATGTTTATGAACTGACTGATCAGAGGCTTATTATATGTGTGGTGTACAGTTTAAATGTTCCATAATACAGAATGCATCTGACCCAAAGATACAAATAATCTATATTCACTTGAATATTTTTAAACCAAATCGTTCTAAGTGCCAATACTTCTGTGTACAGGTAGAACAGATTAGAATTGTGCAATTCAATTGAATTTAAATATTAAGTTTATTTGCAGAAAATATTACCACACACGTTACTATACATATACATGTCAGAGGTGAAGTGATTGTGGGTGACGTCCATACAAGATATGAAAGAGGGGAAAATCAACATGTTCACAAAACCCTTGCAAAAAAAGCTCAAGTGTGGCTCATGGCCCAGTTCCAACACTATTACATTCAATATACCTGCACATTCGGACACATTTAGCCTTCTAGTACACCCATGCATAATAGTAGGTGGACTGTTCTCAGATTCCCAGGAAATCTTACCAATCACGCCATGATGGTCACAATTTATGAGCAAAAATGAACACCATTTGATTAATCTATTGCCATCCTTGGTATTTGCGATTCTTATCCCTTAGCTTTATAATGTGTAAGCAGTTTTACGAAGTTACTCAGCTTTTTGCTCATTCAGAAGGGGACTCCCAATGTAAATTGTGTCTCATTTTAGTATCTGTAGAAAAAACAGGCTTAGCAGAAAGCAACTGCTTTTAGTGAATTCTTAATAGCTCAGTTTAAGAATCTTGTCGCCACCACAAATTTAAGGAATAGTCATGTGCTCAAGTATTTGAACGAAGTGATTGTCCTGTGGCCTTTGTAAATTCAGTGAATTGTGATCTCAAGAATCTTGTCGCCACCAAAGCCTACTATTTGTTGAGATCACAGTTCACTGAATTTACAGAGGTCACAGGACAATCATTTAGTTCAAATACTTGAGCACATGACTATTCCTATAATTCAGTTGCAGAACTGAGAAGGCACTCAAACTTTGCAATTTTCCTTACAATGTTAAACCAACCCTCTGCCTCCCTAAGATGGACATAAAATATATCTTATAGAATAGGAAGGAGTTCTCTCTAATGACCTGGCCAATATTCATCGTTAACCAAAACATTCTCTCTTCCTTATCTAATTATTTTGGGAACTTCACTGTGAGTAAATTGAGAGCCACGGTGACAAAATTTTGAGTATTTCATACACACCAAGAGGCACTGAATATTGCGAATAAGGCAACAGGCACACCATGGTAATATCGAGTTTGGGAGCACAGGTGTAAAAATATTAGACAAAGAGAATTCCAAAGTGAGAAACTGATTGCAATAGAAGAAAGATAAAGGAGACGGACCCGCACCAGCAGCCAGAACACACATTGTAAGCAATAATCAGAGTTTACAATATCATATAAATACAGTAAGATCAGGCTGAAGACACACAAGGACAATCAAAAGCTGCACATCTACCCAGGTGAAGCCATTTCAAAAATATCACAGTCAGAAATGTAATGAATGGCTCTACTGATTAATAAATTATTAGTGATCTTATGGTTTATCATTATGATACATTCCCCATAACTCAAGAACATTGCCACACTGCACTTGTAGAAATACCATTCACACCAACTCATTATTGTATTTTAATAATTAGATCAGCATTTTTTCAATGAATAAAAACAAACAATAAAACCATATTAAAAACACAAAAATATAAAAGCAAAAACCCTGCACGACTCTCCTCTGCAGTTTGCTACACATCTACAGATGACAGGTATTGTCAACCCAGAAAGAAATAACATCTACCAACAGCAAATGACAACTCACTGCAGGAGAAGCAACCATCAATTAAGGCAACTAATTGGAATATGCATAGATAGTCTCACCCCTAGCACGTAGACACACGGCAATTAATGTCCACACACATGGATGTACAAACCAACCCGATCATCAAATGCAGAGAGTAATGCTGTTACCTGTGCATATCAGCTGTAGTTTTCTCTCCAAGAAAGACTGATAAATCAGAAATGAAGAACAATTTACAAGGGTTCCCTTCAGCAGACATTCTATCTTACTGAAAATACTGCACTTGAGGTAGTTTTACACCAGGTATGAAAATTGCACACCTGGAGCGAGAAGCTCAGATTCAGAGACAAGATACGTCCCAGTATTATGAAGGGAAACCATACCTATGAATACAATGAGTTCTTGATATGCGGGTGTGTGCACCCAAAGGCTAGGAAGGTGAATGAGACCTGATTTTTATCTCAATTTCAGGCTTTGCTCTAGTTTCTGAAATTGGTACAGTGTTGAACGCGAGAAGTCCAGCAACTCATCTGTTCTGGTGCCTCCAGCCACTCGAGACACTGCAGCAGCACTCTAAAACAAAAGCACAATGTTGTTACCAGTCAGCTCTTTCTTCACAAAAATTACAGAATAGAGTGCACCACCAATGAACCTTTACACTCTTTTCTGTATATTATGCCTCCACTTTAAGTGTCCCTAACTTTTCTCCCCCAAATTAAGGACAGCCTTGAGTTCGGTCAGTCATGGAATGCCATTTTTATTCTTCCATATAGGACACAACGTAATTCATAGAGGTGTTGGTCACACCTTGGGCTGATTCCACCTTTATTTTAAAGTTTATGAAAAAGCTGAATATTGACCTGAGCTAATTGTCCACGGTGAAAATAATTTAAATGTGAAGTTAAAGAGTCAAAGGCAGGAAGGAAATCGATTAACGTTGTCACAAGTTGTGAAGTGAGAAAAAGTTATTTGAAGAAGCAGATAATAATTTTCTGTAAAATATAACAAGGCGTCAATTAGATCGTTCATCTTGAATAAAAGTTCACCTACTACTGCAGAGGTAGTACCTTAAACCAATTCTGTTTACAAAGAGTTATGCATGGAAACTAAATCCCATAGATGCCTTTCAATAAGTCTGAAAACCAATCAACATTTTGGGCCATTTGGTATTGAGTGATTCACATTCAGCCACAATGACCAGAGATGTTTCATTAGCTATTCGATATGGCAGGATATTAAATAACAGTATTAGCATCTTACCATATTGGAGCGATTAGGACTCAATGGCACAGAAGTTTTTTTGTTTTCCAATGCACTGTGCAAATCCAAGGTACTTGCTACGGGAGTTGTAGAAGGCATGGAACTTTCCCAGCCCAATAGACAGTGCTACAAGGTAAAACAGGGCACGATCAGACACTTAAAAAAATATGTACATTCACAATACTTTGACAGTGTAAAACACATAACCAAGCCCGAGCCTACCCTCACCTGTGCTCTGTTACTATGCCTTTCTCAACACAAAGTGCTGATTGTTGATTAGCTACATAAGCACAAAAAAAAGATGGAAATAAACAAATTTGGCTCCTTGAACTTGTCCTCTCAAGTAAACTCTCAGGAACACAAGCTAACCTCATGTCCAAGATGCCCCATTAGCCCACGTTTGACCCATATACCTCTTAACATTTCCTATAGACTCCAGCCAAATATAGAGCCACATTTAGACATTTCCATTTGAAGACTGTATACCTCGGTTTAATTGCATGAAGATGACTGATACAACAATTATATTTCAAGCATGCAAACACATCAAAACTTACCGAAGGTAATGACAGACTATCAGTAGGATTGAAGCTTTTCCTACGGTGAGGCTTGTATGTGTGCGGAGGGAGCAGCGTTGATCTGGGGATACTGACCCTGAAAGTATTATAAACATTGAATTTGTCCGATTAATTCAGATTGTTTTTAAGAACGCCAACATTTGCTAATCCTCAAACAATGACTGAAAAGTCTGTCATTTAAAGAGCAATGAATAAAGAAACAGGATTGTCACTGGTAATTGGAGTGAGAAAATGACGAGGCAGTCACCCGTTTTCCCAAAGAAAATCATGTACAGTATATCTCTACTCGAACTTCACACAAGGATAGAACAAATATAAAGGGCTGACGAAGGGTCTCGACCCGAAACCATTCACCCATTCCTTCTCTCCAGAGATGCTGCCTGACTCGCTGAGTTACTCCAGCACTTTGTCTACCTTCGACTTAAACCATCTGCAGTTCTTTCCTACAAAAATAAAGGGCTAGTGGGAAAAAGTGTAGCTGAGGCAAAAGATCAGCCAAGATTGAATAGTGGAACAGGCACAAGGAGTCCAATAGCCTTCTCCGGTATCTACTTTTTTCATGTTCTTATGAACCACAACATCAAGGTTGCGAGCAATCTTTTCCATTCAGTCTGTAAGAGATGTGAATGGACATGAATACATTTTGTGGCAGGAACAAAAGATAATGGGTTCAGTAATCTTTAATTTATCTGTAAGAGAACAATCCTCTTTTTTTTACACCCCCCATGTAGCTGAAGTTCCTTAAAGTCTAAGGCTTTAATCTACCTGTTGAAATGATGTAGGCATGTAGTATATGCAGTAATGGGCAGGATCTCACCTGATATAAGCAGGCTCCTCCATGGTGTGCGGTCGCTTCGACTTGGGAGTTTTACAAACAGCACATGCTGCTGCTGGTTCCAATGGAACTGCAAACAGGCGACTGTTAACACGGTAAGAATGTGTGCCTGAAAGACAGAATCACACCTATCCCTATTGTCAACTGCCAACAACATTCTTAATGTAGTAATGTAGCACAGCTCTCCAGCTTTCCAAAGGGCCTAGTAATAAATACTACCCATCAACTGGAGTCATGGGAACGCAGCAATAAGGAGTTGTTGACTACTTTGTTCATCCCTGCCAAGCCATTCAATAAGGTCATGGATGATTTAATCTTTGGCCTCAACACTCTTTGCTGCCAAATTGCCATAAATCTTCTTTCTCCTGTAGTCTAAAAACGTTTTTCAGCTCAATGCCTATTCGGAATGACCCCGCATTATTACACACCGAGTCAACACTGGACCAAACTATAACTTTAGCTTATAGAAAAGGACCGGAAATGTACAATGGGATATGGCTCAAATGCGGGGGGATGGGAAGAGCTTAGACGGGCATCTTGATCGACAAAGATGGGATGGACCGATGTTTTTTTTCCCTGTTGAATAACAATATAAAACATCATTAGCCCACAAAAAACAACACTCACATTGATGACTTTGACTGTTGTAGTTCAGTTCCTCTTGATCCATGACCTTATCATTTTGCTCTCCATCTCTAAAAGTAGAAGACATCAGATGATTAAAGATTGACAGATCTACTGAACATTGCAGCTTTCTACCAGCTCCTAGTTTCCTTTGGCCATGGATTAAACAGCTGACCATTCACCAACTGTAATCCCCAGAAAAAGGAAATTGCCAAGTGCTCATATTCTTTACAGCTGGCTTATCGTACCGGGCCGCAGAGCCCCCTCGTGCACGTTCAAGAGTTCAAGCGTGTTTATTGATCATATTCACTGAATATGAATCTGAACAATTAAATTCTCACTTGCTGCATTCTGCCATTCCACACGACCTAATGTTCTACGACAGCTGATCTGCAACAAATTTACTTTTCTGTTCTAGGTCTACATTCTTCAGTTCACTATGTGGTCAAAAATATATTATTCTCAGTCTTAACAATATTCAATGACTAAGCCTCCACGAATTACAGGATAACTCCAATCATTCAAAGCAAGTTAAGGAATTACTTTTGACCCCAGTCTTCAGTATTGGATTTGTTAACCTGAGAAGACATATCTCCTTATTCTGGACTTATACACACTCCCCCACCAAATTCCAATATCTCAAGATCACTCCTGCACTCTCTGGAAACCCCAAATACATGCTTACTCCATGTACTCTTGGTGAATACATTCTTCTTTGTTCACCCGTCGAAAATTCTGCAGTTCCAAAAAATACTGTTCAGATTTTTCTGACAGCCGTGAATCCACGTCTATCAGACCTGATGAGAACCAATCAGAAAATAAAAATCAATCAACTTGCACAAAAGAGATCTCACAGTGGAGAGGTGCAACAGGAGGGACCAACAAGCACAGTTACTGGAAAATGCTCCAGGCATCCCTGTAGCCCAAGTCAAGTCAAGTCAATTTTATTTCTATAGCACATTTAAAAACAACTCTCGTTGACCAAAGTGCTTTACATTGGTGCAGGTACTAACGTGCTACAAACAGTGGTATCTAGATCAATAATACATACATAGATACATACATACAGCGCTCCCTCAGAGGCTTGAGAGTAGAAATAAGTTTTAAGTCTAGACTTAAAAGAGTCGATGGAGGGGGCAGTTCTGATGGGAAGAGGGATGCTGTTCCATAGTCTATAGTCTATAGCCCAGGTGAACAGCTGAAATTCCAGAACAAATATAACACAACCCAGCTTTATTACCTGCTATCCAATCGTAGCCCAGGAGGGGTTGCACAGACTGAACCTCGGTGCTGAAGCTGGATTCCTCATCAGGGGACAGGAATGTCACATGACCTATATCTGCCTGTAAATGAAACAGTAAAGGTTTAATAGACTGAACTACATTGACAACAGATAAATCTGGCTTACCTAGGGACAGCTGTTGCAAATCTCACTATCCACTCCATGCATCACAGTGACAGGCGGTTGATACACTACATCATTAAGTTTAAGAACTCACTCTGACGATTTTACCCATTTATACCATAACACAGTTCTTATACCCCTGTGCCAGTTTTCTTTGGCACACTCATAGTGCCTGTACCCATTCACGCTATTCTGGCCACATTGCTCAGATCCATCTATTCCACACCCTTCAGTTCCTGTGGCCTCTACTCAGGCATGTTCATATTTCCTATACCCCTTCTCTCTGGCCAGTCACTTTAGACTTATCACAGATCTCCGTACATGTCCATTCCAGCCAGCCGTTCGCCTTGCAGGAACAAATTACCCTTTAACTCAACAAAACAAAAACAGAAGCTGGATATTCAGACCTCCTGGACTTTGAAATACCAAGTGTAGAAGCTTGCAGCAACATCATTAAAGGAAATAAGAGTAGACCCACCTTCACCATCTTGTTATGTGGTTCCAAGAGGATTGATTTTGGTTTTTGAGTATTTCTGATTAAATGCTTGCCTTGTCGATCATTGCCGACATCCAACAGCAAGTCCACATATAACGGTGAATCTAGATTGGATCTTGGGTTTGGGTTCTCATTGAGGGACTGAAAGAAGTGGGAATAGTGTTGGGAACTGCTTTGCTTGCAGTCAGCTCCCATTGTACTTGACGTTGGGATAGGGAGCTCTGGTTGATCTGTTAACATTGGGTTGGGAGGTTTGGTAAAAGGAGTTGAGCTTTGAAAATATTCAGTCACGTGGTTACTTTTTGGATCCAGCTTTTGGGTGTTCCATTTCTGGCCCAGTGGTACTGCCCTAATAAAACTTTCTCCTGGTGACATAACTGCTGACGTGGAACAGATTTTCTCTACACTGGAAACAGCTTTGACCTTATCGACGGGAAGTCTGTCTGCCAGCTCCATGCCAGCTCCATCCCCTGAGCCAAGGCCCCAACCTTGCTTCTTGGGTCTGTGCATTGAGGGAGTGCAAAGTGCTGCTCGAGATTCTTCTCTTTTCTGCAGGGATTCAGATGTTACCACCTCGGTGGGCCGTTGGAAGACATCATTCTTCGTCTGTTGTCCAAGCAATTCACAACAAGTTTTGTATTTCAAACTGGGATTCTTCCTAAAACAGCCATCTCCCTGGTAAAAGAGAACATACTTCTGTCATTAGGACACAAGAACCAAATAAACAAATGCAAGTCTAGGCCATTGAGTCCAGTGTAGCTGCCTTACTGTTCAATAGAATTACAGTTGATCTTTTACTTAAGTTCTGTTACCTTGCATCAACTCCATATCCCCATTCGTTTAATGTCTAAAAATGTACCAAACTCTTTACACTATGCAATTGAACTCCATAGTTCTTGTTGGAAAATTCCAAAGATTTATTACCCTCACTTTTCATCCTTGCCTCGAATGTCAGGGCCTTTATTCTGAGATTGTGAACCCCTTGTTCACAATTCACAGGAGAAAAATCAACGCACTCTCTCAGGAGCCAAATGCAAACCCGTAGAACACAAATGGACAGAATACAGAACTGATCACAACATAACTAAAAACTGAGAAAAATATATGCACAACATTTAACTCAATTCGCAATATTGTAAGAAACCAAGTGACTGGTAACATCACGCTTGCTGGTACTAAAGGTGTCTGATTTACTCTACATTTCCCATTGCTGAAACGGTAATGGGGGGGGGGGGGTGTGTTACTCTAATCTGGAAATGAATCTGCCAAGGTGTCAAGGAATTACAGTACACAAATTTTAATCCTTTTTGATCCTCAGTGGCTTGTGCTGTGATTAATTGTTGAACTAATGATACATTTAAGAGAGTTGTGTACCTGATAGTACACTTAAGGAAGTAGCTCAGGAAATAGTGGATGCATTAGTGATAATCTTTCAAAACTCTCTAGATTCTGGAGTAGTTCCTGAGGATTGGCGGGTAGCAAACGTAACCCCTCTTTTTAAGAAGGGAGGGAGAGAGAAAATAGGGAATTACAGACCAGTTAGTCTAACAACGGTAGTGGGGAAACTGCTAGAGTCAGTTATTAAAGATGGGATAGCAGCACATTTGGAAAATGGTGAAATCATTGGACAAAGTCAGCATGGATTTACGAAAGGTAAATCATGTCTGACGAATCTTGTGGAATTTTTCGAGAATGTAACTAGTAGCATGGATAAGGGAGAACCAGTGGATGTGGTATATCTGGACTTCCAGAAGGCTTTTGACAAGGTCTCACATAAGAGATTAGTATACAAACTTAAAGTATACGGCATTAGGGGTTCAGTATTGATGTGGATAGAGAACTGGCTGGCAAACAGGAAGCAAAGAGTAGGAGTAAACGGGTCCTTTTCACAATGGCAGGCAGTGACTAGTGGTGTACCGCAGGGCTCAGTGCTGGGACCCCAGCTATTTACAATATATATTAATGATCTGGATGAGGGAATTGAAGGCAATATCTCCAATTTTGCGGATGACACTAAGCTGGGGGGCAGTGTTAGCTGTGAGGAGGATGCTAGGAGACTGCAAGGTGACTTGGATAGGCTGGGTGAGTGGGCAAATGTTTGGCAGATGCAGTATAATGTGGATAAATGTGAGGTTATCCATTTTGGTGGCAAAAACAGGAAAGCAGACTATTATCTAAATGGTGGCCTATTAGGAAAAGGGGAGATGCAGCGAGACCTGGGTGTCATGGTACACCAGTCATTGAAAGTAGGCATGCAGGTGCAGCAGGCAGTGAAAAAAGCAAATGGTATGTTAGCTTTCATAGCAAAAGGATTTGAGTATAGGAGCAGGGAGGTTCTACTTCAGTTGTACAGGGTCTTGGTGAGACCACACCTGGAGTATTGCGTACAGTTCTGGTCTCCAAATCTGAGGAAGGACATTATTGCCATAGAGGGAGTGCAGAGAAGGTTCACCAGACTGATTCCTGGGATGTCAGGACTGTCTTATGAAGAAAGACTGGATAGACTTGGTTTATACTCTCTAGAATTTAGGAGATTGAGAGGGGATCTTATAGAAACTTACAAAATTCTTAAGGGGTGGGACAGGCTAGATGCAGAAAGATTGCTCTCGATGTTGGGGAAGTCCAGGACAAGGGGTCACAGCTTAAGGATAAGGGGGAAATCCTTTAAGACCGAGATGAGAAAGACTTTTTTCACACAGAGAGTCTCTGGAACTCTCTGCCACAGAGGGTAGTTGAGGCCAGTTCATTGGCTATATTTAAGAGGGAGTTAGATGTGGCCCTTGTGGCTAAGGGGATCAGAGGGTATGGAGAGAAGGCAGGTACGGGATACTGAGTTGGATGATCAGCCATGATCGTATTGAATGGCAGTGCAGGCTCGAAGGGCCGAATGGCCTACTCCTGCACCTAATTTCTATGTTTTCTATGTTTCTAAATGCTTTGAAGCCACAGATAGAACAATGTCATGCAGATGCATTTTACACTAGGATCTAATATGTGTATTCGGCCAACTAAAAAGGTGCCAAAGATCTGTGCTTGGGGTTCCAAAGGATCCCCATTTTTATAGCCTTCACTTGCAATTTAACCTTACATATGAGATATGCATTTCATCACTTTAGTGAATAATAATATCTACAACTACCTCTAGCCTGTTGGCCCTGGAGCTGGTCTCTTGGGAATCTGCAACTTTTCCGATCTCTGCTGAGTTGTCCCCATTACGGCTCTCTGGGGGCTGAAGCGTGCTGCTCGGGGCCCCAAACTGTTGTCGCTCTTCTCGCAGCCTTTGTAATAGATGTTTGTTTTGATGCCGAAGGGACTGAAGACAGTCGGAATATGACATCTCTCACCAGGCATCAACAACTGCTGAGAAAATAAGCAGAAGGGTCAGTGGTGGGAGAACCAGGGCCAGGACTAAAATTAGGCATGCAGTAAGTGACATATTGGTCTTTATGCAAAGGAGTTGCAGTTTAGAAATAGGGAAGTTTTTTCACAATTAAATAGAATTTTGAAGGCCGCAGTAGAAGTACTGCACACAGCATTGGTCCCCTAACTGTCTGCCAGATGTCAAGCTATAATCAAAGTGTTGGAGGAATCCAGCAGTTCTGGCAACATCTGTGGAGGTAAAAGAACAGACAATGTTCTGAGAGAGTGAAGAAGGATCCCAAGCCTTCAGGTTCTGAAGGACGGGACCTGACCTGAAACATGGTCTGTCCTTTTCCCACAGTGCTACCTGACCCACTGAGTTTCTACGGCACTTCGTTTTTTGCTCAAGATTCCAGCATCTGCAGTCTCTTGTGTCTCCAAGCTAGATGTCAAGATGTTTTCATTAGTGGAGAGTCTTGAATGAGGAGATTTGGGTTCAAAATAAGGGGCTGGACATTTAAGTTTCTTCTCGAAGATGCTGAATCTCTGGAATTCTCTACCCAAAAGAATTAAGGGCCTGTCGCACTTTCACAAGGTAATTCACAAATTCTCCCGAGTTTTCCCCTTGATTCAAACTCACAGAATGTTCGTAACAAGTCCGTAGGAGGTCATAGGAGTTCGTAGATATATCGTAGCGGCTCGTTATGCTAGCCATAGGTACTCGTGGCATCAGGTAAGTTGGGACTTTTTTCCAGCCCAATAAAAAATGTCCACGAGTCAAAAAAATGGTCGGGATGAAAGAAATTGCAACTTTTTACTCGGAAAGGCCCTGTCCCACTTTCCCGAGTTACTCACAAATTCTCCCGAGTTTTCCCCTTGATTCGAACTCGGGGAATGTCGGTAGCGAGGCTTTAGGAGTCCGTAGATGTTTCATAGCAGCTCGTAATGCCAGCCGTAGGAACTCGGGGCATCAGATAAGTCGGGACGTTTTTTCAACATGTTGAAAAATGTCCACGAGTTAAAAAAATAGCCCCGAGTACCTACGAACGGCTATTACCGTAATTCTCCGAGTTCGAATCAAGGGGAAAACTCAGGAGAGTTCATGAGTAACTTGGGGAATTGGGACAGGGCCTTAAGGAGGGCATCGAAATAGTCAAGTCAAGTCACATTTATTTATATAACACATTTAAAAAACAACTCTCGTTGACCAAAGTGCTTAACATTTGTTATAAGAGTAGTATACACAAGCAGGCTACATACATATATACATGGCCCTCGCTCAGAGGACGTCAGGAAAGGCTTGGGAGAACAGATACGTTTTTAGACTAGACTTAAAGGAGTCGATGGAGGGGGCAGTTCTAATGGGGAGGGGGATGCTGTTCCACAGTCTAGGAGCTGCAACCGCAAAGGCGCGGTCGCCCCTGAGCTTATGCCTAGACTGCGGGACATTCAGCAACCCCAAGTCGGCTGATCTGAGGGACCTGGAGGTGGTGTAGTGGGTGAGAAGACTTTTAATGTAGATGGGTGCAAGCCCATTGAGGGCTTTGTAGACAAAGAGGAGGGTCTGAAATTTATTCAGAACTGCACAGGGAAGCCAGTGGAGAGAGGCCAGGATCGGGGTGATGTGGTCCCATTTCAGGTGCCCATCAGGAGTCTCGCTGTGGCGTTTTGGACCAGTTGCAGGCAGGACAGGGAAGATTGGCTGATGCCAGTGTAAAGGGAGTTGCAGTAATCTAGGCGGGAGGAGATAAATGTATGGATGATCTTTTCGAGGTTATCAAACTGGAGGAATTGTTTTATATTAGCTATCATCCGAAGCTGAAAGAAGCTAGCTTTTACCACGTCATTGAATTGTTTGTCAAACCTCAGTGCTGAGTCAAATATCACGCCACGGTTTTTGACGTGAGTCGTGGGAATTCATAGACATACTCGTAGTTGTTCGTGAACATAGTCGTGGAACGTCGTAAGAGTTCATAGATTATCACGATCTTGATTTTTTTTTAGGTCCATTAAACTCGGCAGAAAGTTTTGAATTAAGTCGTGAAAGTGGGACAGGCCCTTTAAGAAGGCTAGCTAGTCAGAAGGATTTAAAGTAAAAGTTGTTACGTTTTTCAAAGACAGGGCGGTTGAGAGTTATGAGCAGGAATCATAAATCCCAGGGCCAGGTTAAATCAGCCATAATCATATATGTCAGGGGTGGGTAGGTTGGTTTAGCTCTCCTCCTGTCCTTTCCCCCGTAGGTGCTGCCAGTGCCTGACCCACAAACTTACTCCAGAACTTGGTGTTTTGCTCGCGGTTCCAGCATCTGCACTTCCTGGTGATTGTCTCCCTTCTCCTATTTACTGTGTTACAAGGCACCAAGCCCCGCCGTTCCCGGCGATGAGGAGCAGGAGCGGCTGAGGTGGGCGAGTCAGGCCCGGGTCGCTGGCCTACAAACCGGGGTTACCATAGCGACCGCTCCCGCCCGGCGGGCTGCAGCTCACAGCCCGGCCCTTCCCGCCTCCCTCACCGCGTCCGTTCCCTCCCTCCCTCCCTCCGTGTCTACCTCAGCCCATCACTCCAAGAGCCCTTTTTCTCTCCGCTGCATTCACCCCGGTTGTCCGGTCCAAGCGATGTCGCCAGCTCCTCTCCAGTTAGTCTTTACCCCTAACGGTCGCGCCAGTGATGGGTCAATATGTGTGTCTGTCTTCAAACACTGACAATACATTGGCCCAAAGTCCTGAGGCGGGCCTCGCCTACTTGCGTGACAGTTGAATACAGGGCGGGACAATGCAAAAAGCTCAGGCGAGTTTTACATCATTGTGGTTTCCCTAAAAATTTAAATGTAGGGTTTCATATGCCGAACATTTTAGGCTATCAGTATGCCACTATCTCTCTGAAAAGCGTCTTAACAGGTTCTTTGGACCGTAATATGGACTTCAAGATTGAATCCTTAGGTCGTTATCAACCAATAAAAGACATAAAGTTTGACACAAAATGCTAGAGTAACTCAGCGGGACAGCCAGCATCTCTGGAGGGAAGGGATGGGTGATGGTTCGGGTAGAGTCCTTGCTTCAAACTGAGAGTCAGAGGAGAGGGAGACTAGAGATATGGAAAGGGTGTGAAAACGAGATCAAAGCAGACGATGGTCAAGGAAAGGTAGTATGGTTTACTGTTAGCTTTGGGGAAGATGACAACGAGGCATACAATCAGTTAAATTAATCAGGACAGTGAAACTTGGCAGAGAACTAGGGTGGGTGTGGGACAGATAGACACAAAGTGTTGGAGTAGCTCAGTGGGTCAGGCAGCATCTCTGGAGAACATGGATTGGCAACGTTTCCAGTCGGGACCTTTCTTCATCCCTGTTCTCCAGAGATGCTTTCTGAACCACTGAGTTGCCCCAGCACTGTGTGTCTTTTTGTAAAGCAGCATCTGAAGTTCCTAGTGTCTACTTACCAATCAAGTTCAGTCTCCTCCAAAGTGAGAGGTGGGAGGTTTAAAGATGTGCAGGGCAAAGTTTTTTTTAACTCAAAAGTAGTGGGTGCCCAGGATATGTTTGTTGGCAGGAGTGGTGATTGAGGCAGATATAATATGGCATTTCAGAGGTCTTTGGATAGGCACATGATTATGCAGGGAATGGAGGGATATGGATCATGTGCAGACAGTTGACATTCATTTAACTTGGCATCCTGTTTGATAGACATTGTGAGCCAAAGGGCTGTGCTGTACAGTTCTATGTTCCTCTCTGACCAGAGATTAATCTAGAATAGACCCGTGGTGTATACACAGGAAAGAACTCTGACAGTTTCTCAGGATACCTTCTCCTTCACAAGAACTTATTAGTTTGGACAATGAGAAGGCCTTTGACTGAATATCACAGATGTACTTGTGTGGATATGTGCTTAAAAATAGAATGCAGGTAGGGAATCTGTAATTGGGTGTAACTGATCTATATTGGCATCTGTGGCAGAGATAAAACCCAGATCAAATCAAATCTCTCTCTTCTGCCATTTGTGTGTTATGTCACGCTCTTTGCCCAGTCCATCTGAAAGTATGCAGATGGAATCCCAGGTAATCCCATTCGTATGTCCAAATCTCCCTGTACATAGACAATGTCATCAGCTGATGCTCAGAACCACTGTTGGCTGACAGACTCCGTCTCCAACCAGGCTCAGCTGATCTTCAGGGTGAATCACTGCAAAACGGAGGTCATCTTCTTTTAAGCAACTGAACCTTCACCTTTAGAACATTTGCTAGGAATATGATCCTGAGAAGCCATATAAAGAACTGAGATTATGGCTACAACAATTCCTCTTGATTGTGGGAACAACCTTGACCAGTAAAGTGATGTGCTCTCTGGTTTGCTGTGTGCAAGATAGGTGTGGCATATACCCTGTAGCGGACAATTCATTTTTACGTATGTAATTTTGCTATTGGTTTTTACTTACTAAATTGCTGTCAGGGCACAAGATTAGTGTCCTTACCAATGTACTAACATCTTTGTGAAATGAATCTATTTTTTGAATAATGACCACCTGCCAGTGTATCATCCGAGTACCAGGTATCAATTTTTTTTTTCCAAATTAATTTATTTTAAACAAGCCTGGTACTGATTATCAGACTGCGAAGACAACAGTACAGCAGTACATAAATTTTGACTATTAAATTAAAGATATAGCCTTGAGCAGCAAAAAACATAAAGTGCATTTTAACCGAAACAATTTGCTCAAAATCCAATAGTGGTGGTCAAAAGTGCAGATTTAGAACAAACATAAAATACTGCAGATGCGGGATATTTGAATTTAAAACAAAAAAAGCTGGAAATACTCAGAACAAAATAACCCACGAGGATAGAAAGAGTTAAAGTTTCAGATCAATTATCTCCAATCAAAACTATTCAACATTCAACATGAGCAGAGATTTAAACCCATCTCGCAACTTCAGTGCAGCAAGAAGTTTGGGTTATTTTATGTTCATTGTTTACAGCTACTCAGTGCAATGATTCAAATCCAAATGAAGCAGAATCCTATCTCTCACAGAACACCCATCATTCTTATGAACAAAACTGGACAGAAAATTGGCTTCCATCTACAAAACTAAGCAGGGTAATGTCTCAGACATATTAATCAACCTTTTCTCCAAGATACTCATTAGTGTATTTGCAATATTAATTGAAGGTTTGAATCCATAAAACAGTGAATCTCACCCAAGGTAGTGTTTAAACACAACAATGGTAACCTTTAAGGGTACACAAAAAGCTGGAGAAACTCAGCGGGTGCAGCAGCATCTAAGGAGCGAAGGAGATAGGCGACATTTCGGGTCGAGACCCTTCTTCAGCTTTAACCTTTAAAGCAGGGAGGAGGCAGATCCAGAACTGTGTTCCTGGGATACAGTAAAAGCTGCGATTCCCAACACAAGTAAAATGTTTCATCTATGATCAGCCACATTACTGCAATAGAACTGAGTGCAGTTTGTGACAAGTTAAAACACAAGATTCATGGTAAATTATTTTGGCTTTTTCTTCACTATGACAACACAGCAGGGCTTCATCAGGCCTTGTACCTTATACCTTTGTCAGTGGAGATGATGCACCATGCACATTGTACTGTGATGCCAACGAAAAACATCCAACTGTATTTATAATCAAGCCATTCAGATTCAGAGCATGTTCTTTCCATTTACACTGATAGGCAAATGACAAAAATTTTTACAAATGAAATTAATTAACAAGAAAAAACTACTTTTCACTGGTTTTAACATATCATACCCTGTCAGATACTCACTGGCTTTAGTAAAGTGGGATGATCAGAGAAAAAGCAGCAATAGGGACAGGGCAAAAATAGACAAGGAAGAGGAGGGCAAGATCAGAGTTCACCTTCAATTTCAAAACTCCAACATAATCCACACAAAGTTAGAATTATAATATCTCTACTGGTGTCTCACTTGAACACTTCGACATCCACATCTATTATTAAATCACAGACATTCTTTTCACATACGGCATTATCCTTCTATTTTGATATTACCCCGTCCATTCAGATTTGAATTTCATTCCTATTTTAATTATTAGATAATAAACGTTACAGCTTAGGATCTAAATGAGAGATTCAGGATATTAATGCTCCAATGGCTGAAATATAATCGGCAGATGGTATACAATGAATCAAAGATTGAATCCTCCTTATTCTGTTAACCCTTGCTGTCTCCTCCCCTTCCCACCTCTCCCTCAGCCCTCGGGCCCTGGCATTCCCTCTCACTCTCTATCTCTCTCCCCCACCCTAGTCGCACTAGCTTCTAATTTTCACACTACAAACAGCTTACAATGGCTTGTTCCCTTTATCATCGATACTTTTTTGCATATCTTTCATTCATTGTTCTTTATCTCTCCACATCACTGTCTATATCTCTCGTTTCCCTGATCCCTGACCAGTCTGAAGAAGGGTCTCGACCCGAAACGTCGCCTATCTCCTTCGCTCCTTAGATGCTGCTGCACCCGCTGAGTTTCTCCAGCCTTTTGTGTACCCTCGATTCTCCAGCATCCGCAGTTCCTTCTTTAATACATCCTCCTTAATCTTTCTTTGAAACCCAATAGCAAAGAGCAACTCAGATTCACCAATTCATGAGCATCAGCCAGTTATCAAGTGCATGGGCAGTTAAAGTAGAGCGAGTATCTCTCAGGATTATTAAATAAATATTCTCAGCCTCTTTATTCCACTCAAGATAAAGCAGGGAATAGCAAAAATTACCCTGACCAGATTCAGTCAACTTTCCTACCATGGTGAAAGGTCTGTACAACATGATGAGATTATCTGTGTAAGCTGGAGGGAAGAGAAGGCAGCGTTAAGAGGGTCAAAATTCAAATGTACTCCAACCTTCAATTTGTGCAGGGTGAATGCTATTTTCATGCTAGGGAGGCACAATCTGGATCATAAGTCTCCCCATAGGTGAAACAGCAGGCACTGGGCCAGCTAGTTACTGTTGTTAACTCAGCCCAACAGCTTTAAATCAGTTCCAAAGTGTTTATATATTATTCTGAGCAAGAAATTAAGATCCCAGTGATGTCCTCACCACCCTCCCCCACCATCCTTCTCTGTTGCAGCAGCTGGGCTCTGCCTGCTCACAAAGTGAAGACATCTTGCAATCTTGAACCTGCTAGTCCTCTCAACTGCTCTGCTGCAGGTACTGCTGAGTAAACATGTTCAGCTCACTGTCTAACCAGCCGGCCTTGTTTCTGAAAAGAAAGATGTTAAGAGAAAAGATTAGTAAAAACAAATGTGGGTCGCTTGAAGGCGGAAAAACGTGAAATTATCATGCACTCAGCAATTTAATTGCATTCAGTAATTTATTTGACCACCGTTCAAGGTCTTTATTCTAAAATCGAACACACTAGGTTATTGAAACAGCTTTGCATTGAGCAGGAAGTTTCTGGAAGCTAATTTGTGATACCAAAGCTGCTAATCTTTGCAAAACTGGTACCAACCTGAGCAACTTGGCTTTACTCTGGAGCGAATCCAGCTGTTCAATCTTCTTATTCAGGTCTTTAATTTCCACATCCAGGTTCTGCCGTGTTACATCCACCTGCTGACACAGCTGGGCAAATGTCCCTGCCAGCTCTCTGCAAGAGAACAATGAGTACAGCAAAATTATGAAATGCAGTTCATTAAACTGGATATTGACTGAAAAATTGAACAAATTAACCAAGAAGTGGAGGTCGGTACAAAATAATGAGAAGCTTAGGGAAGATCAAGGGAAACCGTTCCCCATGGCAGAATTGCCCAAGATCAGTTTAAGCTGAACGGCAGAAGCGTTTGAAAGGATCTGATGAAGAGTTTTCTCACCAAGAGGTTGGTTGGACTTTGGAACACACTGCCTGACAGGGTGGTGGAGACAGAAACCCATACAACATTTAAGTACGTCGGGAGCACTTGAATCCCCAAGACATAGAAGGCTATGGGCCAAGTGCTAGTAAATGGGTTTAATGCTGATGGGTACGTGATGGTCAGCATGAATATGATGGGCCAAAGGGCCTGTTTCTGTACTACATGACCGGACATGAAAACAAACAATAATTTCAAGGAAAGACACACAGTGCTGGAGTAACTCAGCACATCAGGCAGCAGCCCTGGAGAACATGGATAGGTAGAACTGTGGGATCATTTCTGGGCCCTGCCACTGATTACTGCAAATGCAGATGCGAGGTGAATTTAGATTAGACTTTGCTGTGACATCCTCAGTAGTGGGATTTACGTTCCGAGTCACACACGTTGTGGTAAAGGGCTGAGGGATAAATGATAGTCGAGTGGTGGCACCATCGAGTGTGGCTGCCTCGCCTGCAGCTGTCTGTCCTTTCATTCTTTTTGTTATTTTTAAGTCTGTTTTAAAGTTTGTTTTTGGAGGCCTTTTAGTCTTTTTTATGTGGGGAGGAGGTGGGCGGGAAGGGGGAAACTTTCTTAGTCACTTCCTGGTCGAGGATGCGACTATTCTCCGAGCTGCATCTTCGCCCTCCTACCACCTGGATTGGCGCGGCCTTTCCTGCTGAAGATTGGCCAGAGCCTCAGTTTCAGCAAGGGCGGCGCAGCACTGGATTCCACCGCAGAGCGAGAGGTGCCTTGCTGTGGTTGCTGTGTTGGGACTGCCGACTTTGACACCGTGGAGCTGTGGTCTGCGGAGCTTCCAGCCGCTGGCGGCGCTGACTTTAACATCGCGGAGCCCTGGGATCTCTCACCGAGGTCGCCAGCATTGAATCTCCGCCCAGCTCGACCTGTGGACTTCGGAAGCCGCGGTCTCCGGTAGGAAGCGGCCGTTTCGGAGGCTCTGGGCCGCTGAGAGTGTTCTTCCGTTCGAGGGCTTGAAACATCAGGCCTGTAGCGGCGACAGCGGAGGCCTCAGTTGGCCCCGACCACAGGTGAACTGAGGAAGAGGACTGAACTTCGGTGCCTTCCCTCACAGTGGGAAACGTTGATTCTGCTGTGGGGGGATGTTTTTAATGTTAAATTCTAAAGTGTTGTGTTTATCTTATTTGTGTGCTGCATGGTAACTCAAATTTCACTGCACCAATTGGTGTATGTGACAATACATGTCCTTTGTCCTTGCCCTTGATACTGGGATATTGAGTTGAGCTGACACCAGCTCTAGGATACGCAACGGTCAAGTGACATTGAACCCCAGGAAAAGTTATTAACCTCAAGACTAGTTGGGTAGAAAATCATGAATCTAGAAGGGGGCAATATATATTTGGGAAAATAAGTATGTGTATAAAATAGATAGGGAGGAATGGCTCCCTCTGCGTCAACCAGACATAGCTACATCCCTCTCGCTCCACCAATCTTCCGTACTTAAGATAGACACAAAAAGCTGGAGTAACTCAGCGGGACAGGCAGCATCTTTGGAGAGAAGGAATGGGTAACGTTTCAGGTCGAGACCCCTCTTACTCCAGCTTTTTGTGTCTATCTTCGGTTTATACCAGCATTTGCAGTTCCTCCTTACACAATCTTCATACTTACTGTTGCACCTGATGACTGCAGTTGGAACCTGTGTAACTGACTATGAGCTGTAGTTTCTCAGCAGCATAGTCCACAAACTGCCGCTTGAAGGCTCGTTCCTTTGCTCTGTTTGTCCACGTCAGACGCTCGTACACATAGAGGAGACCATACATTCCAACTGTCAGTGCAATCAGCCGCCAGCCCACTGCCTTCCACACCTAGGAGAAAAATAAGACATGGGATCACATTTCTTCAAATCTACTCCTGTATCATTCCACAGGTTAACATTCGAGGAATTAAATTATGGTCTTCTGTGCATAGAGTGCCCAAATCTGACTAATAAGAGGCCATCACAGACTGATTTGTGTGTCCCTGTTTAACAACATACAAATTCAGAGTAGGAGCAGGCTCCTCAAACCTGTCCTGTCATTCAACAAGATTTTAGCTGATCTGAATAATCTCTGCTCCACATTCCCGTCCACTCAATAACCTTTCACCCCGTCTTGAAAATGTGCAACATTCTATATTCATTGGTCTTCAAAGATTTATAATGCTTGGAGAAAGAAAAAAAAATCCCTTTGGATTCCCAGCACCCAAGTCTCCGATTCCCATTGTTACCATTAATAGCATATTTTTGTGTTCTGTGCATGACCACTAGATACCGCAGAGGAATTACACAGATGCTTTTCAAACTTAGAGAGATGGCAATGATCACCTTCTGATCTCGACTTGATGCTGACTGGGAAACTGTCACTTACCACACCACCAACTACGATTATTCCCATTGATGTCCGTGAAGTTAAAGATGCTAATCCAGTTACCATGGACACCATAAGTTCTTCCTGGGTCATCGACCCTTGGGGCAACGGTGGCAAGCTGGTGCTGACAGGGGTAATAGGCATTTGCCTTGGCACCTGGAGACATAGGAAACAAAAAAATCAGGAGAGAGATTGCACACACCAGCTGTTAATCTCTGATATTTAAAAAAGGAGCAAGGAGTTCTTGCTAGTATCTAGGCCTCTATATCCCTCAACCAGTATTATGTAAATATGACATGATCATTGCCACATTGCTGGATGTAATGCATTTCCTTCTTTGCCTCTTACCTGGTCACTGCATCCCACCAATGCCCTGCGGCCATTTTTTGGTCCAAGGAAACGACTGACAAGCATTGTCCATCCGAGTGAGAAGTGAAATCCAACATCCTCCTGGAAATCTGTGCAGAGCCGATCACAGTTCAGATCATAACTGAGGCTGAAGCATTGACGAGGGATTGGAAGATCGACACGGCCTCTCTCCGCAGGTGGCAGTAGAGGCTGGAGGCTGTCTGGATAAAATTTGAAGGGATATCATCACTAAACCATAGCTCACTCAGGACTGACTCCCAAGAGGACTGACCAGGGAATTCAATAGGAATATGGGAATTGTGGACAAAATCAGGCTCCATCTAATTTATATCCTAACATCCTGGTGGTATATGATACAACGATAATGGTGGTGCAGGCCAACTGCTGGAATAAATCTCCATCAATCTGTTCACAGCAGACCCAAGCACAAGACAAGAAAAATCCCCAATGGTGGTGTATTGAGAACTAAGTTATCTGCTCTTCCCAACATTGTACTCTTACCACTTCAATACACATATTTGAATAGATTGCACCACCACCAGATAACCTTCAGATTGCTCATTCTGGGCAATCCCCAACTTACTCCCTTTCACCTCACCATTAAATTTACAGCCTTCCCCTCTCTCACTTATCTGTTTATCTCACTTGTCTGTTTGAAAATGTTTAGTCTCCAATTTCTGATCTCTCCTGTGTCAATTAGCAAGCTGCATTTGGATCGTAGTGAAACAAACACACATGGTGTTGGTGCTAGATTGAAAACTGGGATTTCAGAGTTGTCCTTTCAAGAGATGCCATACAGTTTTGGTCTGCATTCCTTAGAGATTAGAAAAACAGTCAAGATCCGAATGGGACTTGACAGAATTGATACCGAGATGTTGTCACCAGTATTATGCACGCTGTATCTTTCCCTTCTCTCTACCCGATTGGACAGCATGCAAAACAGGTTTTCATTGTTCCACGGTACACGACAATAATAAACCTAAACGTGGGGAAGTCATGAACAAGGGACATAGTTACAAGAGGTGGTCGGCTAAAACTGAGGTGCGCAAATATTTCTACTCCCACAGGGCAAGGAATCTCTGGAATTCTCTTCCCCAGAGGGTGGCGGAAGCTAGATCATTAGAAATATACAACATGGATGTAGTTTATTTGAAAGATCAAGGAATTGAAGGGTATGGGGAACAGGCAATGAAGAGGAATAGAGGCCAGCATAGATCAGCCTTATGACAAGTATTTATGGCCAATTTGGATATTCTTTGCTCATATATAACTGAAGCTCTGTTATAGTGAGAAAGAATTGTCTGTCTAGCAATTACCAATCATTTCTTGCTGGGTTTTCTGGAGGCTGGATGTAATGGTGACAGAGCAACGCTCAGACATGTTGCGTCCAAGACCTTCCTCAAGGTGTTTATGAAGCTCCTGCAGAAGTGAAAAAGATTGACATTTAAGTAATGGAACAGGTTGAGGTCAAAGACACCTGCAGCAACCCCAATCTGAAGAAACACTTTCACATTCAGAAGCATCATCTCAGATTTGTCTCATCACCTGTGCATGGAGGCCGAATGCAAGTATCAGTTTAGCTCTTTCAATCTTTTATACTTCCCTTCCCTCATAGTCTGACATGCACGTTGGCTTACAAATCTATCTATGATTGATAGTTCTCCAACCTTTCCTCTTGTTCCTCCTAAGATGACTTACCCTACAGAAATTAATTGATTCTATACTTTCGTCATGATCAAATCAAGGTCCCATGGAGACATTATGCAGTTCTGGTCATCACACTATAGGAAGGGTGTGATTGCACTGGACAGAGTGCAGGGAGGATGCAGTAGGATGTTTTTCTGGAATGAAGGGCTTTAATTACGGGGTGAAATAGGATAAACTTTGTTTTCCCTGGAGCAAAGAAAGTTGAAGGGTGAAGTGATAGATATGTATAAAATTATAAGCAGTGGAAATAGAGCAGAATCTTTTCCCCCCATGATAGAGGTATCAAAAACAACACACCATAGGTTTAAGGTGAAAAGGAGGTTTTAAAGGGCATCGAAGGGGATTTTTAATCAAAAATACACAGAATGATTGATATCTGAAACTCATCACCAGTGGTGAGGCTAGTCAGATAAAATCACTACATTTAATACATTATTAGACAAGCAGTTAAATAGGTACGGTGCAGGATACAGATCTAATGCAACCGTAGGGGATAAGTGTAGATCAGCCGAAAGGTTGCACGGACCTGGTGGGCTGAAGGGCTTATTTCTGTGCTGTACAATTATGACTCTCTATCACTTTATGATCACTGTATGATCTTCTGGACGCAGCCTCTCTAGGTCGCTATATAATTGGAACAAAACATCTTTACTTTTTTACTCAAATTCTTGGAATTCTTTATTGGCATTCTTGCCAATAAATAGTCTGCCTTCCTAGTTGCCTGTTTAACCTGCATTGTAACTTTCAGTGATTCATGTACAAAGAATAGCAGGTAATTTTGTACACTAGGACGCTGAGTCATTCAACATTTAAAAAATATTCCACCATTCTATTTTTTCCACCTAACTGGCTGTCTATATATCCTGAAGACTCTTTACATCCTCATCACAGCCCAAATTTCATACTTATTCCCCTCATCCAAATCATAAACGTCACGGCCTCTCAACACAAAATAACATGTTTATTCAATTTTGGTTAATAATCTGTTAGTAACTAATTAATCTTGCTTAATTAAGTTTGGTTAATAATCTGTTAGTTAATAATAAAGGCCTTATGATAATCAAAATACAATAATCAAATTCCCCTGAATGATTTTTTAAATTTTTTTAAAATATATTTTTATTAGAGGTAAGCAATAAATTGGCAAACACAAATTATGGTATAGGTATTTCGAGTACATCACTCATACATTTTCAATATTTTTAATTAAATCATTCTGCCTCTAATTGTATTTTTTTTAATAGATTAAAAGTAATAAAAAAAGAAAGAAAAAAAAGAAGAAAAAAGAGAAATAAAATCATAAGGAATGGAATAATTTACCATTTTACTTCGGAGTCACGTGAGTGACTACGTGAAGAACCCCGCCTGGCGCTGGAACGGCATTACGTCGACGCTGACGGCAGAAGGAAGAGCTGCAGAGGCTAGCTCGTCGACAGCGGTAGGTACGGAACCGGCAGGTAAGTGCAGTTGAAAAACTTTTAGGGTCTGGAAAACTCCGTGCCTGGTGTATTGAACCAGGATTTGAAATGAATTTAAAAACAAAAATTAAATAAAAGAGTAAAATAGAACAAAAATACTCTGTATAATACAACGGAGTTTTAAAAAAGAACGTCCCGGGGGAATACCCAGCGATCGGGACGGGAGATTAATTACGGAGCCGGTTCCAATACTGGTGACCGTTAAAAATACGTTAGGGAGGTTTAGATGCTCCACAAACTTTTGGCGGGGGGGGGGGGGGGGGGATTTTAAATGTCAGAAAGGCCATAATTTAAAAAGTTAATAAAGGCCTTCAGACGGAAAATAATGGAAATATTCCCTAACCTACCCTAAGGGGGTTTCACATATAAAAATGAAAAAATATGATGAAATATGGTGGGAATATCTACCTCAGATATTTCTGAAGGTAGTCTCCTTGAGGGGGAAAAAACTCAGGAGAAACAAGGGCAGTGAAAAATAAAATGGAAAAAATGACCCTAAAAATGCACTGATAGTGGTGGCTGGTCATGAAGTACCCACCACAGCACCAAAACTAAAAAAAAAAAAATATATATATATATATATATATATATATACACACACACAGGTGTATGCACAACACCTGAATAAGAAGTGAGGCCATGGAAAATTACCATGGAAACCAAAATTAGTTGGTCTCTCACTAAAAGCTGTTATGGTTAAAACAGCAGAACTAATGATGAGTGAGGCCATGAAAAGTAAACATGGAAACTAAAAACTCACCAAAGCTGTAATGATTGAAACAGCAGAATATGATAAAACTTTTATGTTTTATAAAGATATCAACGGTGAATCCGTTTATGATATCCATGTCTCAAATTATATGAGATATAAAGAACTACAATTTCAAAGTATTTCAAACTGGTGCATGGCATTACTATTCAAAAAGAAAAAGAAAATAAAATAAAACGTTGTGCAAATAACTAATACTTTTAAAATAAAATAAATTGCCATCAGTTTGTGGAGCACAATGGGAAGAAATATATATAATTTACCAAATCTGCACTTTAGATTCGCAGATCAATATAAATCAGGTTATGTTAAACTCCTGATTATTATGGAATAAACCTGCCTTATGATAAATCAAAGATGTTGATTACAAAAGAACAGACTACTGATCTTTAAACTTTGGGGGGAAAAACTATGATCCAATGAAAGATTTGATAATGGATCAAAACAAAGGCAAAGATCTTTAGACTGGCAAAGGCCAGTCTGAAGAAGGGTCTCGACCCGAAACGTCGCCTATCTCCTTCGCTCCTTAGATGCTGCTGCACCCGCTGAGTTTCTCCAGCTTTTTGTGTACCCGCAAAGATCTTTAAACTTGGGGGAAAATCTATGATCCAATGAAAGATTTGATAATGGATCAAAACAAAGGCAGAAGTGGTATAATCCAACATAGCCTTATCCAAACCCATATAATTGGGAAAAGAAGGCTTGAAGTGCGTTGAAGAGGTGCAAACATCTTGTTACAAAATAAGTTAATGAAATCTCCAATTGTGGGGGATTACAGGTGTATTATGATCGTTAATTTAATATAACTAAGGAAGGATTGGTTCACCTGTATAAGAAAACCTTAAAAATTGATTTTAGGTTTGCACTCAAAAGTAACTCCAATAAAGAAGGGGTACGTACATATATATTATAAAATTACCTCAGTGTAAAGATTTGATGGTATAAACCATACAAAACATCATTTTATGTACACTTTCACAGTGTAAGAACATTTATTAAAATGGAAACATCTAGAACATGGAAATACAGTTGCTATTAACAAATTTTTAATCAATATTACAGGTGCTTGAAATTAATTAAAATGGGTCAAGCTGTGCAAGTTAAAACATTGTCCAAAGGATTAAACCAGTTCAAGGCTGTTAAACAGAATACTGGAGGAACAATTATGCTGATAAAAGATCAGCACTTGCACTAATGAGGTCATGGTCATGGGTTATCTTGATTACATTTAAATTGGAAGGTTATAAGAGTCGGCTGCAAATTAGTGCTGCAATTACAAACCTGGTGGAAGGTAAGGACCTGACCCATTATATAAAGCGTATGCTTAGGCATTAATAAAATATTCATAAATTACTATTCTGAATTTAGAAGTAATTCAGCACCATAAGAGGGGGAAAATTGTTCCATGATACAAATATGTCTCATTGTTGTTGACATACTTTGTCCCTCCATTAGGTTAGGTAAAGGGTAAATAAAGCTCCAAAAGAAGGAATACAGAACCTTTTAAGAAAATGTATGCCTTTGTGAGAGGCTTATGCAAATATCAAATGATACATTATCATTATTAAAGTAATGTAAAAAAGGTTCACAAGCTGTTTTAACTATAAGCTTAACAGCTGTTGCAAACTGAAGCAAGTGTTACAGATGATGTACAGCTTCTGTGAATGTTTGGGTAAAGATAAGAATATTATCTATTCTTATAAGAATAATTGATACGTCTCTTATTGGGACTGCGGACAATAATACCAGGTGAGCATAAATGGATTGTCCTAAGAAATTTTCCAAACATTTGTATTAATTATTGAAGTATAAGGAGTTATGGATTAAAATATCGATTGTTTTATTATGGAAGTGTCCATGTCGTATCAAGGTGAACAATACCACGGCTGTGGCATATGTTAAAACACACAAGATAAGTCAAATAACAATCATGGGATTATCTGAGTAAACAGATGTGGCATATTCTAAAAAATTTAGTCCAGCTGTTTATCTCTAAGGAAGAGACAATGGTATCGGAGACAACAAATTTGGGAGGAAAAAAACATTGTCATTAATATGGATTATTTACGATTAATCTGGTTGCATACAGATTAAATCACCGATCTTTCAAATGTTTCTTGTGGGTAAACCAAGAACAGGAAAGGTGGATGCTTTTCTCTCAATTACATGAGGAAAAGATGTTCTTTTGTGTTCCTCATTTTGTTTGATAGGGCAGTGTCTGATGAAAATGTAGCAGGACACTGCCAGAGGCATTTTGGTGGCCCAATACGGATCCTTCAAGGTTTCATAAATATTGAGTGATGTTGAACCACTTGTGATGATTGATAGTTGCAGTAATTTATTGAAGTCTGAGGAAGGGTCTCGACCCGAGGCGTTGCCTATCTCCTTTCGCTCTTTGGATGCTGCTGCACCCGCTGGGTTCTCCAGTTTTGTGTAACCCTGCAGTAATTTATTGTTGTACAAAGGCATCCATGACATGAAAATATGAATTTGACTATCTGCAGGTTGACCAGACCATTACAACAGCTGATGGTCAAAAAAGTCTATGAATGTTTAACTAATATAACAACATAACAATAAAATAATTATGTATAAAAGAAGTGTTATACCTGCAATTTGCAGAAATAAGTTTAAAAAACAATATTTTGTTATAAGAAATTGGAAGTCTGTGTATACAGTAAAGTTATTTTATCATATTAGATATATGGAGTTCCTTGTGGATTGCATTTTTCTGAGCATCTAATTGATAGAGCAAATAATAGGGCTCAGAGTGTTACCGTCCTATTAACGGACAATATACTAACCAAGAAGTTATCAGTAACATTGAAAATAATAATGCTGATGACTTTAGTATCAATATAAGAGTGCAAACATTGCAAATGTTACGTTATAATTGCATGTGGATACAGATTGCATTATCATATATGTTTATGAATTTACCAAACAAAGCACACCAAGAGGAGCTGAAACCAAGGTAAACCTATAAGCATATCCTGTCGGCCTTAAGTTGTGTGTGTGTGTGTGTGTGTGTGTGTGTGTGTGTGTGTGTGTGTGTGTGTGTGTGTGTGTGTGTGTGTGAACATTGATGAAATATGTTGAAGTAGGTAAGAGTCTCTGTGGTAATGAGACAGCACTACTTATTACACACAAAAACCACATTAGGTTCAGTAAAAACTGATGGTTCTAGAGGAATGTATTCTAGATGGTTAGAAATTGTATACACTCAGTGGAACTAGACACTGAAGGGTGGAAAATCACTCTGTTAATGAGGTAGATACATTCACAGGAATGGCACGGGATGAGCCGCTCGAGCAAAGATGCAAGGCCGCAGGAGGGTGTAAATTAATGTTAAAGTAAAAAGGAACCAGTCATGGTGTCAGGTTTGGACACGGAGTGTTGGGTTCTCTATAATTGTTGCTTTGTCATACCATCAAAAAAATATATATCAATTGATATTTTGTGATAAACATGCCTTTCAATGGAAAGGGCATTACTTTTTATTCTTTATAATGTGAAATAATTTATCACATAACTTGAGGCAATGTTTGGGGAAAAATGTGTTATTCGCTCGTCACTGTGTTGAATGAGCCGGATGTCGTATGGAATAAATTCTACGACATGAAAAACACAGAAAGCTTCAAAATCTTCACGTAGTCACTCACGTGACTCTGAAGTAAAATAGTAAGATTCGAGAACTTACCAGTTTGAAGTTTGATCTTTATTTTATGAGGTGTAACGATGAGGGATTACGTGCCCTCCACTCCCCACCCTCATAAAATAAATGATCATCTGGTAGTTCTAAATCTATGAGAAGCCTTACCAAACATTTGATTGTCAAAATTCATAATATTTTCCCCTCAAAATTCATATTTTTAAATGAAAATTCATAATATGTCGCGCGCCCTATTCGGGGTCCCATGTCACAAATTCTAAATTGTGAAGAAGTATTTTAAATGCCAAAATGTGAAAAAAGGTACATGTATGCTGAAACATTTATAATTCTTTGTTAAAGATAAACTTGGCACTAGACTCACCTTAATTTCTCTCCACTTGGGGTTGTTGCCGGCGGCTATGCGCCTGCGCACTTGCAGATCAGCGGGCTGCCGGCGGGCGGGTGCGCACATGGCACTTGGCCATGCGCACTTGGATGGGTGGGGGTGGGGGTGGGGGGGGAGTGCCCGGTGATGGGGCTGCCTGCGCGAGGCGGCCGGCTGCCGGCAAGAAAGTACTGATCGCGAGGGCCGGCGCCGCCCGGGCTCTGGGCCGGGCGTGGCGTGGCTCGAAATGGCGCCAGGCCCGGCAACCCCTCCCCCACTGCGCACGCGCGGCCCACTTCCCACTGCGCACGCGGTCCACTGGGGCCCGGTGCGCACGCGCGGCCACTAGGGCCGCAAATGATCCGGGGACCATGGCGCCGGCGTTCACCACGGGAGGAAAATTTAGCGGGATAATTAGGGTACAAATCGGGATGGCGGGAAGGGAACCTAAAAAGCGGGAATATCCCGCCAAAAGCGGGATAGTTGGGAGGTCTGCCTTACTATCTTACTCCGGCTATTATGTTCTGTGTTTTTCATGCCGCTGCTTTGAAGTATGCCGTTCCAGCGCCAGGCGGGGTTCTTCACGTAATCCCTCATCGTTACTCCTCATAAAATAAAGATCAAACTTCAAACTGGTAAGTTCTCGTTTAATCTTACTATTAATACATCATTGGAGATAAGATCAAGGAAAAAAGAGTATAGCTTTTCATCTGTTCCTGAGTCCAAGATTCAGTTAGGTTCCCTGCCGAACCAATCTACCCTTTTAAATAATCGATGAAAGAAGACCATATTCTAACAAAGAGTTCTTGTTTGTCCATTAAGGCAAATCTGATTCTTTCCAGGTGTAGGGTCTCCGACATTTCCATTATCCACATTTTAATTGTGGGGGTTATATGGCCTTTCCAAAATGTTAATATTAATTTCTTCCTGATTATTATACTGTAATCTAGAGCATTTCTTTGGCTTGTTGTGAGTGTTAAACTTTGTTCTGATATTCCAAGTATTATTAGTTTTGAGTCTGGATCCAGTTTTGTTTTAATAACTTCAGAAGTTATTCTAAAAATCTCAATCCAGAAGTTTTTAATTTTTATACAATTTGCAAAAGCCTCTAGAGGCTGACATTTATCGCAGATAGGAGATAGGACATGTGGAAAGATTCTATTCAGTTTAACTTTTGAGTAATGTAATCTGTGTAATACTTTAAATTGTATTAAAGCATGTCCAGAGATGCCAACCCTAAATTTAGTTCACAGTAACATTTAACCCATTTGTCCGTAACAAATGGGGTTAAATGCATTTCTCTCCGTAACACTCACCTGGGGTTGTTGCCGGCGGCTATGCGCCTGCGCACTGGTGCAGATCAGCGGGCTGCCGGCGGGCGGGTGCGGCACATGCGCACTTGGCATGGTTGCCGGCGGGTCTGCGCCTGCGCACTGGGTGGGAGGCCCGGTGATGGGGCTGCCGCGAGCGGCCGGCTGGCGGCAAGAAAGTGCCGCTGATCGCGCGGGCCGGCGCCGCCCGGGCTCTGGGCCGGGCGTGGCCGTGGCTCGAAATCGCGCCAGGCCCGGCAACCCTCCCCCATGCGCACGCGCGGCCACTGTGGCCCGGCAACCCTCCCCCCAACTGCGCAGGCGCGGGTCACTAGGGCCCGGCAACCCTCCCCCAGCGCCGCGCGGTCACTAGGGCCGGCAACACTGCGCAGCGCGGTCACTAGGGCCCGGCAAAATGCCGCTGATCGCGTGGGCTGGCAAACCGGGGACACATGGCGCCGGCGTTCTCACGGGAGGAACACCGGCGCGGCGGTGTTCCGTAACAGCATGTTTGGCTGCCGGAACACCGTAAAAAAGTTATTTCGCCGGGACAAAATACGGCGAATCCGGGACACTTGGCATCTCTGCATGTCTGGCATTTAACGAGCATTGATGTATATATTGTAAACTTTTGTCCCATATATCTTACGTTATGGGTTGGCTTAATTCATTTTCCCATGCATGTCTATGTGATTCCGTCGATGGTACCTCGCTGCCTAAAAGAATATTATAAATATGTTGTTAGTTTTTCTGTATTAGGATGCTTATTCAAACATTCATCAAGGATTTCTGGTTCCCTATTCCTATAATCTTGTGTATTTGATTTAACATAATCTCTGAGTTGCAGATATCGGAAAAAAAATGTTTGAGTGTATTCCATAAATCTGTTGTAATTCCTGAAATAAAAGAAAAGTGCCTTTCTTATAAAGATGTTCCATCTTTTTAATTCCATAATTTTTCCATTGTGTAAAACCTTTATCCAGCATGGAAGGTTTGAATAAGGGATTGTTTACAATTGGAAGACAGAGTGGAAGGGTACACAAAAAGCTGGAGAAACTCAGCGGGTGCAGCAGCATCTAAGGAGCGAAGGAGATAGGCGACGTTTCGGGTCGAGACCCTTCTTCAGATTTTTTAAGGCCTTTTTTAATTGTTTCCAGATTCGTGTACCACTATGTATTATTGGGTTTTCCCTATAGGTTTTTTTGTGCAATTTTGTCAGTGCAAACATAATCGAACCGATTTCAAAAGGTAAACAGCCCTCCTTTTCCATCCTTAACCAGTCTGGTTGTTGATCCATTTCTTCCAGCCAAAAATGCATGTTTTTAATATGGACTGCCCAAAAATAAAACAGAAAATTTGGTAGAGCTAAACCTCCATTAATCTTTGATTTACATAAATTTTTTTTATTTATACTATGATTCTTGTAATCCCAGGTGAATCTTGTAACAGTAGAGTCTACTTTAAAAAAAAAGAATTTGGAATATATATATAGGGATTGACTGAAATAAGTACAATAATTGCGCCAAAAAAAATCATTTTTATAGCATTAATTCTGCCGAACTTGAAATAGGGAGTGTTTTCCAATATTGAATATTCTTGTTTAGTTTATTCAGTACAGGTGGGAAATTTGATTTAAATAAAGTAGTATACGTCTTAGTTACATAAATACCTAGATATTTAAATCTTTCCTCAACTATTTTAAAAGGTGATTGTTGTAGTGTAATTGAGTTTAGCTATTGGCATGGCTTCGCTTTTATTCCAATTAATTCTATATCCTGAAAACTGACCAAATTGAGATTAGGTATAATAAATTTGGAATACTAATTTCTGGCTTTGTAATATATATTAATACATCATCTGCATATAAAGAGATTTTGTTAATTGTATCTTTAGTATTGTACCCATGTATTTCTGGATGAGCTCTGACACCTTCTGCGAGTGGTTCAATTACTATAGCGAATAATAATGGAGATAGCGGGCATCCTTGTCTACAACCTCTAGAAAGATTAAATTTAGTTGATAATACTTGGTTTGTTAGTATTCTAGCTGTTGGGTTGGAATATAAAAGTTTAACCCACATACAGTACTTCTCTCCCAATTGAAAATTTTTCCATCACCGAAAATAAAAATTCCCCTGAATGTTAAAGAAAGGAACTGCAGATGCTGGAAAATCGAGGGTACACAAAAGGCTGGAGAAACTCAGCGGGTGCAGCAGCATCTAAGGAGCGAAGCAGATAGGCAACGTTTCGGGCCGAAACCCTTCTTCAGACTCCTGAATCCTGACTTCAGACTTCTTCCCCCGAATGTTGTTGGTTTTGATGTCTATCAGGTTTGTCAAACATGATTTTCATTTCATAAACCACGTTGACTGCCCAACATTAAAATTATTAACTGCCGAGTGCATTTCCATGACAACAGATTCCACCATTTTCCCAACCCCTCTCTCAGGGGCTCCAAGGGGACACAATTTCCTCACTCTAGCACCTCGATACTCACACTTTTATAGACTTTGAGCACCACCTGGGAGGGGTGAAAATCCAAGTGAAAATCATCCACCAACATGGAAAGGTGTCGTATTTCTTCTGCCATTGCATTAGAGACCTGAGACAAAGGAAACGGCATCAAACAACAGCAGATAATATGCCACAGCCTAGGTTTAGTCTCATATACCGAGGTACATTGGAAAGCTTTATTTTGTTTGCTAACCAAACAGATCAGATTTACACACATAAATATAACCAAGTCAAACTCAAAATACAATTGGTAGTGCAAAAGGGAAGATACAGAGTGTAGAATATAGATATCAGCATTGTAGCACATCAGTTCCATAAACAAAGTACAATGACCTCAATGGGGTGAAGGTGAATCGGATAGTTCCCTGGCTAATGGAAGCCTGATTACAGAGAGGAGAAGCTTTTCCCAGAGTCTGGTGGTGTAGTTTGTAGTTTGTTTGTTTTGCACAATCCGCGAGCAGTGCCACTTTTCATTTCACTGCACATCTCCTATGTGTATGTGATGAATAAACTTGACTTGACTTGGTGCGCACTTTCAAGCTTCTGTACTTTCTGCCGACGAGAACGGAGAGAAGAAGGAAAGACCAAGGTGGGACAACTCTGCTTATGTTTGCTGCTTTTCTGATGCAGAATGGTATGGTTGGAGTCTGTGGTGGGGTCTGTGTGAAGGGCTGGTCCACATCTACAACTCTCTGAAATTTCTTACAGTCTTGGTCAGAGCTGATCCCATACCAAGCTGTGATGCAGTATGACAGTGTGATGCATTTGTAGAAGTTTGGAAGAATCACTGGAGGCACGCCAAATGTCTGGTAAACAGCTGAACATTAAAACATACGGCCAACACTGTGCTCAGATGATCCAAAAACTCACACTCTCACCTGTCGCTCCACCTCCTCAGTAATTTGTTTGATCTTGCTTTTACAATCCTGAGTTAACAAATCCAGCTGATTCTCAATAAACTCCAATCGATCCATTCTCTCCTCTCTCTGATTCAGGCAATGCACCCTGAAAGAAAATCAAAATTGTTTTATTTTAATTTTCTCTTCCTTTCAATCTGGTATTCCTTATATCCCCTAATTAATCTCACCATCTGATCACGGCAGGTTGGCTAAATTGGGGATGCAAGAGCATCATCACACATTGAGCCCCATTTGACACGTGCAACAAACCCAAAGAGTACGTACCTCTGTTCAGTGGCAGAAACATGCACAGCCCCCATAATTCGCCGCAGGGTCTCTGAAATCTGCTTGGCTCGAACGGTGTGTTGCTCAAACTTGGTTTTAACTGCTGACTGCGAAATACATTCCTGTGGGGTGAAGTTTAGCAAACAAATGACTGGATTGAATGATTGATGGAAACAAGCTCATCGGCACACTGAGTCCACTGAGTCCAGCCATCGATCACCCATTCACACTGGTTTTATGTTATTCCACTTTCCCCACCCACTCCCGATACACTGGGTGCAATTTACAGAGGCCAATTAATCTGCAAACCTGCACGTCTTTGGGATGGGAGGGGAAACCGGAGCACCCAGAGCAAACCCATGCAGTCACAGGGAGAACGTGCAAACTTCACACATACTGCACCAGAAGCTCTCTGCTGCTGTGACTGCAACTCTACCAGCTGTGTCATTGTGCCACCCTGGGGGCGGCTTAAAAGCCACAATGACAATAACTCACTGTTTGATCTGAAAGATCTTTATCAGAACAGACCATCAATCAGCATTCTTAGAACTTTCAAAACGGATTTACAAAATAGACAGGCCCCGAAAGAAAGCTGTATATCAGAAACCATTTATCAACAAACTCTCACCTCAAACCGACGCTCAAAGTTTTGGAATTCAAACATTCTTGCCTGGAATCCCTCAGCCAGCGCTCCACCTGTTTATAACATGCACAGCATGATTGATTAGTTTATTATTGTCCACTGTACTGAGGTACAGTGAAAAGCCTTTGTTTGCATACTATCCAGTCAGAGGAATACAATCAAGCTGACCACAGATAAAGGATAAAGGAAACGACATTCAGTGCAAGATATTTTACATTGAAATCCAATGTTAAAGGTGATTTACTGAACAAATGTGAGCAGATACATGAAGAGGAGAGATTAACAAACAAGAATGGAACTAATTTGATAGCTCTTTCAAAGAGATGGTGCAGTCATAATGGTCAAATGCTCTCCCTTTGCATTTCTCAAGACAGAGGAAAGCAGCTTGTACTGTTTATGCCATTGCCAAGAATTAGAGCTGCACTCAATATTTTCCTTGTACCTCCTTCAGGCATCCCTTGAGCTTTTTGGATCCGAGCGTTCAAAACCTCCTTGGCTGATACAAAGAAAATGCGATCAGTGGCCCGAGCCCTGTCCACAACTCCGAGCTCGTCCACCAGGAAACTGGTGCAGCGGTCCATGTGCTGGCGCCGCACCTGCCAATGCGGAAATAAATTCCATTTAAATTGCACTGAGTTTACAGAACATGCAGTTGGTGATGAAAGTATGAAAACACATTAGCCTCTCTACAGGCATTTTACTACAAAGTGTAGCATTCCCCCTCTCTCTATCCCTCCCCCACCCAGGTCGCATTAGCTTCCCATTTTCACCCTGCAAACAGCTTACAATGGCCTGTTTCCTTTATCATCGTTACTTTTTTGCATATCTTTCATTCATTGTTCTTTATCTCTCCACATCACCGTCTATATCTCTTGTTTCCCTTATCCCAAACCTGGAGAAGGGTCTCGACCTGAAACGTCACCCTATCCTTCTCTCCAGAGATGCTGCCTGTCCTGCTGAGTTGCTCCATCTTTTTGTCTCTATCATCGGTTTAAACCAGCAGTTCTTTCTTACACATAATAAAAAGCATGTATCCTGCTTCGCATCTCCCTGCTTACCTCGTCCATGTATTCAGGTTCCGATGCGGATGCATCCCAGCGGTTATTGAGGATAAAGATATTGGGTTGAGACAACCGCTCATTGACTTTATGAAAAAACTGCTTTTCCTGTAACAGAAATCAAAGGGTTAAACTCTAGCTCACCTGGGGCCCCAGAGATCGTTGGCTGCAAACAGTGGCATCTCACTCGCTCACTCACCGTCTGCATTAATGTTGACTCAGAGTTTGCGACCAACACAAACACATCAGCATCCAGGCAGAACTTATCAATCCAGCTATCAAGCTCGGTGGTTACATCAATTCCAGGACTGAGAGAAACAGAACAAGTGAATAAAAGAAACTGAACACGACAGAATCCTAACATTTACAGCGAGTTCAGGTTGAACCCTTCAGTACCGTTTCATACCTGTCCACAAGCACCAGGTCATCTCGCAGTAGGACACACTTCATCTTGGGCCACATGACAGAAACGAGACTGCCAGCAGTGAGCTGGTCATCCTGGTGCAGGGCATGAGCCAAGTGATTCACCGTCTGCAGAAAGTACAAGAAACCATTAAACCAAACAAGTCTCTGGCTTCTCTGTGCTACATTTACCTCATGGTGTTTCACAACAGAGTTCAGCCTTGATACCAGGATAGGCCCGTCTCTGATAGGGTGACAAAGTTTGAGCTTGGAGGAATGCTACTGGTGTGGGAGATGCTGATAATTAGCTCCAATTCAGCTGGGCAGAGAGACGTACAAGACAGCTCCAGCAACTCTACAACTTCACTGGACCAGACATGATCAAAACCTCAGTAAATTAGAAGGGTTGGTAAGTTCCTCATTGCATCCCCACACAGAGGATATAACAACTAAAGCAGTAAGGCAAATAAATAGCTGCACATATAACTATGTGACTAAAACCTTTGTCTCCCAGCCTTCCCCAGCCAACATGATATTATCTTCCCCTCCCCGATTCCACCGCCCATCACCAGCACAACGCGACTGCCGAACCTCGCCGCCCCCCGGGACCACCTAACCCCATCGCCGCACGGGGCCCATCCAACATCGCCGTTGTACTGGGCCCGCCGAAGACCACAGCCGCACCCGCCTCACCTTGCATCGCCGCAGGACCGGGGCTCCCCGAACATGGCCGCCGCAGCGCACCCCACTCATCTCGCCGCCTCACCGGTCGGACCAGCACCACCCGCCCACCGGGACCTCCAACGCATCGCCCGCCGACCCCCGACTCCACTGCCCGCGGACTCCTACCTTCGGGTCCGCTGACCCACGACACTCCACCGCCCTCCAGCAACCGGCAGCCGTCGCCTCACCTGCAGACTGGACTCTGCAGTGGGCCTGAAGCCTCCACGTTGCTAACTCCTCCCACCACTCTGTTTTTAACGGCACTGGGTCCTAGTGCCTGTCTCACCAACCCCAGTAACCTTAGTGGGCTATTCCACTGGGTCTTCCCCCCATCCCCCCCCACCATGTAACCCCTGCTCTTCCCCACCCACCACACCACAGCCCCCATACCCCCCCACCACCTGACCACCCTCCACCCAACGCTCCGTCCTCAGTGCACTCACCTGCCTTCCTCCGGCCACAACCCCCATCCTTGCCGCGTGTTCACATCCACCCGGACCTCCCCCTCCGACACTGAAAGGTCGGTCCTCAGCAGAGGTCTTACCTTTGTACCCCTCCGTCCCCACCTCAATGAGTTTCCGCGCCACCACGACTTGGAGCTCTTCTACCGTCGCCTCTGCCTCACAGCGTTCTTCCAGGGAAGAAGTCCTCGTCCCCCACTGATGATCCCTTTTCCTGTCTCCAACGTACCCCCTCCACTTGGACCCCCCCTCGTAGCCTTCCGGCTCTAGAACTATTTTATCCAGAAACTGCCGTCGGGACATCAACCGCCTCGACTTCTCCACTCCCCTGTCTCACTCCAATCCCTCCACCCCCGAACGTACTGCCATCGACTCACTCCGTAACAACCCAGACTGGTTATCAAACCCGCCGACAAGGGAGGTGCCGTGGTAGTCTGGCGCGCGATCCTCTCTACAAAGCGGAGGTCGCACGCCAACTCTCAGACACCTCCTCCTACTTAACCTGGGACCATGACCCCACTGACGAACACCAGGTCACCATCTCGAGCACCATAACCGACTTCATCAGCTCCGGCTCCCTACCCCCCCCAGAGCCTCCAACCTCATCGTTTCCCAGCCCCCGCACGGGCCCCCCCCCCCCGATTTTACCTTCTCCCCAACATCCACAAACCCGACTGCCCTGGCAGACCCATTGTCTCTGCCTGTTCGTGCCCCACCGAACCTTGACGCCATCCTATCCCCCTTTGTTAAATCCCTCCCCACCTATGTTCAAGACACCTCAGACACTCTCCGTCGGCTCCGCGCATTCCATTCTCCAGGCCCCCAATCCTCTCATCTTCACCATGGACGTCCAGTCACTCTACACCTCCATCCCCCACCAGGACGGTCTCAAAGCCCTCCGGTTCTTCTCGACCAGAGGAGCAACCCATACCCGTCTACTGACACACACCCTTCTCCGCCTAGCGAGTTGGTCCTTACCCTCAATAACTTCTCTTGTTTGACTCCTCCCCAATTTTCCTCCAAACACAAGGAGTAGCTATGGGCACACGCATGGGCCCCAGCTACGCTTGCCTCTGTCGGGTACGTCGAACCAATCCTTGTTCTCGCGTACCAGGGCCCCATCCCCAACCTCTACCTCCATTACATCGACGACTGCTTTGGTGTCACCTCCTGCACCCACACACAACAGACTGACTTCATACATTTCACCACCAACTTCCATCCGGCACCAAATACATTGGACCATTTCCGACATTTCCCTACCATTCCTTGACCCTCACCATCCCTATTGCAGGTGAATACACTCCTGACCGACATCCACTACAAACCAACTGACTCCCACAGCTAGCTGGACTACTCTTCCTCCCACCCTGCTTCCTGTAAGGACTTCCATCCCTATTCCCATTCCCCCGTCTACGCCGCATCTGCTCCCAGGATGAGGTGTTCCACACCAGGTCATCACAAATGGCCTCATTCTTCAGAGAATGGGGATTCCCTCCCCCAACGATATATATATGAGGCTCGCACCAGGGTCTCCTCCATACCCCGCAACACTGCCCTCTCTCCCATTCCCCCACTCGCAACAAGGGCAGAGTCCCCCTGGTCCTCACCTTTCACCCCACCAGAGCCGGCAAATACAACACATAGTCCTCCGCCAGTTTCGCCACCTCCAACGTGACCCTTCCAATCGCCACATCTTCCCATCTCCCCCCTGTCTGCCTTCTGCAAAGACCACTCCCTCCCGCAACTCCCTTGTCAATTCTTCCCTTCCCTCCCGCTCTACCCCTTCCACGGGCACTTTCCCTTTGCAACCGCAAGAGATGCCAACACTTGTCGCCTTCACCACCCCCCTCCACTCCTTTCAGGGACCCAAGCAGTCCTTCCAGGTCCGACAGAGGTTCACCTGCACCTCCTCCAACCTCATTCTACTGCATCCGCTGTTCCAGATGCCACATGATCTTTATCAGTGATACAAAGCAGAGGCTTGGCGATCGTTTCGCACGAACACCTCCGCTCGGTCCGCTATAACCAAACCGAATCCGACCTCTCGGTCCTGGCCTCCTCCACGGCCAGAGTGAGCAACACCGCAAGTTGGAGGAACAGCACCTCATATTCCGCTTGGGGATGTCTGCATCCTCTGGGCTTGAACATTGAATTTTCATCAATTCTGTTATCCCTTGCTGTCTCCTCCCCTTTCCACCTCTCCCTCAGACTCTCGTGCACTGCTTTCCGCTCCATCTCTCTATCTCTTCTCCCCACACCCTAGTCGCACTGCTTCTATTTTTCAAATACAAAAAGCTTTTCTTGGCTCTGGTTGCAGCTCTTTTCATCGACTTTTTTTGATATCTATCATGTCATTGTATTTTATCTTCACTTATCACCGTTATACCTTCTCGGTTTCCCTGAGATATCCCTGACCAGTCTGAATGAAGGGTCTCGACCCGAATACGTCGCCTATGCTCCTTCGCTCCTTAGAATGCTCTGCACTCCGCTGAGTTTCTCCAGCTTTTGTGTACCCTCGATTCTCAAGCATCATGCAGTTCCTTCTTACACATGATATTGTGTTGGTTTACTGTCCAGGGATGTACCAGGTACAGTGAGAGAACATTTGCTTGCGTACTAATTCAATAATCAGATCATATGTACACAAGTTATCACAACAAAATACTGGTTAGGCAAATACCGGAGTGAAGAGTTATTCATTCACCCACATCAATCATATTGTAACCCCTCCATTCAAATTTCTCATGTTTTTTGGAACAATACTCATTTTACAAGGCAAACACATCCCGTCCCAACCTGCTTCCAGGTGCTGGTCCACACACTCAAAGCTTATTAGAAAAATTTGGGATGAGACCCTACGGCTACTTACCTTGTTAAGAGCTGGGTTTTAAGGCGTTTGTCTCACCTTGATATTCCGTTTTTCTCGATCCTTCTGTGAGCAGATCGTTCATCCCCATCCGATCCTTGCCACACGGTGGAAGCAGTTGGGTGGTGTGGCAATTCCCGGGTAGGGACCTTGTCCGCCAGCATGGCGTGCATCACAGAGTGCTTTTCCCGTGGCTTGTCCTGTGAATTAATACTACAGTAGTGTAAATCTGTGCATTCCACCCATCTTTAGGCACATCACCCATTCAGCCTTTCCACCTCATTCAGCCTTTAATTTCATGTTTTCAATGCGTTTTTGTGTTTTTTATGCCTGTTGGCAGATCAATTTCCCTCCCGTGTATAAATAAAATTCTGTCTGTACCGTATTGTGGACAGTAAACACTGAACCAGCCAGCAATATAGTGGGGTCTCACTGCACTTCAGAAATACAACCAAATCTCAGCCCAAACCAGAAGGCGTAGACAGTACTGAAATGCTGCAGTCTATCATTATTCACAGGACATCACACCAACCTAGAGGAGATTAGCAAAAGAGCAGACCTGGGATTAGAGGTAGTAACTGGGATGGAATATCCACACACCTGCCAAAAAATGCCACCTTCATGTGTCGCCGTGCCAGCACTTCACTGATTCCTCCAACCTTTGATAGGTAACCAGTCACCTCCAGTACCTGCTCTTCTGTCGTGATTGGATCCAGTTCTCCATCCTGGTACGTTTCTGAAGAATGAAAATATTGATTCAAAATCAAGTTTTGAATGTGGACAAGAGCCCAGGCTTGCGAATGGAAGTGAATGCAGTTTCCTGCGATATAATTGGAGAAGCCAATGTGTAAGAATGTATTCGGGTTAACTTTTGGGGCTTACAAAGCTGAACAATCAGGTTGTTAATTTGTCACAATATAGCATCATTGCCAAATAATGAATTTGAACAAAAGCTATCAATGTAAAACCCCGCTGCATTAGGATTTTTGGATGGCATTCAACAAGGCACCACAGAAATTAAAACCAGGAGTTTGGAGCTAATACACTACTGAATATGAATGATCTTTCCCCGGAACGGAAAAATAGTTGGAATAAATGTACAATTTTTCAGGTCGTGACTAAGTGGTGAATGCATGGGATTCAGTGCAGGGGACCCACTGTTTAATATCTGCAACAATGAAATAACACAGATTAAATGTGATACAGTGTGGGCTTGCAACAAATGTAGTGAGGATTCAAGGAGATAGAGAGACCAGGTGAATGAGAGAACACAGCAAATGGAACATAGTGTGGGAAAATGTGAATTTGTACACTTTGTTAGGAAAAATTGATTATTTTATTGTAGGTTGTCTGTGGAGACAATAAGACAGAATTTATATACTCAAGTTTAGAAATATTAGGTGATCTCATTGGTATTAAATTCTTGAAGATCTCAGCACAGATGTTTTCACTGGCTGTGATGCTCAGATCACAACAGGATCACAACTCAGAATTACACCGGGATCTGGGTGTCCTTGTGCATCAGTCAATGAAAGTAAGCATGCAGGTACAGCAGGCAGTGAAGAAAGCGAATGGCACGTTGGCCATCATAACAAGAGGAGTTGAGTATAGGAGAAAAGAGGTCCTTCTGTAGTTATACAGGGCCCTAGTGAGACCACACCTGGAGTATTGTGTGCAGTTTTGGTCCCCTAATTTGAAGAAGGACATTCTTGCTATTGAGAAAGTGCAGTGTAGGTTTACAAGGTTAATTCCCGGGATGGCGGGACTGTCATATATTAAGAGAATTGAGCAGCTGGGGCTTGGTATAACGCTGGGAATTTAAGGATGAAGGGGATCGTATTTAAACATATAAGATTATTAAGGGTTTGGACACGCTAGAGGCAGGAAACATGATCCCAATGTTCGGGGAGTCCAGAACCAGGGACAACAGTTTGAGAATAAGGGGTGAGCCATTTAAAACGGAGATGAGGAAACTTTTTCACACAGAGTATTGTGAGTCTGTGGAATTCCTCTGCCCTCAGAGGTTGGTGTGAGGCCGGTTCCACTTGGATACTTTCAAGAGAGAGCCAGATAGGGCTCTTAAAGATAGCCGAGTCAGGGGCTATGGGGAGAAGGCAGGAACGGGGTACTGATTGTGGATGATCAGCCATGATCACATTGAATGGCGGTGCTGGCTCGAAGGGCCGAATGGCCTACTCCTACACCTATTGTCTTTTGTCAGATCAAGGGTTCAACAAGTCAATATTGAGAAAAAAATCTTTATCGTGACGATAATGAATCTTAGCTATTCGTTATCTCAGAGAGTGTGAATAATAGATTTTTAGATGTTAATGAAATCAAGGGAAACAAATTTAGTACAGGAAAGAGGTGCTGAGGTATAAGATTAGAATTTATTTTGTTATTCTTACGGAGGCCAATTAGTCAACTTCCACTTTTACTTATGCTTCCCTACTATTGGACACTTGCAACCCTCTGCCTTTTGTTTCTTGTAGATTTATTAAAAACCGGTTAGTTCACCGGCAAACATTAAAATGCTGGTGCATTACCGCCCAGATATTAAGACGTTACGCCTAGCAAAGAGCAACCCAGCAAATAACAATTACCTCCCCCAAATGCATGGACTCTGCATTCCACTCACACCAGGATTGGCAGACGACAGCATTTGCAAGAGTCCACACACTCAAACCTGTGCCACAACCCACCTTGGAGGAATGTAGCACTCTCCTTGATGTAGGATGCAAGCTGGTCAAAGATTCCATTGATCTTCTTTTTAGCAGTGACAAAGTGTTTGAGCTGTGATGCGTTAACCTCAGCCATCAGGCGCTTGTCTTTTTTACCAATTACAACTGGGTGTGAGCGGGAGAACATCAGAGACATGGCACTGAAAGACAGAGAGGTCCATGAGCATAGAGCAGAATATCCATTGCCCATTCATACTCCCAACAGTATTACAAAACGGATTATTTGCACAAACATTGATAAAGGTCCTAGTCAAAGGTTTATTTAACATTGGAGTAGAGGACATAGTTGGCAGTGCATGTTGGTTCAAGGACATTGCCCAGAGGTGGTAAGTTGAGAGGAAGGGGGTAGTGGGTGAAATGTGGGGCAGTGCCTGGAGTGGCAGTGGCCAGTACATGATTGCCTGGTGGAACCGAGCGACGACGACACAAGAGACTGCAGAATTGTGGCATCTTGAGAGCAAAACACTTAGTGCTGTCGTGAGTGGGAGGTGTGAGGGGGAGGGGAGTGTGAGTGTGAGTGGGTGATGTGTGGTGGGAGGTGGGGAGGGTTCGGGAACGTTGGGGGAGGGGGAGGGTTTATGTGAGAGGATGAGAGTGGGGGAGAGGGGGAGGATGATGGGTGGGGTGGAGAGCGAGTGGGGGGGAGGAGTGGGGTGGGGGGAAGCGAGTGGGGTGGATGAGTGGGGTTGGATGAATGTGGGGTGGGTGGGATGGGTGGTGGAGTTGGGGGTGGAGGGGGGAGTGGGGTGGGGGGTGATTGGGGATGTGGGTGGGAGATGAGTGGGGGGTGGGGGTGGGGAGGGTGGGTTGAGTGGGGAGGGTGAGATGGGATTGGCGTGGAGAAGAGGGGAAGGGGAGTGAGTGTGGGGGGTGGGGTGTGGAGGGGAGGGGGTGAGTGGGTTTGGGGTGGGGATGGGGATCTTTCCCTGCGGGGTGGAGGGTGAGTGAGGGGGCGGGTGTATTGGGGATTGAAGATGGCGATGAGTGTGGGGTGGGAGGGGGGAGTTTGGTGGGTGTGGAGGGGGTGTGGGATGGAGGGCGGGAGTGGGGAAGTGAGTGAAGGTGGGAGGGGGGAGTGTGGGATGAGTGAGGGTGAGGGGGTGGGTGTGAGGGGGATACGTGTTTAGGTGATGGAGTGGGGTGTGTTGGAATGGAGAGGGGAGTGGGGTTGGGAGGGGGAGTGATTGGGGGGTTACGTGGGTGATGAGGATGGGGATGAGGGATTGAAAGTGTGATGGAAGTGGTGGTGGGTGAGGGGGTGTTGATGGGGTTGATGTTGGGTGGGGAATGTTGGGGGGGAGGGAGGTGGTGGGAGGAGTGAGAGTGGGGAGGTGGGAGAATGTGGGGAGGGGGTTGAATGAGGAGGATGGTGTGATATGGGGAGGGGGGTGAATGGGGAGGTGACGGAGGGAATGAAAAGGTAGGGGAGTAGGGGAGTTGAGGGAGGGAAGGGGGTGGGAGATGGGGGGAGGTGAGTGGGGGGGGTGAGTGGGTGGGTGAGAGGGGTGGGGGTGAGAGGGGGGGGTTGAGATGAGTGGGTGGGGTGGGGGGTGGAAGAGTGGGGGGGGGGAGTGGGAGAGGGGTGGAGTGGGTGGGGTGAGAGTGGGCGGAGAAGTGGTGGTTGGGAGTGGGGTATAGTGGGATGGTGGGGGAAGAGGTGGGTGAAGTGGGAGGGGGAGAGGGGGAGGGGGGTTTGATTGTGATTGACGCGTGAAGGGGTATGCGAGTGGGGGTGACTGGGGGGGGGTGGGGGGCTTGGGGTGTGAGATGGAGTGAGATGGGGGGTGGGGTGATGGGTGGGGAAGTGGAGAGTAGATGGGTGCGGGGGGGTGTTGAGTGGGTGAGTGGGAGTGGGGTGAGTGTGGAGTGGGGAGTGGTGGGGGAATAGGGGAGAGGGAGTGACTGGATTGTTGGGGTAGGTGCGAGGTGAGTGTGTGGGAGGGGGTGAGTGGTTGGGAGTAGTGTGGTTCGGGTAGGGAGGAGTGGGTTGGGGAGGATGGATTAGTGGTGTGGTGAGATGGTGAGGTGGGAGGGGTGGGCTGAGTTGGGATGAGGTGGGGTAGGGGGTGGGTAGGTGGGGCGTGGGAGGGGGGGTTGGTGGTGGTTGGGGGTTGAGTGGGGTGAGGAAGAGTAGGAGGGTGGTGGTGGGAGAGAGAGAGGTGTGTGAGAGTTGGGGAGGCGGTAGTAGTGGGTAGGTGGAGTTGGGTAGGTGTGTAGGGGGGTGGTGGGAGAAGGGAGTGGTTGGGGTGGGTGGTGTGGGTGTTCGTGGGGGGATGTGATGGGGAGAGATGGGGGTGGTTCGTGCGGGGGGGGTGCTTGGAGGTGGTTAAGGTGTTGAGGGTGAGTGAGGGGGGGTGAGATGGAGGGGGAGGAGGGATCGGGGTGTGAGTGGGAGGAGTAGTGTGGGATTAGATGAGTAGGGGGTAGGGGTTGGGGTTGAGTGTGGTGGTGGGGGTGTGAGTGGGGTGGGGGGGGTTGGGGTGAGTGGGGGGGGAGGGGAGGGAGTGGCGGGGGAGGAGTGGGGGGTTTGAGTGAGAGTGGGAGGTAAGTGGTGGAGGAGGTAGTAAGTGGGATGTGGTGGTGGTGTGATGGAGTGGGGTGGGGGTGAGTGCGCGGGGGAGAGTGGGAGGGTGTGAGGGGGGGGGGGGGGTGGTGGGGGGGTGAGGGGGGGGTGAGGGGGGGGCGGCGGTGAGTGGGAGGGGGGGGTGAGTGGCAGGGTGGTGGTGGGGTGGGGGTGAGTGGGGGGGGGTGGAGAGGGAGAGGGGTGAAGTGGGGGGGGGGGTGGGGGGGGTGAGTGGGGATGCGTGGGGGAGTAGTGGTATGGGGTGAGGTGGGGGGTGAGTGGGAGGAAGAGGGGGTAGTGGTGGGGGAGGTGTTGTGAGTGTGGGGGGAGTGGGAAGTGAGTGGGAGGGGGTAGAGTGGGGGGGGTGTGTGGGGGGGGTCGTGAGTGGAGTGGTGGGGGGGGGTGTGATGTGCCGACCACGGTTACGGGCATCAGCGGCTGGTCGTAGGCCCTTGACCTTGCCGAGGGTCGTATCCGAGTTTATCCGCGGGGGGTGAGTGGGGGGGGGGCATGTGCTATGGACACAGCCGCCGGTGCAGCAGCTCGGCGCGCCTGGCTGGGTCCTGACCTGGTCTTGTTCTTGACCCTCCGCCGCCGCCGCGCTCCCATCTCCCGCTGCCAGGCTGGGTCTCCTCACTCCGGGCCTGGCTGGCGTCATCCAGAGGCGACGCGAACCACGTCGTCATGGAAGCGATAACAGGAACGCTGTGGACACAGGGACAGGATGGACAGGGGAACTAGCTGCCTTGTGACAGGGAAGACGGGCAGCCTTGTGACAGGCAAGCCTTGTGGACAGCAGCTCCTGGACAAGGACACGGCAGCCTCTGTGGGGCAATTACAAGGCTGCCTCTGTGGCAGGGGGGACAGCAGCCTCTGTGGACAAGGACGGGCAGCCTCTGTGGACAGGGGAAGACTAGCCAGGCCTCTGTTGGACAGGGGACGGGCACCTCTGTGGGACATGGGACAGGCAGCCACTGTGGACAAGGGACAGGCAGCCTTCTGTGGCCAATATACAGCAGCTCCTTGTGGACAGCCTCTGGGACAGGGAACAGGCAGGGGGACAGGCAGAGCCTCTGTGGACAGCCTCTGTGGCAAGAACCTCAGTGACAAAGGGCAGCCTCTGTGGACAGGGGACAGGAGCCTCTGTGGACAGGGGACAGCAGCCTCTGTGGGACGGGCAGCCTCTGTGGACAGCCAGTGGACAGGAGACAAGTGGAATGGCTAGCCTCTGTTGGACAGGGGACAGTAGTGCTGAGTGATTCTCTATCTAGAGCTTTTCAGTGTATTACATCCAGATCCAGATTCAGGACAATGGTCAGGCAGCGTCTGTGGACAATGGTAGACAAAAGTGCTGGAGAAACTCAGCGGGTGCAGCAGCATCTATGGAGCGAAGGAAATAGGCAAAGTTTCGGGCCGAAACCCAAAGCACTTTTGTCTACCATTGTCCACACATGTTTGCCTGACCCATTGTCCCTGAATATCTTGATCTGATATAATACACAGAAAATCGCTCTAGAGCATCACTCAGCACTACTGTCCCTTGTCCACAGAGACTGCCTATCCCTTGTCTATTGTCCGCAGGGGCTGCCTGACCCTTGTCCATTCTCCATCTATGGAGCGAATGAAATAGGCAACGTTTCGGGCCGAAACGTTGCCTATTTCCTTCGCTCCATAGATGCTGCTGCACCCGCTGAGTTTCTCCAGCACTTTTGTCTACCTTCCAGCATCTACAGTTCCTTCTTAAAAACGTCTGTGGACAATGGACAGGCAGCCTCTGTGGGGGACGGATAGGCGACATCCAGGGCCAGGATCCTTCTTCACACTGCAGAACGAAGACCCGCGGTAGTGTAATTAGTAAAGTCAAGTTTATTGTCATATGTTCAAGTACAGTGAGATATAGATACAATTAAAAATCTTGCTTGAATCAACATCCCTGGCACAGACTCATACAAAACATAAATTATGCATAAAATTCTGCACGGCAGTAAAGAGAAAAATGACTGCAAAAAAAACCACAACACATATGTGCAAGATACAATTCGAAACAAAACAAGCCCATGGTGGCACAAGTGGTGGTCCATTGTCAAGGTAGGTTTCGGGTTGCATTGGTCGGTTTGAGAAGCTGATAGTTGGAGCAATTGAACCTGGAAATTAAGGTAAGCATATCATAAGCCTTCTTTACCACCCTATCTACTTGTGTTGCCACCTTCTGTGAGCAATGAACTTGGACTCCAAGATCCCTCTGCACATCAATGCTGTTAAGGATCTTGTCATTAACTGTATACTCTCCCCTTACATTCAACCTCCAAAGTGCAACACCTGACACTTGCTCAGATTAAACTCCATCTGCCATTTCTCTGCCCATTTCAGCAGCTGATCTATATCCCGCTGTATCTTCTGACTGCCTTCCTCACTGTCTGCAACTCTTCCAATTTTGGTGGTGTCAGGTTTCGATAGGTAGAAGGTTGGACAAAATTCACAAATGAAATCACAAAAGGTGAGATTAAGGTAGAGGACACCTTTTGTCTTTTCACTTCTGGCCTTTGTCCAACCATTTACCTGTCACCCCTGCCCCCTCACATGTATCAATCTATCTCTCACCAGGCTTTGCCCTACCCTTCCTCTCTTTCTCCTCCACCTCTGCAATCACTCTGAAAATGGGTCCTGACCTGAAACAACACCTAGTCATGTTGTCCAGAGATGCACTCCAGCATTTGTTGTGGATCAGCATCTGCAGTTCCTTGTGTCTATGTTTACACAACAGGCTGAAAATGTAGTGCATGCAGATTCAATTGTGGCTTTCAAAAGGGAATTGGATAATATTTGAAGTTAAAATTGTTTACAAGGCAATGGGGAACAAATGGATAGCTCTATAAAGATCTAACATAGTCTGGGCGAAATGAGCTTCTGTGCTGTAACAATTCTATGATCCTAACAAAGTGGTTATGTTGTGTACAAAGGAACTGCAGATGCTGGTTTATACTGAAAATAGTCACAAAGTTCAGGAGCAGCATGTCTGGAAACAAAGGACGGGTGACATTTCGGGTCGGAGTCCTTCTTCAGACTGAAAACCAAGGTGGTTATATTCATTGTGGAAATTGTGCGTGCCGGCACTTGTGTGGCATGAATGTTTCTGGTCCCTGTTGTACTTAAAAGTGCAGCTAATGAAGTTTGTGAAATAAAGTCTGGCAAATAAAGTCTGGCAAGCAGAATGAAACAGCTACAAATGATTAAGTCATTGAGTCATTAAATCTTTAACTTAGCTTTATCTTGGTGATTTGGTAAGATTCATTTTAATTTTGAAAACATGAAACACTGCCTCCAAGTTTCAGATGCGGAAGATGTCTGTGATCTTGCTGGGTTGAAATGTCAGATGTAGGTCACTGCAGACAAAAGTGAGATGGTACATTTTGGTAGTACTAATTAGGCTAGGACATAACACGAATGGAAGGCCTCATGGGGTATTGAGGAAAAGCTGGACTTCAAGGTCTGTGGACCCTAGTAGAGGTTGATTGATTCCTGAGGGTGGCAACACAGGTAGATAACATGGTTAGGAAGATAAAGGATCCTGGCCATCAATGTTCACTGAATACAGAAGTAGGAAGGTTATGTTCCAACCTTGGTCAGACATCTGCCGGAGCACTGCATAAAGTTCTGGTCAACATGCAAGAGGAAAGTTCTGAAGAGGGTGCAGAGGAGATTTATCAGGATGGTGCCTTCTTCTTCTTCTTTCGTGTGGCGTGCACAGCCTAAAGTTGTAGGACAACTTGTTCTATTTGATCTTCTGTTTGTGCACGTCGAGTTGATTGCATTAGTCGAAACAGGACGGACCACGTAAGGTTGCAATCTTCCACCTCAGAGAATGCCGTTCAGTTATAACGAGGGACTGACGAATCTATGTTTAGGAAGGAACTGGAGAATCTAGGTCTCTTCTCCTTGGACGGAGGAGGTTTAGAGGGGACATGATTGAAGCTTATACAATTATTAAGGCAACTGATATAGGAAATTCTAGGAAACTTTCTGCCATAGCAGAGATAGATAAAATTATAAATGGTGGATTTAGGGTTAAGGGAAAATGGTTTATTGGGGATATAAGGAAGACCATCTTCACCCAGAGAGTGATAAGAACCTGGAATGCACTGTCTTAGAGAGTGTTTGCAGTTGAGTTGCTGACATTTAAGTGTCTGGATGAGCTAGACACTTGAATCACTTCAGGCGTAGAAGTCTGGGCCAAATGCCAGGACATGGAATTAACTTGCAAGGATGCCCACTGGTCAGCATGAATGAGTGTCTTTCCATATCATTCGATTGTGTGACTGATCTTAATTGAGTTTGTAGGAAGGCTGATGAAATGAGCTCAAAGCTGAAAAGCTGACTTAGAAATGTGGAAAGGGCCAATTATTACAGGTATCTTCCTTGGTAACCAGTTTGTGGCAGATGCAGAGATGCCAAGATCGGATTTTATCCCGGCGAAATAAATAAGGAACACCGCCGCGCCGCGGTTCCTCCGTGGAGAATGTGTCCCCAGTTGCCGGGCCCTGCCAGACCGCGCGCGATCACGAGAATCAGCGGAGCAATTTGGTAGCAGCCCGCTGATTCAGTGCACAGTGCGAAGGCGACATAGCCGCCGGCAAACAACCCCAGGTGAGTGTTACGGAGAGAAATGTAAACCCCCCAACCAAATGGGTTAAATGTAGAACTAATTAAAATTTTGCATCTCTGCAGATGCTGAATGTATGGCTAATGCCATTAAACCAAGCTACATACTTTAAAACATATTTTTCAAATGGGAACTGACAGTTTCTCCCATTTATGTATTACACTGCAGTTTCTCATTTTAAGTTCTTCCCAACACAAAACTGATGGGCAGTCCGTCGACAATATTAACATGCACATAAAGCTTAAATAACTCATTGCCAATCATTCCATTCAATTGCAGACATACAAGATAAAACACTTTTTTTTTAAATGCTAACAGCCAATTTGATAAAGTATAAAAGTTTTTATTTTGACATTATATGGGAACCACATTTTCTCTCTGTTCATCCTGTAGAGAACCTTCCATCTCTGACTGGAATGTAGGAGATTCTATACTTGCAAGGTTTTGTTTGCAAGGTTTCCCCATCTGCTTGTACCGTCCACCCCCATTTATTTATAATTTTCTTAATGGAGGTACAATTCTCACCAATTCCCATTAACTGCATTCCTAGCACAGCTAATAATTCCCAGTCAGACTGGATGTTTACTGCATGAATACTGGAACTGTAAACGCAACAAGTAGATGGCACTAGCATTTCAGTGCCAAGTTGGGAGCCTGTTACTAAATGTTCAAACACTTGTCTGTTCAGAGATAAGACAACTGATTTATGTGAAGGGAAATACCAGTAAAAAAGGAAATGTGATGAGTCTTTGACAGTAATAAATGGAGCTAAGCTAGAGAGCAACTGGCAAAAACAATATGGTGCAATATTGGACTGGGTATGCAAAATGCTTGACATATTCTCAAACTGTATTAATCCAGAACAATCGTTCAGAGGGTCTATAGGCAGTGAACGCAAAGTTTCTACTGAGGGATAGTTAGCAGAGTGCTTGGCTGTTCAATCCAACACAGTGAAAATCAAATTCCCCACATACATCTCACCATTTCACAAGCAACTCTTCCTTTTACACACTCTGCAGTAGTGGCCCATGAGGCAGTGTATTGTCATTCTTACATCATTTGTGTGAAGAGGTAGTTCATCCTTTCCTGTACTGCTAGTTTTGATCAAACTTTAAAATCCCAACTACCAGTTAATTGTAGAGTAGGTACAACGTGAAGTCAGATCCATTGGCCATCCTTTGCTACAAACCGTACTAATCAAATCTTTTTGGCTGCCCTTACTTTTTTTCCTCACCATCTATTCTACTCCACAGATGTTCGGAGCATAAAGGTCAGCGAAAAAAACTGAAACGTTACAACTGATTTGAACCTGTCAAACCATGGGCCCCACATGTGCATGTTGTGTGGGCACATGGTCAAAGTCATTGCAGTCACTCCCTTCTCACCCCTGACTGTAATAGTTCAGTAGCACACACCTGGGACTGAAATCCAGGACTGATGCCGAGCTGGAACCTGCCAACTCCAAAACTACCGATTCCACCCAACTCAAACCACAGTGGGATGCCAGAGAGTTAAACTCCAGCATCCATGGGTTACAAACTCTCCAGTTACTATGGAAAGTGTAGCCTCTACCTTGAGAATTCTAGGTAACCCTGTCTGATTATTATGAGATGGGGCAATTGTATCTCCAGAATCCCCGAGTTAGAAACACACTGACTATTATGTGATAGGATAGATCTCTACTTCCAAGATGGAGTAGCCATGTGCCTCCAGGATCTCCTCGTTAGTACCCGTGTAGGATGTGGTGAGCCCCAGGATCTTGGGACAGTCAGGTTTCTATGGAACATGGTATCGCTGTATCAGCCGGACTTCTGTCATTTGAGATGGGATTTGATTATTCCAATATTAACTTTCACAACTGACAAATACACCGGCTGCAACTATCCCTTAGAACTTAGCACTTAAAGAAATTTATTAACCATTATGTACAGGGCAGGGATGCGAGCTTCCCCTGCCGTAATATCTTAAGGAAGAATGGGCAGAAGTTTGTTGCAAAATGACATCTGTAATAACTTCTGCTGCACGATCTCAGATGTAAGCACTTTAAGGGTCAACGAAAGAGACAACGATATATCGAGTTCCGCTGGTGGTTGGAAGACCCTCGTGGTAATGAGTCAGTCGTCCTGGGTGCAGGAGGGCCCAGCCCTTCCGAGGAGCTTGAATGGAACAGTTATACCTGATGAACCTACAGCCACCACCCTGCAAAAGACAGAACGACCATCAGCTTAATTAGCAATATTACGACTTCAGACCAAGTCACACTTGGACTAGGTATCTGTTACGCTAACCTGGTGTTCATAAGGTAAGGATATAAATCAGGAAATATGCCTGTGTTTACTGCTGTCATACATTGTCAGTCCTGCCATACACATTGAACCCAGAGTAAAATTCTAGACACAGTTACACACTAAATCATGTAGATGCCGGGATCTTGCGTAGATTACAAAGTGCTGGAGTCATTCAGCGCGTGAGGCAGCATCTCTAGGGATGTGGATAGGCAACATTTCGCGTTACTCCAGCACTTGGTGTTCAAGGCACTGTCAGTTCTGTGGGCTAACACCATACGGGCAAAGTAAAATCTGGATGCAGTATTCCTGCAACTGTCTGGGAAATGTTTGTATGTGCCCTCAACACTGAATAGAACGATAAAGAAGCAGTAAATTAACATTCACCATGAACGGAAGTCTAAAGGGCCTGTCCTACTGACGCGACCTTTCAGCGACTGCCTTCGACCTTCAAGCTTGAGGGCACTCGCCTGAAAAACCTCGAGCCGGATCGACTGTCAGCGATGAAACTGCAAGTTGGATCACCCGACCGCACACACACACAAACACATCACAAAGGCGGGGGCCAGGGAAAGCGGGGGAGCGCTGCCTGAAATTCACACCCGCGATTAACAGAAAGGTAAAAGACGGCTGCACAGTGTACGGTAAGTCCTTTAGAGGTGGGGAGGGGGAGAGAAGAAGTGGAGACACTTTTAAGAAGCCAGACAACTTATAATAAAGTTTAGTGGGCATTTTACATTACCGGTCGGCTTTCTTTGGTCCTGAAAACTCCAATGAGCCAATTAAAATTACTGGTCAGCAAAGGAGATTGCCTACGACTGCCCTTGACTGTCTGTAACTACATAGCGACTCCACTCCACTGCACTACGAGTTCAAAAGAACCATGCCGACCATTTTTTTCACAGAAAATTTTTCAACATGCTGAAAAATTTTCCTCGACCAAACTGAGGCCGCGAGTATGCGGGAACTTCCCTCAAGCATGAAGGAGAGTTCCAATGACCTCATAGGACCTCCTAGGACCACATGTCGACCATGCTGCGAGTTTGAGTCGAGGGCAAACTCTTCTAAACTCGCAGATTAGATCGCCGCAGTGGGACAGCCCCTTAAAGGTAAAAAGGTTATTATTAAGTCCTCTCTACAGAACATTGTATTGGGAATAGACTTGGCTGAAAGGAGGCAGTATCTTCAGCTGCACTGCTCTAAACCAGAGGCGGAGTTGTAATTCAAACGTGTGAGTCAAATTTCCCTTTAATTGTGAATCAATTGTTTAGCCTAGCTCTCAACATATGAATAAGCAGGCACTGTCAGCATTCATTCGTCACCTGCGGTGAAAATAACTCTTAAAACTGAGCACAAGACAAATGTCAACCTTCACAAACTTCCCTAACACAGAAACATCCAATCATATAAACACAACTTATTCCCTCTTCACATTCAGATACTATACTGGCAACCTCCAAAAGCAATAAATGAATTTTCTCCTTGAGAAATTTATCTTCCATTTATAGGTACATTATTCATCTGATCAGCAATTTGCAAAGCCAAGTGTAGTAGTTATCGTTCAACTTAGACTACCATGTACTCTGGTTCACAAACTGCACCTTTAGTAAAAAGTGAATCTCAAAAGTTTTTGCTTTCACATTTTTGTTTACACTTCAAGCTCAGATTTATATTCTCTTTGAGATGTTCACTGTTGGTGCAGAGGTCTCTGCACTATTTTCCCACAATAATCCCTCAGTTAACTTGGAAAAATAAACTGAGAAACACACCAAGGGTCAGATATACAAAGTGAGAAACTGAGGTGTCAGACACACAGAGGGTGAGATACACAGAAACACACGATGGTCAGATATATAGACGTGAACCAAGGATCAGATGGACTGGTGAAGGCCAAATGTATTTTGTGACCCTCTCTGAAAGACAGAAGTTAGATCCATAACTATTCCACATCAACAGGATGAAATCCAAGAATAGTTTATTGGTTTTTCTCCTCAAAATCCTTGGGAAGTGGAGTAGGGAAGGTTCATCTGATCAACTTCAATGTCTGATTTATGGTAAGAAATGTGAGTACAACGCACAGGATTGGTTGGAAATGGAAGACCTGCAATTAAGTTAAACATTACATGTAAAAAGATCCAGACATTGAGGTCATTTTCTATTGATAACTTTGTGTTTCTAGACCCCTTCTGGGGTTACAACCCAATGTTAATCTCACAACTGGAAACAGGAGCGTGATTCAGATTTCCCTGGTAGTAAAAATTATTACAAATAAATATATAAACATTTGCTTATGATAAGTCAGCTGTATGCGTTATCAATAAGTAACAGTTTGGTCCCTCTGATGAGCTAAGCAAGAATCTTGACACATCCTTACCTTCCCCAGAGTATTAAAGGTAAGCATTAGTTGAATAATCAAATGGCAATCTTCACTGATCATTAATGATTAGATCACCCATGCACCCGCTGAATCTGGGACATTCCACAGCTTGAACACATCTTCAGAAAGTCATAAACATGCAAGATCAGAACAAAGAGGAAGAATCAATTTACCACACTCATGAGGACTTTGCAGGGAGCCACTCAGTAAATGTCAGTGTAAATCTCAGAGCCATGCTTGACATCTCAGTGCAGGATCCTGTGGAACAGCCCATGACACATGCTCCGTACTTGTGTCCAGAGTGAATCAGATTGGCCCGTCCCACGCAGCCAACTTACAACTTACCTGATAGTCAACTCCAACCTTGTTGAGTGCAATGTTTACAGTAAAAGTGGAAGCATCATGATGTGGCATTAAAGATGGCTGTTCATCAGGTTTATATCTAACTACAAAGGCCAGGTCAAACAATGCCTGCAAGAAAGAAGAGGGGTGTGAAGCAATACCATGCAGCATCCATTAAAGAGCAGGGACTGGGTATAGAGCTCAAAGCCCCATCTTACACCAAGCCCTGTGTTCCCAGGGAGTGTTTGCACTTGGGCCTCAGCTATCTCCATTGTCATGAAAGTTCAGGCCTTGCACCTCCCCTGCACCTGGGCCTTAGGCTCCTCCATCATCACAGGCACTTCCTCCAGTGAGACTGAACTGGTTTTACCTCATAATCAACTCCTGCCTTGTTTAGAGCTACGTTAAGAGTGAAAGTTGAGGCATCGTGGTGGGGTTCAAGCGAGGGCTGCTCCTCAGGTTTGTATCTCACTACAAAGTTCAGAAACGAGTAGGCCTGAGAGCAAACGTTTAACATGGAAGAAATAAAACCAACATTAGTAACCATGGCGATAACAATCATCCGTTATAACAGTTTGTAATTAATTTATAATAGACTTTTAATGGGTGTGTTATACTCTTTTTTGGACTTTTTAATTTCCCAAAACATTCATTTATTAATATAAACTAATGTTCACTTATCATTCGTCATTTTAATTTCACGTATTTTGTGTTTTTGTTTTTTATCACTGTTGGCAGATCAATCTCCCTCCTGGGATAAATAAAGTTCTATCGTATTGTATTGTAATTACGTGCGATACTGGACTGGATTAGTTTAACAATTAGTTCCTTTCTTATTTTCACAACTACACACTCCTCATCTTTCTGCTGTGGATCCACAGATGTTCTCTCCTCTGCTCCTTATTCTAAATGCAGAGCATGTTGACAACAGTGGAGGCTTCAGAACAGTGGAGTCCAGTCCAGATAGGCGGCAATTGTTCACATACACCTCATGGGAAAGGCCAGGAGAAGATCACCACCTCTTAATCACACTTACAAAGGAGAAAAATATCCCCGTCAGCATGTGCGAGGTGAGGGATAGTGGTTTCTCTCCAATTAATTAGGCATCACAAATGATGAGATATGAACCTCCTAATTTGTGGTGGAAAACTAGAATAAAAAGCCACGCAGCATTAAAATGTTTATCCTATTTCTTTAGAACATTTGTTCATTAGTTCATTCGTCATTCTTTGGAGAATTGCTGGGGTAGGGCAGTTTGACTTCAGTTACGGACCCTAATTTTTAAAATTGTGCCTCAACATCCAGTGTATAACCAAACGGCTGAGTCTGGAGAAGTTGGGTCACGGTCAGGCTGAAAATGAAATCATTTTCACCAGGTGTGTCACTTCAGTAAATAAACACCATGAAAGGTTAGGAACTTGAAACAGATTTGATCTTTTCTGTCTCTGTTCTTCAGTTCATTATCTCCAATGCAAAAACTGGCATAATAACCGCAGGCTCTGCTGGAGCCAGCGCTTCCCTCATCAATCACTGCAGATGGTGTTATGTCACCTGTTATGAGCTTCGAGAGGTTTGATTCCTGTACCTGTCCTAACATGCTTGCCCTTCAGTAGAACATAAACACACCTGCCCAGAAATTTAATCGCTTAAAGCTGTGTTTTCCAGATGAAACATGATTACCGGGTTGTTTCATGTCTCCAGGGTATTTCTGTGTGAGTATCACTGTTCTGGCCCCAATATAAATTCCATCTCAGCAATGTATGGGGCATGTCATTCCCTGGGTTGTGCTCCTTTTGAAGCATTGGGAAGGGGGTAGGGAGAGCATAGACTGTGTTATCCTAAGAGCAACCATGGTTGGTACATCTGTGACAACCAGGATCCCTTCAAATGGGACCTCTTGTCAGTTGTTCCCATACATAGCTTTCATTCTGCTAGCACTTCCCTCATGAAACCACCTCTCCTCACCAAATCTCTAGCCCATTTCTGCAGTTTCTAAGGCCTCAATTCTTAAATCCAATAACCTGCCTCCATAATCCTCAGAGAGTTTAACAGAGCGCTAAGTCACCCCAATTCTGGCCAGGTAACTAATCCTGGCTACAATCCCCTTCTGCCCCAACAAGGCAATCGTTCTCATGTCTTCCCCAATCGGCAGAACTCCACAGCCAAGCCTCTAGTGCCCCCCCCCCCCCCCCCCACAGTGCTTTGACACGAAAGACTGCAGTGACTTCCCACGTACCCACACACGCCCTCCCTCTACCCCAGCTGTCGCTATGTCAGGAGAGGCTTTGATCTCAACTGTTGCATCTCACACAGTCACAATAGGACTGTTGGTCTCCATGACCACTTGAATCTCGCATCAAAACCAGCAACCAAACAACAGCTTTTGGATTAAGTTTACTGAGAAGACCAAAGCCCCTCAGTTCCTGCCACAATACCATTGCCCTGGTGCAGACTCCAACAGAGTCAGCAGAGACATGGCAACCAAGAAGGGGTCATGTTTGAACCCCTACACTACCCCTGCCCTGACCTCCTCAACAGCACTTGACTGTCTCTGCCTCAACTCTCCTGTTGATACCAGCCACGTCCACATATTCTTACTTCTAAAATATTCCGAATGTTCTGCTGATCAGCTTCACCTGTCAGCTCATCCACTGCACTAAGTCCATTAGTCATTCACACTGAACTACATTGGTTGCTGGTTCAACGAAGAAATCAGTTTTAAATTTTCCAACAGAACTTTCACACCCAAATGTGAATCTTGTTGCTCCTAATCTCCGTGACCTTCTTCCTGCTGATTCCCCCTTCTGCAGTTCTAACCTTCTGTCCATCCCTCATCTCCGTGGCAAATCTCACTTGGCCATTGATATACAGTGACAGTGCGGGTGTACACGTTTGATGGGCCGATACGCTGATGGCTCTGATCAGCCCAGAGCTCCAGAAGGAAACAGGCACTCGGCCACAAAATGGACCGCAACAGAGCAGTGAAACTGACCTTGGTGTAGTAACCTGGGTAGACTTTCTCCGTTAAAGGTGCAATGTATTCCCTTAAAAACTTCTGCCATTGTTTCTCATATCCGACCTGATTCATGTGGATGTCGATTGTCGGCACATTCTCATATCCACCCTGAATACGCATGTCCTGGGACAGAGTGGAAGGAAACAACAGGTGAAATATGTGGGGGGTGATGATCAATTTGACACTGTCACCTCAGCCTTGATGTGTGGGCAAGAACTGCAGATGCTGGTTTAAATCGAAGGTAGACACAAAATGCTGGAGTAACTCAGTGGGACAGGCAGCGTCTCTGGAGAGAAGGGATGGGTGACGTTTCGGGTCGAGACCCTTGAAGGAATGGGTGACGTTTCGGGTCGAGACCCAAAGGGGCTCGACCCAAAACATCACCCATTCCTTCTCTCCAGAGACGCTGCCTGCCACGCTGAGTTACTCCAGCATTTGCGTCTGCCTCAGCCTTGATCACTGGTTCACTCACCTGATTGCCTCCACTTGACCATTTGCCAAAATGTTCCATTTCCTCAACAATGTCATCGCAGCCTCGTTCAGTGAAAATAGGGAACCAGTAAACATCTGGGCATGGCTGTAAAAAAACATGAAACAAATGTGTTGGATTGATTTATCTGGAACACCAGCAGTTGAGGGGAGACGTGATATGAAATGATGAGAGGCAGAGATAGGGTAAACAGCCAGAACCTGTTCCTCAGGATGGAAATATCAAATACTCGAGGGCAAAGTATAAAGGCCCATTCTCTGGAAAGTGAACCAAAATGTCACACACGTGACCACAAAAATAATGCATTAAAAAATTATTGTAAGGGATGCATCTTATTCATTGCTATTTTCCTACCCACTGAACTACAATGCATGTCTGCTAAAGATATGAACATTCTAGCTTTTTAATCTTCACAGAGTTTGTGAAATGCTTCTGTGCGATGTCACACACGTGACCAGTCCTATTTGATCTCTGATCCCTAAACAAACATTGTCAGCATAACATATTTAAAATTTCAATAGACAAACCGAAAAAAAAATATGAATCATATATAGAGCACAAAACAATATACCTGTAATGCTTTCAGACTTAAAAGAGATGTATTCCACAACTTTTCATCTCTTTGGTCACACACGTGACTAAGAATGGGCCTAAAGGAGATGTGTGGGGCAAGTTTTTTTTTACACTGAAGGTGGTGGGTGCCAGCATTGCCCTGCCAGGGGTAGTGATGGAGGTAGATACGATAGTGTCATTTAAAATACTTTTAGAGAGTCAGTTGGATATGCAGGGAATGGAGGGATATGGGTTATGAGCAGGCAAGAGTTGGTCTTGGCATCACGTTTGGTGCAGACATTGTGGGCCAAGGGTCCTGCAACTGTGCTGCACTTTCTATGTTCTATGAATCAGTGCCATGCAGCTGATTGCACCTTCACCCTTGACCACCCATTCTGCTGCTCCTTAACCCATCCTCTCCCCACCCAATGTTGCTCCGCTGGATCTGATGAGAGTTCTTTGTCAATGAAATATTTTCAATCTGTGTTGCCGTGTGCAATGATTCGGAGCTATGTGGAGTGCCATGGCTCGTCAGCACTTCAAGAGTCAAGTCAAGAGTGCTTTATTGTCATATGTCCCGGATGGGAGAATGAAATTCTTGTAGGTCACATAAAGGTCACTTGTCGGTCACATAAAGTCTCCTTTGCCAGGGCAACAGTTCACTTTAAACCCAGCGCTGCACAAGGGTTACCATCACTTGCTGTTGTAAGCCACTATTGCAACAAGAGCAGTACACACTATTACAGCATGGAAACAGGGCCCTTCGACCAGCCAAATCCACACCGACTATCGATCACCATTTCACACCAGTTTTATGTTATCCCACTTTGCATCCACTCCATACACACTAGAGGCAATTTATAGACTCCAATTAACATACAAAGCTGCACGTCTTTGGGATGTGGGAGGAGTCAGGAACACTTGGGGGAAACCCACGCAGTCACAGGGAGAACTTGCAAACTCCACACGTCCGGGGTCAGGATTGAACCAGGGTGTCTGGTGCTGTGAGGCAGCAGCTCTACCAGGTGTATTGAATTTTAAAAAGACCAGGATGCTGCCATGTTTATAGACTACCTCAAAAGGACCCAAAGTGCTGGAGTCACTCAGCAGCAAAGATCCTATAGTGGAGCAAGATAGACCACTCCTGCTAAATGCAATGGGCTGACGTGTAGTACGCAACAGAGCAGAACGTGGGCCTTTTTTTCATCCATTTCCGTAACCCGACCCGACTCGCAGTGTAATCAACATTGCGGGGGAACAGTTTGTGTTAATAAATTATAATTCTGAAAATGAGGAGAAGATTTTTACCAAAGAACTTTTATTTTTACGAGGATGTTTCCGTAACCGGCTTCCGTCTCCGCGCTAGTATCTTTTCTCCGCTATGGGATCTTTGGTGGGGAGACGGAAGCCGGTTACTATGCTGCATGGAAATGGGGCCGAAAATTACCCATGAATCTGCCCATGACTGTACTACGTCTTTTCCGTCGAGTGATCTATCTTGCTCGCTGTAGGGTCTTTGCTCAGCAGGTCAGGCAGCATCTCTGGAGAACATGGAAAGGTGACGTTTCGGGTGAAGACCCATCTTATCTTAGTGCTATTATCAGAGTGCAGGAGTGAAGACACGTTTCTACATGGAACACCACGTTTTTATAATTATTGATCAGCTTCTATTGCAGACTAGAACAGGAAGGGTACCTAGTCGAAACTCCTTGCATCACACTATCCAAAAACTTTAGTTGCAAGGTGGATTCTTACCTGCAAAAGGATTTTATCTTCAATTATTCTGCTCCAGTTTGGATGAATGTACTTCTCCTCCCAATCCTGCAACATAACAGAGGGGAATGAATGGGCTGCCTTGGCTTCCAGTGTCCTGCTCACTGCTCCTTTTCCTGATACTGGTCCATGTCAGTGAGCATCTGGACTGTGGGCATATGTGGCCTGCACTAATGTCACATCTTCAGGAGGGGCCTGTTTCTGACCATTATATTTTATTATGCTTTGATGAAATTAATTTTAAATTTGTTTCTTTAAAAATTGCAATTATTATAGCACAGGTAAATAAATAATACGCCAAAATATATGGTTGCTCTTGTAGGCTCTTGTTTTCCCAGTTATCATGTGTTAGGTCCGGGATTGTTCCATACACCCATTTCTCTCAACACTGGGCTCTAGTGAACCGCAGCCACCCGGGTGAAGTTACAAGCCTAAAGGGGCTGTACCACGGAGGCAACCTAATCCGCGAGTTCTGACGAGTTGCCCTCGACTCATACTCGCAGCATGGTTGACACGAGGTCCTAGGAGGTCTTCAGCTAGGTCGCAAGGCCTCAGCTAGGTCGCGGCGTATTTTTCAACATGTTGAATAATGCCCACGAGTAAAAAAAGGTCGCCATGGAAAAAATCGATACTTTTTTTACTCGTAGGTTTAGTCGAAGTAGGTCGTAGTAGGTCGGCATGTTATTCGTAGGTAATCGAGGGTAGTCGAAGGTAGTGGTAGATAATCTTCAACATAGCCGAAGGGAGGTCGAAGGAGATTGTCTTCACTCTCCACTATTCTGTGTCTAATTTACACGAAGCTAGTCTTTAACATAGTCAAAGGAGGTCTTCTACATAGTTGAAGGAGGTCTTCAACATGACATTTTTTCAAACTCTCCTAAACTCTTCTAAACTTGCCAATTAGATCGCCGCAGTAGGACAACCCTTAAAGGGCTGTCCCACTTACGAGATTTTTTCGGCGACTGCTGGCACCCGTCATAGTCTCAGCAGGTCGGCAAAATTTTTCAAAATGTTGAAAATCCTGCGGCGACCAGAAAAAGGTACGACTCTCTGGGCAACTACTCATGACGAAACACGCAGGGTGACGCCTGTATGTTGTGAGTAGTCTTTGGGACTGATTGTGAGTCTATGGTTGTGTGTAATCTGTGGGGCTGTGGTTGTGTGGCTGTGAATCTATGGTTATGAGGTTGTGAGTAATCTTTGGGACTGATTCCTTAAAGGGCATGTCCCACTTACCTTTGGGTTTTCATCAATCTGCCAGAGGTCATTGTGAAGGTTACCAGTGTGACAGTTTTCTACAGAGAGAATGTGTCCAAACACGTGCCTGTTGGTGACGTACATGAAGATTCCCTGCAGAAACAGAGTGCATCAGTAACAAACGTTAGGGTTAAGAGGTAACTAATAGACATCTTCTCCCTGCCCAGCAGACAGAGGCTCAGTTCTCGATTCCAACATTCTCTCAGTTCCGCACAATAGCAAACGCTCCCTGGAGTTGCTTCATCGCAGGAAAACTCCCGATCCTGGGGTCAGCCGGGCTCTCACCTGCTCTCTGATGTTCTGACAGAAGGCCATGTCTGCATCCAGCTTGTTGCTGTGGTAGAGATCTCTCTTAGTCAGGTATGACCGCAGCAAGGAGCCATGGATCAGGTACACACTGGAGATATACGGGACATTCCACACACCTCTGCAGAGAGAAGAGCACAAAGAACAAACAATTTAATCTCCCGCTCAAGAATCAAGCACGTCTAATTGTCCTGTGTACCGACAACAGAAAACTGAAATTCTTACTTGTAGCAGCAAAACAGGGCATAATCCACATAGATAAGTTCATATGTATATATGTATGTGAGTGTGTGTGTGCACGTGTGTGTGTGTGTGTACATATAATACATATATACATACAATTCACAAGTTCATATGATACGTAATAAATAAAAAAAGATAAATTAAAAACCACAATACTAGCGTAAAAAAGTCCAGTCCATAATGCAACCAAAGACAGTCCATCAAAGTTTGTAGTTACGGACGTTTGTGTTATGCAATGTTCAAGAGTCTGATGGCCGTTGGGAAGGAGCTGTTCTTGAACCTGATGCTCATGGTTTTCAGGTTTCTGTACTTTCTTCCCAATGGCAGAAGTGAAAAGGAGACAACCTGCCTCCACCGCCCTCTGAGGCAGAGAATTCCACAGACTCACCACCCTCTGTGAGAAAAAGTGTTTCCTCGTCTCCGTTCTAAATGGTAAATGCTAAATGCTAATATAGTAGCAGTTATCTCCAGCTACCAGCTACCTCATTGGAAAAGCTCGGACTATCTCTATCGTTGATCGGGCTTTATATTGCACTAAATGTTATTCACATTATTCATTTTATTATGTATCTGTGGACGGCTGATTCTAATCATGTATTGTCTTTCCGCTGACTGGTTAGCACGCAACAAAAGCTTTTCACTGTACCTCGGTACATGTGACAATAAACTGAACTCAAACTTTGGACCATTCACAAGTTAGCTAACAAAAGGCACTGTAAAGGAACAGATTCTGAATCTAAGTTGAAAAGATGATGCTCACGTTCTCCGTCGATCAACAATATCCACATAATCTTCTGACCGGGCGTAATATCCATCGACACTCATCGCCCCCCAGAAGTTTGACCACAACTTCTTGCGGCGACCGACCAGTGGAGCCAGTATCGATCTGCAAAGACCAAAACCATCAATGACAATTATAGGCCGTCTCCGGAGTCCAACAGGCTTCCGCTCCTGAGAAGCCAAACTCTTCTGAAGTCGGAAATGAACTGAACAGTGTGTGGGGGGAGGATCACTGAGATGCAGTGATGGGAGAGTGAGCAGGCACGGGAAGAGTGACCATCAGCCGGCCTCACTGACTCGATGAGTGAATCAGCTCTGCACTGCTCCAGTCAGTCCCAGATTGTTGTGCTCAGTGAGGGAGGGGCTGGGGAGAAAAGGCACACATATGCTCTATTCCCATCCCACAGGAAGATGCCTGTAAGCCCACAGCAGCTGGCAAATCCCTCCTGCCAGTCTCACCAACACTCCTTCGCGTGGGTGGGCTGTCCATAAGTTGGGGGTTGTTACCTCGGGAGGACCTGTTTGGAGGACCATTTCTGTCCACAGAACAACCTTCAGAATTCCACAGCATTTGCTTTAAATAAATTCCTGCATCTGAAGGAATTAAGTTTATAATGTTTTTCCACTTTGAACTGAATGTGCCATATATTTCCATCAATTCTTACTAGGTCCAAGTTGACAGACTCCAGACTATCTATTGCTATTTAACAAAGGATCTCAAGCAATTCCACACCCAACAGCACTAATTCTAACTGTGGTTTATCATTATCTCCCATTCACCTGGTTGTTAAAAGATAATTATTCTCTATGTCCAAGACGAGATATGAAAGGATTTGGATTCCTGAACAGGTTATTCTGAGATAAGAAAAACTGCTTGGAACTGACGTTTAAGAGCTTCTTTATTCAAAGCATCGTGCCGAATCCAACTCCTGAGCTTAATACCACAAAAACATATTTTGAATCAATTAAAATGTAAATTAAATTAAATTCTTTATTTCGAACAGAATAAAAAATAAAAAGCAAGTATGAAACAGCATACAAAAAACAAAAAAAACAAGAATATTTATAGTGTCATAAACAATATTTATAAATAAATGAATCGTATGTGTCCGAAAAGGGGCAGGAAGAAGCCAAAGCTTATTAATTCCCACACCTTATTCAACTGCTTGTAATTATCTTATACAAATTTAGCAGCTATAAAAACCTATTTCCATATGCACACCAAATTATTTACATTTATACACTAATCAAAATATCTACAAACCCATACAAAAAGAAGAGAGAAAAAAAAGAAAAAAACCCTCGTGTACTATACAGTATCTCTTAGTCATATATACAACCCATCACTCTATAATCACCCTATAATTTTGAGAGTCAATAAAAACCATTTCAAGTTCTGGGCCACATTCAGATTTCTGAAGCAGAAGCTTTTGACACAAACGTTGGGCTCACTATTGTGTTACAGCAAAGTTATGTTGAAATATTGTCGGAGAATAGAAATGAAAAATATGATAATGAGGCTTCAGTAAATCCAGGTTCTAGAGGTTGGTGGAATATGTTAATCCTTATAACTTGGAGGGTGGAATCAAAATGTAATGCGGGGCACATCACCAGAGAAATGATATGTGGTTTGTGGAAATAATACAACATCGATGTACCACAATGTTACCAGTGCTCTCAGAGCTGAATTGTTAGTGGGACTGGTTAAAGGGTGGAGAATACTTGAAAGGAATTGATAAGAAAGTTAAGAAATTGTCATTCAACAAAAGACAATGGAAGTCTCACAAAAAAAAGTCATTGTTTATGAATGTAAATAATGAGAAACCTGACACTGGTAGATTTTTTGCCAGATTGCCATCATAAAAGATATGGAACAAATCTAGTGGTGGGATTAAGGTCAGCAGTTGGATCTGGCACGACGCTTTGAACAAAAAAGCTCTTAAACGTCAGTTACAGTAAAACAATAAAATTGGAATGTGTTTAAACCTGAAACATATGTTTCTTTAGTTTGGAACATTTATGCAACAGATAAAGCGTGTGAAGAGTTTGTTCTGACCTGTTCTGATCAATAAGGAGCTTGAGGGCGTCACGATTCTGAAGCACAACTTCAATATCAACATTGAAGTAATAATCGCACGCCATATCCTGGCGGCACATGTCCCTGTGGGAGACAGTGAGATAGTCACAGACTGTTATAACAATTCCTGTGCACACAAACGAACGATCGTGTTCAATCACAATGACAAGAGAAACATTACATGTCGCGATCAGCAGATGTGGCTTTTTATTTACCTTAACTCTTTACCTTATTGATTCTTCCCCCTGCTCAGGCTCTTCCCCACCATGTTTGTGATCACTGACACTCTCTACCTCTGACAGTCACCTGCTCACAACCTCCACATTTTCACCGTGGACATTCAATCCCTCTACATCTCCATCCCAACCCAGAATGGCCTGAAGGCTGTGTGTTTCTCCGCCGAGCAGAAGTTCAACCAGTCCACCCCTCCACACCCAACTTCTCCTGGCCGGACTCATCCTCACGTTGAAAAGCCTCTCCTCTACCGGCAGCCGCATCCTCCACAGTGGCGCAGCGGTAGAGGTCCTTAGGATCTATTACATCTGCCGAACAAGGTGAACAGAGTCTGAGTTTAACATCTCATTCAAAAATCGACACTTGCGTTCTGTGCTTCACTCACTCAGAATGGATGCCGAGTGTAGTCCTGCCTGTGGCAGCCTCAAGATTGGGTTTGAGTTTCTGGGCTTAAGCAAACCATCTTCAAATTTAGAGGCAAATGTACCACCCACTGGGTCAGAGTAGATGTACAGTCACCATAAGACATGGTCTCCCACCCTGTTTGCTACTCACAGTCCCATGTTGCGAGCATCTGTGTTGAGCATCTCCTCCTCTGGACCGATCACTTTCACGTTCTGGTACTTGTCGCCGTGTTGCTCTACGAACTTCCACACATCCTGCTCATGGTCTGATTGCTGTTGGCACAGGAGAAGCATCTCAAGGCACAGTTTCAAACCAAGTCAGGCTGCCCTACTCTCACCACCAATGTTTCCCCCCGTTTGATTCAGCTTCAATCAGGATATCCGTCACGGGTGCTGCCTGTACAGAGCTTCTACCTTCTCCCTGTGACCGTGTGGGTTTTCTCCGGGTGCTCCAGTTTCATCCCTCACTCCAAAGACGTACAGGTTTGTAGGTTAATTGTCTCCAATAAAAATTGTAAATGGCCCTTAATGTGTAAGACGGTGTTAGTGTATATGGATGATCGCTGGTTCAGTGAGCAGAAGGGCCTGTTTCCACGATGTATCTCTAAAACTAATCCTCCTCTGGCAGATGATAGACCCAACAGTAGAGAAAATAATCAGAAAATAAGTCAGCATTTCATCATGCCGTCACTCTCATCTCCCCCCTTCCCACCTCCCTTTATCCCCACCTCTCCCTCACTCACTGTGTTGTGGATGAAGATTTGGAGATGTTCCTTTGGGTAATTCAAATTCACTAAACGTTCAAAGAAATCCTCGACAAAAGGCGTCAGCTGCTCGATAAAGATACCAATGAGGACAGTTGGAAATTTGTTGTCCTAAATAAAAGAAACATTAAAAAATGTAATAAAGTGATGCACAAAATAGTTTGCAAACCGGTATACAGATCCCCAAAAGAGAGTGTGTAGGAAGGAACTGCAGATGCTGGTATAAACCGAAGATAGACACCAAGTGCTAGAGTAACTCAGCGGGACAGGCAGCATCTCTGGAGAGAAGGAATGGGTGACCCTTCTTCAGATCTGAGTTACTCCAGTAGTTGTGTCTATCCCAAAAAAAGAGTAATTGACAGTCAGATATCTCTCCAAATGTTCTGCCCTAGATTTACCCATCGGGTGTCGGGTCCAAGGCTAGTTGAAGGGTCCCGACCCGAAACATCACCTGTCCATTCCCTCCACAGATGCTACCTGACTGACCCGCTGAGGTTACTCTTGCGTTTTTCAATCAAGATTCCAGGATCGGCAGTTCTTTGTGGCTCCAAGGGTGTTTCTTGCTGTCATTCTGAGAAGAACAAAACATTTCCTGCCCCAGCTGCACTTTTGCAGCTGATAAAATTCATCCCCTCCAGTGTTACCACTCCCTTGAACCTCCCCAGAACTACAGCCATGTGTATTAACGTGAAACGCAGGTGTAGCTCAAAGACTGGTGGGACCATTATTACCTTAAGGCACTGTGTCACTTGATTAACTATTTCGACACCACATACACCCTGCTGCTGGAGGTTTAGTATTATTGTCTGTTGTCGTAAACTGATGCTCTTGGTTAAATCCAACCAAGTGGCTCTTACCAATTACAACATCAACATGCCCAGCTTGAATTTCACCAGGTTCACTCACTTCCAGACCTGATCGTAGCCTTAGTCCAGACATTGACCAAAGAGCTACATTTTAGAGGTAAAATAAGAGTAGTTGCCCTCGACATCAAGGCAACATTTGACTGAGTGTGCATTCAAGAGAGTCTTGGTCAAAACGGAAATCAATGAACATCAACAGGGGAAACACTCCAGTGGTTGGATTCAATCCCTGCATAAAGGAAGCTGGTGTTGGATACGAGATAGACCGGCGCTGCCCAAGGGCGTCACTGCAGTGTTTCTCAAACTCAATTATCTTCAGCTGCTTCATCAATGACCACTGAAATCCTCAAGAAGCTCAGCCCCATCCAAGACAAATGGCCTCTTAACTAGCACCATGTCCTCAGCACTCCTTCCCTTCACTCCCAGCGCACAGAGGCCTGCAATGTGTGATATGTACAAAACGCACATCAGTTACTAGATACTTGGCTGGGTTACTCTGACAGCACCTTCCAGATCCACATACTCTCCTACCAAAAGGACAAGGACAGTCGATGCCTGGGAACATTCCCAGGTTCCCATATAAGATGCTCACCATTCTTACTTGGGAATATATTTCCAGTCCTTCTTCATAGCTTGGCTTAAATCTAGGAACAACCCACTCCCCCCCCCCCCCCACCTCCCTCCCCAGCAGTACCATGGAAGTACCTTCGCCAGAAGGACTGCAGCAAAAAGCAGCCCACCACCCCCTCTTCTGGGGCAATTACAGACAAGCGGTAAATAAGTAAGTAAGTAAGTTTATTGGCCAAGTATTCACATACAAGGAATTTGCCTTGGTGCTCCGCCCACAAGTAACAACATGACATACAGTGACGATTACAAATGACTCAGAAAACACTAAACATTAATAATAATAAGACATTAATGATAAAACACCATTGCCGACCTTATAGCCAAAGTGCATTAAAAGATTGTGGGATATGTAATATTCTGCAGTACCAACGCAAGAACATCACAGTGCACTGCATCCCCCACCTCGCTCCCCAATTCCCAAAAGAATTCTCACCTTTTCTGGCAAACTTATGGTGTCTTTTTCACACTCTGTGCAGCCTGTTCTCAAAGGTCCACACCTTTGGAATGTAGTTTCCCAAATAGTTGAGCTGCATCTTAAATATAAAATAATTCAAATAATTCAAATAGTCTGAGGTAATAGAGCGAAGTAAGTGAGGGGGGTGTAGTGAGAGTGTCGGGATGATGACAGAAACGGACAGTAACAGGGGCACGCAAAGTGACTTCAGACTGAGTTGGTCACAAAGGGACAGGAACGTACGCAAAGTGTGAGTGGTAAATACTGCAAACTCAGTCGCGTCCCTACCTTGGTGGGTCCGTTGCCATGGATGATGACTGGCAGCGTATCGTAGGCCAGGTTCCGGGCCCTCACTCGCGCTTCCTCAAATTTCAAAACCACTTCATCTGTTAATCAGAGAGAAAGAGTGAGGAGAGAGGTGGTGGGGGAGAGAGGTGGTGGGGGAGAGAGGTGGTGGGGGAGAGAGGTGGTGGGGAGAGAGAGGTGGTGGGGGAGAGAGGTGGTGGGGAGAGAGAGGTGGTGGGGGGAGAGAGGTGGTGGGAGAGAGAGGTGGTGGGGGAGAGGAGGTGGTGGGGGGGAGAGGTGGTGGGGGAGAGAGGTGGTGGGGAGAGAGGTGGTGGGGGGGAGAGGTGGTGGGGGAGAGTGAGGTGGTTGGGGGAGGGAGGTGGTGGGGGGGAGGGAGGTGGGTGGGGGGGAGAGGTGGTGGGGGAGAGAGGTGGTGGGGGGAGAGAGGCGGTGGGGGAGAGAGGTGGTGAGAGGAAAGGGGGAAATAAAAGAATGAACTGGGTCAGAATCCCAACCCTCGCCTACCCAAAGCTCCATTCAGATTCTGGAAGATCCGACACCTGTGGTCCAGGGTAATATTCAAACTTGCCTGGAGAAAAATCAGAAAGATGGCAGCTGAGCATAAGTCGACTGCATCGTGGCCAAGGAGAGTTAGTGCCAGTTCCTAAACATTTCCACAATTGCCCATTGAATTCAATCTTGTTTCATCAGTTCTCTTGGTCTTACCCTCTTCTCTGCATCGAGGTAGATGTTTGTGTAGAAGAGCTGATCATCATCTTTATCCTGCAGATCCCAGGGCTCCATGAGTTGGTAAACATTAGGAGCAAAGCCAATAAATCCTGAAATCCCAGAAAAGTAATGACTGTCATCACATTGTCATCACATTGTCATTCCCTCCCTACCACAGGGAATTTAGAGAATCTAGTACAATGGCAGCAGCCACAAACACCCAGACTACAAATGAAGACACATACACATGAAGATATAAATACACTTGCCTTCATTGATCGGGGCATTGAATATAAGAGTCAGGAAGTCATGTTGCAGCTTTATAGGACATTGGTTAGGCTGTAATGTGTGGCGTTCTGGTTCTCTGCATTACAGGAAGGATGAGGCGGCTTAGGTGAGGGTGCAGTAGAGGTTTACTAGCGTACTGGCCTGGAGTGAAAGATATTAGCTCTAAGGAGAGTTTGGACAAATGTGGATTGTTTTCTTTGGGGCATCATGTATTGTCTTTTTGCTGACTGGTTAGCAGGCAACAAAAGCTTTTCACTGTAACTGTGACAATAAACTAAACTGAATTGAGACCATTAAAATCTTCCGCTTCGCCTGTTAACCCATAGACAGAAAGCTGCACAGCACAAACAGTGAAACCCACCTCCAGAATTGAGGAATCGTTTCCCGTCGCGAACATGGGGATACTTGACCTCAAGGTGGCGATTGGGCCATATAAAGACTTCGGCAGAAAAGACCACGCTGTGCTTTGTCTGCTGAAACTTCTTCAGTAATTCTTCAGGTCCCGAAGCAAATATCACATCATAGCTGCAAGATATCACAAGAGCAAACAATGGAAGAAGGCTTTGCAAAGCTAGAGCATCCAACACATGACCAGCGCATCAAAAAGACCTTTACAACAAGGACTTTTAACGTTTTCAAATCACAAAACTGGAGCCAATTTGCACAAAGCAATATTTCACAAACAAATATGTCAGTGATGATAGAATAGGCTCCAGTGCTGATATCAGTTGAGAGGATAATGTCAAGGCAACTTTATTTGTCACATACACATACAAGATGTGCAGTGAAATGAAGGTGGCAATGCCTGCGGATTGCGCAAAAACTACAGAACAGAATAGAACTGAATCAGTATTTACATGTTAGAATTTTTTTTTTAAAGTAACAACACAACAGTAAATTAGTCCCTGGTGAGATAAGAGTTTACAGTCCTGGTGGCCTGTGGGAAGAAACTGCGTCTCATCCTCTCTGTTATCACAGCGTGACAGTGGAGGCGTTTGCCTGACCGTAGCAGCTGGAACAGTCCGTTGCTGGGGTGGAAGGGGTCTCCCATAATGGTGCTGGCTCTGGATCTGCACCTCCTGGTGTATAGGTCCTGCAGGGAGGTGAGTGTAGTTCCCATACAGCGTTTGGCCAAACGTACAACTCTCTGCAGAGCCATCCTGTCCTGGGCAGAGCAAACCAGATTGTGATGTTGCCAGACAAGATGCTTTCTACAGCCCCAGAGTAGAAGCACTGAAGGATCCTCAGAGAGACTCAACCTGTATTATCCAGAAGACGAAGGATAAATAGTGGTATGGGAACTTTATCTCAGCCTGAAGGAGTGAAAGGATGCACCTTACACAGAATGAGACCCACACTGGCTGGATGTACCTGTCCACAAACAGAATGACAAGGTCCTTTGCACTGGCGTACGGTTTCATGGCTTCCTTCAGGATCCGAACTTTCTGCCCCCCTCCTGCAGTTTGAGCCACATCTCCACCAGTCCAGTCTTCGCCCATACCCAGCACCTGGAAACAAGAAGAGATACAACCTGAGTATCAAATTACCCACCCAGAGGAAGCCAACTGTTTAACCTCCACCAAATAAATACCAAGGAGGAACTGACCGCTTCCTTGGGAGCAGGGACTGGCCGCTCTGCTGAGGTTGGCTGAAGTATTGCTACACTGACTTTGTGTCTGCCTGTTATCTATCAACCCTCAGGATATCTAAGCAATTGATCTAAATGTCTTTATGATGTGCTGAGCAATAGTTATTTGTGATTCACAGTTGGGGGAGGGAGATTGCAAGAGTTGATTTTTAGAGAGTTGTATTCAGTTCCAAAAAGTTCCACAACCTGTTGTGGAGTTGAGGCAGGGACTATCGCAATGTTTAAGAAACATTTAGACAGCTACATGGATAGGGTAGGTTTAGACAGATACGGTGGGACTAGTGTAGATAGGGCATGTTGGCCGTCGTAGGCAAATTTGGCGAGAGGTCCTGTTTTCACGCTGTATGACTTGTTCCTGGGCTTGGCGAAAGCAGCCATTCACATGTCTAGGCAGCAGCTCATGGAGAGAGTCTTCATCCTGATTGCCTGCACCTCTGCTGAGGATATGATTGAGTACCAAGTGTCGCGAAAGAGTCAATGCACAGTATTCAAGATTTCTGCAGCCACTACCTGGGGTGCATCATAGTTGTAGAAGACAACGTCTTAATTTATTTACATTTTCTTTTTCGACACTACGCATGAAATTTTTTTTTTTTTAATGTAAAAACAGGGCCAATTGGAAAGAAATTCACCAGAAATTTCCTGCAGTCCATCTGTGGTTTCCCAACAGCCTGGCAACCAGCGGAGGTTACTGCTCTGTAACTCTGAGCTTCACACGAGGGTACAGGAAGCATTAAGGGAGCTGTTGTGTTTATTGGAAGAGACTTTAACACCAAGAATAAAGATATCTCACTATAGATATGTACAGCCACAGTGGCTGGCGTACAGCGAATGGCTTTAGTCTCCTTATCTAAAAAAAGAGCATTTTGCTACAGGGATAGTGTTGCAAAGATTCACAAGGGAGTAGGTTGGTAATTTAAGGAGAGATTGAGTGGGGCTGGCCTCTGCTCTCTGGGGTTCCAAATTACGAGGTGACCTAATGGAAGCAGACACAATCTCAGAGAGGTCCACAAGGTAGATTAGGTAAATGTTTCCCTTGAGAGAGGAGTCTAAAACTCAGGTGTCACAGTCTCAAAATAAGGGATAGGCTTATTGAGGAGAAAAATGTTTCGTCCAAAGGGTGGCTAATCGTCGTAATTTTCTGTCCTGGAGAGCTGTAGAATCTCAGTCACTGATTGCATTCAAAGCTGAGATCTGCAGATTTCTGGATATTGGAGACTCATATGAAATTGGGAAAGGTAGGCAATTTCTTTGGATATAGTGGATTATCCATAATCCCGTGGAATGGAACAGCAGGCTGGAGAGGCTTAAGGGCAAACGTCTATCAGTTCTCCAACGTTCTTATAATGTTAAGTCTCTCCTGGCAATGTGAAACCATCAGAGCCTAATGTTCAGAGCCAGGATTGAAGGGGCACGACTGAGAACATTGCATTCCCGCCAGACAACCCCAGACACAGCAAATCAGCACAATCCGGACCTCAGGCACCGAACAACAGGGTAGGTTGGTGCATTAGTATGAGTTTTAGATAAGAAATGTATACAAGCAACAGTGCTGGGTTAAAAGAGCAGCAACCACAGTGGTTAGTGTTTAGGGAAAAGCAGAGCAGTAATATTAGACAAGCTTCTGACACCAGATAAGTTATTTTCATCAGATTTTAGTGTTAGGCGTTGAATCTTCAGTTACAAATTGCATCATCACCTTAACCGTGTAATTGAAGAAGTTTGCAGATCTAACAAAACGTTTGAATCCATCTGTTTCTTTCGTGGCAACAGTGAAAACCAAGAGATTTTCTGCATAAACAATGAAAAGTGACCGATTAAACAAGAGATGCCACTCATAGTCCCATTCCCAGTTCCTACTTCCCGAATCATAGCCTGCCCTTACACCCTTCCATACAGCATATAATCCTCCAACATTTTCACCACCTCCAACGGGATCCCACTACTGGCCACATCTTCCCATCTCCACCCCTTTCTGCTTTCTGCAGAGACAGTTCCCTCCGAAACTACCTGGTCAACTCGTCCCTTCCCACCCAAACCAGCACCTCCCCAGGTACTTTCCCCTGCAACCGCAGGAGATGCAACACCTGTCCCTTTACCTCCCCCCTCGACTCCATCCAAGGAAAGACCCAAACAGTCTTTCCAGGTGAGGCAGAGGTTCACTTGCACCTCCTCCAACCTCATCTACTGCATCCGCTGCTCCAAGTGTCAACTCCTCTACATCGGCGAGACCAAGCGCAGGCTCGGCGATCGTTTCGCTGAACACCTCCGCTCAGTTCGTCTTAACCTACCTGATCTCCCGGTTGCTCAGCACTTCAACTCCCCCTCCCATTCCCAATCTGACCTTTCTGACCAGGGCCTCCTCCATTGTCAGTGGGCCCAGTGCAAATTGGTGGAACAGCACCTCATATTTCGCTTGGGTAGTTTTCACCCCAGCGGTATGAACATTGACTAACTTCAGATAGCCCTTGCTTTCTCTCTCCATCTGCTTCCCCTTCCCAGTTCCCCTGTCTCCCACTACAGTCGATCTTTGTCCCGCCCCCTCCCCTGACATCAGTTTGAAGAAGGGTCTCGACCTGAAATGTCGCCCATTCCTTCTCTCCGGAGATGCTGCCTCACCCGCTGAATTACTCCAGCATTTTGTGTCTACTTACACCCTTCCTGTTCCAACTCAGATTCAAATTAACAATCCGGCCTTTCCACCATGGCCAGCATCTCAGCACATACAAGGCTTGGCAGAGCCCTCATCCTGTAACCACACTCCTCGCGCCACTCCCATTGTAACCCAACCAAAACCCCGTCTTGACCCACACACTCCTCATTACACCCCACACCCTAACACACTGCCGGTGGACTCCTCACTGCAGTTCCCAGCTTGAATCATTCCTTATTATTGACTAAACAAACAATGGACCACAACACTTTAAATCAGTGAGCAGCCCCCCTCACCCAGCTGAAGGCCAATGGGCAGGTCCTGTCACATTGCCAGAGGCCAGTTGCCCTGCTGAGACAGAGCAGACAGGCTCCCCCAAGACAGAAGTCAGGATCGTGAAGATGCACATTTAGGGCAGCACAGTGGTGCAGCTGGTAGAGCTGCTGCCTCACAGGCGCTGTCTGTGTGGAGTTTGCACATTCTCTCTGTGACCATGTGGGCTTTCTACACATGCTCAGGTTTCTTTCCACATACCAAAAGATGTGTGAATTTGTTGGTTTATTGGCCTCTGTAAATTGCCAAATGTAAATGTAGGGAGTGGATGCAAAAGTGGGATAACATAGAAATAGTGTGAAGGGGTGATTGATGGTTGATGTGGACACGGTGGGCCAAACAGCCCGTTTCCTTGCTGTATCTTTCAATCAATTAAAAAACCCATTCAACTTGCCTGAATGAATGCAGCTCCAACAACACTCCAGAACATTGACACCATCCCAGACAAACCGACCAGTTTCATCTCATGGGTACACAAAAAGCTGGAGAAACTCAGCGGGTGCAGCAGCATCTAAGGAGCGAAGGTTTCAACTCATCTCCATCGGCGTGTAAAAGATTCATTCTGTCCGCCGCCAGCGCACGGTGACTGCAGTGGTCCCCACCTACACTGAGCACTCCCCACCAGTCAATGTCCTCCTCCATCAAGAAGGGCCCCATAGCAGAAGCGTCCACGTCGCGGGGCTGGAAACTGCAAGTACCCCGAGCTAATTCTGCTACCACCGTCATCTGTTGCGACAAGTGATGGCTTCCAGTGATTGTCGCCGGCAGCTCGCGTCCTTTTCAGGACGGACGACGACAGCGAGGTCAACATTTGTCACAAGATGGACACGAAAAGAAGAAAAGACCACCACCGTCAAGATGGACAAGAGGGACCAACCCCTGCAGCCACCCCATGAAGATAAGATGCAAACCCCCCCTGACCTGGGGACGCAGTGTAATGCTGGTGCATCACTGTTACTGGCTCTGTCCTGGAACTCTTCGCCCGACAACATTAAACGCAAAGTGCTGGAGTAACAGCAGGCCAGGCAGCATCTCAGGGGAACGTGGACAAGCTTTTTGTGTTTTTCTCAAGATTCCAGCATCTGCAGTTCCTTGTGTCCATTCTTGCTATTGAGGGAGTGCAGCGTAGGTTTACAAGGTTAATTCCCGGGATGGCGGGACTGTCATATGCTGAGAGAATGGAGCAGCTGGGCTTGCACACTCTGGAGTTTAGAAGGATGAGAGGGAATCTCATTGAAACATATAAGATTATTAAGGGTTTGGACACGATAGAGGCAGGAAACATGTTCCCGATGTTGGAGGAGTCCAGAACCAGGGGCCACAGTTTAAGAATAAGGGGTAGCCATTTAGAACGGAGACGAGGAAACACTTTTCCTCACAGAGAGTTGTGAGTCTGTGGAATTCTCTGCCTTCTCTGAGGGCGGGAGGCCGGTTCTACTTTCAAGAAAGAGCTAGATAGGGCTCTTAAAGATAGCAGTGTCAGGGGATATGGGGAGAAGGCAGGAATAGGGTACTGATTGGGGATGACCAGCCATGATCACATTGAATGGCGGTGCTGGCTCGAAGGGCCAAATGGCCTACTCCTGCACCTATTGTCTATTGTCACCCATCATGGAAGATCCCTCACTTGAGGAATTGCAACGATGCAAGACAGTGGTTCACCACCTTCTCAAAGGTAATTGGTGGTGGCATTAGTCACTGGCCTTACCAATGACATCCAAATGCTGGAAACTATTTGTTTTAAACTGCAATGCATGCTTTCTCTGCAGATCAGACTGAACAGGCAAGGCCGGTGGACCATGGACATTACTCCTGGTTGATCATCCTCTGGTCAGTCAAGGTCCCACGTGCTTACACCTGAAGTCTGGGCCCTGGATCTCCTGCCTTTCTCTGCTGGCATGAGACGTTTGCAGTCAACTAGTCCCCGACTCCAGCACCCAGCGACAGGGGAGCTCAGAAACCAGGAGACACAAGGAACTGCAGATACAGCAAAACACAAAGTGCTGGCGAACTCAGCCAGTCTGTGGAGGGAATGGACAGGTGATGCTCCGGGCAGTTTGAATAATCTTCGCACAAAGGATGGTGGGTGTATGGAATGAGCTGCCGGAGGAGGCAGGTACTATCGCAACGTTTAAGAAGCATTTAGACAGGTACATGGCTAGCAAAGATCATATAGCGGAGCTTGCTATAGGATCTTTGATGGATAGGACAGGTTTAGAGGGATATGGGCCAAACGCCGGCATGTGGGATTAGTGTCGATGGGACATGTTGGCCGGTGTGGGCAAGTTGGGCCGAGGGGCCTGTTTGCACGCTGTATCAAACTGACTTGACCCAACAAGTAGTTTGTCCATTCCCTCCATAGATGCTGCGTGACCCGCTGAGTTCCTCCAGTACTTTGCTCAGAACCCAGTCGTCCATTTCTACAGCATGGTGTGAGTTTCACCGCTTTTCAAACGACCGCTGTTACATTTGTTTTTAAATACCGTCTGAGCAAATGTCTGGTTGCCCGGACACCGCGGTGCAAGCTGGCAGAAAATACATTGTAAATTTCTTCTTAAACACAGATGTAATTGTAATTAATTCCATCACTTGAGTTGGGTCATGAGAGAGAGGGAGAGAGAGGAATCTCGGCTCCGCTGTGAAATCGGAGAGGAGGGAGGAATGTGGAGAGTCTCCGCCGTCAGACCCGAGGCTTGGGACTCTGCCCCCGGAGCTGGGGCGGGCGGGGGGGGGGTGGGGGGTGGGATCCCTTGAGTCGGCTGGCGGCTGCAGGGCTTGCTGGAGGTCCGGTCCGGCCAGCCCAGCCCACCCCCTTCCACGTCAGCACCTCCACTTTCAAACAGGGGATTATTAAACCCAAAGCAGATGCAAACCCGGCTCAAATGTAATATTATCCCCCCCCCCCACCCCCCCACACACACACACACAACACGACTCTCTCAGTTTCCAAAACACATGTTTCCTTTCACCCCTCCAGAAAAGAATGTAAACTTAAAAGAAACCCACCAGACTCCCCCCTCACTGACCGCGGACTCCACATTTCTCCCCGACCCCCCCCCCCCCTCACTACCTCAACCTCCTTGCTCCTCTCTGATCCTCCTCAACCTTAATCAAATCCCCTCACTCATTCCCGATGCCCCTCACACTTCCCTCATCCCCTCATCCCTCCCTCAATCTGTGCTCAGACCCTACCAGACCCCCTCATTCGGCCCTGATCCCCTTTATTCCTCGTTCAATCCCTCTCGTTCTCCCCTCAATCACCCTCGCTCCTCCCTGATCCTCCCTCAAAAATACCTACCCCCCCCCCCCATCCACACCACACCCTCCCCCATTCTCAGCGATGCCCCCCCCCCCCCCTCTCCCCCTCGCCCTCTCCTCCTTCCCCCAATTACCTTTCGGGATCGGCCTTCCCCTGCTTTCACCCTCGCAACCGGGGAGTTGGGAGAGTAAAACCAGGCTGAGAATCGGCCAACAGACTCTGTGATCCATCGCAGCTCCCGCCTGTGTTCTGCCTTTCTGCTGCTCCTCGCTCTGGGCTACGAGGAGGCCGAGGATACAGCGACCACCCCTTTTCCCATCCACATCATCGCGTTGTGCAAGGCAGCGCTTCGCTTGCAACAGGCCGGCCCCTCCTCTTCTCGGGGGGAACCGGGCGGCTGACCCGACTCACGTACACACAGTGAACAGCAAGAACCATCCCCACACATACCCTCACGCTAATGCCCCTGCCCCCCTTAGGGAACCTGAGCGGAGACCTCTGGAGACTTTGCGCCCCACCCAAGGTTTCCGTGCGGCCAGTCACGACTTTGATTATAAGAAAGACACAACGTACTAGAGTAACTCGGTGTGTCAGGGCAGCATCTCCTATCCTGCTGCCTGTCCCGCTGAGTTACTCCAGCACTCTATGTGGCTTTTTTTTAAAAATCAGCATCTGCAATTCCTTCTACACACACACGCCTTTACTTAATCTAGAGAACGCTACATCTCCAAATCCAACGGGAAATGTTCCAGCTGCTGCCCATAGTTTTTGTTTTAACAGCGGGGTCAATGGGACACAGTGGAATCTTGGAAGTTGAGACCATGTAAGTAGTTATTCCAGCCTGACACACCTGCAATGAAATCACGACTGATCTATGCTCCAATTTAGACTCTCGCCCGTCCATTCCATCCCAGATGTTGCCTGACATGCTGAGTTCCTCCAGCACTTTGTGTTTTGCTCAAGATGCCAGCATCTGCAGTTCCGTGTCTCTCCTGAGTTCCAATGTCCCTGTGCCGGAGTCTGAGGTGAGACGAGTCTGACTGAAAGAAGGTCTGAAGAAGGGATTCAGTCCGAAACGTTGCCTATTTCCTTCGCTCCATAGATACTGCTGCACCCGCCGAGTTTCTCCAGCATTTTTGTGTACCTTCGATTTTCCAGCATCTGCAGTTCCTTCTTAAACAGCTGACTGAAAGAATAACCTTTTGCCATTGGAGAAAGTCAGGAGATCCGCGAAACAAATTGCTGAAGGTCAGGCCAGGCAGCATCCCTGGAGAACATGCACTGATGAGGTTTTGGGTCGGGATTCTTCTTCAATCCATACCCCAAACGTCATCTTTCCGTGTTCTCCAGAGATGCTGCCTGCCTTGCTGAGTTACTTCAGCACTTTATTTCTAAACTAGTATCTGCAGTTCCTTGTTTCTACAGGATATCTGCGATTCCTTGTGTCTCTATGCTCCAGCTTTATTGGTCCGCACACTTTACTGCAACACACCAGCAAATAGTCCTGGACCAGCCTCATCAAAGCCAAGAAAACATACCAATGCCTCTACTTCCTTACACGGCTCAGGAAGTTTGGCATGTCCCCAACAGCCCTCGCCAACTTCCACAGATACGCCAGAGACAGCATTTTATCGGGATGCATCACAGCATGGGTTGGGAAGAACTCCATCCAAGACCGCAAGAAATTGGACAGAGTTGTGGACGTAGCCCAGACCTTATGCAAACCAACCTCCCTTCCATGGACTCCATCTACACTCCATACTGCCTCGGCAAGGCCAGCAAAATAGTCAAAGAGCAGTCACGTCCTGGTCACTCCCTCCTCTCCCCTCTCCAATCAGGCAAGAGGTACAGAAGTTTGAAAATGCATGCCTCCAGATTTAGGGACTGTTTCTTCCCAACTGTTATCAGGCAACTGAACGATCCTATCACCAACTGGAGTGCAGTCCTGATTTCCCAACAACCTCATTGGAGATTGTTTAACATTCATTAATTGGACTTCAATGTTATATCTTGTACTCTTTATCCATGCACTGTGGACAGCTAGATTGTATTCATGTATACTTTCCTCTGATTGGATAGGACGGAAACAAAAACTTTCCATTGTACCTCTGAACACGTGACAAAAATAAACTGGGAAAGGTGTGACAGCGCAGAGCTCAGCAACACTCTTTCCTCACCTTCTCAAGATTCAAGAGATTCAAGAGAGTTTATTGTCATTTGTCCCGATAGGACAATGACATTCTTGCTTTGCTTCAGCACAACAGAATACTGAAGGCATAAATAATACGGAACAGATCAGTGTGTCCATATACCATTGAATATATATATACACACACATAAATAAGCATATAAATTGCAGTAGGCTAATTAAAGTTTTTAATTAGATTTTGTTTTGAGTTGAGTTTAACAGTCTGATGGCTGTGGGGAAGTAGCTATTCCTGAACCTGGATGTTGCAGATTTCAGGCTCCTGTACCTTCTACCTGAAGGCAGCGGAGAGATGAGTGTGTGGCCAGGATGGTGTAGGTCCTTGATGATGCTGCCAGCCTTTTTGAGGCAGCGACTGCGATAGATACCCTCGATGGTAGGGAGGTCAGAGTCGATGATGGATTGGGCAGTGTTAACAACTTTTTGCAGTCATTTCCGCTCCTGGGCGCACAAGTTGCCGAACCAAGCCACGATGCAACTGGTCAGCATGCTCTCTACTGTGCACCTGTAGAAGTTCGAGAGAGTCCTCCTTGACAGACCGACGCTCCGTAATCTTTTCAGGAAGTAGAGGCGCTGATGTGCTTCTTTATAATTGCATCAGTATTCTGGGACCAGGAGAGATCTTTGGAAATATGCACGCCCAGGAATTTGAAGCTCTTGACCCTTTCCATCATCGACCCGTTGATATAAACGGGACTGCAGGTCCCCAACCTACCCCCTCCAAAGTCCACAATCAGTTCCTTGGTTTTGCTGGTGTTGAGGGCCAGGTTATTGTGCTGGCACCATTTGGTCAGTCGGTCAATCTCACTTTTATACTCTGACTCGTCTCCATCAGTGATACGTCCCACAACAGTGGTGTCGTCGGAGAACTTGATGATGGAGTTTTCCCTATGACCGGCGAAGCAGTCATGAGTATAGAGTGAGTACAGCAGGGGGCTGAGCACGCAGCCTTGAGGTGCTCCCGTGCTGATTTTTATCGAGGCTGACACATTTTCACCAATACGAACAGATTCTCTCTGGGGCAGTCCCTATCAGTTTGTCCAGGATTCCCTCTCCTGCTGTATCTGACATTGGAGACACAAGGACCTGCAAAGAGAGAGAACTTTCGCAGTAGGGCAGTAAAATGGAGACACAAGGAACCTGATATTGGATAGGCACAAATTTTCATGATTTAGCCTTGCGTGTTTTCAAATTTTGGTATAAACTAGCACCTGTGGTTCCTTGTTATTACATAACTCTGACAACGGTCTCTTTTTGTAAGCCAGCATCTGCAGTTCCTTGTGCAGGAAGGAACTGCAGATGCTGGTTTACACTGAAGATAGACACAAAATGCTGGAGTTACCCAGCAGGACAGGCGGATCTCTCGAGAGAAGGAATGGATGTGTCAGGTTGAGACCCTTCTTCAGACTGAGATGGAAACCAGAGATCGTGTGATAGGAATAGAATTAGGGCATTCGGCCCATCACATCTACTCTGACACTCAATCATGGCTGATCTATCTCTCTTTCCTAACCCCATTCTCCTGCCTTCTCCCCATAACATCTGACATCCGTATTAACCAGGGTGGCAGCTTCAAGAAGGCTCACCAGTGTCTCTTCTTCCTGAGGAGACTAAAGAAGATCCATGTCTCCTCAGATTCTGGTGAACTTCTACCGCTGCGCCATCGAGAGCATCCTTACTAACTGTATCACAATATGGTATGGCAACTGCTCTGTCTCCAACCGGAAAGCAGTGCAGAGGGTGGTGAAAACTGCCCAACGCATTACCGGTTCCACACTCCCCTCCATTGAGTCTGTCCAGAGCAGGCGAAGGGCGCACAGCATCGTCAAGGACTGCTCTCACCCCAACCATAGACTGTTTACCCTCCTCCCATCTGGGAGGCGCTACAGATCTCTCCATTGCCAGACCAGCAGGTTCAGGAACAACTTCTTCCCTGTGGCTGTTACCCTCCTTAACTCTGCACCTTGGTCACCCCACTCCGGACACTCCTTCCCCCAGTCACCGATCTCCCCCCCCCCCCCCCCCCAAATTTGCACTACAGCTACTGTGTATACATATGTATATTTTACTGTTCCATTATTCTGTGTTTGCACTTCTGGGTGAGATGCTAACTGCATTTTGTTGTCTCTGTACTTGTACACTGCACAGTGACAATAAAGTTTGAATCTGAATCTGAATCTGAAGGAGATATTACAATCCTGGCCCTTCCATATCTCTATTTCCCTCTCCCACGACTCTCAATTTGAAGAAGGGTCTCCACCCGAAACATCGCCTGTTTCTTCTCTCCAGAGATGCTGTCTGTTCATAAGGTCAGAAGTGATAGGAGCAGAATTAGGCCATTTGGCCCATCACGTCTACTCTGGCATACAATCATGGCTGATCGTACACTCCCTCCTAACCCCATTCGCCTGCCTTCTCCTCGTAACCCCTGACACCCGTCGTACTGGTCAAAGTAGGGGCTGAGACCAGCTGAGTTACTCCAGCATTTTGCGTCTACCAGCAGCACCTCAGTGTGGACACCTGCTACAGGCCCAGCTACGGGGCGGGGCCTGGCGCGTCAGAGAGGCGGGGCCTGGCGCGTCATAGAGGCGGGGCCATGGCGCGGGGCGGGGCGGGCCTTGCGGGAGGCGGGGCCGGATCACGGCGTGGCCATTGCACAGGGCGGGGCCTATTAAGGGGCGTGGCCATGGCGTGGGGCGGGGCATGGGTCAGGGGCGGGGCCTGGATCCGGGGCAGGGGCTGGCGCGTCAGAGAGGCGGGGCCATGATGCGGGGCGGTTCTGGGTAGGGGGCGTAGTCATGGCGCGGCGAGGGGGCCTGTGTAGGGGCGGGGCCTAGTCAGGGACGTGGCCTTGGCGCGGGGCGGGCCTTCCAGGGGGCTGGGCCATGATGCGCGGCGTGGCCATGGCGCGGAGCGGGGCCTGGATCACGGCGTGGCCATTGCACGGGGGCGGGGCCGAGTTAGGGGCGTAGCCATGGCGCGGGGCGGGCTTTGTAGGGGGCGGGGCCATGATGCGGGGCGTGGCCATGGCGCGGGGGGGGGGCTGGATCATGGCGTGGCCATTGCACGGGGGCGGGGTCTAGTTGGGGGCGTGGCCATTGCACGGGGGCGGGGCTTATTAAGGTGCGTGGCCATGGGGCAGGGGCGGGGCCGGATCATGGCGTGGCCATTGAACGGGGGCGGGACGGAGTCACGGGCGTGGCCATGGCGCGGGGCCGGATCACGGCGTGGCCATTGCACGGGGGGCGGGGCCTATTTGGGGGCGTGGCCATGGCGCGGGGTGGGGCATGGGTCAGGGGCGGGGCCGGATCACGGCGTGGCCATTGCACGGGGCGGGGCCTAGTTAGGGGCGTGGCCGTAGCGGGGCCTGGGTCAGGGGCGGGGCCACGGCGCTCGGCTTGTTCCGGGTCGGTTCGGGAATCGCTTCGGGAGCTGGTGTCGCAAAACTCTCCGACACTTCCGGGCGAATCCCACCGATGGCAGCGAATCCAACCGACGGCCGTGAGAGTGACAGAGTTAGGAAGAGAGATGGGAATAAATAGAATTAGAGGTGAAAGCAGCTGATCTCATGGTGGCATCTTCAATAACGAAGGGTGGAGAGAGAGTGGAGATACTCTGAGAGATGTGTGCGAGACTAGAGAGAGAGAAATATATGCTGAGGGCAACTGAGATGGAGATGCAGTGAGAGTGAGATTGAGTCAGCAGAGAGAGAGGACAGGAGGAAAGAACCAATATAACCAGGGAAAAAACAACACTGTCTTGACAATATATTGGAAAGAAGGAAGAAGTTCAGAGCTTAACATTACAGTCAGTATAAGAGACCAAGAGCTTTTTCTCTTCCAGATGCAAGTCACAGAAATCACCGAATTAGTTTAAAAGAAGAGGATAAAGGGATGGTTATGCTGAAGCTAATTAGGGTGTCCTTGAAAGTAGAAGCAAGATTATTGTTGTGTGGAGCCAAAGGGGTCTGATTCAGTTAAAATAGGTTAACTGAAAAGTCTGTATTGATGTATTTTTTGTTCCCTCCTGAGAGCTGACAGCCAGGAAAGTATTAGAGACAGAGACACTGCTGGATAACTGATAGCTTTGATTGGAGGCTGGAAGGGATAGGACCCAGGGAAGGGAGCAGCGGCCACAAGATGTGGTTGCAGCAGCGATTGAAGGGGTTACCCATGTTACTCTCCAGCAGCTGGGCAAGGAGAATGCTGGCATGCCTTGGGATTCTGCTAATCTTTTACTGGTACCTGAGCTCGGAAGGTGGATTTAGGCTGTTCCCTGGTGCAGCAGATCCCAGGACAGTAACAGACGGTTGTGTTCAGGTAGAAACCCAGCGGTGGAAGTCAGCCATAGACCACAGCAATGCCTTGATGAGTCACATTGACGGAGGTAGTCTAGGGCAGTTATCTGGCCCAGCAGTGGTTGGCAATGGTCATTTGGTCGTGGATGCTTTCTCTAATCAGCTTTGGGTGGCATCTTCTCCTGCCTCGGGCCTTGCAGCCGTCCACCTGACAGACTATGTACCGCTGGTATCTCTGACGCCACTTGGTATCCGCTCAGCATCTAGAGCTGCACTCATCCACTTCCAGGAGGGAGTGGTGAGCTTGCTGCAGTGCATCCAGATCGGATCATCGCACACGACCCATGAGTGCGTCACTCTCCGTGAAGATGTGATCGTGCATCGGAGCCGTCCCCATCTGCTTCTACAGAGGATTCACATCTCCAACCCCACAGACCGAGTGACTGTCTTTGAAGTCAACAAGTCACCCGTCATAGGAAACAAATTCTCCTCCAGCCTGGAGAAACAAAATGACCAAGAGTTCTTCCTCTTAGCAGGGAGGGCAGTGACAGAGGAAAGGGAGACCATCTTGGTGGTGGTAGCCACAGAGAAAGTGGCAACCAGGCTGCAGGTGGCTGCAAAGTCTGAATTCACAGAGCACGTGGTTTCGGTGGTTTATACACTTGAGCTGAAGGACTTGACAGAGGTGGAGGAATCATTCGGTAAACTGAGGAAAGCAGCGAAAGCAGAAATGTCTGAGCTGCTGAGATTGGGAGCAGAAGAACTCTACCAAGAGCATCGGAAGGTGTGGGGCGATTTGATAAACTCAGGTAGGTCACCACGTGTGGAATTTTTCTTTGCTGCAGCTTCAGTAATTCCGTGTTATACTCCTACTCTTCTGCAGAACCACCATTGTGGCAGTGCAGTGGCACAGCTGGTAGAGCTGCTGCCTCACAACGCCAGGGACTCTTGTTCAATCCTGGTGTCAAGTGCTGTCTGTGTGGAGTTAGCATGCTCCCCCATGTGACCACATTGTTTCCTCCCGCATCGCAAAGGCGTGTGGGTTTTGTAGGTTAATTGGCGACCATAAATTGGCCTGAATGTGTCAGGAGTGCATGCAAAAGTGGGATAATAGAACTTGTTTGAAAGGGTGATCAATGGTCGGCATGGATTTGGTGGGCCGAAGGGCCTGGTTCCATGCTATATCTTTCAATCGATCAATCATTATTACCCAGAGAAGAAAGACAATGTTCGTGAGAAAAGGACAAATGATGGAGTTATGTGATTCCATCTCTTCTGTGCAGTAACTGTGGCCCATTTGCTTGCAGTAGTTTTAGATCTAGCTGCTTTGCCCCTGTATTTCCACTGATGGTGAATCAATCTTGCAGCCACGGGTTGGGATTGGATAATAACCCCGATGCAGGCAGGCCAATTCTTGAAGGCCCAATCACATTGGTTATGTGGGGAGCAACAATACATCGGGCTATGGAACTGAAGAGCTACAATGCTGAGAACTTTATTCTCCACTCTGTATCTTTCCCTTTACACAACATAGCATACTTGAGTTTGACTTGATTGTATTTGTATATAGTATTATCTGATCTGTTTGGATAGCATACAAAGCAAAGCTTTTCGCTGCATCTTGGTACATGTGATAATAATTAAGCCCAGTGAATGTGTAATTTGAATGTGTGACAAGGTTAACTGATTGAGCTGAGATAGCCGTGGTGAGCTGCCAGTTTCTGTTGCAGGAGTGGAAATGAAGAAGATTATGGACGCTCACACGCCCTCCAGCGCGGTCGTCAACAAGACGCTCTTCTACGTCCTCTCCACGTCGCCTGCTCCTCTGCTGGACCCGCAGAACGGCGCGGAGGAGCGGGAGAAGCTGGAGGCCAGCCTGAACTACGCCGACCACTGCTTCACCGGCCACGCCACCATGCACGCGGAGAACCTGTGGCCGGCGCACATTGCCGACGTGGCCCACCTGCTGCAGCTGTCCAACCTGTGGCGACTGACCCTGCAGAAGCGAGGCTGCAAGAGCCTGGTGGGAGCCGGGGCCCACGGCATGATGCAGGGCATGGTGATGAGCTTCGGAGGCCTCCAGTTCACCGAGAACCACCTACAGTTCCAGGCCGACCCCTCCGTCCTGCACAACAGCTACCTACTGCGGGGGATTCACTACAACAAGGATCTGATCAACCTGGCCGTCTTGCTGGACGGGGACGAGAAACCTTTCCTCCACGTCTCGGTCAAACCTCAGGAGAAGCAGGTCAAGCTCTATGGCTGCGAGGCGGGCTGCATGAACGACCCCGTGGAGCTGACCGCCGAACTCAAGGGGCACACCTTCCCCGTCATGGTCACTCGGCCCATCACCCCCCTGCTGTACATCTCCACGGACTTAACTCATCTGCAGGCACTGAGGCACACGCTGCACCTGAAGGCCATCCTCGCGCACGAGGACCACATGGCTGAACAGTACCCCGGCCTCCCCTTCCTCTTCTGGTTCAGCGTGGCATCGCTCATCACCTTATTTCACCTCTTCCTCTTCAAGCTCATCTACAACGAGTACTGTGGCCCAGGAGCCAAGCCAATATTCAGGAGCAAGGTATAAATCTTCTGCGGGAGCCCTCTCTCTGCTTTTGCTACCTGGGAGCGGCTCTACATTCTGACTCTTGCAACCTTTCTTGGAGATGGGGTTACCGGCGTGGCTCTGGTGCTGAGAGGGACATGGTTTGCTTCTCTGGTGTCATCTTTTACAGCTTTCATCAGCACGAGTATCCTGATTCAAAATGGAACTCCTCCTTTCCTGAGTGACCTATATATCAGCTTCTTAGATTGCAGTACAGATCTTAGATTTTAAATAAGGTTAGAGCTTGCACTACTGTAAGTAAGCACACCCTCATTTAACAAGCTGAGAAATAAGCCCACACTGATCAGACGATGCAATAGCATTGTTCCACCTTATTGTTCTGAATGTTTGTGGTGTATGCTTTGGGCGATTATGTGTCATGGAATGGGGAAGTCAAGACTGGTATTTAATTCCTGAATTAATCTGAGAAGGTGCTTGCTTTGCATCACCAGTCTGTCCCGCTGGGTGTGACAATGTGCACGAGGTGTGGATGCAGAGTGGGAGTTCAGCAGGGGTTGTGGGTAAGGGGACAGAAATCTTGGTAGGTCCAGGATTATACAACCAGGTCCCAGTGGGTCGTAGAATGGGGAGCGGAGCCCAGTGGAACCAGGGATGCAGCGAGGGTCTCGGTGTGGTCTGATGGTGCAGGGTTAGGCGTTGGTATCTCCAGAGATGTGGAGCAGAATCTCAGTGTAGTTTAGGGTTCATTATAAACTGGAGTGTAAACTCCTTTCCATCAATGTCAACAACATTCCTTGGAGAAAATATGTTCTTTCTAATTTGAGCAAGCAAAGTTTTAGACTTCTTGATGTTGTGCCATCATTCCCTGTAGATGGGTGAACTATCCTAAATTGCAGCCTCTATTATAGGAACGCATTGAACACTGTGAAACATCCATACTTTCCATCCAGACTCACTTTACAGACTAACCTTGTTCATCATCAGCAGTTGGAAATAGACTGGCCTTTAAACCAGGGGAGATTCATTTGCCAGAAAGACATTTCTCACCTTTATTGTCTTGTATTTAGTGCCCAAATGTAGTTTACCAAAATGAATGATGGACTGTCCCTGCAGTTAATCATACTTATCACACAGACCGTTGCCAGGACATAGTTTGATTATAGGTCACAAGGAATACGGACTCTGTACGTAAGCCTAATGCTTGAAACAAGAATTAGGAACTGGGAAGAAGTCTAAGTTGTGGAATGTGAAGAGTGGACAGGTTAAACTGAGAGTGAAGATTGGGGACTGGGAAGTTGATCAAGTGAGGTTCCAAATCCATTCCTAAAACCAGAGATTCTCCTTCTGATTGCTAACACCAATGCAAAATGGTATCTGGCAGAATGTGGCTTTGTGTTGCATAGTTGCCTTTCACTACTGCCACTCACAGTGCATGAACCTGATGTAATTTGCAATAAGCTAATAGAAGGGGACCTAAAAGGGCAGCTAATATTCTAGAGCGTGTGGGCTGGTACTGGAGGGCACTTCAGAAGCCTTGTGGTGCAGGAAGTCAAAGGATGGGCAGCGAGTGAGAATGTTGATGCCTTTGTTCAACAGTGATTCCTCTCGACTGGGCTTGTCTGCAGAGTCGCTGCCCCTTTCATTCTCCTCATGTTCAGTATCAGCTGGGGAACGACGTGAAGAGTTGAATGATTGGTTTGGTTGGTTTTATTTAATGATTGAGCTCATTTGTGAATGCACTGTGTGCGTGTGTCCGCTGTTCATATTTTAGGAATATATAACCATTGCTTTGCCCGTGTGGCATTGAACATAGAACAGTACTGCACAGGAACAAGCCCACAATGTCTCTGCCAAGTTAAACTAATCTCCTCTGCCTGCACATTCCCTCGATTCCATGCATATCCATGTGCCCGTTTAAAAGCCTTATTAACATCACTATGGTATCTGCTTCCACCACCACCCCTGGACAAGGCAATTATAAAGACCCAGGTTCTCTTATGCTGCTCTTAAACCCAAAAATATCGTTGCCCACCAACAGCTGGCCCTGCTATTGGAAAGGCCATGCTCCTTGAAATATCCGTACTTCAGACCAGACTTCTGTCACATTCTGACATTTAGTAGCAGCTGGCAATAGATTGGCTTCAAACCAGTCCTGAGATACATTTAGCAGAAGGATATTATTCACTTTTCTTGTGTTGCATTTAGTTCCGTGTTATTTATAAAACAGACGCTGAAGAATTTTATCTGGCCCTGCAGTGTGTGAGTCTGGTCCTGACAGTCCATACCCGGCCCCGAGGTCTAGGCTCCATTCTTTCTGTTTTCCCCAGCCTGCTCTTTAGATCAATGTTGTCCAAGCAAAGTTTGTGTTCTTTTAGAGGTGATCAGAGATAGTATTTTGCTCACCTCCCGCTACTGTGGCTAACACACTAGTTTACCAAGCAGCATCTGCAGAACCTACGACTAGTTCAGCACTCCTGCCCGTGTGGTAGAAAAAATATTTTTTTAATTACTAAAGCCATCCTAAAAATAAATGCCCGTATCATTCATTATAATTTCCCGATAGTTCAAACCATACATTGCCATTCCCCCTAATCATTAACATCCTGTACAACTCCCCTAGTTATTGATACCTTCCATTATGACTGCCCCGAACTTTGGTACCTGATTGATTGAACCATCTGTTGTTGATGTATTTTATTATTTTTGCTCACTGATGGTTAACTGTCCTTTGTTACTCCATGGTTGTTAGTGCTGTTCACTCTTGCTCCCCTTTCACTTTATTGGTGCCACAGCCAGGATAGTAGAAGTGCCCTTGTCGATTCTGATCTCTTTCCTCCAGCTTCTTTAACGAGTTTTCCGCTCTGTGTGCTGGCTTCCCAAGTTTTCCACGTCTGTTGGTTACAGTTTTCTCTTTGTCAATTAAACAGGATGTCGTAAGAATTTGATGAAATGATTCTTGTCACTTTTCCTCATCCCATCATGTGTCCATATGGTTGTTAACATCTAGGTTAGAGGAAGCGACGGAGCTATCAACGTCAGCTGAGAACACTTCTACAAACCAGGTCTTTTTTTTAATCAAGAACTCTGCTTTAATTTATTTTGCATATAAAAGATGTGAAACTAAACGAGACACTGGTCGATAAAGCAACTTTCAGCCCAGCTGTGGTGTGGTCTGAACTGCTCATCGTGCTGAGATTCTCCTGGCTTTCCAGCCACAAATCCATCTTTATCTGAGTAAAAGTGGCCTCGCATTTTCCAGAGTAATATAAGCTTTGTGGTTCCTGGCATTGGGTCGGTCTGCTTCTGAATCAGCCGTGTGTCGTTTTCATTAAAATTTTCATTTCGGGAAAGAATTGTGGGGGAGAAAGTTTTTGATCAAAAGTGTTTTGGAATGAAATTGCCGTGTGATTATTTTTATTTCTATTGATTCTGTTAACAGTTTGAAATAAACACCATCCCTGCAGCAAATGACTTCTGATTTGATCTTTGGATTGAATGAGAACTGATCAGATGTGATGTTTGCCAAAATTATCAATAATTACTATCAGTGGCAGAGTACAAGGATTATGCAGGTATTTTAGCTGTAAAATAGGCACTGATTCCATTATCTCAAAGCTGTTGTTAAATTCAAAATTTATTTCATTTTAACTCCTGTGTAAAATAATTTATTTTGTGGTATTGCTTCCTTTTATGGAAATGTGTCAAAGTTCCTGGTTGTTCAGTGTTTTGTGTCGTATTAGTTACAGGTGCTGCATTTCATTCCTGGTTCAAAGCTCACCTTGACCATACACCAACAGGCAAGTGTGCACTTCACATTCTCCCTGAGCAGATCACATCTAACTCTCCCCAGAACTGCAACTGCTCATCCCAGGAAACTCCCTTATAAATGTATTTGTACCTTTTGGACAGCACAAAAACAGGCCCTTCAGCCCACCATCTATAGCAATTCCATTTTCCAGCATCTTGCTTGTAGCCTTCTGTAGCTTGGCAATTCAATTGTTCTTTTAGATATTTCAGTGTGAGATGCTCTGCTTTCACCAACTCTCTCGGGCAGTGCATCTCTAATGCTCTCATGTCCTTTCTGTAATGTGCCTATCAGTTCAGTCTAGACCATTTTTTATGGTAGTATATTATTAAAGTTCAGCATGACCTCCCTACTTTTATATGTGTGCACCAAAGCATTGATAAAGCTAAAAATTGTGTATGACTTATTATTACCCATATCACACATCTGAGCTATGCTTTTACAAAATTGTATTCCCTTCGTTTTGAATGCCAGCAGGGTTAACAGGGGAATATTTTCTTGTATTCCCCTTTCTTGCGAACGCCTATGGACTTTACGTGTTAAAACAGCGGTAAATATAGTCTTATATTCCCCTGGTCTCACATCCGGGAACTTGGCAATGTGACGCTGCGTGGGAAATTTAGAATTTGTTCTCGACAAAACAAGCAAAATGGCAGCCTCCTGCGAGAAGAGGTTCGCGACTTTTGACAGAAGATTTTCCTCTAGATGTCTGATATGGGTAATAATAACAATATTGACTGTCCTCTTTCGGGCGATACGACATATATTGCCCTCACTAGATCCATATTGCCCTCGTCTTCGACTCGGGCAATATGAATCTACTTCAGGCAATATATGTCGTATCCCCCTCAAGGCCAGTCAATATTCTATTATTATTACCCATATCACACATCTGAGGTATGCTTTTACAAAATTGTATTCCCTTCGTTTTTACTGCCAGCAGGGGTAACAGGGGAATATTTTCTTGTATTCCCCTTTCTTGCGAACGCCTATGGACTTTACCTGTTAAAACAGCGGGGAATATAGTCTTATATTCCCCTGGTCTCACATCCGGGAACTTGGCAACGTGACGGCAACGTGACGCTGCGTGGGAAATTTAGAATATTCAAACGGCAGACAGGAAGACTGCCGCGTCCATTTTGGTTAAATTTTACGTGGAAGTCCGCCGAGCTGAGATGTTCAAATTTTCCTCTAGATGTCTGATATGGGTAATAATAACAATATTGACTGTCCTCTTTTGGGAGATACGACATATATTGCCCTCACTAGATCCATATTGCCCTCGTCTTCGACTCGGGCAATATGAATCTACTTCAGGCAATATATGTCGTATCCCCCTCAAGGCCAGTCAATATTCTATTAATATCTCCCTTTCTCAATAGATTGTACATTCCAGGCCAATGACAGATACAAAAAGCTGGAGTAACTCAGCGGGACAGGCAGCATCTCTGGAGAGAAAGAATGGGTGACGTTTCGGGTCAAGACCCTTCTTCAGACATTCCAGACCCCTCTGCAATAACATCTTGATTACTGTCCTCTTTACAGTTCACAATACTGCCAGGTCTTGTGTCATTATTAAGTTTAGGAAGATTGGTTTGAACCTTGAAGTCTCAGTCATTTACATAGTTGTTAATAATAATAATATTTTATTGTCATTGCACATAGCTGCAACGAGATTTGGTAGGCAGCCTCCATCTGATGTCATAACTTAAACTAAAATTTAGATACCCAGAGAAACATAATTTATAAAAAAGAACAGTAAAACAGTATAAAGTGCGAATAGGTCTGTGCCAGGTCGATGTGCTACGTGATCATCCGAGGGAGACAGTCCATGGGGGTGGGGGGGCACTCAGCAGGGCCGGTTCAGAGCAGCTATAGCTCTGGGGATGAAGCTGTTCCTGAGTGGAGGTGCAGGCGTAGAAGGCCTTGTAACGTCTGCCGGAAGGTAGAAGTTCGAACAGACTATTGCAAGAGTGTGAGGAGTCTTTGTGAATGCTGACGGCCTTCCTGAGGCACTGTGTATAGTAGATGCCCTCCAATGCTGGTAGCTGTGTCCTAATTATCTCCGCTCTGTGGACGACGCGCTGAAGAGCTCTCCTCTCTGCCGCTGAGCTACCACGCAGAGATGCCATATGTTAGTAAGCTCTCTGAGGTGCAGCGGTAGAAGGTTGTCAGCAGCTGTTGGGGCAGACCAGTCTTTTTCAGTATTCTCAGGAACAACAGTCGTTGCTGTGCCTCCTTGACCAGTGCAGCAGTGTTGGTGGACCATGTGAGGTCCTCTGAAATGTGTGTGCCCAGAAACCTAAAGCTGGACACTCTCTTAAGATTAAGATAAAGGCCCAACATCAATTCCCACTTTTAATTTACATCTAATTCAGAAAATAACCATTAACTACCCCCTTTGGTTACCCATTACTTCGCAGCCCGTATAGCCATGCTGCTCTTCCCTTTCTTGTTGAGTACTTTATCTCTGATTATGCCCAGTGCCTAGTAGTCTTAAAAAAAAAAAGCCTTGTGGAAATCCATGTACAGCACAATAATTGCATTTATTGAAGACCTTTCTTCACGTTTCTACCTACTCATGGTCTCAACATATGGATGCACTATTTAGAACAAGAAGAAACGACTTCACTCAAGCGTTGTTGATTCTTTCCAATTATTTATCCAAGAAGGTTGTGTGCTCGGTTATTGATTACATTAAGAAAAAAACAGACTAATCTACTAACCATAAATCTACCAGAGGAAATGGGGAAAGGAGAGAAAATTAAGGTGGTGATTATCCATGATCTTGTTGCAACAGTTGAGCCGACTCCAAATGTAAATAATATGCATCTGTTCCTTATGCGCGAAGATCGTAAAACAAGCCGAAATTAATTGGAAAGAGAAAAAAAAGTAAATAAGGTTGAAGATGGCATCATTATCATAAGACAATTAAATTATCATATTTTGTCTCCCATCTCTACGTATTGAAAATTTAAAACAATAAGTTAGAAACAGAGGAAATGACAGTGAAGCCTACGATGTCAATTTGTAATTGAGTGGAAACACGGGGCACATTATAAAAAAAAACGGAATAAGAATATTTTCACACACCGGCACGTTTCTGTATCCGAACCAGGTCTGAAGAAGGGTCTCGACCCGAAACGTCACCCATTCCTTCCCCTCAGAGATGCTGCCCAAAGATCATAGTGCTCTTTGATGCTGCCTGTCCCGCAGAGTTACTCCAGCGTTTTATGTCTACCTTTGATCAGAACCAGGGGGCCGTGAGACGCGGCAAAGCTGGTTGTCGCCACCAGGGGTCAGGGTTGCTCCAACTCCAGCGATGCCGGTGAGTCTGGTCTCTGCTGCTCCCAAGTGCCTGGAATCCGCTCACTCAGCCCAGGACAAGCATCAACTCACATCTGAGCCGCGCAGTTTTATCCTCCGCAGTTTATAGATCATTAAAAATAACAAAGCACACAAGATGGTTTGTGCTAAATATTGACTAGTTACCACTCCTGGTAATTATTTATATAATACTATTAACTATTTATATACAATAAAATATACATCAAAGAAGGAGGAGCCCCTTGGCAGCGTTGGGCACAGATACAAGATACATTTATTTGTCACATGTGCCAGATGGCACAGTGAAATGTGATCGCCATACACTAAAATAAAGAGTGTATCCACTGTTAAAAAATAACCAGTTCATAATCAGTATCATGGATTAGCACAACCACACAATCTGTTCACCATTTCTGTTATGAGAAAATTCTCCCCATCATTGTAACTCAAATGGCTGACTGTACCGCAGTCTATGCCTTTGCCTTTATAACCAGAGATCAAAATAAGGGCATAATATTTGCATTGGTTCTGTTTGCTCAGGGTATAGGGGGAGACAGCAGGAACTGGTTTCTGATTTTGAATGATCAGCCATGATCATATTGAATGGCGGTGCTGGCTCAAAGGGCCGAATGGCCTCCCCTTGCACCTATTTTATATGTTTTTATGTTGCATGCTGAGTTGCCATAAATAATAAGACTGCCAACTGCATAAGTGATGGGTTTCGAGGTGCTTCCCAAGTGAGTAAATTATGTAATTGTGTGAAGGGCGATTACTAGGGAAACTCTCGGAAGTGCTCCGTGTACTCTGCAGCATATGGACTGGTTGAGAATATGAGGAGGTCTCAGCTGGTCTGCCTATTACCGTGTCTCTTCACCACCAAACATCAAAAGGACTGCTAATAAAATGCCATGTTGTGAAACAAACAAGCTAGTTTCCAACTGCAAAGCAACATGAATATTCAATTGTAGAGAGGAGCAAAGAGGTTGGGAATAATGCATTACATGTAACAGAATCACACAGAAAATAATTATTTAAATGGATATGGTTCAGTGCAATTTGTAGATGTAATCTCCAAAAGCATGGCTTCAGAATTGACAGATTATATGACAGATTTCTTACACGCCCAACAAATGGATCTATCCTGCCAAGTTGAAGACAGAACATTTGGGACAGACAGCAGCTGTGGGGAAAGAAATAGATTACATGTTGCAGTCACAACATTTGTCAGAACTGAGAAACATTAGAGATAAATTGGACTTCAGGACGACTCGCCTCCTGGCCACTCTCTCCTATCTCCTCTCCTTTCAGGTAATAGGTATAGAAATGTGAAAACGCACACATCCAGATTCAGGGACAGTTTCTTCCCAGCTATTATCAAGCATCTGATTCATCCTACCATCACCAGAGAGCAGTGCTGAACTACCATCTACCTCTTTGGTGACCCTCAGACTTCCTTTGATTGGACTTTGCTGGCTTCACCTTGCACTAAACGGTGTTCTCTTGTACTGTAAATGTACTGTGATACACTATCATCATCTATTGTCTTTCTGTTGACTGGGTAGCACGCAACAAAAGTTCTGCGCTGTATCTCGGTACACGTGACAGTAATCTAAACTGAATTGATTTAAGATTCAGAGAATGAGTGAGACCTCCTCCAGGCCAGTGTTTAGTACCCTCTAAATAAGAGTCTGAAGAATTGTCTGACCCGCAACGTTGTCTGTCCATTCCCTCCACGGATAGTGCGTGGCACACAGAGTTCCTCCAGTTATTTCACATGTCCAGCATCCACAATATTTTTGCTTTTCTATAAATACTTCTATATTCACTGACACAGCGTTTATCGTTGTTTTAAAAAAGCAGTCCCTCCATCCACCTTCTGTTGGACATTGGACACGTTTCAAGAATAGATTGGTTTCAATGCAGATTTGGTCCCCACTCCAGATAGGTACAAGAATCTTTGAGTGTTGGTGGACAGTCTCCTGACTGCCATCACACCTTTGTTGGTGATACCCCTGATCCTGTACCCAAGATGCTGTTAGGTCCAAGGCACTCCATAATAATGTATACTATAGTGTAAGTAAATGGGTTCTTCTCAATAATCACACAATGTTACTTGAATGTTAATGCATGGTAAACCATTCCACAATAACATAAGTGGGGCAGCTCCATTTGTGGAGACACAAAGAACAATAGCTGCTGGAATTTTGAGCCAAAATGTAACGTGCTGGAGGAACTCAATGGGTTAGGCAGCATCTGCAGAGGCGAATGGGCAGACAGCATTTCGGGTTGGGGTTCTTGTTTGGTTCAGGTGGGGGGAAAGTTGGAAAAGTAATGTGTGTGTGGGGGAGGGGGGGGCAAGTTTGGCAGGGGATTGGGTGGATGCAGGTGAGGGACGTTTGATTGGCAGATCGGTGCAGGAAGTGACCAAGGCCAGAAGTGGAAACTGTGCCAGATAAGGGGAGAAGAGGAACGAAATGTAAAGCCTGAGGGAGGGATATAGGTGGAAGGGGATAGAAGGGGGTGGGGGCAGAGTGGCAGGATAAATGGGTACAGTCTGGAGGGGAGGTGGATCTTTCATAATCAATTCTTTCCTTGATTTTGCTCCTCCTTCACCACATGTTGTTCCACTAAATATTTATCAATCCAGATACACAGACAATCGTAAAGCCTTTTGAACGCCAGCATCGTATCTGCCTCCGCCATGGCCCCTAACACCCATCACCCTCTGTGTAAAAAAACCTTGCCCTACACATCTCCTTTAATAGTTGCCCTCTCACCTGAAAGCTCTGCCCTCCAGTATTTGACACCTCCCCACTGGGGAAAAGGCTCCGACAATCGATCCAATCTATTCATAACTATATCGTTCTATCAGATCTCCCACCAACCTCAATTGCTCCAGTGAAAACAATCCGAGACTGTCCAATCTTTCTTTATAACTAATACCTTATAATCCAGGTAACATGTTGCAGTAGAGGGCATTAGTTATGAGGAGAGATTGAACGCATTTGGATTGTTTTCTCCTTGGCGATCGGCTAGGTGATCTGAGTACGTGATGAGAGGTGGGATTGTGGACTGGGGAGGATGGAGGGAGGGTGGATGAGGGGATAGTCAGTCCCACGGGCTGCAGATAAAGCCTCTTCCACCACCCCCTTAGATCCGTCCACCCCTCGCTGTGACGTGTCCGCATCCCTGGTCCTCCCCGTTTCTCCAGAGCTCCTGGAAGCCTCTTCACACCATCTCCACATCAAGATGCCCACGACGCGCTCCAGACAATCATCCCTGACATTTGCTTCCAGACAAATCCGAGGGAATCCGAGGAACTAAGGCGTGTTTAGTTAAATCTCCTCATGATTGGGTTTAGCTTCCCTGGGCTTCGCTGATGTCGGCAGCCGGCGGGGTGAAGAAGGGAGAACGCTCCGTGAGAACGGATCCCTCCTCCTGGGCAAAACGAAACTTCGGCGCAATCCACCATCGGAAACCAACAGGCAGCCGAGGACGAAGAGAAGCGGCTGTCGAGGACTCGGCGTCGGACTTGCTCTGTGACACAGCCAGGTAAACAGTCCGACAGTGGCTGGCAGGCCGGCAAAGGCCGGACAACTTGTCAGAGAGCATCACACCGGTAAACGCTGGGGATATCCACCGCTCCAGTGACTAGACACAGTAACTCTGCACAAAGATAGACACAACACGCTGGAGTAACTTAGTGGGTCAGGCAGCATCTCTGGAGAAAAATGAATGATTCGATGATGTTTCGGGTCGGGATCCTTTTCTCCGGAGATGCTACCTGACTGAAGAAGGGCCTCGACCCGAAACGTCGCTTAGTTCCTTCGCTCCATAGATGCTGCCTCACCCGCTGAGTTTCACCAGCATTTTTGTCTACCTTCCATTTTCCAGCATCTGCAGGTCGTTCTTAAACAGTAAACGTTGAGTTACTCCAGTATTTTGCGTCTATCTTCGGTGTAAACCAGCATCTACAGTTCCTTCCTACACGACTCTGCACACTTACTGTTCGACCCGGTGAATATCCCCAGCGTAGTCTTGTTCTTGCTTCACGTTTCCAGCAACACTTTAGTACTGGAGACACAAGAAACTAGTTGCTGGAATCTTAAACTAAAACAAGATGCTGGGGGAACTCAGCGAGTCAGACAGCCTCCGCGGAGAGAATGTTTCGGGACGGGGTCGTTCAAGGCAGATGTCGTCTGTCCGTTCCCTCCACAGATGCTGCCTGACCCGCTGAGTTCCTCCAGCACCTTGGGCTCAGTGTTGTCGGTCTGTTTTGAGTGTTAAGTAAACTGCACCGTCCGCGGTTGGTACCGACCAGTGGAAACAAGTGCAATTACAAAATATATCAGGATCCTTTCACGAATTGTACAAACCGGTTTTGTACAAATCGGGAGCATCGGATCCGGATGACACCAGGAGTGGCTCCGGCACCGGCTTCCGAACGCGTTGGCAATTGTGTGTCAGATCTGTCTGACACACAAGTCGTCTTCGCCTATCTCCTTCGCTCCTTAGATGCTGCTGCACCCGCTGAGTTTCTCCAGCTTTTTGTGCAGTTCCTTCTTTGTGTGTCAGATCTGCCGGTAGTTCGGAGAAGGGGAGCGAGTGGTCGGGGTCAATGGGCTGTTACATTGGAGCGGCGGCTCCGCTCGTTCCATAACGGAATAAACTAATCGGAGACCGCTCTTAACTAAAAAAAAAGATATAAAATTACACAAACTAATATTATTTAAAATACGGGTTTCTACGAGTTTAAAACGAATGTTGCCGACAATTCCCAGAAATGATAAAGAAATGAAAGGAAAAGATGTCAGAGAGGCGTTGGACAGAATCTAGCGGGCCAGGACACTGTGTTATCACTATTTTACAGATAATTATTAACCTTTCCCGATATAAACGCATAATCTGATCTACCTAAAGGTGATATCGAAACATTGGTTAACCGGTTTCATGAAGGCGAGGATATTTAACTAACTTCACCTGAACTGGGGGGGAAATGAACAGAATGATGAAAACTGCGCTCGGCAAGAATAGCGAGCGTTCTGCATTCGTTGTTCGTTCCCTTCACAACTGCGAGAATAAAGTTCAACTTTACAATTTAATTTCAAACAGTTTTCCCGTAAATTAAAAATTACAGGTACCAAAATAAATGCACAGTCTGGTTCTCTCGTTGTTCCTGAATCCATATTGGCAACTAGCGTTTTGCAGAGAAATATTACATTTAAAACGACACCGCTCGCGTGTATCTGAGGCCGGGCACGAAGTTGAGAACCGACACTGGCCGCGTCCGTCAAACCGTTGATGGGGAGATGGCGGGCATTCTCACTTCGCTGCCCGACGTTAACACCAGAGGCAAACATGGATCCGCCAGCTTTGAGCATTATTGCACAAAAATAAAGTCTGACAGGGACGCTAATGTACAAGAAACCAGAAAAGCAAAACCAGATAATAAATTAGAGCGCAGAATATGAAGAGAACTGTACTTTGTATCTTCCCTTTTACTCTGCCCACTGTACACGAGTCTGGCTGGACTGTATTTGTGTGCAGAATTATTTGATCTGATTGGATTATCTACCGGATTGGATAGAACATCCAGTCTGAGATTTTCACTGTACCTGCGTGTCTAGAACAACCCCAGGCCCAACCAGAACGATGGGGACCCACCACACTGTGATGTGACCGTGAGAGCAGATCAACAGCAAGAGTGGACTCCTCAAGAGTCTGTGGAATTCTCTGCCTCAGAGGGCGGTGGAGGCAGGTCCTCTGGATGCTTTCAAGAGAGAACTAGTTAGGGCTCTTAAAAATAGCGGAGTCAGGGGATATAGGGAGAAGGCAGGAACGGGGTTCTGATTGGGGATGATCAGCCATTATCACATTGAATGGCGCTGCTGGCTCGAAGGGCCAAATGGCCTCCTCCTGCGCCTATTGTCTATTGTCTATAAGACTGCCCCGCCATGCAGTAAAACCATGGCGGATCCTCAATCTAGACTCCACCTTCATAATTTATCCCCATATCTGATTCAGTTAACAGTGTCCAAAAGAGCAAAGCTCTCATCCTTGCACCAAGTAAATATACAACCCGGTTAAAGATTGCCCAATGTTCATAACTTCCAGATAAATAATTTCCCGTTACTCCCCACTCTAAATGGCTGAAACGTCATGTTAAGATTCCCTCTGTTATGTTCTCTCAGAATCCAAGATATTACCGTAAAGCGACCCAGCACTTTAAACCTTGATGAGAATAGGTTCATCTACGCAATCGCTCCTCGTTTGAGAATGCACTTAAGCCAAAGAGGTCCAATAAGTTGCAGTTGTGTGCGGGTCTGGTCGCTACATTACAGGAAGGGTGTGGAGGCTTTGGAGAGGGTGCAGAAGAGGTTTACCAAAAATGCTTAGCAACGAACTGGTTTACACCGAAGATAGATACAAAATGCCGGAGTAACTCAACTGGACAGGCAGCATCCCTGGAGAGAAGGAATGGGTGACGTTTTGGGTCGAGACACTGCTTCAGACCGAGGGTCAGGGGAGATATAGATATCTGGAAGGGTAAGGTGTGAAAACGAGATATCAAAGGGGAAAGCTGGAGAGCAAGAGGAATCAGAGGGGGAACAGCGAGAGCAGAATTCTCATCAGAGAGAGGAGGGGAGCTTATTCAAAGTAGATATAGCTTGAGGACATTTCGCAGTGGAGTAGACAGAATGTGTTAGAAGCAAAATACTGCCTGGCTTAGAAGGCATTAGCTGTAAGGAGAGGTTGGGCAAACTTGGATTGTTTTCTCTGGAAGGCCGGAGGCTGAGGGGAGACCCGACAGAAGAGAGACACAGAGTGAAGAGTCAAAACCATTTGCCCAGGGTGGAGAGGTCAAAGACTAGAGGACACAGCTCTAAGGTGAGAGGGGGCAAAGTTGAAAGTGGATGCGCGGCGTTTTTATATAGAGGGTGGAACGCGTTGACAGATGTGATGGAGCAGGCAGATGCGACAATGGCGTGTAGGAGGCTTTTGGATAGGCACATGGGACATGGATATGCAGTGAGTGAAGGGAGATTAGTTTAAAACTTCACATAGAATGTGTGATTAGGTGTTCCGCGTGGAAGGCAGCAACCGGTCACCTTGCTCGTTGTGTTCCAGGTGTGGGGCTCTCCCGACGGGCGGAGGGGGCCGCACAGTCCGCCGGATCGGCGCCGCCTGCCTCCTGTCCTTGGCCGCTTTGATGGGGTCACTGTGCCTCGACTTGAACAGCAGCCTGGCAGGCTGGAGGGAGACGGAGGACGCGCTCCACGCTCTGGTTTCCTGCAGAAACACCTTGTCCCTTCAACTCATCGGCCGCCTCCAAGAAGAACGCGGCTCGGCCTGGAAGGAGCAGAACAACAAGTCACGGCTCAACTCCTCCAACCTCACCCAGACGGCTCAAGTGTTGGCGCGGGTCAGTGCCCTCTGCTCTGAGCTGAGAGCGGGCGGACAGAGCGACCGGCAGACGTGTGCGGAGGGGGCAGCATTCACTTGCCAACAGCTGGTGGAGGGAATCGGGCAGAATCTCGGCGGAAACGGCACCAGGCATGAGGACGAGACGGACCACATCATCACGTCGGTCATCTCCATCCTGCTGAGTGGCCCGGGCGAGCAGGAGCTGGAGTTGAACCGGGCCAGGGCCAACCAGGACTGGGCAGATGTGCTGTCCTTCAGGCTGACACTCCGAGCCAAGGAGGGGCTCCTCCTGCGATCACAACCTCGGCCCTCGTCCCAACAGGGCGACCCTCAGACCACATGGCAATGGGCGGCGATCACACTGAACCACGGCCTGGTTATTTCCGAAAACATGCAGCAATGTTGCAGGAAGAACATGAATCTCTCGCTATATTTGACACAGCTGGAAGGAGTGTGCCTCTTCTATCCCTCCCTTCGCCTGTTGGAAGCTGCTGACCAGGACGTGATGTTGGGTGTGCTCCTTCACCTCGACATAGTCCGGGAATGCCTGCTTAATCTGGCCGGTGACTCCATGAGGAAGAAGTCGAGAGATGTCCTGTCGGAGCTGAGTTACAGGATCACACTGTTGGCCACCGCCTGCCTCATCTACCCGGTCGTGCTCGTGTCGTTCAAGCAGATGACGGAATGGATCCAAAACTATGCCCGCAGTCTGAAGGAGCGCACCGAGGACTTGAGCCGCCAGCGGCGCCTGGCCGAGGACCTCCTGCACCAGATGTTGCCCAAATCCGTGGCGAGACAGCTCCGGAAGCACAAACACGTGGAAGCGGAGAGCTACGAGCAGGTACCAGCCAGCGGCGTTGATCTGGGTCTTAATACAGACACTCTTGTGTTGAAATTACGGCTGATGCCTGTCCCACTTAGGAAACCTGAACGGAAACGTCTGGAGACTTTGCGCCCCACCTAAGGTTTCCGTGCGGTCCCCGGAGATTTTTGTCAGTCTCCCTAAATGGTCGAAAGTGGTTTCCGCTTCTTCTACAGAATATAGAAGTGTCCAGAGTTTTCCGTTCAGGTTTCCCAAGTGGGACAGTGGATACATCCTGTGGTTTACAAGTCTCTGGTAGAGCCGCTGCCTCACAGCGCCAGAGACCCGGGTTCGATTCTGTCTCCGGGTGCTGTCTGCGTGGAGTCTAATGTTTTCACTGTGACCGCGTGTGTTTTCTCCGGGTGTCGGTTAATAATTGGCCTCTCTCAATTGTCCCTGGTGTATACAGACATAGTGAGATTACATAGAATGAGTGTGCACCGCTGATCGATGGTCAGCGTGGACTCGATGGGCCGAAGGGATTGTTTCCATCCTTTCTTTTTCAATCAAATCCATCTGGCTTGACACACTAAGACACAAGAGACTGCAGATGCTGGAATCTTGGAACAAAGTACTGGAAGAACTCAGCGGGTCAGGCAAGATCTGTGGAGGGAATGCCATCTGAAGAAGGGTCACCTGAAATTAGAAACGTGGTCGGTCGATTCCCACTGCAGATGGAGGGTGCCTGATGCAGCTGAGTTCCTCCAGCACATTGCTGTTTACAAGAAAAATGGAAGTGGGTCAACGTGAGTTACATGCCCAGTATCAGATTCCTTAGAAACAGTGCTATTGTTAAGGGCAGCCTTGCTGTGAAAGCATGGTTGTATCACAAGTGACTCACTAAAACAAAGGGATAGAATTTATTGAGTTGTTGTCACAGAGGTCAGGTAAAACATTCAAAGGTCATAGACACTAGACAATAGGTGCAGGGGTAGGCCATTTGGCCTTCGAGCCAGCACAGCCATTCAATGTGATCATGGCTGATCATCAGTACCCCGTTCCTGCCTTCTCCCCATATCCCTTGACTCTGCTATTTTTAAGAGCCCTATCTAGCTCTCTCTTGAAAGCATCCAGAGAACCTGCCTCCACCGCCCTCTGAGGCAGATAATTCCAGACCTCACCACTGTCTGTGAGAAAAAGTGTTTCCTCATCTCCGTTCTAAAGTTAGTCGTGAACATCAGTGCCAAGTTTCTGGATTGACAGAGTTAAGCTAAATACAGAGAACAGTGGAGCATAAGAATCGGCCTTTCATTCCAAAATGATGCTGTTAAATTAAACACCAAGCTGGAAAGTGTGCAGATAAGATTGCTGAAGATGTTGCCAGGACTCGAGAGCTACAGGGAGAGGTTGAGCAGGCTGGGACTCTATTCTTTGGAGTGCAGGTGGATGAGAGGTGATCATGCAGAGGTGTACAAAATCATGAGAGGAATAGATTGGGTGGACGTACAGTCTCTTGCCCAGAGTAGGAGAATCGAGAACCAGAGGACATAGGTTTGTGTCTGCTCCTTCCACCACCCTTGGCAGCGTTTTCCAGGTACTTACCACTCGGTAATAAAACTGCCCAGTATATCTCTTATAAACGTTTCCCCTCTAGTCTTTGACATTTTCAAATGATCAAATTCCTCTTCATAAATAAACACATCTTAGGTCTATTTGCTAATAAAGCAGTATTATATTTCTGACATCAGAATTCTGGTTTGTGAGAAAGAATGATACCGTTTCTCCCAGGGAAAGCTCTTACATGTTGCAACCTGATAGTTACACTCAGATTGTGTTAACTAATTACATTTGAGAGTTATACAACACAGAAACAGCCCCTTCGGCCCCAATTTGCCCATGATGTCACATCTACACTAGTCCCACCTGTCTATGTTTGGCACAGATCCCTCTAAAGATTTTTACCCATATAGCTGTTTTAAATATTATTATAGTGCCGTACAGTATAGTATTTCGGCAATTGGCTAAAGCATTAATTTAGGAACAAGCAGAAATGGAATCCAACCTTTGCGTCTGAATAACCTGGCTTCCAAAATCCTATGTCCCCTGTGAAAATGATGTTTCAGAATTCATTCTGTCTTCCTTTAAGGTAGTTTTGATTGAAGCCCTCAACCAAATGTAATTTAGTAATGTCTAGATACTGTCCATAAACTTCATCCAAAATAACATTGACTCAAATTACATTTGAGTCCAGCATCATAAATCTTTGCTTAATTTCAAAACATGTTTGACATTGGCAATTTCTTTAAAATGAATTTTTTTTTTAAATCTCTCCCCCCGATAAAAATGTGGATTTCAAATATGTTCGAAACGTTACACCTAGAAGATATGAGATTCCTCCTAGCAGGCAAATCAGACCATTTCTAAAAGATTTGGTCTCCATTTATCGACTTATTACAGGCATAGGGTGCAACACAACTCTGATAATAAATGGTACCAGGACCTGGTGAGGGGTGTGCAAAGATATGAAGGAGGTACATCCCTTTTATCTTAGCTTATTTTACTTTCTCATATTTTCTGTCTTCTATTTTTTTTAAATGTTCTTTCTTTTCCTTTGTTTTTCTTTCTTAGTCTTTCTTGTGTCTTACATTTCTACGGGCTCTTCCGGATCACACTCTCACGCACTTACTATCCTATCTAACTCTCTCTATTCTTCTTCTTAAAGTATAAAATAAGAAGTGGCACAGGAAATGTATTATGTTATTTTTGGCTTATATCATTGTAATATACATTACTTCTAATAAAGAAAATTTTATAAAAGTTAAAAAATCTTCCCCCGAGGCCGCAGAGTTTAACATAATCCGTGCAGCCATTTAGAGGCTGGATTCTGGGTTACTGTCTTATACAAGTTTAGTATTGAAGAATGCTTGCTTGGTACAGTGTGGACGGGGGAACTGTTTCTAGTGACATTGCCAGTCCCCTTTTCAGAACTGTAAATTGCTGCCAGGTGTATCCAAGTGAGTGTGTTTATTTGCATCTGAAAGCAACTCATTCTTTCAAAATAATTATAAATAATTAGCTCATTAACAATTACCGCAAGATAAAAATAAGTTGAGTGTAGAATGATAGATATAAGCAGCGATCTTGATGCAGACCAACAAAATATCAAAAGAAAGACTTGCATTATAATGGAGCTATTATATATTTGAATTTTCTGTGCCCTTTGGTCAACAAAAAATGTGTTCCCGAAAATGAAGCCATGTGGTTCTGCAGTAATGTTGGACACACAACAGCAGAGTATTAGGTATGTTCAATGTGTGGTTGTTGTATTCATATACAATACATTAACCTGGCGGAAAATCCATCCAACATTTTCGGAGGCTGTACAATAGATCAATACAGTTTACACATTTCTTTCCCCCAAATTTCCACAAATCAGTCCCCCACTCGTGCCACAGTGGTGTGGGATACCTTCCCTTATATTGATGGGCGTCTCCACCATACCGTACCCCCCATGTCCAGCAGCGGAAGGGCGTTAGACTGTGGCCCTCCCCCACCGAGCCTTGGCGTTGGCTGCACCGAGCTTCAGTGCGTCTCTCAGCACGTACTCCTGCAGTCTGCAGCGGGCCAGTCGGCAACATTCCCTGACGGACATCTCGCTCTGCTGGGTGGTGATCAATGCTCGGGCAGACCAAAGGGCGTCTTTTACCGAGTTGATGACCCTCCAGCAGCACGCGATGTCAGCCTCTGAATGTGTCCCTGGGAACAGTCCGTAAATCACCGAGTCCTCTGTGACGGAGCTGTTCGGGATAAAGCGTACCAGGGACCCTTGCATTTTTCTCCAGACTCTTTTAGCAAACCCACACTCTGTGAAGAGGTGGGCAACCGTCTCCTCGCCATAGCAGCCGTCCCGAGGGCAGCGTGCGCTGGCAGTATATATTTATCATTCGAATAAAGTATATTTTGAAATTTAAAAAAAAAAAGGTTGTTGTATTCATGCCAATTTTGGGAGACAGAATAAAACACAAAGTGCTGGAGGAACTCAGCTGGTCAGGCAACATCTGGGTCGGAAATGAACAGATTATGTTTTGGGTTTGGACACTCCTTCAGCAGTCTAAAGCCAGATCCTGACCTGAGAAGACCCATTCCCTCCCCAGATGCTGCCTGACCCACTGAGTCACCCCAGCACTTTGTGTAGTGCTAAAAGTTCCTGCATCTGCAGTTCCTTGCATCTTCATTGGGAGACTGGATGGTTTTTGTTTCATTTTGTATCTGTAAAAATAGTGTTATGCTCAGAGTATATGACATGTGCTGGTGGGACACGGATTACTTCAGGTGGATTGTCACCTTGTCGTGGTGAAGAAGCTTGTGTGGTCCTGAGATCCTGAGAGCGATGCCGTCTGGAGCTATGCTCCTGGTAGGGCCACCCATGGCGGTACGGTCGAGGGGGAGGTCTCTGACAAAGAGCAATCCAACCAAGACCTCAACGGTGGAACAGGCGGAGGACAATGGCTGATCTTAGTGGAGCGTCACAACGGCTGGGAAGGCGGATGAAGGCTGCAGCAGAAAAGAGTCTCCGGTCGACTCGGACTCCATGCCACTGGATCCTGACCCAGATCTGTCAAGGACCGTGGGGTGGCTGTCTGTGCACCTGTCTCCTCATGTTAAACAAAGTCACGCACTGGCGTCCTTACAGAGGACAGTCATACTAGTTTCAAGTGACCGCCAATGATGATGACTTCAGGTGGGATTTGGACTATCACAAGAGGGACACGTAGCATCTCAGGTGGGACATGGAGCTGTCAAAAGCAGCCCTAGCCATTGTACATGATCTTTCTTGACCACAGAGAGAAAGCGTGCTCAAGGATCGGAAGAGGATGAGAAAGTGGGATAGCGTAGAACTAGTATGAACGTGTGATTGATAGTGGCATGGACTCGGTGGGCTGAAGGGCCTATTTCAATGTCGTACCTTTCAATCTATCTATCTTTTTTTTTAATGTAGTCTGGTATTGGTTGATGCAGTAAACTTGTCCTTACACTTCCTGCATTACAGAGAAGCATAATTGTGTGAATGTAGGAAGCAGTATTAGTAATATTTAGGCTAAACTCAAGGTGTTTTATTGCTATTTGCACAGGGAACAATATAAACTTCTGTATTTAAATCCATATAAATATTGATATTTTGTTTTAAATTACTGGCAGGTGACAATTTATTTCTCGGACATTGTAGGATTCACCACCATTTCTGCTTCGTGTACACCTCTGCAGGTAGTGCAGATGTTGAACAGCCTGTACATGTGCTTTGATACCAGGATCGAGTCATACGACGTCTATAAGGTACAGAGTCCTAAGAGCTGATAACCAGTATAAGAATCATTAATGCTAGTGGAAGATAAATCATAATCTGGGGTTAAACCAAAGACATTTATATTTCAAGGGCATTTGTGAAACCCTGTAAATGTCTTGACTCAGTCGATTATAAACTATTCATAATTTAAAGGTGCATGACATGGCCCGGGGAGGGAATTGAGATGGGGCCTGGTCTAATATCAAGGGAATTACACCTTCCTATCAAATGCTTTGGACATTCCCTCAGATCATGCACTGCCTGATGCTACACCCTAGGTGCGCTCTCCATTCGTTCTTGTGTTATTGCCTTGGTATCTTTTAGGTTTAGCTTCTTCTTCTTCTTCTTTCGTGTGGCGTGCACAGCCTAAAGTTGTAGGACAACTTGTTCTATTTGATCTTCCGTTTGTGCACGTCGAGTTGATTGCATTAGTCGAAACAGGGCGGACCACGTGAAGGTTGCAATCTTCCACCCCTTAGGTTTAGCTGAGAAGGAGTTAATGTCCTATCTGAAAGTCGGAACTCTGACAGTGCAAAGGTCCCTAAATGTTACACTGAATATGGCAGCCCGGACTATGGTTTTAAGTCCTTTAAGTGGAACTTTTACCAACTGTGATGAGATCGCCACTTCTCGGTGAATTTCTTGGTGTCTTTTGAGGTGTCCACTTCCATATATTTATAGAGATGCAAGGAACTGCAGATGCTGGTTTACAAACAAGACGCAAAAAGAGCTGAAGTAACTCAGCGGGTCAGGCATCATCTCTGGAGAATGTGGATAGGAGACATCAGACTCAGACTAAAGCAGGGTCCCAACCCAAAAGGTCACCTATCCATGCTCTTCAGAAATGCTACCCGACTGGCTGAGTTATTCCAGCACTTTGTGTCCATCCATTTTATGTTTAGCAGCATTATAACGAACAATTCTATTTATTTTATAACAAGTTTTATTTGTTCATTTTCTCCTTGATCAAGGTGGAAACTATTGGGGATGCCTACATGGTGGTTAGCGGCCTCCCCGAGCGGAAAGGGGCTAAACATGCTGATGAGATCGCTAAAATGGCCTTGGATCTGGTTGCAGCTGTACGGCAGGTCCCAATTCCTCACATGCCGACAGAAAGGCTTCAGCTACGAGCCGGGATTCACACAGGTCTGCAACTCTGACTAAGACCCTCTGGAATGTGTCTTTGACTCTATCCATTCATTTCTCTATTGATTATCACTCGATCATTCAAAACATTGGGGTGACCAAATTTGATAGCCCGTGAAACCAGATGTCACAATTGTGACACATCATTACCTTGGGCCCAAGACTCAATGCAACAATTTTCTACTGCCTGTTGTGTGTACTTGATTTCTGCACATCGCCAGGGTACACTTGCCGAAACATTAATTACCACAGTTTTAGCAATTTGGCTGGTAATTAAGGAGTAAACGATAATCTAAAGAGGAGGTTCTTAAATGTAGGAGGCAAAACTTCAATATGATGAGAGGATAATTAACCAGGGTAGCCTGAGTGAGGAGCTGCATTGAATTTGTGGAGATGGATTAGAATGAACCGCAAAGGACATGGCGGGATGTGAGGAAATAAATCGTTGCAGACAGATTGTTATAATTGTTACGCTTAAGAAAGAACTGCAGATGCTGTAAAAATCAAAGGTAGACAAAAAGCTGGAGAAACTCAGCGGGTGAGGCAGCATCTATGGAGCGAAGGAATGGGTGACGTTTCGGGTCGAGACCCTTCTTCAGACAATCAGTTATAATTGTTACAGATTGTTGCCACAGAAGACTGTGGAGGCCAAGTCAATGGATATTTTTAAGGCCGAGATCGATAGATTCTTGATTAGTACAGTGTCAGGGGTTATGGGAAGAAAGCAAGAGAATGGGATTAGGAGGGACAGATAGATCAGCCATGATTGAATGGTGGAGTAGACTTGATGGGCCAAATGGCATAATTCTGCTCCTATCATTTAAAATCTGAACACTGCCTGTAAGTTTAATGAAATCAGAATTAATTTATCTAAAATTAATCAGAACTTTCCAAAGAAAGTTGGATAATCACAAGATAAGTTTTTTACAGGCTATGGGGGAAGTCTGAGGGAGAAAGACTGTATGATTTATTCTTGAAGGACCCAACATGGACGTTGTGGATTAAATGATTTTTTACTACACTAAAATCTACGTCAGGCTCGAGGAATTGCTAGAAAGGCTGTAATTTATGTGAAAAAACCCCCAAAAAATGCTGAAAAAATCTGCAGCACCCGTGGAAAGTGAAATAAATATTTCAAGTTCAAATGTGTTTGTTAATTCAGAAAAAAGAGAAAATAAGTTAGTTGTAGACCATGGAGAAGGTGAAGTGGGGATGAATAGGTTAAATTGATTATTGGTGATAGGAAGAGGTTATATGATCGATGGGCTAATGCAACAAATGGAGAGTGAGAAAATGAAAAAAAGTAGATTAAGAAATGGCAAAATGCTGGGCTGTCGGACATACACAGCTGGTCAGTCTGTGCTGAAAGAGAGAGACAAACGGAATCAATATCAGATATTTCTAATTTATTTACAGACAGACAAGGTGAGCTGCCCGATATCAGACACACAAAGTGAGCCAGTGAGACAAGATAGTGGCTTTTAAGAGGATTTTAGAAATGCGCATGGACGTACAGGGCACGGAGGGACATGGGTCATGTGCAGGCAGGTGAGATTAGTTTATCCTGGATCCATGTTTGGCACAGATATTGTGGGCCGAAGGGGCTGTTCCTGTGCTGCATGTTCTATGAGATGTTGTTCCCCAAGCTTACATTGGGCCTTGTCGCTACAAAGTGGGAGGCCACTGACAGATTGGTCAGAGTGGCAGACAACAGGAAGCACAGGGTTCCCCTGTGAAACAAGCGTAGGCTCTCTGTACAGTGATTATCCAGTTTACCTGTGGTATCTCCAGCGTAGCAGAGACCGCACAACGAACACCAATGCAGTGCACTAGATTGGAAGTGCATGGCTGATTCATCGCAATGTACTACATGGGTCCTTGAATGATGGGAAGGGAAGATGTAAACGATAAGTGCTGCATCTGCTACAGTTGCATATGGAATGGTTGGTGGAAAAAGAGCGGATTAGGGAATTATGAAGGCAACATGTCCTTTCAAATGTGCCCAGTAGTGGAATCTGGTAGAAAGATGGAAGAGATTATGAGGAATGCAGAGGTTGGATGAATGGAAGGAGAGGATCAGTGGAATCTTTTTGCTCTGTCCAGTGTTAGAGTTGGTGAGACCAGAGGTGCAGGAATGAGATCTGGTCAAGGACCTTATAAACTCTGGTAGCAGATAAGCTACAGTCCAGGAAGAGGGAAGACTCCAAGGACATACAGGTTCATTGATTTATACCAAGTGCAAATTCTCCGTAGTGTATGTAGGATAGTGTTAATGTGCGGGGATCGCTGGTCGGTGCGGACTCGGTGGGCCAAAGGGTCTGTTTCCGCGCTGTATCTCTAAACTAAACTAATCCCTGAGGTGCCTGTGTGAGATTGTTACTTCATTAGACCAAATACAACGGAATCAAAGGAACTAGGAGGATGAAATGGAGTCCTTGTCGGCAACAGGCTGGGAGGATGTGCAAGCTAGATAGCAGTGGGAATGTGTAGGGTTATATTGGATCTGTAGTTTCCAACATCTGCATGTTTTGATTTTCACTGATCTAACATTGTTCAAATTCTGTGACCATATAATTAACAAAATAAATGGACTATTGAGGTGTAAGTATCATTGTGTTTTCTAGGACCCTGCGTGGCTGGGGTTGTGGGATACAAGATGCCCCGTTATTGTCTCTTTGGAGACACAGTGAATACTGCATCGCGCATGGAATCCACCAGCATGCGTAAGTCACAATGATTGCTGCTGTGATAACATTGCGTATAGTTACTGGTGGAGAGGCATCTCGATTACATGGGTCACTGACGGATTGGAGCACTGATTTAAAAGTTGGGCTAGAATTCTTGGAGGGGGATGTTTATACAAATGCAGGCCCGTACGAAGCTTTTCAAAAAGGGGGGGTGGCATGACAGGATTTGTGGAACCAGGGTTGTTATATAGGGTAAGGCCAACGAATGCCCTTGCATTAGTAGAAGTGGTGGTAAATGGCGGTATACATTCAGGAGCACAAGTTCCGTTGTTTTGCACAATCCGCAGGCATTGCCACTTTCATTTTACTGCACATCTTGTATGTGTATGTGACAAATAGACTCGACTTACCTTGACTTGACGACTCACCTTGGCTTGACTTACCTTGACGACTTGACTTGATTTGGCAGCATCATGCCAATCACATTGCATTTTGCTGTCACTGCTCATGGAAGTCCTGGTGTAGTGTTGCAGGCGACAAAACTCGTTACTTGGATGACCTGAAATTAAAACATATAATTAGTTACTTACTTAATTGTAGCTAATTACAAAATTGACTGTTGTGAAGGAAATAGTAATTAAACACCCAAAGTGCCTTGAAAATTCAAAAATGTGATATTCTCAAGATCAGAACTTTAATCTTATTGTACTGTATGCTACAAGTCCGTAACAGATAGGTAAATAAATTACAATTTCCAGCAATAGACCAAGTCTTTATGGAGATGATCAATTGTTGGCTGGTACATTGGTATACCATATTCAGTAGCATCATCATATTCCTCAGATTGAAATCAATAAACAACTCTGTACTTATACCAGCGATTCGTATGGGGCCCAAATAACATTTTCGCAACTAAAATTAGATTAAAGCCACCCCAAGAAGCAAGATTATATATAAAATAAACGACTTACCCTTTATTTTGTCCTGTTTTTGCGATGTGTCACGTTGTTGGCATTAGAAGTTTTACTTTAATCCAACTATTAAATTGTCCAGCAATTTATTTTAATAAAAAACCGGGATCGGAAGTCCGATCGATTTTTCTTCATCGACTAGCAGCCCGAGGAAATCCCTCTCTGACAACCGATACAAACCTGCATTTTAATCCCGGGCCCCCCCCCAGCCCCCTATTGTAGAAGGAGCCAGTGACAGATCTGCAGCGCCGCTGAAGGTAGGTTTTGTAACATCGCTACATTAAGGTGAATGCAGACAGCTTGTCACTGATCATGGAAGTCCTGGTGTAGTGATGAAGGGAATGGACACTCATGGCAAGCCAGCATATATTGCCATTTAGCCATAAATCATGTTTTTTCCAGTTCCATTTTCCAAGAATGTAACTGTGCAAATCTAGTCACGACTTTGTCCAGGTTATGGGCAAAGTCATAGTAAATGTGGATTAAGGCAATTGCAGACAGCTTGTCATTGCTCATGGAAGTCCTGGTGCAGTGATGAAGGCGTCCGACATTCTTGGGAGACCAGCATATATTGAGCCACAAATAACATTTTCCAGTCCCGTTTTCCAAGAATGTAACTGCACAAACCTAGTCACCACTTTGTCCAAGTCATGGGCAAAGTCATATTAAATGTGGATTAAGGCGAGTGCAGACAACCTGTCATTGCTCATGTAAGTCGTGGTGTAGTGATGAAGGCGATAGACACTTGTGGCAAGACAAGTGAGAGAGTACTGTACACAAACTCCATCAGATTGCAAGTCACATATAATGTAATTATGCTCCTTCAACTTACCCCTTAGTCTAGTTCAGTAAAACACTGAGTCCAGCAGTGGACCAACTAAAGGGCCTGTCCCACGGCTGGGACCTAATTTGCGTGTTTAGAAGAGTTTGCACTCGCAAACTCGGAGTATGGTCGACACGTAGTCCTAGGAGGTCTATGTAACTCTCCTTCATGCTGCAAGAAGGTCGAGCAAGAATTTAATTGTCCTACCGGGGACACATGACAATAAACTCTCTTGAATCTTCATTAGATTATAACTATTGACAGTCCCCGAAACCAATCACAAAATTCACCATAACATTGTTTCTACAGAAAGTTCTAGCAGGAAGACAGTTTACAAAAGAATAGAAACATTGCTCCAGGTAGTATAATCAATTTGAACAAGGCTTCACACGTCACAAGATAACAGTACAAACACTCTGCAAAGTAAATAACAGTACTTTACAACACCCCCTATCTGACCAATCCTAATCATGCATATGCAACACCTCTTAGCTCTTCTACAAAACCCTCATTCATATAAACAAAATATCTTCCATCTAGGGTCCAGACTCCTTGGAGCGTGACTCACAGCTTGGAACCTTTCACAGAAAGTGGACAAGCAGGCTTTGCAAATACAGAGATTCTCCATTTTGTGACATATTGTATTTGGCCAATATTATCATTAACAGGACTTAAGACATTACATGTATTCAAACAATATTTTACTAATAGGCTGCACATATGTGGAGTTTTCACAATTCTTGTAAGAACTCATGATATAGAATCATAACAAGTTTAGAAAATTAACAGAGACAAAATTCTTCACAAATTGAGCCCACATTTGTCAACATTCTATATAAAGTATGCTCAGAAGATCTTGTTTAATGCAAACAATGATCAGTAATTTATAAAATTGGCAACAATTTTGATAATTTAAGTCAATATTTCTCATGAAAATTGGCAATGTTCTATCGAGAATTTAAATGGCAATGCTCGTATTTTCATTTGTAATACTTCGTAATGTATCAGTATAAGGAAAAAAGAAAAAATATGCTGCCAATATGAATGATGAAAGGACTTTTTGGCTCCTCAAAAAAATGTCTATGGCATAAACGGGTTAAATCAAATACAAATGTGATGTAATTTACCTTTTGAGAAATACGATGTGATTTGTTTGGGGATCACCGTGGCGGCCCTGGTGTGTGAAGTTTTCTTTGTTTTGAATCTTCCACTGCAGGATGCCGCTGTACGCTTCAGACTATCTGCTGTAATGAAATAATACAGGTTAATGCTATGGATTTATTTCATGTTATGATTAACATGCATTATGCAATAGTGTCCATTAATCCTTTAACAATTAGGCTATTGGCTTCGAAATGACCTCGAAATGGAAATGTTATATTTTATAAATTTCCAATATTTTATACTTAGTTTATTAAAATTGGTTAAGTACTTTTGTTATAAGATGGAAGGAGTAGAATCACAATTAGCTCTGAATAAAATTGGTGATAATGTTTTCCATCTAACCTTTGGTTTTTACTGCACCAAGGAGATCTTCCAACTCCATCTTTTGCCTAGCTTCCACAGCAGCAACATCATCAACGGACTGCTGCATTACTGCGGACAGATCCACGATGACCCAGAAAAAATGCAGATTTTTTGTAATATTCAAATTATATTAAAGATATGCTGCAAAAAGAGTCACAAACATTGGAATTCATATTTTTCAATATTATTCATGAGGAAAAAATATATAATAGCTCTAAAACCTACCTCAATTTTACAATCTCATTAAAGATATTCCCCCTTTCCCTCTCCCTTCCATAATTTCTCTCCCCTTTCCCCCCCCTCTCTCTCTCTCTCTCTCCTCTTTCTGGCGGGGGGGGGGGGCGAAGTTTAAGGTGGCGCGTGTCAGCGGGGGGGCGGGGCCAGCGGGGGGGTCCAGCGGTGGGGGGGGCGAGGCCCAGCGGGCGGGGCGGCGGGGCCAGCGAGGGCGGGGCCCAGCGGGGGGGCGAGGCCCAGCGAGGGGCGGGGCCCAGCGGGGGGGCGAGGCCCAGCGGGGGGGCGAGGCCCAGCGGGGGGGGCGGCGGGGCCAGCGAGGGGCGGGGCCCAGCGGGGGGGCGAGGCCCAGCGGGGGCGGGGCCAGCGGAGGGCGGGGCCAACGAGGGGCGGGGCCAGCGAGGGGCGGGGCCAGCGAGGGGCGGGGCCCAGGGCCCAGTGGGGGGGACGGCGAGGCCCAGCGGGGGGGGGGCGGCCCAGCGGGGGGCGGGGCCCAGGGCCCAGCGGGGGGGGCGGCGGGGCCCAGCGGGGGGGGCGGCCCAGCGGGGGCGGGGCCAACGAGGGGCGGGGCCAGCGAGGGGCGGGGCCAGCGAGGGGCGGGGCCCAGGGCCCAGTGGGGGGGACGGCGAGGCCCAGCGGGGGGGGGGCGGCCCAGCGGGGGGCGGGGCCCAGGGCCCAGCGGGGGGGGCGGCGGGGCCCAGCGGGGGGGGGCGGCCCAGCGGGGGGCGGGGCCCAGGGCCCAGCGGGGGGGGGCGGCGGGGCCAGCGAGGTGGGGGACGGCGAGGCCCAGCGGGGGTGGCGGGGCCAGCGAGGGGGCGGGGCCAGCGAGGGGGGGGCAGCGAGGGGGGAGGCCCAGCGGGGGGCGGGGCCCAGCGGGGCGGGGCGGCCCAGCGGGGGGCGGGGCCTAGCGGGGGGGGGGCAGCGGGGGGGGGGAGGCCCAGCGGGGGGCGGGGCCCAGCGGGGGGGGGGCGGCCCAGCGGGGGGCGGGGCCCAGCGGGGGCGGGGCCCAGCGGGGGGGGCCCTAGCGGGGGGGGGGGCAGCGGGGGGGGGGAGGCCCAGCGGGGGGCGGGGCCCAGCGGGGGGGCGGCCCAGCGGGGGGCGGGGGGGGCCAGCGGAAAGGGACGGCGAGGCCCACGGAGGGCGGGGCCCAGCGGGGGTGGCGGGGGCGGAAGATGGCTTAGGGGAGGCGAGGGCAGCGGCAGCTGGTTATGGGGTTACAGCCGCTCCCGCCGAGGCGCCGACGCCGCGGATGGAAAGGCTGGACGGAGCGGGCGACGGGCGGCAGACACCCACCCCCCCTCCACTACTTACCCGGAGTAGACGCGAGGCATCGAGTTCAATGGGTGAAGCACAAATGGGAGTCTGATCCCGCCCGGGCCCACTGCGCACGCGCGGAGAGACGACGTCATTTTGCGTAGCTTCCCCAACTGCGCAGGCGCAGATGGGCGCATTTTTTCCCTTCCCCAGCGGCCGGAACCAGAATTTCAGGCGATTTCTGACAGTGGAAATGCTGAAACCCCTGTCTCACTGTGCGAGTTGGCCCACGAGTGACCCCGAGTTTTCACTCGTGGTGATCACGTAGCGGGAACGTCGGAACTCGCACGAGCAACTTATCGACTCGTGGCGCTAACGGCAGGTACTCGGGAAACTTGTTAACTCGTGAAAAAAATCAAACATGTTTGATTTTTTCCACGAGTCAAATTAACTGTTCAAGTTAAAAATGGAAACATTTAAACTCGTTGTAATAACGTAATGGCCCGTGCGTTTATCTTAGTGACTCGTGAGTCTACCGTAGGAACTTTAATAATCTGTTCTTTCGCTCGAGTAAATAATGAACCAAAGATAGACACAAAATGCTGGAGTAAAACCCCTGTCTCACTGTGCGAGTTGGCCCACGAGTGACCCCGAGTTTTCACTCGTGGTGATCACGTAGCGGGAACGTCGGAACTCGCGCGTTCAACTTGTCCACTCGTGGCGCTAACGGCAGGTACTCGGGAAACTTGTTAACTCGTGAAAAAAATCAAACATGTTTGATTTTTTCCACGAGTCAAATTAACTGTTCAAGTTAAAAATGGAAACATTTAAACTCGTTGCAGTAACGTAATGGCCCGTGCGTTTACCATAGTGTCTCGTGAGTCTATCGTGGGAACTTTTTTATAATCTGAAAGGGACTGAACCAAAGTAGTATAATATGTATATACATATTATATATATTATATATATTTAAATTCCAACCCCGAAGCAATTGAGAGGCGATTTCTTGGGGCCGTGTAATTTAACGTGTGTCTTTGCTTTTAAAAGTGAAGCTGTTTAATTGTTTACGCTGCGCTGTGTTTCGTGTTGGGGAGAGTGCTGCTGTACAATGCTTTCGATTTTATACTGCCCTCCCCCTTCCACAGAAAAATGCCTAAATTTTTTCTTTGTGCCCGCTCTCCTGGGAGCAATCCAAACCAGGGGAACAATTAACCCTCAGAGGCTTCGCGTTCCTTGCTCCTATATATGGACCTCGCTCGCTCGCAACTGTATGAACGCTCGATCAACCAGGCATCGGCCAACACGGAGGCCTGATTACTGAAAACAAAGTCAACTTGTACCAGACCTCATCATCTTCCTTCCGACAACCCGTAACCACGGCACCACACTTTCAACAGAAAACTTAATATTTAAAGAATATATTATGGGACATTGGATTGTCTGAAGAAGGGTCCCGAGCAGAAACGCCACATATGTGTGTGGCTGTGTGTGTGGCTGTGTGTGTGGCTGTGTGTGTGTCTGTGTGTGTCTGTGTGTGTGTCTGTGTGTGTGTGTCTGTGTGTGTGTGTGTGTTTGTGTGTGTGTATCTGTGTGTATCTGTGTGTGTGTCTGCTGTCGGGTCCCGGCGGCCGCTCAAAGTCAGTCACCCGAGCTGCTTCCTTCCTCTGAAGTGGCGGCCAGTCCTGCTGTCTGTGTGTATCTCTGTGTGTGTGTGTGTGTGTCTCTGTCTGTCTGTGTGTATCTGTGTGTGTGTGTGTCTCTCTCTCTCTCCCTCTCTGTCTATCTGTGTGTATCTGTGTGTTTGTCTGCTGTCGGGTCCCGGCGGCCGCTCAAAGTCACCCGAGCTGCTTCCTTCCTCTGAAGTGGTGGCCAGTCCTGCTGTCTGTGTGTATCTGTGTGTGTGTGTGTGTGTCTCTCTCTCCCTCTCTGTCTATCTGTGTGTGTGTCTGCTGTCGGGTCCCGGCGGCCGCTCAAAGTCACCCGAGCTGCTTCCTTCCTCTGAAGTGGTGGCCAGCTGCTGTCTGTGTGTATCTCTCTCTCTATGTGTGTGTGTGTGTGTATGTGTGTGTGTGTGTCTCTCTCTCTCTCCCTCTCTGTCTATCTGTTTGTATCTGTGTGTGTGTCTGCTGTCGGGTCCCGGCGGCCGCTCAAAGTCACCCGAGCTGCTTCCTTCCTCTGAAGTGGCGGCCAGTCCTGCTGTCTGTGTGTATCTCTCTCTCTCTCTCTCTGTGTGTGTGTGTGTGTGTGTGTGTGTCTGCTGTCGGGTCCCGGCGGCCGCTCAATGTCAGTCACCCGAGCTGCTTCCTTTTTTAAAATTATTTAAAATAGAGATCCATTGCAAAAAAGTATTTAAAAACATAAAACAACAAGAAATGCTTGGTTACTGGAGGATGCGCATTTTCCCATTGTAGGTCATATCAATAGATGCCGCCGCGCTGAAATAAAACCACAGGATGGAGATGTATTTTAACATTGTTGCTTTATTAAAACATACCTTCATTCACGGTTGGCTCAAGAGTAACGGGAGAGGAACTTGGTAACTCGGGAGAGGAACTTGGAACATCGCAGCAATGACATACCCGTGGGAACTCGGTTACACACTTGATCATAAACTTGAAGTCTCGTGCACAGCCACGAGTCTGTCACTCGGGGTACCTCGTGGGTCAACTCGCACAGTGAGACAGGGCCATAACTCAGCAGACCAGGCAGCATCTCTGGAGAGAAGGAATGGAGTCGAGACCCTTCTTCAGACTTACCCGAAATGCCACCCATTCCTTCTCTCCAGAGATGCGGCCTGTCCCGCCGAGTTACTCCAGCATTTTGTGTCTATCTTCGGCCTTTCTGCGATGATCTGCCACTTGTCCTTTATTACTGAGGCGCCTGCCCCGTGGCTTCGTATTCGTCACTCTGTCTCATGAGGACGCGGTTAAAGACCTGCCGAAGGGGCAGGTCTGGGGTGGTGGGTGCGATGTGTCCACGTGTGATGCTCCATCCACCCCCCGGGGCTGAGAGTGTGGGATTGGGAAGGAACTGCAGATGCTGGTTTACACCGAAGATAGACACACACAATGTTGGAGTAACTCCGAGGGACAGGCAGCATCTCTGGAGAGATGGGATGGGTGAGATTTCGGGTCGAGACCCTACTTCAGACTTCTCCAGAGATCCCGCTGAGTTTACTCCAGTAGTTGGTGTCTATCCCGGTGGCGGGGAGCCCGGCTTGGCCGACCCGCCGCCTCTACTTGCCGGTCAGTCCGGTGATCATCGCCCTCCGCCCGGGATGCAGCGGAGGTTTGCACCCAGTGAGTTGTCCAGCGCTCACGGTGGACGAGGGTGGACAGCAATAGGCCAGGTGAATGAATACAGCACATAAATGAGTCGACCTTTAATATTTCTTGATTTTATGTTTTAATTTACAAGCCGCTTCACGTGAGGCAAGTTTTATTTTCAGTCCGAAGAAGGGTCTCGACCCGAAACGTCACCCATTCAACGATAGACACAAAAAAGCTGGAGAAACTCAGAGGGTCAGGCAGCAACTCTGGAGAGAAGGAATAGGTGACTTTTCGGGTCGAGATCCTTCTTCAGAAGACGAGCCCTTATCCAAAACGTCACCTTCTCCAGAGATGTTACCTGGCCCGCGTTGTTACTCCAGCTTGTTGCGTCTGCCTTCCGTCCAAAGCCTTGGGATCGTCGCCGACGTGAAGACGGTGTGAAGCCCCCGCACCCGGTGCAATGGACGGGGAGCTGGAGAGGGGAGGGAAGGGGTCACACACATGGCCGGGAAGCAGAGGGGTGGGGGTGGGGTTGGTGACAGTCAGTCAGGGCCAACAATGAGATGGAGAAATACAGAAACACCCATGTGCAAAGGAGACCTACAATAGCGCATGATCTCTCTCGCGTTATGGCGGGTGATTGTCGCCTGTCCGCTGTTTCTGCCCCTAAAGCCTTGGGATCGTTGCCCTTTGTGTTGGCGTGAAGGGGGAGGGGGCTATTGTGCTGCTTGATTGCCCCCTGCTATCATAGGGACAGGGAGACACAGCGGCTTTTGAGACTGGTGGGCAATCACTGCCAAAGTGTCTGCCTGCAGTCAGCACACCTCTCCTACACATGTCTCCCGCACTAAGACCATCCCGCAGAGAATGATCCCAGCACCCAAGAGCCTTGTCTGTCACCCCCCACCCCCAACCACCCTCCACCTCAACTTACGCCTGGGCACCAAAGTAGCTCAGGAGGCAAACCCTGAGCTCCGTCTCCCAACACTCTGATGTGCAACTGATGTGAAAGAACAGCGGCTGCAGCCGGCACCCCGGCATGGACTTCTCACACCCTCACACACTTACCTTCATTCACGGTTGGCTCAAGAGTAACGGGAGAGGAACTTGGTAACTCGGGAGAGGAACTTGGAACATCGCAGCAATGACATACCCGTGGGAACTCGGTTCAACACTTGATCATAAACTTGAAATCTCGTACATAACCACGAGTCTGTTTTTTTTCTTTCACTTGGGGTCACTCGTGGGATGACTCTCACCGTGAGACAGGGCCATGACTGTTTCTATTTAAAAGAAAAATTCTGGGAATTTTTTCTTTCTCTGGCTGAAAAAAAGGGGGGTGCGGTCGCACCCAGCGCACCCCCCCCTTCGGACGGCCATGCAAATGCTCGCTATAACTTAGAACAGATTGTAAAGTGGTGTAAAGACATTCAATCCTGGCTTTTCAAGAGGGAATCGGAAAGACAAATGAGAGGGTGTATTTTGCAAGGCTGTGGCGGGAAGCGGGATAATGGGGCTGACGTCCTGTTCCTTGGGTTGAATATTCTCCTTTTGTTCCTTAACATCATGTGATTCCAAATGTTACCCACGATGGTGATTTGGCTCTGACCTGTCTGTTTCCAAGTACTAAGCTGCCATATCTCTAATCAGCTTCAAAGACCTGGTGAAAAGAATAGTGAGATGTCTTCAAACAAAGCGCATGCTGTGATATACCCTCTCACCCACATCCATGAATGGATGCAATACAACATCTTCCTTTGCCATGTGTTTATCCTTTTTTGCAGCTCAGAAAATTCACATCAGTTCGGCGACATTCTCTTGCCTGATGACGGATGATGACTATGAAATCGAATTAAGAGGTGATACCGAACTTAAGGTAAAACCAAACAGCTCTGATCCAAGTCTGTAGTTGTGTTATGGCATTTGCTCAAACAGCTCCTGTACATCATTTTATTTTAGTGGGATTTCATTTGACCGAAAAAAAGCACTGCCTTTCACACCTCAACTTTCAAAGGATGGACAATTAACATCTAACCAGATGGAAGGAGCTAAGGCCAGTGAATGGAGCTCACCTTTGAGTGAAAAGTTAGACTCCAGCTTGGGTATTGGCTGCATGGCCATCAGTGTATGAGTAAATAGATGACAGATTGTTGAAGAAAATATGGTAACATTCTGTGGTCAAATGATGTGATATCAGGAAGTGTTGTGAGCCAAAAGAAAATTATAAAGTTTTACCCCAACCTTGAAATACAACTAAATTGGAAGATTTAATGTCTGTGATATTTTCACATTGTTGAGAGACTGGCACAGCACACAACTCTACTGCTCCATAAGATTGCAAAGCACACAAACTGTATATAAAAGGGAACTGTATGTTCCATGTTTAAAGATGCATTAAGATAATTATAAACATTGAATACAATAAAATCTCATTTGCAGAAGGTTAAGCTATAAACTGAAATATCTTAAGTAATTTGTATTTTAAATCATGTTATTTTGTATTTTTTGTCTATGTACCTTAAATTGTTTTCTTATGGTCTAAATATGTTCTTAGGATGCATATAATTATATCTTATTATGTAATGTAAAAAACATACTTATGCTGCAGGTATCAAATGAGAATATATAAAATTATCAATTCATTGAATTCCATTGATTTTGTTGGGAAAACTGAACAATCTGTGAAGGATTAGTGAATCATTGACAGTCATTAAGATTTCTGTTTTAATCTGTTTGTAAAAATCCAAATCTTGCTGTCAGTTTTACCATGTAATTGCAGCAAATAATGAGAGCTTCACCTGTCGTTACAAGTTTAGACTCATGGTCATGAGGTACAGGTTATGACATTTATAATGGGACTGGAGCAAAGTGCTGGTGAGGGCTGTGATGGAAGCCGTTTTAATATAGTTACAAATGCTCCTCTGACAGGGAAAGGGGAAAATGAAAACATACTGGCTGATTGGGAACAAGAACTACAGCGTTCAGAACGACAGCCTTGTCTGTCACAGGAATCCACGCATCAAGAAAAGAAATGAGAATGGAGAAAGTATGGCGTCAGTACAACAGGTAAGAAAAGATGAAGGTGGTAGAGGCGAGTACAATAACGTTTAAAAAACATTCAGAGAGGTACATGGATGCGAAAGGTTTGGAGAGATATGGACCGAAAGCAGGCAAATGGGGTTAGCTTAGGATCTTGCCTGGCATGGACGAGTTGGGCCGAAGGGCCTGTTTCCATGTTGCATTAGTGTATGACAACTCTAAAACCAACATGTGTGGACAGCTATAACAACAGCTGTCCATCCATGAAACTGAAGGAGGGTATTCTCCATTTCCCTCCACAGATGCTGCCTGACCCACTGAATTTCTCTAGCACTATGTGTTTTGCTCACGATTCCAGCATCTGCAATTCCTTGTGTCGCAACTAAATAATCAAACTGTTTAACTGCTGCTACGTCTCGTATAATTTTAATCTTGAATTTGTCTCATACAAAAACAAAACATCATTCACTTCATTTACTCAGTGGCACAGTCACAGTTTCAGGAAAAATCTGCTCCGTGGGTAACTTTTTGCTCAAGCGAGTTTCTAAGACCGTTAAAACTGGGATCAGAAATAACCCTATGGCCTTTTGAGCCTGACCCAATATGCATTAAGATCATGAAGAAGGGTTTTGGCCCGAAACGTCGCCTATCTCCTTTGCTCCATAGATGCTGCCTCACCCACTGAGTTTCTCCAGCATTTTTATCTACCTTTGATTTTTCCAGCATCTGCAGTTCCTTCTTAAGCCATGTTCACTTATCCTTTTAAATTCTAAAGAAAAATGTTCCACGACTTGGTTTTAGATTTTGAGTTTTATTTCCTTCCATTGCAGCACAAGAGATCACAAGCATTTTCAAAGTAAAGGCCACTTTAAGAGTAAAAATAACATATTGCACAAAAGATCTGTTATCTGTGAAAATGTTTTATTAAATGTTGTACCCGGCAATTCCAGCAGATGGCAGTCCTGGCCCACATTGAGCTCCAGCGGGTTACACAAAAAGCTGGAGAAACTCAGCGGGTGCAGCAGCATCTAAGAGGTGAAGGAGATAGGCGACGTTTCGGGTCGAGACCCTTCTTCAGACTGGTCAGGGATCAGGGAAACGAGAGATATAGACAGTGATGTGGAGAGATAATGAACAATGAATGAAAGATATGCAAAAAAGTATCGAACCTACATTTGTCACAGAAAAGTAGAACCTACATTTGTCACAGAAATAGGTCCCTGATGCGTCTTACTTCTAGTGAAAAGGTCATTGCAACATTTGAACCACAACTCCTCTCAGCTGGTCTTGGCAAAATGAAGTGTGGGTGGAGGGGCTGGGCAGTTTAACAGAACTTGAGGCGGCGTGAAGAATCGTTAATTGATTTCTCCAAAGACATTTAATCCCTTCACCTCCAGAAACTAGACAAGGCGTCAAGGACAGATGAATGACAGGGGATCAATTCAGTGCCACTTGTGGCTGTAAGAATAAAAATCACTGTCATATTGACACAGGACCTGTTCATTCTTAGTGGATAACATTCTCTTATTATGGGAAAATCAGGTTTCAATAATACTCAATATTTAAGAAGGAACTGCAGATGCTAGAAAATCGAAGGTAGACAAAAATGCTGGAGAAACTCAGTAGGTGAGGCAGCATCTATGGAGCGAAGGAAATAGACGACGTTTCGGGTCGAAACCCTTCTTCAGACTGATGTGAGGGTGGGAAGAAGAAAGGAAGAGGTGGAGCCAGTGGGCTGGGGGAGAGCTGAGAAGGGGAGGAGAAAGTAGGGAGTACCTGAAATTGGAGTTCAATGTTCATACCGTTTGGGTGCAAACTGCCCAAGCGAAATGTGAGGTGCTGCTCCTCCAATTTATGGTGGTCCTCACTCTGGCCATGGAGGAGGGTTTTGACCCGAAACATTGCCTATTTCCTTCGCTCCATAGATGCTGCCTCACCCGCTGAGTTTCTCAAGCATTTTTGTCTACCATCAATAATACTCAATTTTAGTGGCATATTTTAATTTAGACAGTACATAAATGCATAATGGATGAGGACAGAAATTGTATAAAACCCCACATTGATATGGTCATACTTTACAGCTAGCATTGATGGCCAACTAGAGGATGATCACAAAATATTAATATTAAATTAGAAAGAGAAACTGGATTTTGAGGGGCTTGTTAAATTTACATAATTTCAGCATCTTATGTTCACTGAATAACTCAGTTCGTGTTTGTGGGGTTAAAACAAATGTTCTGATTCCTATTATAACTCAGTTAGAGATTGTGGAGCCAGAATACATTTTCCGATTCCTACTAAAGTCCAATTAATATGGAAAATAGATGTAAGGGATTTCTAAGAAATCCACAAATATTTCCATTCCAGCGTCCAACAATTGACATCTCAAACTGACCATGTTTAGTTTAGTTTAGAGATACTGCACCCCTAGTCAGGATCGAACACGGGACTCCGGCACTGTAAGGCAGCAACTCTACTGCTGTGTCACCAAGACTATGAGCGCAATACTGGTGGGCAAAGAGTATGCCAGCAGTTACTCCGGCCGAGTTAATCCAGCATTTGGTGTCTATCTTAGGCAAAGGATAACTCATGCTTGCATTTTGCTTTCAGTCAGGCACAAGTTCCACAGCACAGACACCTAGTAACAGAACCACACCTCTCTCTCTCATGGAGGTCAGTGCCAATGGACACCCAGGAACCAAGAGCGACTGTCTTCAGAATGCTGACAGCCAGTTAGCTTTGTCCTCATTGAAATCTAGTGAACATTCAGAGAGTTGCAGTCCTAACTCTGAGAAGGGAGTTGCCCTCCCTGATAGAGGCAGGGGCCAGGAGCAAGAATTCTACCTCAGAGGCACACCAGCGGCTGAATCAGAACCTTCTACTGCCAAACGTGATGGAGCACAGGCTGCCCATGAAGACGGACATACAGAGAAATCAGAACTACTCCCTGGATTTGTGAACTTAAATTAATGGAAGAAAACAGTTAGAATTAGAAATTCTATTGTGCTGTTTACATTGTGCTGACAACTTTTATATATAAATGTTCTTATGTCTGTATGTCACGTTGTTACTTGTGGGCGGAGCACCAAGGCAAATTCCTTGTATGTGAATACTTGGCCAATAAACTTACTTACTTACTTATTGGGAGTGTAGACAAATTATCCAGCCCTGGTTTAGCGAGAACATTTGGAGCTACATTAAGGGTAAAGTGAACTATCGGCAATGTGTAAAGTAGGCATAATTGAAACAGCTGCCTGTTTTACTCACTGACTTCAATGGAAATATTTTAAAAAGAGGAATGTCTAATATATGGAGCTGAATCAATAAAACGTGTTTTACACTCATCTCATAGTACGAGATTGGAGTTGTAAGCTGGCTAGAGATTACTTGTGTGATGGATATTTGCAAATATTTTTAGTTTTTAAAACAATGCATCTGATTCATGCTTACTTTTCAGGTTTACTGAATTAAATTATGCTTCTTGCCACAGTGAGACTATAACTCATGATGTCCCGGTTAATAGCCCATTTGGACATTCATCTCTTTGCGTGAGATAATTATAGGGCAGCCTCTCGATAAGATGGTATCAACGGTGTACAGCTGGGCTTCAATCCTCACAACCTTGACATTTCCAGGGCGCAAAGCCATCAAAGATCAAATCTGCCTTTGGACCCAATTTCAGTGCGGTTTATTGTCAAGTGTCATGTGCAGTGAAAAGCTTTTGTTGCATGCTATCCAGTCGGCAGCAAGACAATACATGATTACAATCAAGCCATTTACAGTGTACAGATACATAAAGGAATAACGTTTAGTGCAAGGTAAAGCCAGCAAAGTCCGATCAAGGATAGTCTGAGGACTATCAAACCAGGATTGCAAACCAGGGCCAACAATCCAACATGACTCATCAACAATGGTTCCCCTACGTAAAATTCAATTAGAAATGTACATTTCTGACAAGCACTACAGAAACTTGCAATGAAAATGAACCTTAAGGTTTCTATTGAACATCCTTTAGTCGCTGTGGATCAAATCTATTTGCAAAACATCATCTCCCATCTGGTTCTTTTGCCCAGTTTGTCATCTCTGATTGTGTACAACACTCATCTCCTGTAGCACAGTAGCACGACTCCTTTGCTGTAGCTCCTCTTTGCTTTAATTCTTCTGTATATAATATCAAAGATCTTGTACAGCAAAATGCATGGGACTTTACACTAATTTGTGAAGGTGGCAGTGCAAATGCTTACAAAAAATAGTGTATAAGGCCGTTGGAGACACAAGAGACTGTGGAGGAACTCAGCGGGTCAGGCAGCATCTGTGGATGGAAATACACAGGTGAGTAATCGGGTCAGGACCCTACCTCCGTCTGAAGAAGAGTCCCCACCCGAAACGTCGCCTGTCCATTCCCTCCACCGATGCTGCCTGACCCATTGAGTTCCTTTGTGTTTTTCTTTAAATTGGAGCATCTGCAGTCTCTTGTGTCTCCACGGGCTTCGTACAGTTATTTTTTTGAAGCTTTTAAGATTTGTTCTGCACCTTCACAAATGAGTGTAAACCCCCATGTGTGGCAGTAGCCACACCTCCATTATATTGTCTCTCCTATTCAACATTCAATGTAAGATGTTGAAAAGGAAGAGAGACTGCAGCAGATATAATGTGGGCAGTAGGTGGCAGTGCTACAGTATCTCCATATTTCCATTCTCTACCAATCTCTGCTCACTGAGGTGAATAGAACTGACAGTAGATGTCAGCAGGTTCCAGAGAGCTCATCCCGATTTCATTAAAACAAAATGGATTAGGAGACATCTTCTGTAAAACTGCCAGAAATGTTTAGATCAGTTTTTTAGTTTAGTTTAGTCGAGAGATACAGCACGGAAACAGGAACTTTGGCCCACTGAGTCCAAGCCCACCAGCGATCCCGGCACATTAACACAACCCTACACACACACTAGGGAAAATTTTACATTTCCACCAAGCCAATTAACCTACAAACCAGTATGTCTTTGGAGTGTGGGTGGAAACCGAAGATCTCGGAGAAAGCGCATGCAGGTCACGGGAAGAATGTACAAACTCTGTACAGAAAGGCACCCATAGTCAAGATCGAACCCAGGTATCTGACACTGTAAGGCAGTAGATCTACCGCTGCGCGTTTCAATATGTTTTTCAATCCTGTGCTTCTATTTCTTTCTATTATATTCTAGACTAAGTGGGACCGGTTGGGTCCCATGTTCACACGGGAGGGCTGGTCCCCCAACGCAATATTCCACCTCTCCACCAAATTCCAATATTGGTGGTTAGTGGGGGGGAGGGGGCTTTCTGGAGCACTAGTATGGGTGTTGTGGGCCAAAGGGACTGGTTTGCAGAGGGCTAGTATGGACATTGTGGGTCAAATGGATTCTTGGGCTGGCAGCTCAGTCACTCAGGCCTAGTGGGCTGGCAGCTCAGTCATTCAGGCCTGGTAGGCTGGCATCTCAGTCACTCAGGGCTGGTGAGCTGGTAGCTCAGTCACTCAGGGCCGGTGGGCTGGCAGCTCAGTCACGGATGTTCATTGAAGTTCCATTTCAAGCAAAGTGAAGGCCACCAAATTCAATTTCATAGCATTTGAAGCAGAGTGCAGGCCACCAAATTTTGTTTCATAGCATCTCAAGCAGAGTGCAGGCCACCAATTTCAGTTTCATAGCATTTCAAGCAGAGTGCAGGCCACCAAATTCAGTTTCATAGAATATCAAGCAGAGTGCAGGCCACCAAATTGCCAAACAGCTCATTGCATTGTCATTAAGGGCTAACAAATCATTTACTGCAAGTACATTGCAGACTCACAGTTCAGTTGATTCACAGTGGACTCTCCCTCATGATCTTCCAGAGTGATTGACTCACGCCCAGACATCTGGGGTTTTGTAGTCCTGCCCCCCCCCCCCCCACCCCCCGGAAGTGGTGTAACCTTCATCGTGGTGATTGACAGGCGAGAGGACCAATCAGCTGATCTCAAGATTTTTTAAGCACTCATAACTTTTTTAATTTTCATCGATCGGAAAAATCCTCGCGGCTGCCTCAGAGGAGGAGGACTGCGAGTAAGATGGCCTAAAATCATAGCGATATATGGTAGTGTTTTTTCGAAAATCAATATACAGCGCAGACAGGATGTGGTCAAGATGAGACTTTTAGTTATATAGATCTTTCCAACAATAGGTAAACTTTGGTGGATCAGTTTCATGCTTGTCTTTCCTTTTATTCCCACTTTTCCCTCCCCGCTTTTGCTTTACACTGATATCCCTCCCTCTAGATTTACATTTCAGTGCTCCTCTTCCCTCTTTATCTGAGAGCCTTTGTCTCCATTTCACCTCTTTCCTTTATCACGTTCCACCCATCTGCCAATCCCACTCCACCCTTCACTGTATCCACCAATCACTGGCCAATGTTTGACTCGCCTATACCTTTTTCCAGATTTATCCCCCCTATTCCAATGAGTCTGATGAAAGGACCTGACCTGAAATATCAACTATCCATTTCCCTCCACAGTTGCTGCCTGACACACTGAGTTTCTCCAGCACTTTGTCTTTTGCTCAAGATTCCAGCCTCTGCAGTATCTTGGGTCTCCGTTTTATTGCCCCATCCACAGTCTATTCTGAGATATTTACAGAAACTCAAATTTGCTGCCTTTGAGAGAGAAGCACATTCATTATCCCTCATTGTAAGAGGTGTGTCAATGACATGACACTTTTATTCAATGTTTGCAGGGAGATGTATCACAAGCCCATGTTTGTCCTTAACTCAATGAATCCCCCCACCTGTTTAACACCAGCAAAGCCTGCGTTTGAATCCTGAATTGCTAATTTGTAGAACTAGATGTTTTTGATTATAAAATAGATTGTAAAAATAAATCTCTTTGCAACAGCTAATTATGCAGTCCTTTGATATGAATCTGCATATTTTGTGAAGCTGAATTCTGTTTTTCTTTGTTCTGCACTCTGTGTCTGTCATGCCTCATGGCCTCATTATTGAGAAATATCTAATACTCAACATTTGCCCTGATAAGACTATTGAAGTTCATTTCCACAACTAAAGATCATGTAGTGTAAACTATGTTCGTGCTTTCTCCCTGGTGACTGGAATTCTCACAATGCTGAAAGCGGAGTTCTGTAATTGTTCCCTTTTAAATTTGCCTTTTATCCCCCACAGACTTTGTTCCAATATATATTGAAATTGTTTAAACACAAAAAGTTGCATTGTAAATGTTGATCTGGGGAAATGTGGAATGTTTGATGATAAAATGTTATCTCTTAAAAAAAAAAGTAGTGCACATACTAAGTGCTGTCTATACAATGGGGGGTGGAATTCAGTCAATGTTACACAGCAAATACAAAGGACATAATTGTGGTGATGATACAACTGGATTAGCACCTTATCGTGGTGGAGAAGCTTGTGTGGTCCTGAGATCGATGCCGTCTAGAGCTGTGCTCCTGGTAGGGCCACCCATGGCGATAAGGTCGAGGGGGAGGACTCTAACAATGAGCAATCCAACCAAGACCTCAACGGTGGAACAGGTGGAGGACGATGGCTGACCTTAGTGGAGCGTCACAACAGCTGGGAAGGCGGATGAAGGCTGCAACAGAAAAGGGTCTCCGGTCGTCTTGGACTCCATGCCACTGGATCCTGACCCAGATCTGTCAAGGACCGTGTGGTGGCTGTCTGTGCAGCTGTCTCCCCACGTTAAACAAAGTCACGCACTGGCGTCCTCCAACCCTGGAGACACCCATGGTCGGCCATGACCGAAGGGGGCCTAAGAAGATCCTGGACTAAAATTCTGGAGTGACAGATATGCATCCAAGCATGGAGTCATAGAACGTGGAACAGTACAACACAGGAACAGACCCTTCAGCACACAATGTCTGTGCCAAACATGATGTGAAGATAAACTAATCTCACCTGCCTGCAAATGATAAAGAGTGTTTCATGGTCATTTGCACTGGGAACGGAACAATGAAACTCTGACTTGTTGCAGCTTTACAGGCACGTTAAATGCAACAACTCAGACAATGTGGGGGAAATTAAAATTAGGTTGATTCATTCATTCAGTAGTAAAATACCAATGACAACAATGGTGAGCATGGAATTGAGAAACAAGGAACTGCAAATGCTTGTTTAGAAAATAAGACTAAAAAATAATTAGTGGGCCTGGCAGCATTTCAGGAAAACATTGACTGGTGACGATTCGGGTCAGGACCCTTCTGGACTCATCTATCATCTCTCCAGACTCACCTATCCATGTTCTCCTGAGTTGAGGCCTGACCCGCTGGGCTACTTCAGTACTCAGTGTCAGGAAATTGCCAGTTTCTCATGAAATCTAATTCAGTTCACAAATTAACATTTGGGGCAGGAAACCTACCTTCCTTGTTCAGCCAACACTTCCATGTGGAGCAGCCCAGCAGCCACTCAGTTCAGTATAAGACATACAAATTGTCACAGAGTCACAGAGTCATACAGCATGGAAACAGACTCTATCATTGTTTTCCTGGCCTCATCAGACTCTATCCATGAGTCTGGATCAATGTTCCAGGCCCAATGACATCAACTTCTTTCTTCCCTGTCCCCTCTCGAATGGCCCTTTGAACCACGGTCAGGTTGCTCATCCTTCCTACAGTCCACACACTCGTCTGCACAGGGAGCAGAAATCTCAGACCTGCTTGACAAGGTCAAGGGCTGGGGGTCCACTAACTCAATCCTCACCTCTGTTCCCCTGGGTGTCTGGGGTGGTGGAGTCAGATATCATAGTGGCATTCAAGAGGTTTTTCTACAGGCACGTGGATATGCAGGGCATGGAGGGTCATGGATCATGTGCAGACAACGGAGAATAGTTTAACTTGGCACACATATTATGGGCCAAAGGGCCTGCTCCTGTGCTGTACTATTCTATGTTCATTCACATGGGCGGGGTGGGAGATTGCAACCTTCACGTGGTCCGCCCTGTTTCGACGAATGCAATCAACCTGGCGTGCACAATCAAATAAGATCAAATAGAACAAGTTGTCCGACAACTTTAGGCTGTGCACGCCGTACGCAAGAAGAAGAAGAAGAAGATTCACATGGGCTAGCTGCAGAGGACCGATCTCACTGACTTTACATCCTGAGGTTGGGTGGGTAAGCTCCCAGCAGTTACTGGGTCACAGGGCCTTGCATTGCCTTGACAGGCTTTGGTGAAAGAGAACCCAGGGTGGAGCTTTGCTCCGTGGCACAGTCTGTAACTGAACAGTTTATCCACAAACTATTAAAATTAATAATAACCTTAAAAACATGAATTACAAATACATTAACTCAGAAACAATTAAAAACATTAAACTAAAATAAATTACTTGCATTCTAATCCTCAATCCCCAATTGGAATGAACTGTCGCTGTTAAATTGCTAATCACGTGAACTGAATCACTCTCTGCAATGTTTTATTTAGATGGGCTCCCAGAGCAAGTGTTTTACAACCACTACACATCTTGGAAATGAAAAAGTGCAGATTAACCCTTGAATACGATGAGGCTGATCCTACATTCCAAAAAATGCATTTGTTTCCCTCACTGATAGGACACCTAACAACCTCACTCAAGGACTCTGTCCCGACAGCTTCTGTGACAAAGTACTGTACAGAGAGTCCATTTACATCACCATGGGTATTCCAGTCATTCGGACAATGACTGCCGCAACACATATCGATCCATTTAGAACCAAATGGTGTTTGAACCACACATTATTTTGTGATAAGGAAGGATTTTGGTATATTGTCGTTCATCAGTCACAGTATTGTGTACAGAAGCTGGGACACTTTGTTAGTTGTACGAGACTTTGGTGAGGCCACATTTGGAGTATTGTGATCAGTTTTGGTCACCCTGCTATAGGAACGATGTCATTCAGCTGGAAACATTTCAGAGAACATTTACGAGGATGTTGCCAGGACGTGAGGGCCTGAGCTATAGGGAGAGGTAGGGCGGGTTAGGACTTTACTCCTTGGAGCGCAGGAGGCTAAGGGGTGTTGGTATGAAGGTGTATAAAATCACGAGGGGAACTGATAGGGTGAATGCACAGAGTCTTTTACCCAAGGTCAATAAATCATAAACCAGAGTACCTGTATTTAAGGTGAGCAGGGAAATATTTAATAGGAACCCGAGGGGCAACTTTTTTTAATCAGGGAGTGGTGAGTATATGGAATGAACTGCCAGGGGAGGTAGTTGAGGCAGGTGCAATCGTTCGCTCGTGTGTCAGATGCCGTGTAGCTCGCTGTTGGCTTCTGTCGTCATCCAACATTGATCGCCCAACGCATCGTGTGGTCGTTTCCGGGGATCACCATGAGGAGGCTTCTTTCATGATCCCCAGCAGGTGCAATGACAACATTTAAAAAACACTTGGGCAGGTACATAAATAGTAAATGTTTTTGGGATATGGGTCAAATGGGGGCAAATGAAACTAGCTTACATAGAAACATAGAAAATAGGTGCAGGAGGAGGCCATTCGGCCCTTCGAGCCAGCACCGCCATTCATTGTGATCATGGCTGATCATCCCCTATCAATAACCCGTGCCTGCCTTCTCCCCATATCACTTGACTCCACTAGCCCCTAGAGCTCTAGCTAGCTCTCTCTTAAATCCATTCAGTGACTTGGCCTCCACTGCCCTCTGTGGCAGGGAATTCCACAAATTCACAACTCTCTGGGTGAAAAAGTTTTTTTCTCACCTCAGGTGGGGGCTTGGATGGGGGCATCTTGGTCAGTATGGTCAGGTTGGGCTGAAGGGCATCTTTCCATGCTGTATAACTCAATGACACGCTGACAATGACAGAGGGGGCATTTGCTGTGGTTAGCAGTTACACGAAGAGTTAATAATAAGGAATTGTTGATAAACACACAGATACTTGTTTGCTCTGAGCTAGGTTGCATTTATTCTCCGGGCAATAATTGCTATAATCATGAAACCAGAGCAATTTTATATAATTTTATATAATTTTCCAAATTAAAATTTATCTTGATGCATCATGCTCTCTGAAGTGGCACACATCAGAACAGAATTAATTATCCATGCAAATACCATGTTTTCCAATCTCAAAGCTGAAGCAGCTTGTTCATTTTCATAACAATAACAGGCTGTAACAGGGACAAAGCCACCACACTCAATTCATTCCAGATAGCAACATTTCACTTTCACATCCTTCTGCCAGTCTTTTACTGAAGAAGAAGAAAGCAGAGAAATTAAATCCTTATTTTGTTTGTGTTTGCACCTGGGAACTGTGACTAATTTCTGTCCATTTTATATGTCGAATGAGAGAATAAATGAGAGGTTGGATGCTGCTGGGACTAATGGCGCGTTTGGCTTAAAAATGGACAATTTCTAGCCTCTTGACTGCTGTAGTTGAAGTAAAGATGAAAATAAAGATTGAGATTATTTCGCAATACCGAATAAATATCAGGGCACGACATCAAAGAAACAGTCGCGCCTTTATTGAATCTTTCAATTTGTGCTTTAGTAAAATCATATTAACTTGATGTCTGTGATTGGGAGGTGATTATAGCTGCACTGAAATTGCATAGCAATCAAATTTTCATCTAATTCAACTACCTTACAATGAGAGCATACATTTGTTATGGTATATCTTCTGATACAAAATTAATTCGTGTTACAATCGTGCTCACAGAAAACTTCATAAAATAAAAGCTTAGCAGTAATGGGGTGACATTCAGCCCATCGAGTCCGCACCAAGCAGCAATCTCCACACACTAATGCCACACCCACTAGGGACAATTTACATTTATATCAAGCCAACTAATCTACAAAACTGTACGTCTTTGGAGTGTGGGAGGAAACAGAAGATATCGGAGAAAACCCACACAGGTCACGGGGAGAACACTGTACAACAGCACCGGTAGTCGGGATGGAACCAGGGTCCCCAGCGCTGCTAAGGCAACAACTACCACTGTGCCACCATGCCGGCCTAACCAGGTTCAGCCCTGACCTACTGTGCTGTCTGAGTGGAATCTGCAAGTGTGAGTTTCCCTAGGGCACTCTAATTTCCTCCGACATCCCAATGACATGTGGGTTGGAAGTAATGCTTTTTTTGTCGATACGCAAATCAATTAAAATTTAAGCAACATTCACCAACATTTTTTTCCCACCAGCATCTTTTGTTTTGATTTCATTTCAACTATAACATTCTCGTACAACTATAACACTTTAGTGTAGTTTATTGTCACGTGTACCGAGGTGCAGTGAAAAGCTTTAGTAGCGTGCTAACCAGCCAGCAGAAAGACAATACATGATTACAATCAAGCCATTTAGATTGTATAGATACACGATAAGGGAATTACGTTTAGTGCAAGGTAAAGCAATCAACTTATCATTTAATAGTAATAACCAAAAAAGTATAAAATCAACGCATGTTATGAATTGAATATATTTCTTAAGACATTATACACTAAAAAATGTACCAAAAAAACAGGTTTTCCACAAATCAAAATAATGACAGTGATACTCATAGCCTTTGATACAACAGGATATAAGAGGACAGCCTATGCATGACAGAACACCACAGGAGATCCTTCTTCCCTGTGGCTATCAAACTGTACTCCTCCCCCTTCAATCGTGGGGTAGACTAACTCCCCCCCGCCCAATATTTGCACATCCCCAATCCTACCCATTCGTCACTTCAATTTCATGTTTCATGTATTTTGTGCTTTTATGCCTGTTGGCAGATCAATTTCCCTCCTGGGATAAAGTTCTATCGTATTGCATCGTATCACAATGCTTTTTACTGCTGTACATCAAATAACTATGTCCCAGCCGCCGCTCTGATCACTTATAACATGCTTAAGCTGTTTAAGGTCCTGACCGCCTAATTTAATTAATAGGTTTTATCTTTTAAACTTTAACAATATTTTTTCTAACAAAACTAATCATTTAAAATTGAAGAGTGAAGAAACTAAAATGATTAAAACAAGAAAATCTAGTTTTTAACTTTATAAAGGTGGCAGAAAGCTGCACTGGTGACAACAAAAAACTGGTTGGAAGGTTAATTGGCCACCGGTGTGCAAGTGAGTGGCAGTTGATGGGAATGTGGGGATAATTAAAAAAAGCAATTAGTGTTGGATTAGTCTAAATGGACGTGTTCTGGTCGGTGTCGACTCATCGAGCAAAAGGACATATTTCCATACTGTACAATTCCAGTTTAGAGATTCAGGTATTTCCCTCCTTATTGTACACAGGGCAAGAAATGATAGAAAGCAGCAGTTCTCCCTGTACGATCAATACTGGAAAAAAAGATATGTTGTCTGAGTAAATTCTGAAATAAGGAAATACCGTCAGTATCAGATTCCATATCATCATCTTGCTCCTTAATGGAATGATTAATTGCACGTACACCTGTTGGGGATTGAATTGAGAGATTTCTGAATCTCCCCAAAAAATATCACACAAAACATAATTGAAACTGTGCTGATTCTGAGAATTTTACACATGAACTGAAGCATCGTTGAGGCAGAAATTAATTTAAGTGCCCCATGTTTAACACTTATTGAGTATCATGAAATTTGGCTTCTTCACTTCAATTGAACTAAATTTCAGGAGCTCTATCAAATGGCAACATGCTACTACTATATTGCATAGTTCAAACATGCAGCCATGGATGGATTTCTACACAGCAGAACCTCCAGAATAAAAGGAGACAATTTGGTTTATCATGCCAGTAACAGTTCTTTAAAAGAGCAACCCAGATAGATTCACTTTCATGCCCCATTCTCCTGAAAATCTCCCCTTTCCAGGTGTTTATTCAATTTCCTTTCAAAAATTATACTTGATGTGTCTCCACTATTATCTCAGATAATGTTTCCGGCTGGGATTATTCTTAGACTTAATAAGGTCTGTTCAGCAAATGTTCCCTGGATTTACAATCAGTGAGTTATGTTCTTGGCAAACCTCTGGGACATGGATCATGAAACCATAGAAGGATATTTTTAGACAAAAGGAACTGCAGATGCTGGTTTACAAAAATGGACACAAAGGATTGAAGTAATTCCCCATCATCTAAAGGATTTATCGGAGTTGCAGCCTCAAAAAGGCAGCCAGTATCATCAGAGACCCACACCATCCTGGCCACACATTCATTTCACCCCTGCCATCGGGACGAAGGTGCAGGAGCCTGAACATTGTAACATCCAGGTTCAGGAACAGATTCTTCCATATAGCCATCAGCCTATTAAACACTACAACCTCAAATAAGCTCTGAACTACAATAGACTATTATTATTATTATTGCTTGTTGTTTGTTTTTTGTGTGTACGTATGTGTGCACGTATGTATATGTATATACATATACACACACACATATTATATGTGTGTGTGTGTGTGTGTGTGTGTGTGTGTGTGTGTGTGTGTGTGTGTGTGTGTACACACTGAATTTTTCTCTTGTTTATTATATTATTTACAGTATACTATGTTTACATATTCTGCTGTGCTGCAGCAAGTAAGAATGTCATTGTTCCAGCTGGGACATATGATAATAAAACAGTCTTGACTCTTGGCAGCATTTCTGGAGAACATGGATTAGTGACGTTTCAGGTTGGACCCTTCTTCAGACTGAAGTTGGTGGGTGGGAGAGAAAGCTGGTATAGAGGAGGGGCAGGACAAAGCCTGGAGAGTGATAAGTGGATAGAGGTGAGGAGGATTTTTGATAGGCACATTTTTGGACAAAGGCCAGAGATAAAAAGACAAAAGGGGAGAGATAGGATAGAAAGGATGTGAATTGTGAAGCTAGAGGGAGAAATATAGGATGAGGGGAAGTGGAAGGAGATAAAAGGGGGGGGGGGGATGTTATTTTCAGATTTAGATATTTTTAGATTTATTGCCCAAAAAGATAACAAGGGGAAAACACAAAAAAATAATATGCAGTTAAACTGTTGTGCGATCACAAGTTAGTGCTTGTGTGCAAAATATTCTCAGTGAATCACATTAAACAGCCCATACAGACCCATGCAAATGTACAACTCATAAATGGCGGCACAATCTAAAGCAATGACCAAAGGGCAATGACTGGGCTAATCCTGCCACCTGGTGTCCAGTTTCTCAAACTGCAGATCTTGGAAAGCTTTTGACTCTTCAGTGTCCTGAAACAGCCAGTGTTAAATGTGGCTGCCAGACTACCCAACATCATTCCAGTTGAATCTCAAAGCAATACAACTCAAAATGAAGATTGAGACACACGCAGACATAGTCTCTCAAAATGAGCTTAGTTATTTCTGACAATAGATCGCAAAGTGGCAGCAGAGACATAAAGATTATATATAATGGATTATCAGACACATGAAACATCACAAATCTCTAAAACTAAACAGAAAATGTAGGCAGATCAAGGAATATGATCCAGGATTAGATGCTGATGGCATTACATTTATTCACAATGAAACAACATTTACAGTTAACTGTAGCATCTTACACAATGGCTTGCAAAAGTTTTCATACCCCTTGAACCTTTCCACATTTTGTCACGTTACAACCACAAACGTAAATGTATTTTATTGGGATTTTATGTGATAGACCAACACAAAGTGGCACATAATTGTGAAGTGGAAGGAAAATGATACATGGTTTTCACATTTTTTTACAAATAAAAAACTGAAAAGTGCGGCGTGCAAATGTATTCAACCCCCTTTACTCTGATACCCTTAAATAAAATCCAGTGCAACCAATTGCCCTCAGAAGTCACCTAATTAGTAAATAGAGTCCACTTGTGCGTAATCTAATCTCAGTATAAATACAGCTGTTCTGTGAAGGCCTCAGAGGTTTGTTAGAGAACATTAGTGAACAAACAGCATCATGAAGCCCAAGGAACACACCAGACAGGTCAGGGATAAAGTTATGGAGAAGTTTAAAGCAGGGTTAGGTTATAAAAAAAAATCCCAAGCTTTGACCATCTCACGGAGCACTGTTCAATCCATCATCCGAAAATGGAAAGAGTATGGCACAACTGCAAACCTACCAAGACATGGCTGTCCACCTAAACTGACAGGCCGGGCAAGGAGAGCATTGATCAGAGAAGCAGCCAAGAGGCCCATGGTAACTCTGGAGGAGCTGCAGAGATCCACAGCTCAGGTGGGAGAATCTGTCCACAGGACAACTATTAGTCGTGCACTCCACAAATCGGGCCTTTATGGAAGAGTGGCAAGAAGAAAGCCATTGTTGAAACAAAGCCATAAGAAGTCCCGTTTGCAGTTTGCCACAAGCCATGTGGGGGACACAGCAAACATGTGGAGGAAGGTGCTCTGGTCTGATGAGACCAAAATTGCAGTTTTTGGCCTAAATGCAAAACGCTATGTGTGGTGGAAAACTAACACTGCACATCACCCTGAACTCTCCATCCCCACTGTGAAACATGGTGGTGGCAGCATCATGCTGTGGGGGTGCTTTTCTTCAGCAGGGACAGGGAAGCTGGTCAGAGTGAAGATGGATGGAGCCAAATACAGGGCAATCTTGGAAGAAAACCGGTTAGAGTCTGCAAAAGACTTGAGACCGAGGCGGAGGTTCACCTTCCAGCAGGACAACAACCCTAAACATACAGCCAGCTACAATGGAATGGTTTAGATCAAAGCATATTCATGTGTTAGAGTGGCCCAGTCAAAGTCCAGACCTAAATCCAATTGAGAATCTCTGGGGCAAGACTTGTAAATTGCTGTTCACAGACGCTCTCCATCCAATCTGACTGAGCTTGAGCTATTTTGCAGAGAAGAATGGGCAAAAATTTCAGTCTCCAGATGTGCAAAGCTGATAGAGACATACCCCAAAAGACTTGCAGCTGTAATTGCAGCGAAAGGTGGTTCTACAAAGTATTGACTCAGGGGGGGGTGAATACTTTTGCACGCCACACTTTTCAGTTTTTTATTTGTAATAAAATTTGGAAACCATGTATCATTTTCCTTCCACTTCACAATTATGCACCACTTTGTGTTGGTCTAACACATAAAATCCCAATACAATTTACGTTTGTGGTTGTAACGTGAAAAAAAAGTTCAAGGGGTATGAAAACTTTTGCAAGCCACTGTATGTAGCTAAAAATAAACAAAAATAAACAGGAGAGATCTGTTGTGGTGCCAGCTGATAGAGGTTAGTAAATGCTAATGAATAACAAAAGATAGGTTTAGAGGAGCTATAATTAATATTGAATTACCTGCAGAGGCCAGGGAAAAGGAAGCACAATGCCAGAAATGTGAACAAGGTTGATTTGGAATGGTTGAATATATGAGATTGTTAAATTTGGTGATTGGAAAGCTTTACGCACTCAGTTGGAAGATGGGATACACTTCGTCAAGCTTACGTTGAGAGTCTTTGGAACCGTCAAAGGAGCCATAATGGATTGGAAAATAAAGTCACAAGCAACTGGAAGCTTCGGTCTGAAGAGTGATTTGCATTCTGAAGAGTGGCCAACCAATTTGTGCTTTGTTTCTCCATTGTAGGCAGGGCCACATGAGCACTGACAGCAATACACTAAATTGCCAAAGCAAGACATTGATGCATCTGGAAAAATTAGTTCCTGATTTATGGGAAGAGAAATAAAAGGTAAAAGGGTCAGTGTTGCATCTCCTGTGATTTCAAAGGAAGATGTCGCTAGAGGGGATAAGAACTTTGCACTGGGAACAGTCCCATTGAAAGGAAAAGAGAGGGAACAATGTATCTGTTGGTGGTTGCATCAGAATGGAAGTTACAGCAAAAGATCCATGAAGTCCAGAGGGAGTGCAAACAGTGCTGAGAGTCCCATCCATTATTGGTGGAGGGAATACTAAAGTTGCACACTAGACCTCTCACAGCCTTTTCTCCTTCCTGACACCGTGTTAGGGTTCCTGGCCTAATCTTAATTTAGTTTAGAAACACAATATGGAAACAGGCCCACCAAGACCATCTATCATTCCTTCACAATAATTCTATCTTTTCCCCACTTTCCCATCCACCTCCTGTACACTAAGTGCAATTCACGGAGGTTAATTAATTTATAAACCCGCACGTCTCTAGGACGTGGGAGGAAACCGGAGATTCTGGAGAAAACCCACGTGGTTACAGGGAGAACATGCAAACTCCACATAGACAGCACCTGAGGTAAGGATGGAAACCAGGTCTCCCTCTGGACTTCATGGATCTTTCTCTGTAACTTCCAATGTGAGGCAACAGTCACTCCACCATCTTCCACCCACCAACTGCTCTTTCAGTTCCTAGTTTCTACCATAATTCATTTTCAAAAGGGGTTACATTTAGTAAAATAATCTAATACACAAAGAAGAGAATAGTTTGTTATATTTAAGGTTATGCAAGAACCAGTTACAGTTTTCTGATTAATTGAATGCAATTATACTGTTTATCTGTATGACTATTACGTGGAGATAACAGCAGCCCAGTGATTCATTTCTGACATCTTTCCAGGTGTCTTTTTCTTCATTTGTAATTAAAATGTATGAAGAAATACTTGGTTGAAAGATATGGGCGTCCAATTCATTTCCTTTCATCCCTGGGTTATTTGAATTAGAGTCATAGAATGATTCAAGTTCACAAGTTAAGGGAGTAGAATTAGGCCAATCGGCCCATCGAGTCTACTCCGCCATTCAATCATGGTTGATCTCTGCCTCCTAATCCCATTTTCCTGCCTCTACCCATAACCCTTGACACCGGGAATTTCTAATCTAATTCTAATCAAGAATTTGTCTATCGCTGCCTTAAAAATATCCACTGACTTGGCCTCCACAGCCTTCTGTGGCAATGAGTTCCACAGATTAACTACCCTTTGACTAAATTGTGGAAGCAGGCCCTTTGGCCCAACTTGCCCACACCAGCCAACATGTCCCAGCTACACTAGTCCCACCTGCCTGCGTTTGGTCCTTCTCCATCTAAGCCTGTCCTATCCATGTACCTGTCTAACTGTTTCTTACATTTTGGGGTAGTCCCTGCCTCAACTACCTCCTCTGGCAGTTTGTTTCATACATCCTCCACCCTTTGTGTGAAAACGTTACCCCTCAGATTCCTATTAAATATTTTCCCCTTCACCTTAAACCTGAGAAAAAAAAAGTTAAAATAATATGGATTCTTTGGGCATGTCCCTGACCATAAGAAACTAATCGATTTGTGGACTAAGATAAGAAAGAAAGTAATTGTAAAGATGACATAAAGAGGCTACTGATGGTTTAAGAGAGTGAGCAAAAATGGAGTCTGATATGTTAAAAAATATGAAGTTGTTCATTGTGGCAGCAAAATGGAACATTTCCTTGCACTTATGTTGGGCTTTCCTGCAACAGCAGAAGACACAAAGGAAGAGAACCAGAATGAAGATTGGGGGGAGAGGAAAGTAGCCAGCAACAAGAAGTTCTGGGTCTCTGAAACAGAGGCACTCGCAAGGGAGGTACTCTGAAGGGAGGTGGTCTACCAAATGGTCATCTACACTGTATTTGGTTTTGTAATACGGAGGAGTAATTGGAGGCATGAGAGGTTACACTGGAAGATTAAATACTGACCTCGTGAGAGGGACATCAATGTTTTGAACCTGCACAGTAGATGATCTCGGGGGGTTGGGTAGACAATGGTGCACTGATCTGCTGACATCCAGAATGCATGACCATTGTTACAATCTCCAGAGCAAAGGCTGAAGCAGCCTTGGAGGCTTAATCCAATTTCTCATTGGCAATTGCATCATCCAGGACTTAACTCAATGAGATCCTACAGCGTAGTGTTGTACAATTGACAAAACTACAAAAGGATGGTCAGATGATGACAGAGGGAGATCTTGGCAGGAAGCTCAATTGGATTGTAAGGCTTATATATTTGTGAGAATAGCAAATAATCCAATAATGTAACTTCAGGGTGTTTTGGTTATACACTGACCTGCAAGAATGTGCAAAGTATTGAGGTTTTTTTTTTCCTGTGATGCTGTTACTATTATAAATAGAAAGGAAAAAAGTCTTATTTACTGCAGAACCTGTGCACTAGGATTGCAACATAAACCGCTGGGATATTCTTCACATCACCTAATCCAGAAGATTTGTAAACCTTTTTAATACCTCTTAATCTGATTATTCTCTGCCACCAATGAAAAATGAATGCATGTTACAATCTCCTCACTAATACCTCCTCTGTTAGATTGTTCAGTTGCTTACACTTTTTCCTGAGTCATAACATTGTGGATTCATATCTTTAGGGAATACGGAGGTTTTACTACAGTGCTTGAGTGAATTTTGCTTTGTTACAGACAGATCACTTGGGAGAGATGTTTGCTCAGGTGGATGTAAAATGTGCCATGGTATTAATCAGCAAAGAGCAGGAGTTTTGGTGCCCTGTTCAAAAGTTTTATTTCTCAACCATTAAACATTCAAAAGCATAAATACACCCACAAAATTCTGCAGAATCTGGAAATCTGAAATAACAATAAAATAACTGGAAATATTCAGCATCTCTGGTGGCTTGGAACATCTGAATAATTAACTTTCATGTGAATTAGAAGGAGTTAGGGATAGGAAATGTAAAGTGCAGAGAAGGGGAGAGGGTGGAATTCAGGAGAGATTGTGTGGCACTTGGGATAATGCAAGGCAAAAGGAGATGGTAATATGACAGATTAGATAGAAGAGCAAATTTATGACATTGAATTATTGTCTAACATTAAAACAGAAAATATCGGAAAAACTCAAGCTGTATTTGTGGGAAGAGGACAGATAAGCATCAACAGTTTTTACTTGATTCTCGCGTATTGTTCAAAAGTATTGAATTCAACACTGGACATTCCAAGCCTTAAACCAGACACATTAAAGGTTTGTTTCAAGGATATTAATGTCATCTCTGAGCTGAAGAGATTGGCAGCTATCATGGGCACACAGAGATGACAAGATTGCAGACTTCTCAAAGGCTCAAGGTGTGAAAATCTGCAATCTGGAAATTTTCATGAATGATACATTGTGCATAGAGGTGGCATTGACCAGGTCATTGTTATATAATGCAAATTAAGCCTGAAACACTATCCTCAGGCTGAATTCTGTGCTATTCTATCTTATTTCAGCCACTGCTCCAGAAAGTAGATGACTTTTGGGTGACAAGGTCCACGCCTCCATTCTTAACTCGGTCAAACATTGGCTCCAGATGGTGCCTGACCCACTCCACCACTTTGTGTTTTGCTTAGGATTCCCGCATCTGCAGTTTCTTGTATCTCCTGCTCCACTATAAAATCTCTTCAAAGTACGCTTACTTTAGGAGTTCCCTGAGACGCTCTCTTACTGCTCCCCCTCTGTGAGTTCCTGCTGCTCCCCAACCATGTTCTGAACCAGACTCACTCCTGCAGCCATGGATCTTTCCTCAGCACTTGCCTTCGCTGCCAGTCTGAAGAAGGATTCCGACCCAAAACGTTGCCCGTCCATTCCCTCCTCTGATGCTGCCTGACTTGCTGAATCCCTCCAGCACTTTGTGTTTTGCTTAGGATTCCAGCATTTGCAGTTCCTTTTCTCTCTGCTGTAATTGAATTCCACTGATGTACCGAAGGGAATGGATTCAGGATAAAGTGTCTAAATAATGATAGCGACTATTTCAAAATTAATGGTAGATGAAAATGCTGGAGAATCTCAGCGGGTGAAGCAGCATCTATGGAGCGAAGGAAAAGGTGACGTTTCAGGTCGAGACCACTCTTAAACATTTCAAAATTAATTGTTTATGATATGGTGTAATTTGGAATGTCATGAACATGTGATAAAATCATAAGGTCATAAGTGATAGGAGCAGAATTAGGCCATTTGGCCCATCGTCTACACCATTTAATCATGACTGATCTATCTCTCCTTCCTAATCCCATTCTCCTGCATCCTCCCCATAACCCCTGACATCCGTACTAATCAAGAATCTATCTATCTCTGCTTTAAAAATATTCATTAATATAATATGATGTAAATAAAAGCCTATTTGAAATTTATAATTAGCATGCATTTTAGCAAAGCTAAAGTAGTATAAAAAGATCTGTAAATATAATACTTATAAAACACTTATCAATACTCCCCCTCCCATTCCGAATCTGACCTTACTGTCCTGGGCCTCCTCCGTGGCCAGAGTGAGTCCCACCGTAAATTGTAGGAGCAGCACCTCATATTTCGCTTGGGTAATTTACACCCCACCGGTATGAACATTGACCTCCAATTTCAGGTAGTCCTTGCTTTCTCCATCTTTCCCCTCCCCTTCCCAGCTCTCCCACAGTCCGCTGTCTCCACCTCTTCCTTTCTTCTTCCCACCCCCCCCATCCCCTCATCAGTCTGAAGAAGGGTCTCGACCTGAAACGTCACCCACTCCTTCGTTCCATAGATGCTGCCTCACCTGCTGAGTTTCTCCAGCATTTTTGTCTACTATTAATATTCTTAGTTAATTTCTGACAACATTTTATAAAAGTTAAAACTTAAAAGTTACATCATATAAATCTAAGGTCCATTTAAAAACCAAATGCAGTGGGCCCCACCAAGTTGCATTATTATTGTTCGGGATCTGGACATGTGTGGCAAAGCCTGGTGTTTCCACCCATCCCGGATTGCCCATGAACTGAGTTACTATTTCAGAGTAACCAACTATGCAGATGTACCCAGAGTCACATGGGGTAGACAGAGTAAGGATAGCAGGTTTCCTCCCCTGAAGGACATAGAACAGTGCAGCATGGGAACATGCCTCACAAAGACAAGACCAAATCTTATCTGCCTACACATTATCCATACCCATCCATTCCCTGCCTATCCACATGACTGTCCAAAACTCTCTTAAATGTCCTAGAACTGCCTCAACTACCACCCCAACAGTGTGTTCCAGTCACCCACTGTGTAACAACCTGCCCCCCCGCATCTCCTTTAAACTTCGCCCCTTGTAAATGTTAATGTTTTTAAAACAATCCTGTACTTCTTTGGTCATCATTAGTAATAACTTTTTTTAAATTATGGCTTTGTATCCGAATTAAAATTCAACGGCTGCTGCGGTGATATTTGAACAGAGGTCTTTGGATTGTTAGTCTAAGCTTTTGAATCAGTAATCCTTTCATTTAACTACACCACCATCACCATACCAACCACAGTGTTGCAGGAGTTTTGACTTGCACAGATCTGAATCCCGGAATTATGGACACTAAAAAGTCATTTGTAGTAATGGCAAAGAGTTCTCCTTTAACAATTCTAAACTTGCAGGTTATGCTGTAGGTTGACTTTCAGTAGCATTTACCAATGAATACTAATAATAGAAAACTCAGCGCTGAGGTGAACAGTGTGTTATTTTTCTGAGTGTCTTTCAGTCATCAGTGCTGTTAAGTGTCTTTCATTCTCTCTCTTCTCTCCCACACCATCATCACTGGCTGAATCATTAATGGAAATTACATTTCTAACATTCCGTTAGATAATAAAACTGTCACTAATCCTATCTGATTAGTATCTCTGGTGTTTATTTCTCCCCCAGTTTTACAATCTCAAGCCACAGAGTTAATATCAGTCTTCCCTTCATTTGTGGCAGTCTCTGTGACCCTACTCTTTCTCAAATAATGAGATTATTGGGGAGGGGATTAGCCATCTCACTGGTGGCTCTTGGCAAAGCTTGGAGCCCACTTGTCCATGCCAACCAAGGCACCCTGTCTACGCTAGTCTGAATTACCTGCATTTCATTTAAAAATGAAACCAGCTTGTGGATGATGTTTAAGAAAGAACTGCAGATGCTGGAAAAATTGAAGGTAGACAAAAATGCTGGAGAAACTCAGCGGGCGAGGCAGCATCTATGCAGCGAAGGAATTGGTGACGTTTCGGGTTGAGATCCTTCTTCAGACTGATGTGGGGTGGGGGGGGGTGGGAAGAGGTGGAGACAGTTGGTTGAGGGAGAGCTGGGAAGGGGAGGGGAAGGAGGGAGAAAGCAAGGACTACCTGAAATTGGAGAAGTCAATGTTCATACCGCTTGGGGTGTAAACTACCCAAGCAAAATATGAGATGCAGCTTCTCCAATTTGCAGTGGGACTCACTCTGGCCATGGAGGAGGCCCAGGACAGAAAGGTCGGATACAGAATAGGAGGAGGAGTTGAAGTGCTGAGCCACAAGGAGATCAGGTTGGTTAATGCGAACCGTGTGAAGGTGTTGGGCGAAGCAATCTCCAAGCCTGCGCTTGGTCTCACTGATGTAGAGCAGTTGACACCTATGTGGCTGATGTAGTCCAAACATTGATATACAGACAGATCTTGTGGTCGAAGTCAATAGCACCCCGAAAGTAGCAACACAAGTGGATAAAGTGGTAAAGACAGTGTGTGGTATACTTGCCTTCATCAGTTGGAGCATTTAATATAGGAGTCAAGAAGCAATGTCGCAGCTTTACAGGACTTTGGTTACTTGAAAATATATATGGAACTAGGCAAAAGAAAGCAAAAAATATATAGTAATCTTTGGAACAGAGTTATTAAACAATGAAAGTATATAGCAGATAGAATAGTCTGTTTCCAACCGTTGAAGGTTTAGAATAAGAGGCCCTGGATAGAAATTTAAGCTTAAGACTTAAAACAGATAGCAGGAGAAACTTCATCATGCAGGAAGTTATGAAGATGTGGAATGAACTTCCAAAGATGGAAGTGGAGGCTAGGGTAGCCAACTGTCCCGTATTAGCCGGGACATCCCGTGTATTGGGCTAAATTGGTTTGTCCCATACGGGACCGCCATTGTCCCGTACTTGACTGCTACTACTCGGGTCGAGGGGACTGTCGGGTCGGAGCGCCACGTCCGGCCCCGCCTCACCCGTCCCAACATAGTGCAGCTCATGGAGTGCAGCAGCAGCACCTCGCCGGTGGCCCCGTCGGCCGGTCAGCTGTCCGACCTACGGACCTTCGCTTACCGCCGACACTACCCACCTCTCCTTCTCATGGCCAATCATTGGTTCATTGGTTTGATGGGGCGCCGGACTTTGCGCGCTACTTCGCCCGGGCCAAAACTCCTCAGCTGGCCCGCCGGCTGGGCTTTGTGTGCAGTCCAGCACCCGGGCCAACTCATCATTCACCCAGCCACAGCCGAGTCGGTCAACAAATTGCCATCGGGAATTTGTCCCGTATTTTGACCTTTTGTTCCTTATTTGGGTGTTAGAAAGTTGGCAACCCTAGCGGAGGCATACATACCCATTTACTGTAGCATTAGCCTAAAGGAAGAAATAAACTGAAATAGGAGTGGGGGAAACTATGACTAAGTCCCACCAAGAGTTAATAATCACAGGTTTGTTGGAACAAGTGATCTATTCCCATGTTGCAACTTCACCGCACTTCAAATTCCAGGATTAGGCCCACCTGAATATTTATGGTAAACTCTTGACTTATATTTGGCCTGGCACTGGAGGCTTGCCAGTTGAAGTGATTTGTGCCTGTTTGAAGATGTCGAGTTGAGTTTATTGCCAAAAGTACAAGTACAGGAGTTCCTATTCTGGGAACGGTTGAAAGGGGCAGGATTGTGCAAGAGAGCTTTCGTGAAAATTGACGGCGTATTTGGTAAAGTACGAGATACCCGCCCGTACATTGAGCAGATTAAATTGATGGCGTATGTAGTAAAGTATAGCATCTTGATCAGTTATAGAGTGTGGAAGGAGGCCCTCACCGGCCAACATGTTCCATCTACACTAGGCCCACCTGACTGCTTTTGGTCCATATCCCTCCAAACCTGTCCTATCCATGTACCTGTCTAACTGATTCTTAAATGTTGGGATAGTCCCTGCCTCAATTACCTCCTCTGGCAGCTTGTTCCGTACACCCACCACCCTCTCCTTGAGGACACCTTTGCATTATGTTGTGATAGAATATCCCCTACCATGAGAGCACCTTTGGAAAAGTCCCAAACCCCTGACATTCAGCATTATCCATCTATGGTGAACAGCTCCTGCTCACTCGAGGGTACACATCCCCGACCAAAGATCAACATACAGGTCCGCGTCCAGAGCCTTTCTGGGTCACCTGTTTTGGTGGCCTCCTAGAACAGTCCAACGGTGGTGGAATGGTCCACTTAGGCCACCAAGGGACCGAGATACCCGCCCGTACAGTCAGCCTCGGAAGTTGGCTATGGGAACGGATCTGCCGCTTCAGCTGGGCTAGAGTTCCAGAGCCCGTGGCGGAGAGGGCAGATTTGACCCACTAATCGGCTGCAGAGGTCATCTATGAGAACGGATCTGCTGGCTCTGGCCAGGTTGGAATTCCAGAGCCCTGGTCTAGGTGCCACTTTTTGGGAAGACTTCCAGGGAGGATTTCAAGTGCGCTCTCGTGATTTTGTCCAGATTAAAGGAGGGGCCGGACCATCAGTTGCCGGAAAACCGGTGGAGGACATTTATCTGGCAGCAGCGTTTCCTACATGACCTGGAAGAAGATGTTCAAGAAGGTGGCAAAGCAAAAATAAGCTGCAAAAGAACACAGTTTATCAGTATCAATTTTCACGGCACAAACGGTTGCCAGGCAACTTGCGCATGAATTATTGCTGGCCCAGGAAATGCTTATACAATTTTCTAGCTTCATCATTGTGGGTCACGTATGTTTGAGAAGGAAGTGACATGTGAAAACAATGGCACAAATTATAATTTAAAACAGTTCACACAACAAAAACTGCAATAAAACAGCTCAACAAATGATGTGCTGTTCAAAAGGCCGCAGGCTGAGTTTGTTGCTTACACTGTTTATACTGTTCTTCAACTTCATTCGTAGAGAAAGATGCAAAGCAAATGTATATTTCGGGCTGAAACCCTTCTTCAGACCCTTCTTCAATTAATTATCTATCTTTTTTTAAAATATATATATATTTTTTAAATTCTTTTCTTTTCATTTTCTTTGTCTCGTTTATCATATTGTTTACAGTGTACTATGTTTACATATTCTGTTGTGCTGCAGCAAGTAAGAATTTCATTGTTCTATCTGAGGCATATGACAATAAAACACTCTTGGCGATTTTCTCCACACTCCACACTGTTAATCAATCCATTATCTCCTCAGTCAGCCTTCAATATTTTCTTTTTTACCATTTCTTACCTTACTGTTGCTGTCCGCTCGAGCTTCATATCCAATTTTATGCCTGGATAACAAATCAGAAATAAATAAACACTCCTGAATAAAAGCTTCCTTCAGAGAAAATTGAAAAAAAAGCTCAAGGACTATATGGTCTCTGAACATGTCAGTTTCAATTAACCAGCGGCTTAACCTCTGCCATCCTCTGGATGCTCTTCCAAAGATTATAGATAGAATTACCTGTTTGCAGAAATAATTCCAGATGTGCAGGAAAGAACTGCAGATGCTGGTTTAAATCGAAGGCAGACTCAAAATGTTGTAGTAACTCAGCGGGACAGGCAGCATCTCTGGAGAGAAGGAATAGGTGACGTTTCGGGTTGAGACCCTTCTTCAGACTTAATGGGTGACGTTTTGGGTCGAGACCCTTCTTCAGACCATAATTGCAGATAGTTGCTATTTCCCCATCAAATAACTATTTTGCTATTTCACAATTACATAAATGAATCAAACTAATTTATATCATAATACAACACAGAAAGAAGCAATTCAGACCATTAAGTCCATGTTAGAAACATAGACAATAGGTGCAGGAGAGGGCCATTCGGCCCTTCGAGCCTGCACCGCCATTCAATATGATCATGGCTGATCATCCAACTCAGTATCCTGTACCTGCCTTCTCTCCATACCCCCTGACCCCTTTAGCCACAAGGGCCACATCTAATTCCCTCTTAAATATAGCCAATTAAGTGGCCTCAACTACCTTCTGTGGCAGAGAATTCCAGAGATTCACCACTCTCTGTGTGAAAAATGTTTTTCTCATTTGTTGACTCTCAATTCGGGGGCGGGGGTGGGGGGGGGGGGGGGGGGGGGGGGGGGGGTAGTAAACAATTCAACTGCCAACGAGCTGCTGTTTGGGATGTGGTACTAAAGCAGAGTTTTTTGGGAAAACTACAGGGAGTTGCTGAAACTCTATTTCAACTAATTAGCTCAATTTAAAATGAACTGCCCACAGGTTTGGTGGAGATCCTTTGCAATACTCACTTAGATTAGTATTAAAGTAAATTCGATGTCCATATGGAAGAAATTATCATAACATTTGAGAGATCGGTAATGTTGGATTGATCTATGGTTTTCTTGTTGCATGAAATAAACCTTCAGGGCGCATATACCTGTAGCAGCAATTAAAAACAAATAACTGCAGATGCTGGTTAATTTAGTTTAGTTTAGAGGTACAGCGTAGAAACGGGCCCTTCAGCCCACTGTGTCTCCCTGTACATTTGTTCTATCTTACACACTTGGGACAATATACACAAGCCAATTAACCTACAAATCTGCACATCTTTGGAATGGGGAAGGAATCCGGAGCACCCAGAGAAAACCCACAGCCACAGGGAAAACTTTACGTTCTGCAACAAAGTACTGCAGAATTTACGAAGTTACAAACTACCAAAATCAGGTTTAATATTAATCTCATTTTTCCATTCAGATAGAGGCCAAATAAGTATTTAATGTGTTTCCAACAGATGCAGCACAGATGGGTGTCGAGCTAATGGAAGGGAGGTAAGAATTTTACTTGCATGTCACAAGAAAGTTGATGACTTTTTAGATATTACAACTGGGGGTTGTTTTGTTTCACCAGCAGAAAATGTTACAAAAAAATGTACTTTGAAAAAACGATGTGGTTAAAGGTTTTCTTAAATCTGTGTCACAAATGAAGGAGAAATGTGTCCCCCACAGACCGACCATGTGAACAGCTTGATTCTCCACAAAGACTAATGAGGAAAGATAGGAAAATAAATCAGCAGCGGCGATTCTTAATGGGGCAAAGTACATTAATGACTCTGCTGGGTATGTCAAATCAGAACATATTCTTACAGGGACTTTAATATTAATTATTTAAGTTCTTGACAAAAGAAAAATAACTTCTGAATGTATAGAATTCAGTTCATGCAACAAAAATCTAGACTTTAAAAAATACTTAAACAGACATCAGACTCTATTTTCAGTAATTCAAGCAATTATGGAATCAGAGTGAAGTGTTCAGGTTTATATGCCAGGTCTATTATGTGCTTTAATATAAAACACAAGGTAATGTTCTTTAATAAGTAAGAAGATATGCAAACATTTAAAGGAGATGGGCAGAAAATAAGTCTAATCTCAGCAAATTATTTGATGATAGCTCTCATTTTATTTAACAGGCTTATTCCTGGCAGTGAAATTGATCCCCAAATTACATCCCCACTATCCTGCATCACTCGATTTCACCTTCTTTAGCAATATTTATTAGGGGCAAATGTAGATCATTCACTGGGAAGATATAATTGATGAACTCAATCCTTGTATGCAGTACATTGGAAACCATTTCATTTCTACTTGTCACAAGTGTGATGGTCATAATATTTTTAATGTTTTCTCATCCTTTTTGTTGTAAAGTTAAGCTTCCTAAAGTTTATTTTAGTTCAGAGGGCCTAGATCGCAGGAACAAAAATAATATTTATTGATACATTCAGGTGGTTCTACAATCACAAGTTATGTTTTAAGTGATTGGATCTTTTAATATTTTTTAATCGTGGATATTTCCATTGGTTACAGATAGGAATTTAAGAATATGGGGACATTGGAATAGAAGAAGACTACTTACTATTTACTTTTTCAACCTGTTCCATCATTAAATAGAATCAATGGCTTTATCTATAGCCAGAGGTCATAGTTATAAAGCGTGGAAACAGGCCCTTCAGCCCAACTTGCCCACACTGCCCAACATGTCCCACTTACACTAGTCCCACCTGGCTACGTTTGGCCATTTTCCTCCAAACCGGTCCTATCCCTGTACCTGTCTAACTTTTTCTTAAACATTGAGATAGTCCCTGCCTACTAGGAGATGATTGAATATAGACATTTGCTTCCTAAGTTTCTTCCTAACTTTATGATGGAAAGATCTGGCTCTAGTTTTGAAGCTACGGCCTCTGGATCGGGAATTCCTCATCAATGATAATAGGTTAATTGCGGAGAAACATTTAGTTTACTTTAGCACCTTGAAAACTTCAATCCAATTACACGTTTAAATTTCTAAAGTCCATGGAGTATAACCCTAATTGTAATCTGATCCATTGAGTCCAGGTATCCTTCTGGAAAACTATGTTGTTCTTGCTTCGAAGACAGTCCAGTCTCCCAGAGATGTTGTGCCCAGAGTGTACAAGATTCTACAAATATTGTTCAACAAAGTCATTGTGGAGACATAGTATAAATTCTGTCTCCTTGTATGTAGGTCCTCAGAATATAAAGACCAGCATTCCATTGACATGTTTGTACCTATACACTTAAATAAATAATATCCTATATACATGGAGCTCAGATATCTTTGGAATGCCACTGCTTACATTTTTTTTCACATTCTAGAAAATACACTGTTATATTCTTTTTAGATCCTATCAACAATTCTGCCCATTTTTAAATCCATTTGTTACAGTTATGCCAAGGAATTCTGTAATTCAAAATGAAAAAACAACTTTGAGGCAGCTGCAAATTAACACACTGCCTCCTGGGCAGTCACAGTGCCTCGCTGTACAAACGGACATTTATCACACAGCCCTGCATTATGGCTACAGTATTTTGCTACAAAGCAAACCTCATTGAAACATGATCTTTGTGAACTCATTTATTTCCCACTGATTCTGATGAATTTTTACCATCGTGTGAGCGGGATAATTAACATACCACATTATTACATAGTTATCTCTGGAAATATTGAAAAGGCAAAGCTGCATTGAAGCTGGCAAAGAGGATACACTCTTGCTGGGAAGTAATGGTGTATCTGGCCTCTCTCCGTGTTGTAACATTCTTTGAACTAACATTCAGGGTTTGCACCACTCACCCACATTGGCTGGAGAGGGATCCTACCCAATCTAAACTCCAGCAAACGGTTCAGCTCAATGTGGACCTACAATCCCATGTAGAACGCCATAATACACCTTACAACTTGTGGAGTGCAGCCTGGAGTAAATGTCTCTGCTTCTGGTCCCCTCACAATGGAATCCATAAACTGTTCAGGTAAAGGCTCCAGCACGTGGCAATTCCCTCACCTCAGCAGTCATTCCAGTGAAATGTGTAGGAAGAAACTGCAGATGCTGGCTTGCACTGAAGATAGACACAAACTGCTGGAACGACTCAGCGGGACGGGCAGCGTCTCTGGAGAAAAGGGATGGGTCACCCGTCACCCATTCCTGCTGCCTGTCCCGCTGAGTTACTCCAGCATTTTGTCAGTCACTTTAGTGAACCTTTGTTGTGTCCACTGCACCTAATATATCTTCTTTACGTAAAGAGACTTTAACTGTTCATGCTGCTCCAGCTATGATTTATAGGATCCCACATAATTTTGGTTTTTATGTTTGATCACTTTGTGATAAAGCCTAACGCACAATTTGTTTTAATAAGTAAGAAAGTTAGTAAGTTTATTGGCCAAGTATTCCCATACAAGGAATTTGCCTTGGTGCTCCGCCCACAAGTAACAACATGACATACAGTGACAGTTACAAATGACTCAGAAAACACTAAACATTAATAATAATAAAACATCAATGATAAAACACCATTGATCAAGCATAGAACACCATTGATCAAGCATTTACAAATGATTTGTTAATTTTATGTAATTTAGCGATGCTAAAGGGAAATTGCCCCAAATAAATTGTTTCAGATCAGCATTGTACGTTCAGTTTCTGTCCTACGTTCAACTTCGTTTCAATGGTTGAAATCAGAAGCTCCATAAACCAATTCTCTTGCAAGAGGTCCGTACACATCAGCATTACCAGATGAGGAATGACATTACTGATGATATCATTCAAACACATTCTGCACACCTCATCTGCCTCTTGACTGAAATAGCTTGACTGAATTCATTGGGTGAAGAAAGGAACTGTCTCTCAAATAATTGCCAATAGTTTAAAAATCCAGGGTGTTATCTTCACACTTCTTTATCGGACATGGAATTTCTGTTATGTCCCTAAACTGCATTCCAAGGAAGGTGTTGATTCAAGTGGTCCTGAATCAGGAAGTTCAGTGTCTGATACAATGGGAATGCCAGATACAGATGGTACAAGTCTTACGGATTATGTCATTGGACATAACTGGCTTTCCATCCAGAATGGAACTTGTGATGAGCAGTCATGGGAACGTGTGTTGGGCAATTTACAGGAAATGACTCTAACTGGCTTCAGCCAGCCTTGTGCCGGAATCTGAGATAGGAATTCATTAGTTGTCACCTCCACATCATTGGCACTTTGTACTCAATAAGGCAGCAGTGTAGGGACACAAGGCCCAAAATATCCCATTACAATCCAAAAATATCATATAGCAGTCTCTGTAATATGACATGACTCGAGGTATAATTGTGATTTATAACTGCATGGAACACAAAGAAGATTAGGACTGTTACCAACATGAAGAGTGAGATCTTCAGTTCGATACTTAGTATTAGGCTAAATCTCTACAAATAAATTAAACATTTACAGAGCTCCTGAGACTATGTACTGATTCTTGTGGCACCTACATGTTACAAAATGCCACTCCAAAAATAGCATTCTTACTCTGACTTGAGTTGTGGGTAAACCAGTCCTCACTAGGTGTTTTAATTAATGAAGGTGGATTTATAACACAAAACAGAAAAAAGTTCCTCTTGTTTATTGGCCACTCAAAAGCCATCTGAGCTAACTTTAGCAGTTGCCTCTTCCAACTTAGGCACAGTGGCCCAGGTATGCCATTGGATACAATTAATACTCAAACACATTCTCCATGGATATCTCTGTACAAAGCTAATCAAGTGTTTAATTTCCATATCACCAAATACCAAGGACATACCTGATTATGAAATGCCAATGGAAGATAAATGTGAGACAAGTTCCACAACCTGATCATTCATAGACCTGGAGAATTAAGAATCACAGGAGCACTGAGGAAGATGAAGTGAGTTTGTAGTTTGGAAGGATCATATTGGACAAATTTAGAACATAGTACAGCACAAGAGTAGGCCCTTTGGCCCACAATATACGTGCTGGACATGATGCCAAGTTAAACTAATCTCCTCTGCCTGCACATGATCCAAATCCCTCCATGCTCTGCATATCCGCGTGCCTCTTAATTTAATTATATTTGAGTTCATCCCATAAAACAGTAACAGTAATTGACAATTGTTCATGCTTTGCAAACACACTGGGAAGTAGTACATGGAGCAACTGGAACCTATTTTAATGAAGGTTTCAGGTTGGCTCAGGGATAAAATAAAATGTTGTTGGAGGTGAGATATCTTCAACGTGTATGTTGAAGGCTAACTTCCTTACCTATCATTGTAATGTTTTCTCACCCCTTATCCTGACTGAGGAAGATCCATTAAGATGCTCATAACCAAGAGTTACCTTTTTGCGGGTGGCTTCTATTAGGTATACACTCTTTCTACATTTCTGAATTATAACGTTGTCTAACAAAGTTTCCCAGCAAACTATCCCAATGCATCGATCTAGCAGCATGATCATGGAATGGCAAGTCTCCACCTAAGTATTCATTAGGTACTGCTTGAAATTAACATCACTGTAGACACTTACTTCTTAACAGACATTCACTCCTAGAAGAAGATGTTTGCTGAAATACAAGCTACCAAAATGCAGTGGAGCCTTTTTAATGAGTATGTGGTCAATTTATGTGGCAATAAGCAGTCAGAGAAATCTCCAAATGACTGTTTCGAGTGCTGGTTCCAACTCCTCCATCAAGTTCAAACCTTGTGCTCAATGTAAATGCAGACCAGGTTACTTTTTACCTGTTGAGCACTTCAATTAAAATCATTCCACACATCCTGGTTTCTGGAAGAATGCCACTTAAATAAAACGAACAGAGCTGAACTAAGATTCTATTAAATCAAACATACACACTCTGTTGAGAGAGGGCCAAACATTTGATGACCTTGACAATCCCTTGAGACTTTTCCAGGTATGCCGAGGTTTGGAAACCACCATTCTAAATTTGAGTGTCAGGCAAGACTGATTTATTAGCAATATTGTTAGTTTGGAGGGTGCAAGGAACCTGTGCATATGAGAGTGAGTTTGGCTCAATTATACAGAATATCCAGAGCTGAAATGCATTGAAGGCAATGTCAGTACATGCACATGCACTAAAGTATCATTTAAGCAAGGACTGGTGAGAGCAAACAATTTGTTTGTATGATAATTTTGGCTGTTATATAAATGTCATTGACCAACAAATAATCTTCAATCTAAAAATACACTTCAGTGTTTGTTTTGCTACACTGGGACAAAAATAGTGCTGTGTAAAATGGCTATAAGTGTGGGATGTGAGAGAGTATGTGTGCGCTTGTACATGTCTCCATGTATGGAATTAGGTGCACAAATGCATTCTGTGTTGATACATTTTTGCATCTGGGAGTGTGTATATGGTCAATGATGGTGTGTAAGGAAATGTTCATCCATAGTTTTGAATTTGTGTGTTTAAGTAATGATGCGAAGTTCTTCAACACAGCCAAGGAACGTGGTCTACAGGCCAAGCGCCCAAAGAGCCTAAAATGAAGGTGAACTCCTCACGGATAGAGGGGAGGTTAGCACCATCGGAAGGTACGCTCGGTAGATCTCCATTATTGCAACTCCGACTTTGATATTTATCAACATACCAAAGCAACTTGTTCCATCCACCCTTGCTGCCATTCCTAACTAACCAGATGTTGCAAAGGCATTATCCTCAGTAAAAAAATACCAAGGCCTTGAGAGGAGACGGTTTTCTGGCTGAAGTTCTAAATTTAACAGTGAATTCACGATCCATTGTCCACATCTGAGAATAGACAATGATATGCTAGAGGAGCCCAGAGGTCCGTAACTAAGCCACCTGCAAGACAGGAGACAAGTCCAACTGCGGTAATCACAAAGACGTCTCCCTCTGCTATCTGCTGCAAGGAAAATAATTGCCAGGGTTCTGGAAACACCTTCTCCCAGTGGCCAAAAAGCAGTTCCTTGAATTGTCGCCATGATTGTGCCAACCTAGAGGTATAATGTTCACCATCTTCAGAATGCAGCAACACTAAGAAGAATACCAGAACAGCATCAACCATCCTACGTGACCTTTTTAAACTTACTGGAGCCTTTGACTCCATCAATTAGGAGTTACTGTTCAACGCCTCCTGACAAGAATTAATTCATCACCAATTTATATTTGCATTAAGGAACCTTCTTAAAAGATGTAACATCCCCACTGACTTCTGGAAATGTCTGGTCCATGACTGATCAATACCAATAAGAACATTTGGGATGGTACTGTAAAGATTGATTCCATTATGTGTCATACTTTCAAATACTAATTATTGTGCTGGAAATATGGCTAATATTTCTGGGAATATTGGTCACTATACTGGGAAATATCAGGCTCCATACTGTTAGCTGTTGCACCAAGCCCAATACCAAGGGATAGATTTTAAAAAAAAGCTGGGATAACTCAGTGGAGAAAAGGAATAGGTGACGTTTCGGGTCGACACCCTTCTTCAGTTTGAAGAAAGGTCTTGACCCGAAAGGCCACCTGTTTGTTTTCTCCTGAGATGCTGTCTGTTCCGCAGAGTTACACCAGCTTTTTGTGTCCAGCTTTGGCTTAAACCAGCATCTGCAGTTCCTTCCTACACATTCCATACCAAGGGATATCAATTGTTATAATAAGGGATACCAACTGCTTCCTATCATGTCACGTAAACAGAATATGTATAATAGCTCATGTGTTTAGAACACTGCGCTGACTTCCCCATGGAGAGCGCCTGTGAATCCCATGGCTTGAATTAGATCAGGAACTGCTAGTATAATAAAACCCAAATAAATTGTTTCCGTGAAGCTCTATCATAGCATCTTGGCAGCAGGTCATCACCTCAATCACTGAGCTCAGATGTGGGTCTGACCAAATGTAAAGGACACACATTAACGGAGAATCAGCACTCATTAAAAAAAAGCACATAATGAATCCTGAAAATATATAAAATCTTTAACAGCAAATATACTTTGCTGATCAGGGGAATAAATATTTTGCACTGAGTTTTTTGGAATTGTTGTGCGGTGATTCACGATTCTATGATTGGTTTCACAGCATGTGACATGTTGTCTTGCTCCCCATCACACATCACACTTCAACACCACTCACTGAAAAATGTTGCTCTCCCTCAAGTAGGGTAGGTGCTACTGTTTAAAGCATTCTGGCAGAATATGAATCACCGGACAGACAACATGTGACGAACCACGTGAAGAGTGCAAACTGTGCAGATGATCACATAGACGGTGGCCTGCATCAAACCCATTTCATTCGAGCATTACACAAGCGTAATACAAAGATAGGCATTGGCAATACGCTTTCTTCAGTAGGTTAGGGTTAGTTGAGTTGATATAGTTGAGAGATACAGCACAGAAACAGGCCCTTCAGCCCACCAAGTCCGTACCAACCAGCGAACCCCACACATTAACACTACCCTAAACACATTGGGGACAATTTACAATTATATCAAGCCAATTAACTTACAAACCTGTAGGTCTTTGGAGTACGGGAGGAAACCGAAGATCTCAGAGAAAACCCAGACGGTCACGAGGAGAGCGTACAAACTCTGCACAGACAGCACCCATAGTCAGATCGAACCCGGGTCTTTGGCGCTCTAAGGCAGCAACGCTACCCGGCGCTACAGTGCCACCCAATATTTTATTTGGATAACAATATTTGAGAAAAGACAGCATTTGTGAAAATGTCAAAAACTAGAGGACATAGCTTTAAGGTGAAAGGGGCAAACTTTTAAAGGAGATGTGTGGGGACCGTTTTTTTTACGTATAGGGTGGCGGGTGCCTGGAATGCCTTGCCAAAGGGTAGTGGTGGAGGCAGATATGATAGTGGCGTTGAAGAGGCTTTTAGATAGGCATGTGGATCTTCAGGGATTGAAGGGATATGGATCGTGTGCAGGTAGATAAGATTAGTTTAGCCATTTGTCTTCATTTAATAGGAATCTGAGGGGTAACATTTTCACACAAAGGGTGGTGGGTGTATGAAACAAGCTGCCAGAAGAGATAGATGACGCAGTGACTATCCCAATATTTAAGAAACAGTTAGACAGTTGCATGGATAGGGCAGGTCTGGAGAGGGATATGGACCAAACGCGGGCAGTCAGGACTAGTGTAGCTGGGACTTGTTGGCCAATGTGGGCAAGTTGGGCTGAAGGTCCTGTTTCCACACTGTATCACTCTATGACTATGCTTCCCATCTTCCTAGTCTATGCCAGAAGTAAAATCATAAAATGAGCAATTTGTTAACATATTGCCTAAAAGGGCCCACCACTCTCCAGTTAGGGTTGAATGGGCCAAGTTTTTCACTACACAATCTGCAGATGTTAAGCTATCAATTCTTCTCTGGAACAACTCAGGGAAGATTGTTTGTCTCCTATGTTTTGTTGTCAAGGGCTGATCAAGCGCTGGCCAACCAGCACTCTCTATCAAGTTAACTTTCTTGAATTTTATTTTCCAGCTCTAACGGTACTGTTTCTGATTTTATGTAAGATATGAAACTGTGAGAATATTGCTGCCAGTATTTCACTCCCCCCAACCTTGCAGCACCAACCTGCTAATCTGCAAGAGCCCTGTACACAGCCCACGAAATAAATTCATAAAATATAAATGTATTAAACATATATATTTGACACATTCTTACAAATAAAAATGAGAGAAAGCAATCAAAATACATTGAGATTTGACATAGACAGAACAATGCAAGATGAAAATTAATTCAACATTCATCCAAGATAAAAAAGAACATTACAGAATGGGCAGCTTTCCAAGGATAAATCCGAACAACAAAATCCCATTTGTATGCAAATAAGATACAAGCAGAAAGCTCCTCGGCACTTCCTGATAAAGTTCTGTAGAATGCCTGTTAAATCCCTGGAATGAACAAGATATGTTTGCGTACATGATAAAACAAACTGTAACTGGTTTACATTGTTTTAGCAAGTAAAAAGTCTTGGTCAAACTCACTATCTGTGTTGGAATGGAAAGATTTTTCCTTTTGTTTAAATTAAATTCTTCTTTCTCGTTATTTTCCCATCTATTAAATCAGATATCAACACATGTGCAATGGATGATGAAGCCTTTCCACCAATATTTCACCTCAATAAATTGCCTGTGCGTTTCTAGTAATTCTCCGATTTTCTTTCTCCTTGTGGGGCCGTGATTAGGGATCGGAGACAATGGGAAAAGGGAACAAACATGAATCTATTGAAAAGATAGAAACAGAGTTGTGTAGTAGTTATACATGTGGTCGAGGACTCCAGAGAATATCAGTTCAAATCCCATCATGGCATTCTTAGAGTTTGAAAAAATCTGGAGGTGAAAAGCTGGAACCAACAAAAGTGATCATAAAACCTATTTTCTATGATTCTATGATTCTGTGACCACTAAACTATCAGATTGTTGTAATGGTATCAACTATTTTTCAGGTGTCTTTTAGTGAATGAAATCTTATACACTTGCTTAGTCTGTCTTTTATATGACTTTGGACATAACGATGTGGTTTGAATGTTAATTGACCTCTGAAGTTGCGTGGAAAGTCACTCCATTGTCTCAACTTCCTAAAGCTTTTCAGAAGGCCCGCCATTTACATCCCAAGGTAACTAATAACAGATAACAGTACACAATACAATACAATGAACTTTATTTTTCCGTTAGGAACTTTGGTTTCTGCAGCCACACAACAAAAATAAACAATTCCACAAGACACACACAACCAACTCAATTCACACAGACATCCATCACAGTGAATCTCCTCCTCACTATGATGGAAAGCAAAGTCTTGTCTCTCCCCTGATAAAGATAATAAACACCATTCTGGCCTGTGAAATCTCTACACAAAGACTTTTCTATTGTTTAAATCTTTGTTCCATTCAAAGATTAGAAGTATGGACAATTTTCCTTCCACTCACTCAAATTGTCTACTGCGTGATATTTTTTCCCTTTTGGGAATTATAATGTAAAATAGTAAGATTAAACGAGAACTCACCTGTTCGAAGTTTGATCGTTATTTTACGAGGAGTTACGATGAGGGATTACGTGAAGAAGAGCCCGCCTCACGCTGGTAACGGCATACTTCAAAGCAACGGCATGAAAAACACAGAACACCAAAGCCGGAGTAACATAGTAAGGCTCATAAAAAGACTTAGAACCACCATTTGATCATTTATTTTACGAGGGTGGGAGTGGAGGGCACGTAATCCCTCATCGTAACTCCTCGTAAAATAACGATCAAACTTCGAACAGGTGAGTTCTCGTTTAATCTTACTATTTTACTTCGGAGTCACGTGAGTGACTACGTGAAGAGTTTTAAAGCTTTCTGTGTTTTTTATGTCGTAGAATTAATCCGTACGACAGTCCGGCTAAGTAAACACATACATGAGAAAGCACACAAATGTTAGATCTTTTCACAATTAAGTTTTTTAATGGCTGAAAAACCATATAATACCCTCCTTATATTTGAGGGAAAAAATGATTACAAGTGACAAAAGATATCAGTGACTACACAACTGATTATAGCAATTAATAGCAAACAAAGCAGGTGATTATAGTGCTCCCAACACCGCGTGTCCAAAGCTTGTCATAGTGTGAACAGGTTTGTTGTAGAACTTTGAAAAAGTTTCTTCTTTACTCCACCCTGCGATTTTTAAAAATATGCTCGAGAGGTACGTCCCGCCCCTTCGCCGCGGACGTAGCTGCCGCCCTGGTGGAGTGAGATTTGAAGACATCAGTGTCTACTCCCGCTAAAACCAACACCTGTTTCAACCATTTTGAGATAGTTTGAACTGAAGCTTTTGTGTGTGGCTTTTTGTGCGTAAGCAGCAATGTCTTTTCGTTTTCCTCGAAAAGTGTCCGTCACTTTAATACATTGGTTCAAATGTCTAACCACACACAAAGCAAGCTCAATATGAAAAGCTTGAAAGGTTACCTTTGTTCCAGATCTCCCTGGTCTACTTTGTTTGATCAGATCGTAAACATAGAATACAACGTTATCTGTAGTCACATGCATACAGTCTAAACGCAACATTTGTAAAGTTTGCACTCTTTGGGCTGAGACCAGTGACATTAACATGACCAATTTCAATGTTAACCTATCCAATGATAACCCTTCAATTGGCGTCCATTCTCTAAGTAGAGCAAGTACTATGCTCACATCCCAAATCTCTGTATATCTAGGTTTTGGCGGATTCATGTGAAAAATTCCTTTCATGAATCGTGATATTAATGGATGCGACCCAATTGATTTCTCACCAGTCATAAGTCCTAAATAGGACGACAAGACACTGCGTGCAGTGTTAATGGCACTGTAACTTAAATGTTGGCCAAAGCGCAAATTGGCAAGGAATTCCAAAACATGAGTAACATTCACATAATCATCAGAAATATTTTGACTGTGTGCAAAATTCTTCCTATTTCTTAATATGTGTCATATATTGTTTCTGTGTGCTATCTCGCCATGATGTGCCAATAACTGTCAAGTTTGGTCCGACAATCCCAGTTCCTGTAGTGGTCTGGTCAAAACCTGCAGATTAACAATTTCATATATGCATATAATGGGTAATCTTCATTTGTTACTGGATTAGTCAAGATATCACTACAGTTAAGAATCTGCATATACGGTTCTTTAATCATATTCAGCATAACTGGGAACCAAGGTTGAGTTGGCCAATTTGGCACTACCAACAATCCGGAAGCTGAATCTTGCTCTATTTTCTTCAAGCATCTCTGGATCAGAGCAAATGGTGGAAAAGCATAAAAGAACATTTTTCCCCAGTGTAATAAAAATGCATCTACTGCAACTGCGTCCGGATCGTGTTCCCAAGACACATAATGAGGCAAGTGATGATTAAGCCTGGATGCAAACAAATCAATTTCTGGCAACCCAAATCGTCGAACAATATTCTTAAATATTGGTGGCTTAAACATCCATTTCGTATTATCTTTAAAAATCCTGGACCTTTCATCTGCTACCACATTGTCTTTACCTGGAGTATAGCTTACTGCAATCCATATCTGCCGACCAATACACCATTGCCATATCTCATTGACCAGACAATCACATGATACTGATCCAACTCTCCCCATGTGATTAATGTAACCACAGCTGTTTTATTGTGTAATTGTATTAACACATGCAGACCTTGTTTAGCACAACAATATGCTTTAAGCCCATAAAAGGCCCCCAATAACTCCCAATAGTTAATACCATACTCTTGGAGAAACACTTGTTCTTCAGTTTTCCATCTACCTCCACAACTGGAGGATAAATCTGTGGCCCCATCCGAGAGCACTAGCATCTGTATGTAAACCATTTCAGGCTGTTTAATCATAATATTTATTAGCAGCTTGTGGGACATTTTCCTTTTTTTTAACCCACCATTGTAAATTCCAATACAGCTTCTTTTGTTAATTACATAGGCCTGTCAAATGGCCTGCCTTCTCTTTGAGAGCTTGTATCTTGTACCTTCGAAGATATCAATAAATGTAATGAACCAAATTCTACTGCAGGAAATGCTGCTAGCAGTTCACCAATGGTTGTCACCATTTCTCGGATGGAAGGATAAGGTTTTGAATGAGATAATGACAAGTTACCAAAATATCATCGACTTTATCTGTTGGTAAAGGTATTAACATAGTCACTGAGTTAATTACAAACCCCAAAAGTAAATTGTTTGTGCTGGCTGCAGCTGGGGCTTAATTAGATGAATTAAGAACCTTAGCTTCCACAAAGCTTTAGTAACTGAAACTGAGTCCTCAGCTGACTCCTGATAATCACTAATGACCAGAATGTCATTGAGATAAGCCATAATGATGTGCATTTTGTGCTCTAATTGGGCTAAACTGGTTTCAACAGTTTCGTAAAGAGTAAAAAGCTGAACTCAGTCCATTTGGCAAAGCTTAACTGCCATAATTGTCACAACCAATTAAAATTTAAGTACCACCGAGACCTGATGCATAGGTACAGAATAATAGGCGTCTTTTCATCAATCTTAGCCATATAACAACCTGCTGAATTAAATATTTTGCAGTATTCAATATCTCCATTTGAACATGTTTGTATTCTACAAACTTATTTAGACCTGTAAGGTCCAGAATACTTCTGCAACCATCATCTGTAATGCCTTCTAACATTAAAGACAAATTTATGCTCGTGTTCAAAATCTTTTCCATTACCTCTTTCCCAGATAATTAGGTAATGTGAACATAAATCTCTGCTTTTTCAATTGCAGAAAACACGAAAACATAAGCAGGTTTATTCTGTACAGGAGGATTAACCTCTTTTTTTTTAAAAAAGTAACAGTAGTTAATGAAACTGCTCGTAATATACTGATCAAAAAATAATAGTAAGCCAGTCTTAATAAACTTTTTGTAATCTCCCTCTAACTGGAGATTAATCCGCAGTTTCTTTAAGCAGGGAACAAGTCTTTAATTCCTCTGCATATGAGCGTGGTGTTCTCCTTATCCCCTGAATTCGGGTAAGTATTTGGTTGTGCAATACAATAAAACTTCCTTGACATATTTCTGCCTCTATTTCCAATATCAAATCCCCTTCTGGGCGAAAATACCTTTTCGTCCAAAGACGAAGGTTTCATGCAGCTAAAATGTTTAGCTTTTCATCCAATTTCAATAAGTTAGGCAGATTACTCCAAACAGATAACCAAGAGCTTAAACACCACTTGCTCGACACAGGTATGCAACCTTGGGTGAAAAATGGCCCAAATAGCCATTTATATTATATAAAATTTCATAGAAAGAATTGCACAATAGCGTCTTTATTTTATGTTTTTCCTTTCATCTGCCCAAAAGCCATAATAGCAGCAGAATAATTTGTGAGGATTTTTAAACCTCACTATTTGACGCTCTCATATTTGGAGTCATGGATGCCCATATTAACGGATAAACCGTAGGCTCTTCCCAATGAGGCACAATTTCCTGTGCTGTGCAATTTTAATATTTCAATCATCACAAAATCATGAAGTTGGTGAGATACCATATATATATGTTGGCAGCTAGGATTTCTTCCATAGCCTCACCACTTCCTTCATATATAGCAAAACCTTTTGCTATTCCATGCATCTTTGGCCTCTTTTCATATTTTTTCATTTTATTTTTATTTTTATTTTGTGGTGTGCTTTCAAAATGCAAATCACCATCAACAGGGTCTGCCTTCTGCAGCCCTAAATCAATTGGGATTTCATCCCTATGAGACTTCTTCCGGCCCAAATCCTGGGTCCGGAGTTCCAACTTCCAATTAGGCCCATGGCCATATTCAAAATAATTAAACCCCTCAGGGCTAATCTTAGGAACCTTCAGGGTACTTTGACCCTAGTCTCATAATTATTTGGAGAACTTTCTCCATATGCTCCATAATCAGTTCCACATAGTTTACTTATCTGGAGGATTTTTCAATGTCAGAGTCATCAGAACCACGGGCCTCTCAGATTTTTTATTTTATTTTATTTTCCATTTTTCATATTCGGGAGCATTTCTCTCCGTGGTTATCATTTTGTAAACTAATTCGCTAACGGGTATATCTGCGGCCACCGGTATCGGAACCGGCTCCGCACTAGCTTTCCCGTATATTTATTTTTCACCCCAGGAAGCATTTTGACCCGCGAATATAAGTTTACTTTATCATCTGTGCTTATCCAGCACTAATATGACTCTGACCTGATTTATATATATTTCCTATACTGCTGGACCTACCCAGCGCCCGCTAAGAAATCCCAACTTTACTGTTCTTACCTGCGGGCCGTTCCGACCGCTGCGAGGAGCTGCTCCTTACTGCAGCTCCACCTTCCGCCGTCAGCGTCGACGTCATGCCGTTACCAGCGTGAGGCGGGCTCTTCTTCACGTAGTCACTCACGTGACTCCGAATGTAAAATCCAGATTCAACACCGGATACTAGTTTTTCCTTGAAAACAGTGCCTTATCACAAACAAATAATTCTTCCTGGTCCTGTTAGATTTTATTCACTTCTTACTTTATATTACAAACAGAAAATGGACTGGAGAAATGTTGAATAATTTAACAGTCATATTACATAGGGTAACTCGTAAAGGACAAAGGAAAGCATTTTCTGTATTTCCCCAGCTATTTGTTTTCTTAGCACAGTTAATTAGGAATATTTTGCACTTATTCTTTTTGGGTTATCTAATGCAAGAGTGTCCAAGACAGAAATTAATCTTTTGTAAATGGTTTAGAGTTTGTACCTGTCACCATGGACAGCTCCCACCTTTAGGGAACATTGTGTAATTTATAATATCCCACCAATGTCACCAATCTTGTATGCTTTTCACTCATATCATTACCTCTTCATTCTTTATCTCTGCAAAACAGCAGGGCACACATTTCAGAATTGAGGACAAAAGCTTTATAGAAATCTTGAAGCTCCACACAGCTTTATGCAAATACAAAAATAATTGTCCAGGTGATTAAAAATATATTGTTTTCAAATTTTAGGAACACTAATCATAGACATATTAAATTGCTTGTGTTATTTTCACAATACCTAATTACATTTAAGTGGAAAGCCCCCTCAGAATCACAACTGATCAATTACTTTTTTCATGGAACCTTGTTATCTTATTTTTCAATATGATTTTGAAGCATTCCAATGCTGTATATTTTTTGCTAATGCAGTGGTGATAGGAAATAGACTGGCTTAATAATACTACACTAGGAATTAATGCATTACATAAACTAGTTACTTTAAACAGCTATCTTCTTTCAGAATATAATGTCTTGCATTAAGTACAATGTGTTGTTTCAATATGCTATTGGAACCAATTTATTTATTACAAATTACAATAATGTTCAGGAGAGCATCCATATACACCACAAGAATATTTTAAAGAACATGGGAGTTCTCCCTGATATCCTGGCCAATACTTATTCCTCTTCTTCTTCTTGCGTATGGCGTGCACAGCCTAAAGTTGTAGGACAACTTGTTCGATTTGATCTTATTTGATTGTGCACGCCGGGTTGATTACATTCGTCGAAACAGGGTGGACCACGTGAAGGTTGCAATCTTCCACCCCACTTATTCCTCTAACAACTCAAAACAAATGAACTGTAAACTTAATTGTTGGTTGCGGGAGCTTGCTGTGTACAAATGGTTGCTGTGATTCCCACTGGTTTTAATTACCTAGTTTTCAACTTTTCTGTAACTTGTATTAGTGCCATTAAAGGAGTGTTCCTTCCAATGCCAGCGTACCCTGACTTTACTTTACATTTGTTCATTTTAATTGCAATCCAAAAAATTGGACATTTGCAATTAGGGGCAGTGAAATGAGAGGTGGAGAACTTTGTTCCCATGTGTCATCAGTTGTAGAGGGTGACACACACAGTGCCAGGATAGAGGCTGAAGACATTTTCAAGCTCTGGTGACATTTGAAATAGAATCTGTGAAGAACCCATTCCAAATGGCCAAATGCCAGTAACACATGTCAAGGAGCGGTTTTGGTGGAAATGGTGCTAAAGTGTCCAGTTATGTTTGATGAGGGTTCTGGTAATGGCTCTCACCTTTATTGACCTCTAGCCCAGGGGTCCAGGAAGGAATAGAATCAGGTTAAAAAAGTTAACTCCCCCTCCCATTCCTCTCTCTGTCCTGGGCCTCCTCCACTGTCAGAGTGAGGCCCAATGCAAATTGGACCACCTTATAATTCGCTTGGGCATCTTTTGCTTTCCCTTTTTCTCCGTCTCTCCCCATCCTATGGCTCTGACTAGTTTCACTGTGCTCCTGATTAAATGTTATTGATTGTATGCCTCGTTGTCACCTTCCCCTCAGCCAACAATGAACCATTCTACAGTTTCCTAGACCATTGTCTCCTTTGATCTCTCATTTTCACACCTTACCCTTCCATATCTCTATGTCTCCCCCTCCCCTCACTCTCAGTCTGAAGAAGGGTCTCGACACGAAACGTCAACCATTCCTTCTCTCCAGAGATGCTGCCTCTCTGCCCCGGTGAGTTACTCCAGCATTTTGTGTCTAAAAAGTTAAATAGCTCTTTGTAAAGAAAATTTCCCAGTTGAAAATTTGCTGCACTGGGAATATGAAAAGGGAAATAACACTGGAGCATTATGATTACCAGCTTTATCATTGGAATACCATGAGTTTCATAATTCCTGTTTATTTTCACCTTTCATTAGCATTATATTTTCTGAGGATTATATGTGTTCATGTGTTACATAGGGTCAGAAACAGCGACAAGAAACAAATTGCAATCTCTGTAAACAACATGTCAAATGGGATTTCTGAGAATGTTTTGAGCATATTTTATTTTGTCCAGTGGTTTTAAAGGCATTAGCACTAATTTGCTATATTTTCATTAATGCACACATTTCCAGTGGGGGAAAATACAATCAACCCTATTAGGTCCGTACAAGAAAGCAGATAGTGTTGTACAAATGTATCAACAATACTCAGATTGAAAATGTGCATGTGCGATCTGATGAAGGATCCCGACTCAAAATGTCACCTATCCATGTTCTCCTGATCACTTCTGCTTCAGAAGATGAAATCGAATTGAACACTCAAAAGTGCCAAGATTATTTCCACCTCACTTGTTTAGCCAGTGCGAATAACCTATAAGATATAATTCATAGAAACATAGAAACATAGAAAATAGGTGCAGGAGTAGGCCATTCGGCCCTTCGAGCCTGCACTGCCATTCAATATGAAAGATTCCTGAGCATACTGAAGGGTTTTTCTGAAAATACATCTGAAAAGTAAGAATATTTCTATTTTGGAGTCATCAAATCGACAGTGGGAACTATGACATAAGCCTCAACCGAGTATTTCAACTTTGCTGCTGGTATTCCTATCATTGGATGTGTTAGAGAAATGATGACAAGGTCATTTATCTCCTGCTGAATTGTAAGCTATACTACCACACTGTCACCCCGAAGTCAATTGTCATACAGTATCTCCTCTCTCTCAAAATCTCCAGTGCTGACAAATAACAAAGCAACATATGGTCACAAGAACTCAGTCAATCAGGCCCACTTGATTCCTCTTTTGTGCATCATCATTACACACCATCTTCCCGGTGACTCGGGGCATACAGGATACAAATTAAAATCTATTTATTTTGGACCACAAATATTTAGGTCATTAGTTATGAAAGATCTTCTTTTACGTTCAGTCTTTCAAAAACCACCAGTTAATTTGTTTGCATTGCTGTCATTTGAATACAGTGTGTAACATTGGCCTTACTATGGTTGAACTCAATCAGAAACTCAGAAAGATACTGTAAACAGCTGAAGAATGGAAAGAGCGGGGATACAAGCTCTCAGATTCTGCTAAAATCAATACTCATGTTTCTGTATGAGAAGGGTTTCAGCCCGAAACGTTGCCTCTTTCCTTCGCTCCATAGATGCTGCTGCACCCGCTAAGTTTCCCCAGCACTTTTGTCTACTTTCCTCCAAAGTAACAAGTGCACTTCCAACTAGAATTGGTCAAACCATTATCAGAAAATTGGCCACAACAACTTTCTCAGAGCCTTCTGCATGTTCTTCTGAGGGAGTGAAAAAGAGAGGGAAAAAGAGGAAAGGATGGGGGGGGGGGGGATGTGTGAGGGAAAGAGAGGGAAGAATAGAGAGGGAAGGATAGAGAGGGAGGGTGTGAGAGGGAGAATGGGAGGGGGAGAAAGGAGAGAGAGAGAATGGGAGAAAGAGATAGAGAGGGAAAGAGAGAAAGAGGAGAGAAGGTCATGAGAAAGGAATTAAGTTGATGGAGAAAGTTATTTGATGATAAACAGTGATTGCGAATGCAACATTTTAATTCATTAACTCCACCTGATTAACCAGTCGTCTCGACTGCTCGAAGCTCTAACTATGTTATGTGTCCTAACTTAATCATAATTCAGTGAAGATGATGGTTTGGGAAAAATATGCATGCATATAATATAAAATAAATTCTAGTAGGTGGGTGAAGATTACTGACAGTAATATCATCTTCAAATGAGTAATAAGCTGCTTGAGGCTTGCTCTCTGATTGTGACAATGTCTGAAACTCCTCAATTGGACATTTTCTTATAATCCACTCCCACCCATTGCAGTATTTTCTGTCCCATTGCATTCCGCATGACAGTCAGCGTCTTGTCACGAGAATGTTTCACAATGCAGCTGTTGGCAGAATTTTAAAGTGCAGATGTGCGTGGGTTTAGGAGCAAGTGGGAGAGGGGTGAGGGGAGTTAAAACTGAGGAACCTGACAGTGTGCCGGGAAGTTAGCTACAATCCTCTGATTTACACATTTAAGTGCAGCGCGTTGGGATATGTGCAAACAACATCTTTAGGACAGATGGAATGTCAATTTCAAAATGTTAATTGCTCAATAACAGTGGTACTAACGCAGATATTGCAATTTAACTATGGGTGCAGAGCTTTCTCACTCACCTGATGCAAGTATGACAAAAGCACATGGCAACTGAGGAAGCTAATACATGACGGAGAAACATGCCAATAACTACAAGTCCACCACCAATTTTCCAGCAATTAGTGCCATGGTCTGGCTCCTCCTTTAATCCAGACAAAATTATGAGAGCGCACTTGAAATTCCTCCTGGAGGTCACCGGGAAAAGGTGGCGCCGAGGCCGTGAGACGGCCGATCTTGAACTCATCGGGATTTCCGCAGCTAGACTTCCAACGGCCGGGACACTGGAATTCTGGCCCAGCCGGAGCCGGCGGATCCGTTCCCACAGCCAACTTCCAAGGCTGACGAAGGCCGTGACCTCCGTTGCAGTACTTTATTTCTACAGGGGATAATTTATTTTTGAACATGCTGCAACATCAGTGCCTTGGGATGCTCAATATCCCCTGCCTGATGTTGGTAGACATTTGCTGCCAATTGGAACACGGCATGCTACCCATTAGATCAGGAGTCCATACTTTATCAGTGGTTTTCAAGGTCACCGCTGCCAACGAGATTTTTTTTGCCTCAGCATTCTTCCAGGACTGAGCTTGAGATATTTGTGGTATCTCATATCTGGGAGGCTCATAAATGCACGGCAGGGGACTGGTAGCTTGCTTGCTATTGCACACAAACATGTATACTTTGTGTACAGCGTTGATAATCCGAACAAAGGGGTGCTTGGGTTTGCAATCCAATGGATGCAAGTCATCCACATCAACTGCATGCACGTTACCAATTAAGGTATCTGATCAACAAGGAATATTTATGAATCACGCAATATTTCTAATCATCAGTATGCAGACATGAAGATGAAGTGCTCTGTGTAAAGGATGTACCGCAATGACCATGGTACATTGATCGAGGGGTGCAGTGGCTCAGCTAGTGTCACAGCTTCGCAACTCCAGAAACCTGGGTTTGATTCTGACCTTGGGTGCTGTCTGAGTGGAGTTTGCGCAGTCTCTATGTGACCATGAGAGCTTCTCCTGCATGGGCCAGTATTCTCCTGTATCCCATAGATATGCTGATTGGTAGGTCAATTGGTTACTTTATAGTGCCCCCCAGCCTACGTTGATGATAGGAAATTCAGAATGGAGTTGATGGGCATGTTGGAGAGAGGATGAGTTACAAAGAAATTAGTGGGGGGGTGACAAAAGATGATATTGCTAATAGCCAGCATTGACTAGATAGCCCAAATGGCCTCTTTCTATGTCCGACATGACATCATTGCACCCCAAAACCAGTTCATTGTGAATGAGGAATGCTCACTTAAAGAGTGCACCAACATTAACACCGTCAGCAAGGCAATACAATAAAAGTATCGACCCGCAACGTCGCCCAGTCCTTCCCTCCAGAGATGCTGCCTCATCCACTGAGTTACTCCAGCATTTTGTCTCTACAATAAAAGCCATACCATACACAAGGCAGTGTGTCCAGATTCTCTCTGATGTCAACATTACATAACAGAGAGTTACTGGCGTAGCAGGAGTAAGTGAGGGGTGGCACATCTAGTAGAGTTGCTGCCTCACAGCAGAGACCCAGGTTCAATCCTGACTTTGGGTGCTGTCTGTGTGGAGTTTGCTTGTTCTCCCTGTGACCACATAGGTTTCCTCCAGGTTCTCCGGTTTCCTCCAGATACGTTAGGTTCCTCCCACATCGCAAAGACGTGTAGGTTTAGAGCTGAGAGAGCCTCGGCAAATGACCCCTAGTGTGTGGGCAGAGGTTGCAATAGTGGGATAACATAGAACTGGAATAGACAGGTGATCGATGGTTGGCTTTGATTCAGTGGATCGAGGTGGACCCAAAATGCTGGAGTAACTCAGCAGGACAGGCAGCATCTCTGAAGAGAAGGAATGGGTGACGTTTCGGGTCGAGACCCTTCTTCAGACTGATCAAAGTGGATCGAGTGGACCGCTGCCAGTGGATCATGGTGGCAGTTTCCACGCTGTATCTCTAAAGTGCAGAGGGCTTTATCAAATAATTTTGCAGAGGAAACAGAGAAACATAGAAACATAGAAATTAGGTGCAGGTGTAGGCCATTCGGCCCTTCGAGCCTGCACCGCCATTCAATATGATCATGGCTGATCATCCAATTCAGTATCCCGTACCTGCCATCTCTCCATACCCTCTGATCCCCTTAGCCACAAGGGCCACAAACTCCCTCTTAAATATAGCCAATGAACTGGCCTCCACTACCCTCTGTGGCAGAGAATTCCAGAGACCCACCACTCTCTGTGTGAAAAAAGTCCTTCTCATCTCGGTCTTAAAGGATTTCCCCCTTATCCTTAAGCTGTGACCCCTTGTCCTGGACCTCCCCAACATCGGGAACAATCTTCCTCCATCTAGCCTGTCCAACCCCTTAAGAATTTATAAGTTGCTATAAGATCCCCTCTCAATCTCCTAAATTCTAGAGAGTATAAACCGAGTCTATCCAGTCTTTCTTCATAAGACAATCCTGACATCCCAGGAATCAGTCTGGTGAACCTTCTCTGCACTCCCTCTATGGCAATAATGTCCTTCCTCAGATTTGGAGACCAGAACTGTACACAATACTCCAGGTGTGGTCTCACCAAGATCCTATACAACTGAAGTAGAACCTCCCTGCTCCTATACTCAAATCCTTTTGCTATGAAAGCTAACATACCATTCGCTTTCTTCACTGCCTGCTGCACCTGCATGCCTACTTTCAATGACTGGTGTACCATGACACCCAGGTCGCGCTGCATCTCCCCTTTTCCTAATCGGCCACCATTTAGATAATAGTCTGTATCATGAGTGTGTCATGGAAGAATGTATCATGGTGAGTTTACCAGCAACCACGCACATTTATATCTTCATTATTGCCCTTATGCTAAATCCATCAGGTCCTCGACAGCTATTAGTCCAATGCAATGTAATCCTCCCGTAAAAAAAACAAGCAACCCTTTTACAGGATCCACACAACACAAAATTAATTCAAATCATCATTCACCACATGAAAAAGTCACTTGCTGGTCAACTAAAAAAAAAGATAAGATGGGAAATTATTGAAAGGAAATTGTATTTCTTTTGTTCAAAAAATATCAGGCTAGCATTGTACAACTGCATACATTGTGAAAGTTTACTGATCTTTAATTTGCTAATTCTAATGATCCAGCACCCAGCTTCACCAGAGATCAATACAAGCAAATCAAACCCTCGTGCCAAAGGGGAATTGGCTTCTCAAACTTCATTATAGTCTACACCACACAATATGACCAGAGAATATGAAATTAAACATGCTCACTGTTGGTGGCAAACTGACGGCTGATGCCTGCATTTCACCACCACTTGAATTTGTTTAGCAAATGCACAATGTGTATTATGTTCGTTAATGCAGTCAATATAACAGTAAAGTCCATACTCAATACATGTAAGCTTAACCTATATTTTGCATTGTTCACCATATTAAAGTATTAATCTGGCCTACTGCTTTTTTTATGCCAATATTCAATGGTTAAACACAACACCAAAATGTCCAGATCCACTTAACACCTGAGGATGCTGTTATATTGCCATTGAAATTCCCGGTGACTTTTTAAAATAATTCAAAAATGTTTGGCTAGGTACTTCGGGGACTCAAGTCATCTTAATCCAATGATGAGCCCAGGAAAATCATCAGATCAGTCTCCATTTATGTACTGAAATAGGTGATATTATCCAGAGTGATGCACAGAGTATTGGAGCCACTGGGTTAGAGAGAAGAAATTGGAAAAAGGTTGTCATCTTGACACCATGCCTTGACCCCTCCAACTTTCAAGGTGAACTTCCTCAGGTCCTTTCCTGTTGCAACCCTGACTGAAGTTACAGCAGTGGCTTAGAGAATACTCAAAGGAATTCGCTTCCAGTGCACTATGTTCTTTTACTGTGTCCATGCATAGTTTTAAACAAATATATGATAACATTTTCTCTAGCATATTTTCAGTTTCTCTTTGGAACTTGGGCTATCCTCCAGTTCCTCCACCATTTTGTGTTTTGATCAGGGTTCCAACAACTGCAATTCCTTGTATCTCAAACTTTGTTATCCTTGTTTAAAATAACAAATTAAATGTAGTTCAATCTAACACAATGTACTGATTATTGAAAATAATTTCCGTTCATTTACACTTCTCAGATATCCTATTTAGCCTATCACTCACCATTTCAACTAAAACAAATAAGAATCGTAAAAATATGGTAGAAATTTTGAAATATCTTGCTCTTTTTAAAACATACAGATTTTATGGAAAAACCCAGAGTACAATTAAACCGAAACATGGAATCACGACTGCATATTTTTTTAAATTACTCACAGAAACTTATATTTATTAAATTTTCTTTTAATTAATCATTGAAAATTTTTTTCCATCAGTTGAATAGTCTTTCTTCTACATAATAACAGTCACAATTTGATGAATGTTCCTGACATGTTAATATAAAAATGCTGGCGTCACAGGATCCTGTACCTGAACAACCTCTGACTTGGCCCGTCTCAACACAGATATAATGCTCATTACCCGCTGGCATCTACACGATCCCTGCTCCTACAATCATTCACCCATGCATTCACGGAGTCACATCACTCCCCTCCTGACGTCACAATCCACTAATTATGAGAAACATGGAGACTTTCAATTTAATTGAAGTAATTAAGAGAAAGTGTCATGAATGACAATTGCCCATCAAACTAGTAATAAAAAGAAACAATATCTATAAATGACAACAGTTTGCATTTATTCATTTTGTTTAGTAGGAGTGATAAGTGCAAGATTTACTAACTCTGGGGTGATGGTAGAGGCATTACTTATTTTTAGTATTGTTATTTACGTAGTGGTATTGGCATTACATATTTTTCGTGTGAAGCACCTCATATCCTCTTGGTCTCTTTCATACTTCTCACCCTGATGTGAAGTACAATAGGGAGATAACTGTTCATTCCGGTTTTCTATTTCTGCTTCAGAACCTTTACCTCTTTACTTTGACATTATTCAACAGGAGTAAAGCAGAAGTTTACAGATTTATTGTTAATATCCCCAGTCACGTAAGCTGCAATAAATTTCTTCCCATCCTTACCCCAACTCTTAAATCCTCAGCTAACCCCTTAGATGGTGAAGCACTTTGGAGATGCGAAGCATAAATTGACATAATTTAGCAAGAGCTGCGTATGTATAATTAATCAGGGTATAGTTGTCATATTTTGATGACAGATTGTGCAGCTTTGTGAACAGAAGACCGAGTAAGTACAACGACAATTCCCGTAATGATCTTCCGTACAAAGACTGAATTACCATAAAGGCTGTGCAATGAACTATATCCAGGTCTGAACAATCTGCAGGGAAGGGGCAATCAAAGAGTCAGGTCCCACTGAAAATGTTAATGTTCTTTCATTACATCTTTCAGACCGGCATCATTCTTGAAATTGACAGTCTGCAGTGGGAGCAAAACCCTGGTGTGTGTCACCAACATACACAGGACTGATTGCACCACTGAAAAGATGAGCTGTGTCAGAGAGTTCAGAATTTGCTGATTAATTAACAAGTAATGCAAACTTCACTTCAGCAAATTGCTTCAAACCATCATGTAATTAGTTCACATATTCAGGCAATATCATCTTTCTTTAGAAGGTTATGTAATTGAAATGTTAAGATGATTGAAGTTCAAAGGTTAGACAGAGAGAGAAATAATTTCCTTGGTTGATAATATGCAGAAATTTCACAACACTAACCCAGAACCTCAGCCACTATTATCTTCTATGGACTATGTTTTCCGTTGCTCTACCGTCTTCTGTTTTATACTATTATGGTTACATTGCATTACTGTTATCAATTTATTGTATCATTGATTATAGTATATTTATGTGTGTGTTATTATATTAATGGCCTTGTGAGGCTGCAGTAAGTAAGGATTTCATTGTTCTGTTGCAGGTACATATGACTCTTGCCTTGACTTGTCTCTTTACTTTCTCTTGACATAAACTAACAACTGAAGCTGGGCTATTCAGTGGTGATATCACAAGCATTCCTCCTCTGAAAATCAGTAGAAATTTGCAACTTTCTTCCTGAAACAATAATTTGAATGCTGGAGGTCTATCAAAACTGAAATGGATAGAAATTTGACACAAAATGCTGGAGTAACTTCGGTTTCAGTCTGAAGAAGGGTCTCGACCCAAAATATCACCCATTCCTTCTCTCCAGAGATGCTGCCTGTCCCGCTGAGTTACTCCAGCATTTTGTGTCTATCTTCGATTTAAACCAGCATCTACAGTCCCTTCCTGCACATTTGGATAGAAGTTTATTGGGCAGAGATATTAATTGCTACAGAACCACAGAGAGAATTAATGTAGATCATTCATGATCTAACTGGATAACAGAATAAATATTTTAAATATTGTGGATCAAAATGGAGAGATTGTCTGAAGAAGGGTCCTGACCCAAAACATCATCTATTCATTCCCTCCACAGAGGCCACCTGAGCTGCTGCAGTTCTCCAGCACTTTGTGTCTCCCATTAATTGGGAGCTAAAAAAATGGGATGAGAGGTTCTAAGGCTGGTGGTAATGAATTGCCAAGTAAGACTATTATCTATATTTTGGTCCAGTTTAGTGATGTTGCTATTTTGTATACAATTGTAATTTTAACAAATGCAGCATAGTCTACTGTGCAGCACTTCTAATTGGGATGTATTGTTGAATTTAATAGTGTCAGGTCCCCACAGACATGGCTATAGTTTTGTGACATTTATTTTTTCTCTTTCTTCTACAATTTATAATTTACCTGAGCAATTGTGGCCCACTCCCTATTGCAAGACATTTCAACCTCTCCCTTCCAAACTTTAAAACATTTTCCTCAGTTTTCCTCTCACTTTTCCAGTTCCGATGAATGGCCCTTGATCGTAAATATTGATTTTGTTTCTCCCTCCACTTATATTGTTTGATCTCCTGATTGCTTCTAGGATTTCCTATTTTTATTTTGGAATTCCAGCATCTGCCATTTTTTTGCTTCAACTGCATTTCTATTATTCATGTTGCTATATTATATACAAGATTGGATAAGCCATTAAAGCTCAAATTGTCTCTGTAAAATCCAACATGCCCCAAAGTCAACCTATCCAGGATTTCAAATTCCACACAATGACAAAACTGATGCAATCCAGAGATGATCCATCTCAGGATTCAGCTCCATGTCAATAACTCTGAGAAATGAAGAAGGGTCTTAAACCAAAATGTCATCTATTCCTTTTCTCCAGAGATGCTGCCTGACCCGCTGAGTTACTTCATCATTTTGTGTCTGTCTTTGGTTTAAACCAGCATCTGTAGTTCCTCCCCTCGCATAATGTCTGAGAAATTATTGTTCTCCACTTCATTTCACACATCAGTAATTCAGCATTAATGGGAAGAAGTAAAGTGAACTTACAATAAATTATCACCTGTCACTGGTAATAATCATATTGTCATAAAATTATATGCACACACTCAATTAATATTAACATATGATTACACTACAGTTGTTTCTTAAATATACGTTGCAAAGGATTGATGCTGCCTGTCCCGCTGAGTTACTCCAGCATTTTGTGTCTATCTTCGATTTAAACCAGCATCTACAGTCCCTTCCTGCACATTTGGATAGAAGTTTATTGGGCAGAGATATTAATTGCTACAGAACCACAGAGAGAATTAATGTAGATCATTCATGATCTAACTGGATAACAGAATAAATATTTTAAATATTGTGGATCAAAATGGAGAGATTGTCTGAAGAAGGGTCCTGACCCAAAACATCATCTATTCATTCCCTCCACAGAGGCCACCTGAGCTGCTGCAGTTCTCCAGCACTTTATGTTTTGCTTACAGTCTCCCATTATTTGGGAGCTAAAAAAAATGGGATGAGAGGTTCTAAGGCTGGTGGTAATGAATTGCCAAGTAAGACTATTATCTATATTTTGGTCCAGTTTAGTGATGTTGCTATTTTGTATACAATTGTAATTTTAACAAATGCAGCATAGTCTACTGTGCAGCACTTCTAATTGGGATGTATTGTTGAATTTAATAGTGTCAGGTCCCCACAGACATGGCTATAGTTTTGTGACATTTATTTTTTCTCTTTCTTCTACAATTTATAATTTACCTGAGCAATTGTGGCCCACTCCCTATTGCAAGACATTTCAACCTCTCCCTTCCAAACTTTAAAACATTTTCCTCAGTTTTCCTCTCACTTTTCCAGTTCCGATGAATGGCCCTTGATCGTAAATATTGATTTTGTTTCTCCCTCCACTTATATTGTTTGATCTCCTGATTGCTTCTAGGATTTCCTATTTTTATTTTGGAATTCCAGCATCTGCATTTTTTTGCTTCAACTGCATTTCTATTATTCATGTTGCTATATTATATACAAGATTGGATAAGCCATTAAAGCTCAAATTGTCTCTGTAAAATCCAACATGCCCCAAAGTCAACCTATCCAGGATTTCAAATTCCACACAATGACAAAACTGATGCAATCCAGAGATGATCCATCTCAGGATTCAGCTCCATGTCAATAACTCTGAGAAATGAAGAAGGGTCTTAAACCAAAATGTCATCTATTCCTTTTCTCCAGAGATGCTGCCTGACCCGCTGAGTTACTTCATCATTTTGTGTCTGTCTTTGGTTTAAACCAGCATCTGTAGTTCCTCCCCTCGCATAATGTCTGAGAAATTATTGTTCTCCACTTCATTTCACACATCAGTAATTCAGCATTAATGGGAAGAAGTAAAGTGAACTTACAATAAATTATCACCTGTCACTGGTAATAATCATATTGTCATAAAATTATATGCACACACTCAATTAATATTAACATATGATTACACTACAGTTGTTTCTTAAATATACGTTGCAAAGGATTGGAAACTAGTTCAGCAGGTGGCAAGAAAGGCAGTAGCTTGAATTGCATTGGAAAGGACTCACTAATAGAAAGTGCACACGTACTGAAGGCTCGCAAATACATAGAAACTGTACTTTTGTTCCTGAGATATCTAACCGGTTCCCTTTTGTGAGCAAAGACTAAATCTGTTTTAACCATCTTTTCTGACAGCAAATTCAAGACCATAATTAAGACGAAAGATTACAGATGTTGGAATCTGGAGCAAAAAACAAACTGCTGGAAGAACTCAGAGGGCAGTGCAGGGAAATTAATTGATTCAGAGTCTCGACCCAAAACGTTGACAATTCCTTTCTCGCCACAGAAGCTGCTTGACCTGCTGAGTTCTTCGAGCAGTTTGTTAATTGGAGTATAAATTTGTTTTAATGTTACCATTAGCTTTTTTTGCAAATGGCTTCCAAATCTATGTTCTCTGGAAGCAATTTAACACTTTTTTATCCTGCCAAGGCTCTTCCTGATTATGACTACCTGTGCCTCTAACCAGCATTCATTCAACCTTCTCTGCTTTTAGGAAAACATTCCCAGCTTCTCCAGTCTACCTACATAGCAGAAGTTGCTCATCCCTGGGAACATTCTATTGAATATCAAAACTGCAGATGCTATAAATCTGAAAATAAAAACTAGACAATCAGGTAATTCTGAAAATATTTAGCGGGTCAGTAAATATCTGTGGAAAAGCCCAGTCACCTGATGGGGCCAGAAAGATCTCTCCCAGAAAAGGAAGTTGGTGAACAGGTATCTCATGTTGGCTGTGGGATCTGATGGGTCAAATAAAGGTTAGTCCAATCAGAATGAAACTGTTTTGTTCAATATATCACAGTATGGTTCTTCTCTGCTGCTACACCAGGCCTTCAGTCCACTGGAAAAATGCCACCAATGTGTTATCTGCAAAGTCCCGCACTGGAAGGATAAGTAAACTAACACCAATCTCCTCTACCAGTTTCAGTTCAGTTTAGTTTATTGTCACGTGTACCAAGGTACAGTGAAAAGCTTTTGTTGCGTGCTAACCAATCAGCTGAAAGACAATACATGATTACTATCGAGCCATTTACAGTATATAGATACATGATAAGGGAATAACATTTAGTTCAAGGTAAAGCCAGTAAAGTCCAATCAAAGATAGTCCGAGGGTCTCCAAGGAGGTAGATAGTAGTCCAGGACTGCTCTCTAGTTGTGTAGGATGATTCAGATGCCTGATAACAGGTATGAAGAAACTATCCCTGAATCTGGAGGTGTGCGTTTTCACACTTCTGCACCTTTTGCCCAATGGGAGAGGCGAGAAGAGGGAGTGGCCAGTGTGTGACTCGCCCTTGATGATGCTGCTAGCCTTGCCGAGGCAGCGTGAGGTATAAATGGAGTAAATGGAAAGGAGGTTGGTTTGCGTGTTGGTCTGGGCTGCGTCCACAATTTGATGCAATTTTTTTGCGGTCATTGATGGAGCTGTTCCCAAACCAAGCCACCGCTAGAATGCTTACCATGCTAACAACATTCTCTCGAACCGTAAACTCCAATCAAGCCCTGTCATGGGTTGAGATTATCAGGCAGACGAAGAAAAAGACTCAAAAATATGCTCAAAGCACCCTGGCAGAAATGCAGCATTCATTGATGCCTGGCAACCTTTAGTTCTTTTAAAATCTTTGTCTTAAGTTTTGTTCTGCTACAACCATTCTTTCTGTTTCAGATTACTATTTTCCAATTTCTGTAACAATAACTGAGCTGTCAAATAGATGAGGTGATAAGTAATAAATTAATTTAGTTATGGAGCCATACAGCACAGAAACAGGCCCTGCAGCCCAACTTGTCCGCACTGACCATGATGGTGATCTAAGCTAGTCCTATTTCCCCGCATTTGGCCCATTTCCATGTATCTGTCCAAATGAGTTATTTGGCTCAAAATCCTTAAAAAATGTCAAGTCTTGGAACGTAAGTACCTAATGTGATGAATAAGGACAGAAAGGGTAGGTACCATATGACACAGATAGAGTGGGGTATTATTTATAAACTTATGAACTTATGGATCGATGCTGAGTCCTTTAGTGGTCGTTATTTATATTCATAGTTTGGATGTGAATAAAGGTGGCATGTAAATTTGCGCATGAAACAAAAAAAATGGTGGTATAGTGGTCAGTGAAGAAATAGTTAGGTTTACAATGGGATTTTAATCATCTGGGTCAATGGGCCAAGGAATGGCAGATTGAGTTTAATTCAGATAAATACGAGGTGTTGTATTTTAGGAAGGCAAACCAGACAGGATTTACATAGTGAATGATAAGGTCCTGAGGAGTGTTGTAGGTGTTGTCAGATTCCATAAAGGTGGCGACACAGGAGGACAGGATTGTGGAAAATTAATCGGTCGGGGTATTGCTTTCAGAGGTCATGCCATCATGTTGCAGCTAGATAAGACGTTGGTAAGGCCATATTTGAGGGCTGTTTTGGTTGTTCTGCTGCAGGAACAATGTCATTAAATTGGAAAATATCCAATCCAAGTATTGATTCATAACAGCAAAGATGCAGTTTACATATATGGTTTATGTATATGGTTCTGCGATCAATTCCTAGGATCTTCTCTTAAGCTTCTAAAAACTTTTATATAAAAGGTCCTCCTTGAATCAAACAACAAAATGCTATTTGTCCAATCTCCAAATTAATGCCCATTCAACAATTACTAGGACTTTCAAGGGCACTAATTTCTCCATTTAAATTATTTTTAAATGAAAAAAAAGATTGAAAACCACTGCCTTGAACTACAGATGAAGGCACTTGGATGTTCCCACCCTCTCCTGGTGACATCGCCTGGAGTATGGAATGTGAAAAGTAATCACCCTTTTCTACTAGTTAACACCTTGTCCTTTCAAGATTGATCAGTGAATATATAATGAATAATATAATCCATTAGAACCTCTCCAAACTTCTATCTTACATTTAGATTCTACTTTGAATGGTTCTATCAAATGGCCTACTCCTGCACCTATTGTCTATTGTCTATTGTCTGATGTAAGCTGGAAGCAGGAACTGGACAAAAGCACCACACCACACAATACAGCACAACATTCCATTTTAGCTTCAGTCCAAGCGCACTATTCATTGCTAAACATTCTGCAATATAACTAACCTGAGAATTGAAGATGCAATCCATTCATTTTTGTGCAAATAAGTCAATGTATTTCAGCAATGTAATTGAAGTTTAATGAAAAAGTGATGGTGTATTAATTCTCCCTACTTATGATGCATGGAAAGTCATCTCCTAACTCTTGGAGACTTCCCAAATACTATTAAAATAATTGATTCTCTCCCTAAATCATCAATAAGGTGAATAAATAATTTTAATCCAGAAACAATTAATCAAATTTAATGAACTTGTTTTTGATTATTAAAAGTTTAATTAAATTATTTCCAGCTGCTTAGAAAGTCAGGTTTAGACTTTAAAAACACCACTTATTAAAGTGAACACAGGAAACTGCAGTAATTAACCAGAGCTTGTAATAACTCACAAGACAGCTAATTATTTCCTCCATTATTAAACTGATTTTGAAATCAACAGCATTCTTTGTGGCGCAGAGCTTGCTGATAATGTTAATCTTTCTAATGAACAAGAAAAACTGAATCCCATCATTTTAATTCAATAATCAACAATAAAGCAATTTTGCAGAAGGAGCTCCGGAAATTAAATGCAAATTAGATACTTGGTCTAGATGCCTTAAATCTCTGTCCCTTAAGCATTTTTTTGGAAGTACTGTATATATAAGTCTGCTCTATTTTCAGGAGGACAAAAAATTAGAAAACTTGTGGAATGATCACAAAGATATTGGATCAAAATCATTCTCATGTGATGCCATTGATGCACATCTAAACAGAGTAGAGGTTAAATGAAATAACAAGTTTGCATTTTAGTAGAATTATTTGTGGAGTAATCTATGTTAACTGATGTGACATTTCATCTCCAAGAGATTTTAAAATTTCCAATTAATAGTTAAAACAATTCCACATTAGTGGTCTTCCATGAAAGCTCAGTGAAATCTGATGCCAGGCCGTCAAAGATTAGGTCCCTGCAGAACCAGTCACACCTCTGTGGAGATTTCCCTATCCTGCGTACACCTGATACAATAGACAATAGACAATAGACAATAGACAATAGGTGCAGGAGTAGGCCATTTGGCCCTTCAAGCCAGCACCGCCATTCAATGTGATCATGGCTGATCATTATGACACCCAGCCATGAGGTTAAACAGTGGTGATTTATTTTTTATGGAAAGCCCAACCAGCCCGATCTCACCTGAGGTCAAGAACTTAGTACTTTATTCAATGCCTACCCAATCCATCATCTATAGTTGTGTCCCCTGCGTAGGTTGATAGCTAGGCTCCAGAGTGGAACACCACAACTTCCAAATTTCCTCCATCTTCTTGTTGTGGATTCAATATATTTCACTACTCCTCTATCACTGGATCAAAATCTTGGAACGCTATACCCAACAGCAACATTAGAATATCTTTACTGCAGGGATAACATTACTTTAAAATTATATCAGGTCTTATTTTAAAGTATGTCATGTATGGACAACAAACGTTAGGCTTACTGGAAATGCTTGTATCTGAATTTTTTTTTTAAGTTGGTAAATTAAGGAACTTAATTAAAATAGTTTAGAAAGAGAAAATAAATTTGATTGTAATATAAAAAGACAAGCTGGCAGCATAATTGGTACATTTATCATGAACTGTTCTTGGTCCTGTATTGTGTATATTAAGAATAGGAGAAAGATATTTCTTGTAACAATGGAAAACCTGATTTTGTTCATTGGTGTGAAACCATAAAGCAGAAGGGAATCAGGATAACAATAAGTTAATAAAGGGGATAAATCAAATCAATTTAACCATGGTCAATATTCATTTTTATAACTGTGGAGTACATAAAACAAATAAAAGTTCAAGACAAATTAAGTCAGATACATTTGACTTTTTCAAATACATTGATGGCTTTGAATTTCTCTTGGTAGATGGGATTAGATCAGGCACACTGTGAGCTGTACATTATACCACATTGTGATAAAGTATTGCGAGTTCAAGCTGAATTTTGCACATATTATGAAGAACTATTATAAAATCGCAAGAGATCATATGAAAAATAGGCAATAGACTTTGGAACAGCCATTACAGGTTGTTAAATTATTCTGCTATTTATTATTATTATTATTATTGCAGATTTTGTGTAGATACAACACAGCAAAACATGCATGTTTCTGAGAATGCAGAAATTGTGAGGGCTTTCTGATATTTCTGTTTACTCTGACCTTTGAATTAAAATAGGCACTACATTTTTCTAGTGTTTCTGAGCAAATGTACTGTAATTATATCACTAACACAGCTACTGAGCAGTTATGTGCATTTAGTGTCTGACCACTTAGTGAGATCCAAAGGATACAACTAACAGCATCAACCTACACACTATCAAAATTCAAGAAGCACTCCCGAAAAACATCTGGAGAATCTTCATTATGGGAAATGTTCCATTATTTACATGGATACCACATTTTAACCTCCACAATTTAACCTCTTTGAAGATTAGCAATAAAACATTGTATCTGTGAGATGCAGCTTTGTATATTAGAATTTGTAAATGCGTGGATTGGTTTTTTTTTATATTGTTATTTAAAATGTTGGTAAAATTCATGCTATTATCTATGTTAGGCAGTACATCTAATACATATTCCTCTCCTCCGCATATCATATTTCATATGACAAATAACTCACCATTACACAGATTTATGTGCAAAGCTGCATTTTATAGGAAAAAATAATTGTATTTATGTGGTTCGAATTTCTAATACCCTTTCCCTGTTAATTTAAAGTTACTTAATTTGATTCATTGGGTAATTTAAGCATCCATGCCATTTTAAAGGAATTACAAGTGCTGGATATTTCAATTCCTGTGAGTAAAAAGGATTTTCTTTTATCAGCAATGTACTTAATTTCTATCAGTTAATTAAGCAATAGCTAATATAATTACACAATTTATGCAGGAAATATAGCTCAGTGTAATCTGTGTGTATCGATCAATCCAATTTATGTTCATCATTCACCCCAACATTCCTCATCTAGCAATATCAATAGAATCATTTATTTTCTTCACTCCAACACACTCTGCAAGTTCCCTTTAAATGCATTTATGTAATTCATCTCAATCAGAGACCATTGAAAAGTATAGCACAGGAATAGCTCTTCGGCCTACAATGTCTATGTTGAACATACTGCCAAGATAAACTAATCTCATTTGCCTACACATTATCCATATCCCACCTGTCGATTCCCTCATAACCCTCCCATCACTTGTAGACTCGAGTTCCAAATTATCATGAGTCTTTAGGTTGACAGGTTGTTTCTGCATTCCCTTTGCATTTCATGGTGATTATCTTACACGTGGCTTCTTTGTTTTTTCTCTTCCCCCAGAAGTGGAGAAACAGGGATTGTCGGCAAATAAATCACTCGGGATGAAACATCGTTCCACTAAATGGGGATTGAGATCAATCAACATGCTGGAGGGTCTCGTCCTGAAACGCACCCATTCCTTCTCTCCAGAGATGCTGCCTGTGCCGCTGAGTTTCTCCAGCTTTTTGTGTCTATCTTCAGTTTAAACCAGCATCTCCAGTTCCTTCTTACATAACATGCCAAGTACACCTGCGCCTTCTGTAGGAAGACCAAGATGAAGGGGAATGCCTGCAGCACCAGACACCATTCCCAACACACCCACACTGACATTGATAACATTCTGGAAGTCCTTACCACCGAGGGCTGTGGAGGCCAAGTCAGTTGACATTTCTAAGGCAGAGATTGACAAATTCTTGATTAGGATAGGTAATAAGGGTTATGGGGAGAAGACACACGAAAATGGGATTAGGAGGCAGAGATCAGCCATGATTGAATGGCAGCGTACACTCAATGGGCCGAATGGCCTAATTCTTCTCCTATAACTTGTGAACTTCTGAAAAGGAGAGTTGAAGGGGACCAGCCTTTCAGTCAGAACTAAAAGGTTTAATAATGGATTTTAAATATCTATGACCCCCAAATGTTTTAATTTATTTTTCAGAATGCTTTTTTTAATTTAAAATTAAAAATACAATTAAAATATTAAAAAGGGGAAATATTTCTGATATTAAACTACGTATTTATTAAAAATGTACTTTCCCCATTCTGCAGGCCAAAGCCCCTGTGAAGTGAATGTAATCTGCAATGTTCCCATGTCTAAGTATTGTTAAAGATGCTGCAGCATCTTGCACTCAGTAAACACTGAACACCAGGAATTCTTAACCCCCAAGATTCATTCACTATGTCTGAGGACCAAATAAGGAGGTGGAAATCGGACTAGACTCTTTCTTTGACAGTATAATTATGTAATTCCTTTTTAGAGAAATACATTTATGCCAACTACTATGGCCGTGTGCTCAGAATCTATGAGGATCAGCTGGCAGAGGTATTCACAGACATCGTTAGGCTCTCACCACTCAATTTTTAGTGCAAGGATGCATTCTCAGTCCCCTACTATACACTCAGAATTGTAGAGCCAAATGTGGCTCTAACTCCATCTTCAAGTTTGCAGATGACACCACAGTGGTGGTCAAGTCACGAACAATGACAAGACAGAGTACAGGAAGGAGATAGAGAACTTAGTAACGTGGTGTCAGGGCAATAACCTCTCCCTCAATGTCAGCAAGATGAAAGAGCTAGTTATTGACTTCAGGAAGAATGTTCCAATTAGTATCAATGGTGGCTAAGTGGAACTACTTGAGAGCTTCACATTCCTTACTGTTAATATTGCCAATGACCTGTCGTGGATCAACCACATTGATGTGGCAGCCACCAATGCACACCAACACCTCTGCATTCTCAGGAGACTGGGGAAATTCGGCATGTATCCAATGGCTGTTACAAACTTCTACATATTCAACATAGAAAGCATTTTGTAGAAACAAGGAACTGCAGATGCTGGTTTACACTTCTTCTTCTTGCGTATGGCGTGCACAGCTTTAAGTTGTATGAAACAGGGCGGACCACGTGAAGGTTGCAATCTTCCACCCCCTGGTTTACACAAAAGGACACAAAGTGCTGGAGAAACTCAGCAGATCAGGCAGCAGATCTAGACAACATGGATAGGTGGTGTTTCAGGCGGAGACCCTTCTTCAGACCGTTCTTTTTTTATAGAAAGCATTCTGTCAGGTTACATCACAGCTTGCTTTAAGAACAGCTCTGCTCAAGACTGCAAGAAATTGCAGAGAGTTGTAGATGTAGCCTAGTCCAGACCAGACTTCAACCATTGCCTGCATCCATACTTCACACTGCAGAGGAAAAATGCCAACAAATTGAAATACTTGTCCCATCCCAGGCATTCCTTCTTAACCCTGCTCCCATCCGGCAGAAGGTACAAAAGCTTGAAAGAAAGCGACACCAGACTCGGGAACAGCATCTTCCCCTCTGTTATCAGGCGTCTCAATGTCCTTCCATAATCTACAGCACCGTCCAATTCTCCTCTACCCCATTATGGACATTGGACTTTTTCTATGAACTGATGTGCTACAATACTGAGCACTATATTCTGCACTCTGTATCTTCCCCTTTGCTTGATCGATTGTACATGAGTTTAACTAAATTGTATTTATGTATAGTATTATCTGATCTGTTTGGATAGTATGCAAAACCCTTTGCTGTAAATCGGTACTTGTGACTATAATAAACCTAAAACAAACATTCAGTCAAACTCATCTCGCATTTATTACAATACAATTTGATCAAGATACATAAGGCAAATTGGCTCATGAGAAAAAAATGGTACACCTATGTTGGATCTTGATGACTGGTGAATACATGAGGAATAATTAGAGAGAATAAGAGCTTGAAAAAATGAGTATAAAAATTAATAATTTTTATTGAATACTTAGTAGAAAAATACTTCACACCGACACTTCAACCAGCACACCAACGCCTCTCCCAGTACACCAACGCCTCTACCACCACACCAACATCTATACTTTCTATGAAGGCTTAGGAAGTTCGGCATGTCCCCAATAACCTTAACTAACCTACAGAAACACTGTAGATAGCTTGTTATCGGATGCATTACAGCCTGCTTTGGGAACAACACCATCCAAGACCCCAAGCAATTGCAGAGCCGAGACCATCACCCAAACCTCCTTTACATTGACTCCATCTGCACCTCATGCTGCCTAGACAAGGCCACCAGCATAATCAAGGACTAGTCACACCCCAGTCACTCCCTCTGCTCCCATCTCCCATTGGGTGGGAGGTACAGAAGTTTGAAAATGCATCTCTCCAGATTCAGGGATTGTTTCTTCCCAGCTGTTATCAAGCAACTGAGCGGTCCTCTCGTCAGATAGATTGTGGTCCTGACTTCCCATCTACCTCTGGAGAATGTTTAACTATCTTTAATCGAGCTTTATCTTGCACTAGATGTTGTATCCTTTATCTCTGCACTGTGGATGACTTGAATGTAATCATGTATAGCCATGTATAGTCTTTCCTTTGACTGCACAGCACGCAAACATAAACTTTTCATTGTACCTTGGTACATGTGACAATAATACACTAAGCTAAAAAATGTGATCCTATAAAAAGTGATAATGTGAATATTGAAAAGAAAGTGAAATATGTTGAGCCAATATTTACAGTAAAACAGGAATCAAGTGAGATCAGAGACAGAGAGAGACTCACCAAAATTAATATCAGCAAAATTACAGAAATGAAGGCAATAATAGCACTCATGTGTACTGGTCCCAAGGACTATGTGTTTCCATCCCCAGAATTTATGAGTATTAAATTAGAACATTGCAGATATCCACCCAAATTTCTCGACGTAAAAACTGTTATCTTACATTGGACATGAGACAAAAGCAAGCATCTGGAGTTAGGTTGCAGAATAGGTATAATTTAATTTTCTGCTGAAACAGACTGAAGGTTCTAAATGCACAACTCCTGCTCCTATCCTCCTAATCTTCAAATACATATTGTTTAATCACTCCCAATTACAAATAGCGCTGAATTGTATTTTTTATCAAACATTTTCTGACAAACATCACAAACCAGAGTAGCTGCAGCAGGGTGGAAAACGTTTTAATAACTTCCAGTTGCTTTTTTTCTCATCCACCTTCTATTGCTCCGATTTTATAACTCTGAATGATTTGTTTTTCTTCCTTTTCGGTCCATATCTTCATCTAAGCCTAGTCCCCCCCCCCCCACCACCTTCTGACAGGGTCAGCTTGCATGTGGCAGGCTCTACATTCTAGCTTGTAACCGGTTCTGAACCTGAACTGTCATTTGCCAACACACTCAACTCTATACTGCTAATAATTACTTATCATCCTTGGAACTCCACATTTCACTAAAATATTTCCCTAAATTGAATTGATAATTTCCTTTAACTGTCAAAGAGACCGGAAACGCAACTTTGGAATTGTTTGCTGTACTGGGATCTGTTGCTCAACTATTTGTATTAAATGTTATGAAATCTTTTGCCAAATCCACATGCAATTACCATGACCATACTTACTCAATCATGAACTTTCTACCGGAGTGAACAAAACATCTCGGATAGTGAATACTTTGCATAACTGGAACTTATAAGGCGATTTCTCCTAACCCTTTATCTCTAGTCTAGTGACGGAACGAGCCTGATTTAATTCTAGGATAACAATCCTCGGCCACGTGACGTCAGCCCGGGAAGGATAAAAGTCTCGGGAAAAGAATTGGAGTCAGAAACCGATCTCTGAGGAGAGAAGACGAACAGACGAGGCATCGACGAGAAAGCAGACAGATAGATAGAAGATGGGCATCTACACAGCTCACTGCTGCGGGCTCTTGCTTGTCTTTCTCCTCCAGGTCCACGCCAGACCCAATGCCCAGCAAAACCTCCAGGTAAGAGAGAGCACTCACTCCTGCTATAAGATTCATTGTTCGTAATATTCACTCTTTCGCTTTGAGCCTTGTGCTATGGTAAAACGTGGATAGTGCAGCGACTGTTCTGTAGCAATGAACTAACTGCAATTTTATTCAATGTTTTCAACATTCGTCAAAGATATGGAGGGGTTACTGTGATTGTTATCTCACTGGCCAGCGTCTTGGTGAAGGGTTAGTTCGGAGCTTGAAGGCTGGGTCACCAGCGCTGGGGGCCGAGCAGAGCATTGGGCTGTGTAATGCTCAGTCTACGGTGAGAAAACGGTGGTCTTATTGACAAGTATTGGCAGATTTCAGCCCAATCTACCCGGTACCGCTGTGGCCGTGCTCTTTCCAGAGATCACGGGGTGTGCTCTGCCCCCCCCCCCCCCCGTCCGTCTGAAACTGTCCTACTTTCCACAACAACAAAAAAAGTTATAGCCAGAAATACTCTTTGGTATTTTCAGTAAAATATGTCATTGTCAATTCTTCTGTCAGAAGTCAAGGACCAATTCTTAAGAGTGGGTCAGAAGGACTCTCCCGCGACAAGAGACGCGCTGGCCCATTGCTTTCATCCAACTCACCTGTACTTTAGAAAGTAGCCTTCTTAACCGCCCATCCCAATAAGGTCTGTCTGTGTATGGCGATCGTTTTCTTGGACGTTCATCTTTGAGTATCACGGCATGTACTTACCATTTGACCATAGCTGAACTATAAGTCTGGCCGTCAGGTGAAAACTGTAGTTGCTCAATCGTGATTTACAACCGAATTTGAAAAAAAGAAAAGGTTTTGAGAGGATTTCAACATATTACATTTCCTATCCAAAAATAGAGATAGTATCAATTTAAGATGAATATTTCAAAAAGTCTTACTTAAAAAGTTCTACATTGGCGGTCATTAAACATCCATATTGAATAACTACATGGTAGTGGGGATAACCCCATTTGATAGATATATTTCAACAGACTCGCCCTACGTTGTTCTGTCATGAATCCATATCCAGTTCTATAATTTATTTCCATGCACTTAATTTAGGTTGTTTAACAAGTTTACGAAGTTGACTCTCCTCATTCCTGTAATTTGCAGGCTTTGACTCAACGACTGGAGGACGTTGAGCGCTTACTGGCTAATGAAGAGGCCGCCGCCGAAGCAGACGACACATCGCCGATCGACACCTCGTTCCATCTGCAAGATGGCCAACGTGAACTGGAAGGACGATGGGACAGGAACTCGCAGGACCTCGAAAGCAGACACACCGTTTCTGATGGTTCCCTGCTTAGAATCCTCCAAGACATTGCCAACGGTCCTCTCAGATCCAGGAGCAGAAGTAAGAAAGGGTCAACACGAGGCTGCTTTGGAATGAAGATGGATAGAATTGGTGCAATGAGTAGCCTGGGATGTTGATCGTGTCACTTTAGGTAAGAGATTTCTAACTGGGCAAGTACCACTCTTCACCGATCACTTTTACTTTACGTTTAAGATGAAAACAGTTACTGGTTGGATGTAATTAACGAAAATTTTGGTTAAAAAAAAAAGGTTACATTTACATCATGTAAAATAAATTTAGTTTCGCAAATTATTAACAGTGGGCCAACTATTGGGAAGTCTAGAATAAAAGTAGGAATATCATAGATCCTGGTACTCCAATCAATTACGTTTGCAACTTGAAGTTGGCTGAAAACAACAGAGAAGGTCGCAGACTCTGGATATAACTGACATTTCACTCCCAACTCAAAGAAAGCTTTCTTCAATGGCAAAGAATGATGTTTATTTCATTAATTCCATTGTTGTCCAGATGCAGAAAGTGAAAGGAGTACACGCAAACGTGCATTTTGTGAAAGGAATGTAAAAGGGAGGTTAAAATACAGTTTTCCCAATTATGCACATGAATTAAAAACCCACTCTATTTGAATCAAATCACGATTAAAACAATCATTCGGTTTTAAATCTGAGGCACATGTGAAATTCACTTTCTCTCTTTTTACCAGGGCTTCAGTGAAAGCGCGGGACTGCGAGAACAACGCACTTTCCACACGTCAAAGTTTACTTCCACAACAGCTCTTTCGACTCGTTTTCTGCCAACCTATTGTACCAGCTCTAGTGACACCGTAGGATGTTTACAAGTTTGATTTTGCTGGCAACCATCCTTAATAGGATCGTGTAAAATGTTTCCGAATTTAATTTGTGTTTGTATGAACAGCTATTTATATTAATTTAAGAGAAATGTATTTATTTTAAACTCATCTGTGTGATGTTCGTCTAACTGTTGGAACGCGAAGTTGGTGCAATTGATGTGGAAGTCAAAATAAGTCAGTAGTTGTAAAATTAACAAGGATACGTTAACACTACATTATTTATTTTATTTGTACTTTTCCATCGATGCTGAATTTTGTTCATGACATCTTCGGCGTGTGAGATATGAAAACAACCTTCATTTACTTTTGGCAAATCGTTACCATTGAAAATCAATGTTGTTTCATGAGGGTGCGGGATAAAGATCAATAGCTTTCCATTTTAAGGTGAGCGTACAATAAAAGCACAAAGCAAAAGAAGGGGTTGATAAAACGTCACCAGTAACAATTGAAACCACGTTATAAATGATAATACTTCCATCCCGGCACCTTAGAAAGTTATGAAGATGCATCGAGCTTGTTGAGGCGACTGCATCTGTGCTTCACGCTGCCTCGGGAAATCAGCCAACATAAGCAATGACCACGCATACATACCACGGTCAATTCCACCTGACAGAAGTCACAGAAGCACCTACCACCAAATTCAAGAAAAGCTCCTTCCCGCCGTTATCAGACTGGTGGACGGACCTCTTCCATGCTGAGGATGTATTCCCGATCTCCCGACCTACCTCGTCGCGGCCCTTGCACTTTTTACCAGTACTTTCTCTGTAGCTGTAACACTATATTCTGCACTCTGTTTCCTTTCTCTTTTTGCACTACCTGTTGTACTCGTGTATGATGTGATTAACCTGGATAGCACTCAGAACAAAGTTTTTCACTGTATCTCAGTACGTTGACAATAAAAAAAACCAATGCCAAAAAATTGACGTGTTGGTTATGTTGTTTTGCATTCCATGTTTGTGAGATAATTAAAGTCCAGCAACAAAAGTAGAGCTTTAGGAACGATTGGTTGTTGGGCACAACATTGCTGACAATGTTATTTATGCTTTGTGCATCTCATATGACTAAATATAATTCAAATATCTCTGTTTATTGGAAGGGGATAGACAAAGAATTTGGAACAATCTCATCCATCAGCAATGGGGCAGAACCTTTCTTGTTGCAATGGTCACTAAATTTGGAACCAGCATTGAAATCTTCATTTGAAAGGAACTTAGAAATACGCTGAGCTCCCGGGGCATTCCTCTTTGCTTTTTATTCTTTAGTAATTAGGTCATCGGTGATAGGAGCAGAATTAGGCCATTTGACACATCAAGTCTACTCCGCCATTCAATCATGGCTGATCTATCCCTCCTAACCCCATTCTCCTGCCTTCTCCCCATAACCCCTGACACCCTAATTCCAGATGCACAACAACTAAAGAGCCTTTGGAATATGAGAAATACTTAATTGGCTATGGAAATATATGTTCCATTCCCTTTCATTTACATATATTAAATGGTCCCATCCAGGAGGAATTAAAATTGTACAAAGCCACAAATTGTGTCCAATAAAGTTACGCAATCGTGTCCTGCAACATATTTGTTGTTGCAATCTATGATTTCAGACCCACCTGCTTGCTCAGAATTAGATTATACGCTTTTAAAACTCAATATAGATACCAGACTTTATCTAATGGGGGCAGAGGTGTGATCTGATTCCAACATTAAATGCCTGCTGACAGGGCAAAAATTTGCAACAGATTACATCATCTAATGCATTTCCCAAATAATCTGGGGCGGAATGTGGTGATTATGTAATGCCCATGGCCACGCATAATGGTCATTCCTCAATATAACACTGGGGAAATTTCTTGCTCGTATAATGATGTTGGCACATTAACCGAATCATTATATTATTGAAGTTTATGACCATATAAGCCATTCAGTGACTGCGAACATTGCAGGCGAAAGGAACTGCATAATTCCATTAGCCTAGCTTTCTCCTCACAACCTTCCTAGGCCATGGACATCAAGTGTTCAACTCAACACTTGTTGAGTTGATAACCGTTTACTACCCTTTCCTTCCTTTTCATATTTAGTTCTAGGCCGTTTCCTCCACTGGGTGAAAACATTGTCTTCCATTACCTGTACAATCTGTGCATTTTAGGTATTGACTCCATTGGTGAAGGGAATAGTTATTTCCTGTTAACTCTACCTAGATTCAAACTCTGGTTCATTATGATTAAACATTTCCCCGCCCTCCTTTGCACTGAAATTTTGAAGTGCAGCAAACAGTAAAGGGGACATTAATCTACCACTCGTCTGCCCATTGACCAAATCTATCCATTTGATCTAAGAACAAATTATATTTGACATTTGTTCAAAGACCAAATTATATTTATATTATGTAACAAATTAATATACCAAATTATATTTGTTCTACCACTTGTCTATCCATTCTGATTAAATTGATCAGAATGGGCAGACTATGGTAGAACAATTGGATAGATTGGTTGAATGGGCAGACCAGTGGAAGAATAAATTAATACCTAGAGTGAAGTTGGAGTAGCATGTTGGATTCTAGAGACACAAGGAACCGCAGATGGTGGAATCTTGAGCAAAACACAAAGTGTTGCTACAACTCAGCAGTTCAGGCAGCATTTGTGGAGAACACCATCAGATGATGCTTCGTGTCGGGACCCTTGTTCAGACTGATTCTGGGATGCATAAAAAGAGGCAGAAAGTAAAGGAAAAGGAAAAAGGGAATCATGACGAACCCCCTATAAACAGAGGTTTAGCAGTGACTGGAATAACTTGGATATATCATTATGGAAATCTTAAGGATATTGAACTCCTTAAGAGCGTGCAAAACTGTTTAACCAGATTGAGTTCATGCGTGAGATATTTCAGCAATGGGTGTTAGAATAGAAAAGCTGGCAAAGAAGGTTGAAAGGAAATATGATAAAGGTATACAGGTGTAATGGTTGGTTGAGCGTAAACATAGGGAAGCTGGTCCTATTGATGATGCCCAAGGATAACATAATGTACCAAACAAATAGATTTAAAGTTTGGCCGAAGTTTTGATTATTCAGCAGATCATAAAGGCCTGGAAATTGCCATCTGTTAGAGTGGTGTAACAATATGAACCAATGTTTATAAAAGGGGATAGGATAAAAACTTGTAAAATAATAATTTTCAAGGCAATGAAAACAAAGTTGGGCGATGGTGCTGTTGTACACTGGTACTGCCATGTGTTTCATGGGCCAATTGACCCTTGTTTGTGCTGTTACAGTTTAACGATTCATTCAAGAAAATGGCATTGGCCTGATGGATGTGTCATTACTGCAAATTTCCATTCATGGAAACACACTTCCACATTTCTTCCATACCCCAATGCTATCTGGTGATCTACAAAGTAGCCATCTTATTTTACCAATGTCAGTGATCTGTGGGTACATTCAAAGTCCCAATTTTCCCTGAATAGTATTCCAGTTATGGTTATCATACTGTGTTATATGATTCTAGTTATATGGAGTATCCTGTGTGTCCTCTAATTTATCTTATTGTTTGTCTATCTTTTTCTGTGATTCCATAAGCTTCTATTATCTGATCATCTCCCACATGTGAATTTGCCAAATTGGTTACATTACTTTGAGAGAGATTCTATTCAAGATGATAGGGGAGAGAGGGTGGTTGCTAATATTCAAATTTATAAATTCAACCTCTAGGTTTTTCAGTACTCTGGTTTGGGAAATCTTCAACAGAAATACAGGCCCCTCATGTTCCAGACCCAGTGCTGAGAAAACAAAAAACATTGAGGTTGGGCAACAGACATGATTGCCTACGTGTGCAAGGAGAATGGGGTTGGTTCAATGATAATGGGGTGGGAGATTGTGGTCCACCCTGCTTCAACAAATGCAATCAACCTGGCGGGCACAAACAGAAGATCAGAACAGGTTGTCTTACAACTTTAGACTGTGTACACCATACGCAAGAAGAAGAAGTTCAATGATAATGACAACATTTCCTAAACTAAAGCAAAGTGGATTTTTGAAAGCATTTCTCCACTCAAGTATATCAGACTACACAAAAATGACTGTGTGTTTTAACTGCCTGACTCATATATGCATAACCGAGAATATGAATTCTAATCCTAACTAAAAGCAGGAAAGAAATGTTCGGTTACAAATGCCCTGACCTGACCTACTGACAGCAAATATAATTCAATTGTCACAGGAGTGCAATGGAGGTCAGCAATGCCAGATTCAGTTCTTTATCTCTGATACAGATGCCATTTTAGTTCTATAGTGCCATCCAATCTTTATATGTGCACGTGATATCTAGAAGCCATATAGGTGAGGATATTGCCTTTTTCTGCAATATGGAAGTATGCAAACGAGAGAACTCATAATATCCATAACTGTTTAATGTGAAGTGATCATCTGAGTCCTTCCCAACAGGATTTCTACATCCTTGACCTCAGGAGAGCTGCAAACAGTACTGTCCTTACCTATTGCCTTGACCGTAAGCTCCTTATGCCTGTGTATCATGTGTTAATCGTACCTCCAAGATAACTTCTAAATTATATTCACTTATAGTATCTGATCTGGTAACTGGGTGCATAAAACTGAGTGACGATATTTTTTCATGTTAACTTTCTTGTTTTTTTACATCAAATGATTGCCACTCTCTATCCATAGAAAGGAAAAGCATAATAGTAAGCTTGAGATGTGAGAATATGAAATAAAATGTGAACATAAATGCTGTAAATCAGAATAGATTACAGGATGAGGATGTCAGGATATGAGAAGTAGGAATAGACGTGATGAAGCTGTCCTCTCCAATATATTCTGCATCACCGCTGACCTCTGTGGCAGCCACCTCAATAATGGATATAACTCTCATAGAAACATGGACAATAGGTGCAGGAGTAGGCCATTCGGCCCTTCGAGCCTGCACAGCCATTCAATATGATCATGGCTGACTATCCAAAATCAGTACCCCATTCCGGCTTTTTCCCCATATCCCTTGATTCCTTCAGCCCTAAGAGCTAAATCTAACTCTCTTGAAAACATCCAGAGATTGGCCTCCACTGACTTCTGTGGCAGAGAATTCCACAGATTCACAACTCTCTGGGTGAAAAAGTTTTTCCTCATCTCAGCCCTAAATGGCCAATCCCTTATTCTTAAACTGTGACCCCTGGTTCTGGACTCCCCCAACCTTGGGAACATTTTTCCTGCATCTGCTCTGTCCAATCCTCTAAGGTCTCACCAGGGCCCTGTACAACTGCAGTAGGACCTCCTTGCTCCTAAACTCAAATCCTCTCACTATGGAGGCCGACATGCCATTAGCTTTCTTCACTGCCTGCTGTACCTGCATGCTTACTTTCAGTGACTGATGCACAAGCACACCCAGGTCTCGTTGCACCTCCCCTTCTCATTATATGACATCATTCAGATAATAATCTGCCTTCCTATTCTTGCCACCAAAGTGGATAACCTCACATTTATCTACATTATACTGCATCTGCCATGCTTCTTCCCACTCACCCAACCTATCCACGTCACCCTGCAGCCTCATAGCATCCTCCTCGCAGCTCACACTGCCACCCAGCTTTGTGTATTCCGCAAACTTAGAGATATTATATTTAATTCCCTTGTCTAAATCATTAATATATATTGTAAACAACTGGGGTCCCAGCACCGAACCTTGCGGCACCCCAGCAGTCACTGCCTGCCATTCTGAAAAGGACCCGTTAATTCCTACTCTTTGCTTCCTGTCTGCCAACCAGTTCTCTATCCACGTTAATACCCTTCCCCCAATACCATGTGCTCTAATTTTGCACACTAATCTTTTGTGTGGGACCTTGTCAAATGTTTTGTTTTTAAGTCCAGATACTCTCCTCTAACATTAAGCCAATGAAGCCAATAAGCATCGCCATTCTGTTGTTGCTATTGGTGACCGTGTCACATTATCCTCGATGGGAAGGTTCGTGGAATGTGTTCGTGTCATTTGTATTCAATGACTGGGGTCTGTGTGAAATGAGACGCGGGTACAACTGTTGGCATTGTGGTAGGGGTGAGAGGACTTGGCTGGGCTACAGGAATGTTTGGAATGTCATGGTTTATGAAGATTATTATTCACAAAATGGGGGATTAAACATGTAATATTATGCCCAGCAACTCTTCCAGTTGTTTGGAGGTGGGATGTGCTACATCTCCACTGACTTTTCATTCTCAGGTGAGATTATTAAAGTGTTTCTTCCATGCCGTGGGCACCACCCCCACAGAGCAACTATTACCATGGGTTATGCCCCTGTCCCACTTAGGAAACCTGAACGGAAACCTCTGGAGACTTTGCGCCCCACCCAAGGTTTCCGTGCGGTTCCCGGAGGTCCCCGGAGGTTTTTGTCAGGTTCCCGGAGGTTTTTTCCATTTTTTGAAATAATCGCCGGAACGTAGAAGAAGCTGAAACCACTTTCGACCATTAGGGAGACTGACAAAAACCTCCGGGAACCGCACGGAAACCTTGGGTGGGGCGCAAAGTCTCCAGAGGTTTCCTAAGTGGGACAGGGGCATAATTGTCATGGTGGATCTGAAGAGTTCTTTCTTTCTCTTACACTGCAACATCCCAAACCCCATCTGAACATTGATGTTGCCCATGAACTTTAGAATGGTTTCTAGTCGGGGTTGTTAGCAAGGTCATATTTTCTTTAGTTGCAGGTACACCTTAATAAACGTTTGCCTCACTTAAACTCATTTCACGGCGCTTATACGGGTATGTGATGAATAAAACTGACTGATTGATATTTGCTCAGAAGACACTTTGCAACTGCTGTTCTGGTGAACATGCCCTGCCAGGTTGATGATGGCTGAAGCCAAGGCAACAGTCGTGAAAATAAGCCCCCAGCAATTTCGGATGGGATCTACTTCGGGTCAAAGTGGCGAAAGTCATTCCATTATTACAATTCAATTCCCCGCCTTCGGGCACGGAGTGGCGCAGCAGGTGGAGCTGCTGCTGCCTCACAGCGCCTGAGTCCCGGGTTTGATTTTGCCTGTGTGGAGTTTGCACGTTCTCCTTGTGGCCACGTAGGTTTCCTCTGAGTGCTCCGGTTTCCTCCCTCGTCCCAATGACGTGCGAGTTAATTGTCCTCTGTAAATCGCCCCCTGGCATGTATAAGAAGTGAGTGATACAGTTGGATAACATAGAACTAGTGTGAACTAGGGTGATCAATAGTCAGCGTGGACTCGGTGGGCCGAAGGAGATTGTTTCCATGCTGCATCTCTCAACTAAACCCTCGTCAGTCTATTCCATGCTGCATCTAAACCCTCGCCAGTCTATTCAGTCTGAAGAAGGTCCCGACCCTTCGCAGATTCTGCCTGGCCCGCTGAGTTCCTCCAGCACATTGTTTTTTTGGCCAGGATTCCAGCATCTGCAGTTCTTTGTGTCTCCAAATAACATTATTGCTTTATTCGACGGCAAATCACACAAACATGATATCGGAAACAACCCGGACATCCCAAATTTGTCCCCGAATCCCCCGGCACCACTCATCTCCCACCTCCCCTCTTGCCTCCATTCGGTTCTGAGCCAATGTTGCCACACGAGCTTAAAAAGTACAGGCTATAGAAGCGTCCCATCCCCATCCTTCCTCATTCCCGTTCTTCTGGAAATGAAAACGGTTCTTACCAACGAGAATACCTCTTACCCACGAGAGGTACAAGACATTGGCGGGGCCACGTTTGAGGTATTGTGTTAAGTTTTGGTCACTCTGTTTTGCTGGACTAGACTGCCCGCGTTACAGGGAGATTTGTGCAGGCTAGGGCTTTATAACATGAAGCGCAGGAGGACGAGGGCTGATCTTATGAAGGTGTATAAGATCATCAGAGGAATAGATAAGGAATATGCACAGAGCCTTTTACCCAGAGTAGGGGAATTAAGGACCAGAGGACATCGGTTTAAGACGAGGGGCGAGAGATTTAATAGGAAGCTGAGGGGCAACATTTTACTCAAAGTGTGGTAGGTCTATGGAACGAGCTGCCGGAGGAGGTAATTGAGGCAGGTACTATCACAATGTTTAAAAAAACATTTGGACCGGTACAAGGATAGGATAGGTTTAGAAGGATGTGGGCTAAAAGAATAACGGCCTGGCTCGCCTCAACGGAGCTGCAGGTCTAAAAGTCATAGGACAGAAGAAGAAGACTAAAAATATGCAGGTGGGATCAATGTAGATAGGGCATGTTGGTCGGCGTGGGCAAGTTGAGCCGACGGACCTGTTTCCACTCTGTATGACTCTCTATGGGAATCGATCAATGTCTATATAAAGTAGTCTGGCCAAAATATTTCCTAGTTTGGATGTAATTTTTAAAAAAAATCAGGTCACAGGTGCCGAGTTGGATGATGTGAAGTTACCAATAAGTTTTTGTTTCTCCAGAAAAAACATTAGATACGATGAGGTCGAAAAGATGGCAAGAAGTCTGCGTTGCCCCCATTGCTGCAGATAACACACATTGACCCCGCATACTCCAACACCCCCGTTCAAATCTCCCAGCCAGACACCAGAATATTGCGCATTTATTTAAAATTAAGAACATTAAGATGCGACACAAACATAACCCACTATCAAACCGCTCAATTGGGCCGTGAACTAAAATCCACTGATATTAATTGAAGTAAACTTTATTCAATAGAAAAATAGAATTCTAAATAAAGTTTCTTTGAGTGTAGCGTTTGGTAGAATTATAATGAAGGGGAGCATGGGAGACTGCACAGAACATTGGTTATCAGCGCTGGCCATCCAATTATCCCCTGTCACGGAGCTGCAGTGTGAATCTACCAAGTTGTGACACAACTCCCGAGACATTCCAACGCGGCTCAGACTTCCACTGTCAATTCTTTAAAAGGTTACAGCGACTGTACGGACTTCCATTGTCACAACTCAAAGTCATTCCACTTATGTGCCTGGTTTAATGAATCCTGGCGCGTCACCCAAACTCGGGTTATCGCACCATCGGCTTATCATCTCGCTAATGAGCCTGGTTTAAATCGCCCTTGCTGGTTCAAAGCCACATGAGTAAATCGCACACTTATTGAGTCTGAAGAAGGGTCCCCCACCCGAAATGTCACCTATCCATGTCCTCCAGAGATGGTGCCTGGCCCACCGAGTTACTCCAACACTTTGTGTAATACACAAACTTCATATAGACGATGGAGCGTATTGAAAGAAAGAGTGATTGAGAAGGAACTGCAGTTGCTGGAAAATCGAAGGTAGACAAAAGTGCTGGAGAAACTCAGCGGGTGCAACAGCATGAAGTCCGAAGAAGGGGTTCTGCCCGAAACTTAGCCTATTCCCTTCGCTCCATAGATGCTGTTGCACCCGCTGAGTTTCTCCAGCACGTTTGTCTACCTTCGAAAGAAAGAGTGAGTCTGATTGGTACATGATTTTCACAACCGTGGTGTATCCCAAAGAGCATCACGATCATTTGTTTGTATTTTCTATCCGTGGCACTTGTAAATACAGACAGGTCAAATCCATACCGAAAACATATTAACGTGGTTCACCAGACTGCAGATGTTGGGATTTGGAGCAAAAAGAAAGGAGAAAACTGCTGGAAGACCAAGTGAAGGGTCCCCTGAAATGTCGATTTCTCCCTCCACTGATACTACTTGACCTACTGAGTCCATCCACCAGCTCTCCTTTTAGTTACTATGTTACACATGTTGACACTATCCACTGTCCCTGTTAGTCCAGATGCCAAATAACATGCCGGGGCGGAGGGAATTTGATTACGACCAATCATTCCCGATCGCTGGTTAAATAAAAATGTTTTTCTTGTGCTGTGTGAAGGGGGTAAAAAGTTCATGCGATAGGAGCAGAATCAGGTCTACTTCGCCATTCAATCATGGCTGATCTATCTTTCCCTCTTAACCCCATTCTCCTGCTTTCTCTCCATAGCCCCTGCCACGCGTACTAATCCAGAATCGATCTATCTCTGCCTTAAAAATATCAATTGACGGTCTCCACAGCCTTCTGTGGCAATGGATTCCACAGGTTCACCACCCTCTGACTAAAGAGCCCGTCACGCGTTGAATTTCTGTGACATCTGTCCCAACTGTTCCTACTACTACACCTGAACGCGGAAAGTGCCGATTTTACACTTTGAACGAGCCTAAAGGTTGAGCATTACTAATGCCTGAGCATAGACAGTGGGCAAAGTTAGCTGATAGTGGGGAATTCCGAGCATGTTGCATTACAATGTAAGAGATACTGGATCCACTAGTGACTAATTGCTGCCTACCTTGTAAGTATTTTGTATTATGAAAACAGCTCAGGTATGTCGAGTTAATTCAACTCCCGAGTAACTTCTCTTAATGAACAACAAAAAATGTCCCTGTGGTAATCGGCGGTCAGGTGAGCATTGAGCCAAGCAATGCGTTCACTTCGACTCACATTTGTCAGGACAGCCCAAAGATCTGGCATTCGCTTGTCCACGATACTCAAAGTGAATTGATTTTAAAGTCTGCTTAAAATGACAATGCTCGCACCTCAGATGGCATCAACTGGCATCGCCACATAAACTAACTCACGTTCATACCATTTCAACTAATGGCAAATGGAAATGTTACCACATTTTCTCTCAGAGAAGTGACGGGGGGGGGGGGGGGGGGGGGGGTGAAGCTTTATTAATAACCAGGGTGGTAATTCGCGGTGGGATGACGTCAGCCAGGAGAGCAATAAAAGGGACCGAGTCTCAGCACAGAACCAGAGCAAAGAGACAGCGAGCGGAGAGTTTGAAGCGCCGAGATCCAATCCAATCAGAAGCTCAGAGATGAGCGGAAACGTGAACTTCTACTGCGGACTCTTGCTTCTGCTCCTCTTCCAGGTTCACGGCAGACCCAGATCCGATGACAGTCTACAGGTAAGATGTCCAACAGTATCTAGGGAACAACAGAGCAAACCAAACTCTGGCCATTGAATCAGTTCCAATGGCTACAGCGGTCTAGACCTCTCCGTAATGGGCGATCCGTGAGATTGGACAAAGCGAGGCCAGTGATGTATTTCGTGCCTCACTGACTGTTGGTGACTAGGTAAAAAACGCCACATTTCAACTGTTGGTCTTGTGCGAGTGAGATTTCGGCAAATCCCTTTCCTATGAACGGAACCGTCTCTCGTAGTAGTGGTCGAGCAGACAGCAATCGTGAACCGATTTCTAGTTAGGAACTGGTGCTTAGGGGGTCGCTTCACACCTAATGAATCGCGACTGAGTTAATCGGCGTTTCAGTGATTTCCAGGTTTTGGAAACTTCAGCTACCTCTCCAGGTAGACGCCATACTTGATATAAATTCCAAGACAAGTCGCAATAGCTTTCCCCTGAGATGGGTAAAGTTTAACGGAGATGTGCGGTGTAAGTTTTTTTAATACAGAGGGTGGTGGGTTGCTGGGACCCGCGGTCAGGGGCGGTGGTGGAGGTAGGTATGATAGTGGTGTTTAAGAGGCACGAAGATGTGCGGAAAATGAGGGATATGTATAACATGCAGGCAGAGGAGATTAGTTTAACTTGGCATCATACGCGGCACAGGCATTGTGGCCAAATGACATGTTTCTGTTCAGTTTTATATTCAACGCGTACAGTGAACAATTAAATCCGGCCTCTCAATCCTTCCTGTTTTCTCTTGTTCCCAGGCTCTGACCAGACTGCTGGAAGATGAATACGGTCACTACTTCACCTCCGAGGACCTGAATAATGAAGCACCCGAGACACCGCCAGCCGCGTCCCTGTCCGATCTCAACGCTGACCAGTCCGATTTGGATCTCCCCTGGGACCGCGAATCCCGGGAGATTGCCAGCCGCCCCATCCTCGCACGAATCCTCCAAGACATCAGCAGCAACCCCCTCCGATTTCGAGGCAGAAGCAAAAAGGGACCATCTCGGGGCTGCTTTGGAGTGAAACTGGATCGAATCGGGGCCATGAGCGGCCTGGGCTGTTAGCGACTTGCGTAGAGGTAAGTGGGGCACTGCGAGATATCCTCGGGAAGCATGTCGCCAATTGGGAAAGCAAATATACGCCGTTCAGTGTAAATAAGTTGGCTGTTTTCCGGCTACAGCGGGAAAGGATCGCTTAAATTATTTAACTTGAACTGCAGCTCTTTAGTAATGTACAACTGGTTTACGAAAGAGTGTGCCGCTCTCGTCTCATTTGAAGGGCATTCAATCAATGAATTTTCAGTAAATAATCACAATTTATTCCCCACAATTCGGAGCAAAACATTGCAAACCTACCTTAAACTTCCATTTCAGCACCTTGGACACATCCCTTCAGCCTGTCCGACCCCCGTTTCCCGCTTCCCACCCACGATCACCACCGCCCATTCCCTCATATCCTCTCCTAACGCATCGCCTGATTACTTTTAATTCGTAAATATTCTTTACCTGAAGGATAGAAGCCCTGGCAAAACAACCTCCATTAAAAGTAACACTTTCTTGAACCGCCTGCTACCTACTACTAATCCTACTGCCATCTCTCTCTCTCTCTCTCTCTCTCTCTCTCTCTCTCTCTCTCTATTCGTACAATCTGCTTATTATTGCTATCCTTAATGACATAACCAGTTCCCTCTCACTTAGTGTAGATACAAGAAACTTTAAATGCTGACTTTTAGTGGGAAAGAAAGCTTATCCCAGTGAATCCCATCACCTATTAACACAAGACAAAAAATACTGGAGAAACTCAGCGGGTGAGGCAGCATCTATGGAGCGAAGGAATGGGTGACGTTTCGGGTCTGAAGAAGTGTCTAGACCCCAAACGTCACCTATCCCTTCGCTCCATGGACGCTGCCACACACGCTGAGTTTTTCCAGCATTTTTGTCTACCTTCGATTGTTCCAGCATCTGCAGTTCCTTCTTAAACCTATTAATACAAAGTTGCTAAATCAATATTAGTATGGTGCGTGTTAATTCCTATGTTAGATTTGTACTGTGGGCATTGGCTCCTTAACTCACACAGTTGACTTTTCTCTCCCATTCCCAGGGTCTGACTCCAAGAGCAACACTGCCGGCACCGCCTGCTCATCAATCTCCCCGCATTCAGTTCACTCTTCCGACCTTTTGCTCCACTATCTCCGACCGATGGCGAGTAGCTTCCCACCTGTAGACTGTTTACAAGCTGGGATTTAATCCTTAATGTACATACAGTGTCAGCTGCTATTTAAACAATATTTAATTCTATTTATATTAATTATGAAACTATTTATTTGTAACGTGTTTGATTTTCTGTTGCTATGGCACTGACGGTCAGTCACTTGCTGCGAGCTCTGGTGCAGATTAAACAAAGCCATCAGTTGAGTTGTTCGTTTCAGTCAATGTTGACACAGTGTGCGTGGAACCCATTGCAGAATAAAATTTAAAGGAAACTTGCTCTTGGATTATTTTTAGTCTGTCATTTCAAGTGCTTAACCTCCTCAGGATTCCGTTTCAGATTATTTCACACTTTTGCCTTTTCGTCAATTGTAAATGTCAGCACCTTGGCATTACATTTCCTGCCACTTTAGTTCACAAAGTAAAGCTGTGAGACAAAGTGCTGGAGTAACTCGGCGGGCCAGGCAGCATGGGTGGAGGAATGGATAGGGGACGTTTTGCGTTGTGACTGAAGCTACTGGGTTCCTTACTCAAGGCCCGACCCGCGGGGTCCATCCGGCTTGTTACCTCGCCAAATGCGCGGGCAACTGCGGGCCGGGCCTGCAAAGGGGAGCGCTGGACCGGTTGGGAGGGAGAGCTCTGCTCCTGCCCCGGGAGAAGGCTCCGACCCCGACACCGAGAGGACATGGGCTGCGGGCCGGGCTCGCAGGGAGGAGCCAGCCCCACGACGTGTCCATGAATGAGTCCCAGAACATGATGAATGGTTGTCCACTTTGCTTTGTACCTTCTGACCCTTGGTCACAAGTCCTGGACGTTACCGACGCCCCGGACTCAAGGCGCCCACTGACCAGACACCGGCCTCACTTCGCACAGCTGCCGGCCACACGGCCCCGCGGCCCCGCCCGCGAACCCGAGCCCATCGTGTTTCCCGCCTCCCAGTCACCTTTTGATTCCCACCAACATCTCTGCAAATCCTCTGCTCGATTCCCACTGACTGTGGTGCAACAGGCCGTTGTGCAGCGAGTCATAACCACATCGCCATATAAAGCTGGACCATTAAAATAAAATGCTCTCGGCCTCCGCCAGTTGGTGGAGCCGTTGCCTCACAGCGCCAGAGACCCGGGGTCGATCCGGACTGACCTCGGTCGCTGTCGGTGTGGAGTTTGTACTTTCTCCCTGTGACAGCGTGGGTTTCCTCCCACATCCCAAAGACGGGCGAGTTTGCAGGTTAATTGGCTTCGGTAAATTGCTCCATGGAGTGGATAAGAAAGCGGGAGAACCTAAAACTACTGTGAGCAGGTGATCGATGGTCAGCGTGGACTCGGTGGGTCGAAGGGCCCGTTTCCGGTCTGCATCGTTCAATCAGTCAAGTCCAGCCAACATCTGTTGAACATCGCACGTCTGCCAACTGTGGTGGCCAATACTGAAAGCAATATTCATACATAGCTTACACTATATTCCATAATAACGGTGTCTTACATTTTTGGCCCCAGCCAGTGAAGCTAACATCTCAGTTGCCTTATTCAACACCCAATCTACATTTGCTGTAACTTTCCTGAACTTGCTCATTAAGGTCCCCTCTGTTCCTCAATGCTCCTAAGATTTTACTATTAATTTATGCATACCTTGCCATTACTAATCCTTCCCAAAGGATTACATTTGTATCCACCTTTAAAGATATATCAACTGCCTCTTGCAACAATGATCCTGGTCGCTATTATATCAACACCACCAATTTTTTTTATCTCCTCAGCACCTTCAATTTAATACAAATGTACAAAACATACATAAAAAAATCAGAATTGAATGTAAAAGCATATTCCTGTGGTACACCACTGGCAACAGGCTTCCCATCACCAAGTCAATTTTGTATCCAATTTACCAACTTGCTCTGGACCACATGGTCTTTAACCTTTTGTACCAGTCTTTAATCGTGGACTTTGTGAAAGGGGCCCTATGAATTCCATGTGAGTTATAACAGCACTGATTTCATCAAGACATTTATTACGTCAAATTGAGCAAACAATTTGACTGCCCTAACAAAGTCAGGCTATCATTGATGAAACCCTGTCTTTCCCAGCGTGGACTAATCCTACCCATCAGTAATTCATCAACTACTTATTTTGGCAGTGAGTTCCATGTACCCACCATCCTCTGTGAATCTTTCCCCTCATTAAATCAATGCCCTTGGTTCTTGATTATCCTCCTCTGGAAAAAAAAGTGTGCACTCACTATTTATTCCCCTCATGATTTTGTACACCTCTATAACATCACCCTTTACCCTCCTGCACTCCAAGGAATAAAGTCCTAGCCTGTCCAGCTTTTCCCACTAGCTCATATCCTCAATCTTCTTAAATGATCTCTGTAATCTTTACAGCTTCATGGCATCTTTCCGACAGCAGGGTGACCAAAACTGAAGACAACACTCCAACTTCAGCCCCACTACTCTGAGTGCTGTCATTTGAAGAGAGCAGAAATATGGTGTTCAAACCAAGACTGGATCAGCCCCGATCTTAAGGAATGGTGGAGCCGGCTCAAGGAACTACCATGTGTACTTCTGCTGAGTTCTTAACATATTTACAAATGGCTTGGATGAAGAAATAGAGTTGTATATTCATCTTTGCAGGTTGCACTTTTTAACAGTAATAAAGAAGGAGTTGCATACAAGTCAGAGTACATAAGAATAACAGACTGGCTTCCAAAGGACACGAGTGAACAAGGTTTGTTTTTTAATTAATAACCCACTAGTTTTGTAGATTCCAGATTAACTGAATTTAGATTGAAAGTTCACCATGGTGGGTATTGGATGTCTGATTCTCAATCCAGTCGTCCGTATTACGAGCCTGGCAAATTAAGGAAAATGTTTAAAAGAGAACATGGGATTCTGGGTGTCATAAATGTAGGTAGAGCTCATGAGCAAAGTCAACATGAGCCTTCACCAACTACTAATTTAACCAGAATTGGAGATGTTTTTTGCAATCTTCTGAACTCCAAGAGCAATCATGTAGAGTTTATGCTATTTGTACGGTCCAAGGAACTAGAGTATCTAGAAATCCCTATAACATCCACTCAATACTTCAGAAATCCTCGATGTGTGGAAAATAAAAATTCTGAACCGACACCCCCAACACCACAAATGGGAATGTTTTATTTTACTGTCACCTAATCTTAAAAATAAAAGATACGATCAGAACATTTAAAAACATGGAATAAAAAAAAAGAGAATTACATTAGACTTCAGAAGCATTCTGATGTGAAACAATTAATGCATAAAATAATAAGTGCAAACACAACAATATAATATTCTGGTGGCAGCAACTTAATATCCATCATTCTGAGTATTCAAGGCTTTACAGATAATTGTAACATGGGTAGAGTAAGGAACCCAGGGCTGCCTTACTCACCAGGAAGTCATTTTTTGCATTCTTTGAAATGCTGCAAACCTGAAGATTCAGGAACCGTTTTCAGCCATTGCAAATGTTAATGAATTACTGGAACCTGGCATGAAGACACATTCGATTCCAGTGCTACGTGGTAAGTGAATGGATGGAGGGTAGGTGATGCCGTCAATGGGGGCAACAGTTAGACAATCCAAAGTTATGCTGCAACTTTGGGTGTCTGTGAAAATTAGGGGGATTTTGTGGAGGGGTGTTGTAACTAGGTGCTGACATGACAAATCTATAGAAAGTAGATCCAGCCTAATTTAAGCATCTCAAAACAGTGTTAAAAATAAAGTTATTCTCTGGCTCAGAAACCAGGCTGGGATTCACCCAAATAACCCAGGTTCCAAGCAGGACACTGGTATTCTACATTGCCCCATATCAAAAAACAGAACTGCTTTGTAATAAGCAGCAGTAATCATCCGGACCCATTATTAATGATATTTTGCTTTTGATTCTTGCAGATGGCCCAAAGCTCACACACCATAAGTATATCTGAAACATGAAAATGTAAATACTGTTGGTACCAATGGCTATTTTTACACGGTACAGATCCCATAAGGACCACACAATAAACTTGTATCAAAATGATGATAGGTGACAATCATGTCAGATTAAGTGCAATGAACATACTGAAAATAAAACTTAAGACTTCTAATAAAAACACATAAAGGTCCCAAATTACTATTAAATTTCTATAATCAAAGACAAAAAAACCCTATTTAAAAAAAACAGAATTTAAAAAGGAATTGAGAACAATAACCTTTGTGTGGCATCTCAAATTTTCCCTTTCATTTTATGATCCAGCAGCTCAGAGGTTTCCTTTGTGTGGTTTAACCTTTCATTGGTCCAGTTAATTTTTCAATTGGCATTGTCTTTCAGTTGTAGAAAACAGAAGAATAGCCCTGCCTCGATACTCTCGCAAACCTCACTTCCCTTAAACTAATGGAGGTGATTGTGGAGGCTCAGCTCAAACAGTAGCACCAGCCAAGACAGAGTGGCAGAGATGGTCGAAGCACTAGCTTCCTTCACACAAAACATCAACCAGCAGCTCCCTTTTCTCACTTATTTCCAGCAATTTTAGTTGTATTATTTAGCACATTAACAGTTAATTTATCTTCCATCACCTTAGCCCCTCTTCTCCTTCACGGCAAAGGAGAACTCTGTTACAATTACAACTATAACCAAAAATAATAAATTAATTCCAATGTAGTGCTAAAATGCAAGACTTTACTTGCATGTATTATGTTATAACTTGATGTCCAGCTCCACCAACTGCTTGACCATGGAAATTACAGTAATCTGTCATGGTAACTAACAAAATAAATTTATCCGACCACAATTTTAATATATTAAAATCATGAGGCCCTTTGGCCAAACACATCCAAGCCAACCAAGAGCCCCATCTAAGCTAGTTCCATTCACCCACGTTTGGATTATTTCCCTCTAAACCTTTCCAATCCATGTATCTGTTTAAATGTATTTTAAATATTATGGTATCTGTCCCAACTGTTTCCTCTTGCAGCTCATTCCATATATCTACCCACTCTGTATGAAAAACATTGCCCCTCAGGTTCTTAGTAAATATTCCCCCTCACCTTAAACCTAAGCCCTATGTTCTTGATTTCCACAACTCTCAGGGAAAAACTGTGCATTCACCCAGTATGTTCCCCTCATGATAAGATCACCCCTTAAAGCTCCAAGAAATAAACTCCTAGCCTGCATTACGTCTCCCTAGTCCTGGCAACATCCTCACAAATCTTTTCTGCACTCTTTCCAGCTAAATTATGTATTTTCTAAAGCAGGGGTATCAAAACTAAACACAATACTTCATGTGCAGTCTCACCGACACATTGTACAACTAAAACAACTTCTATCCTCACTACCCTAACTGATGAAGGCCAATATTTGTCAATAGACAATAAACAATAGACAATAGGTGCAGGAGTAGGCCATTTGGTCCTTCGAGCCAGCACCGCCATTTAATGTGATCATGGCTGATCATCAACAATCAGTACCCCATTTGTCACCACCCTATCTACCTGTGATGCCACTTTCAGGGATCTATGTACTTATACACCTGGATCGCTCAGCACTGCAACAATCCCCAGAGCCCTACTGTTCACTGTGAAGGAAGGGCCCAGGTTCGATTTCCCAAACTGCAACACCTCACACTTATCTGAAATAAACTCCATTTGCCATTCCTTAACCCACTTGCACAGCTGATCAAGATCCTGCTGTAACTCTTAATCCCCACCATCACTGTCTAAGATTTCATCTACTTTAGTATCATTTGCAACCTGTCACTTCTTTGGCCAGATTTCAGTAATGGCTCTAACGTCCCAGCCACACCGAGTTCATCTTCCTTAACCGTCAGGCCCCTGCATTGAAATAAATGCAATTTAATCCAACAGTTTTTCATCGTTCCCTGCCTTGCTCCTGTTTATCTTGTCCACTGATCTTGCCTTCTGTATTGACTTCCAGCCTCCCACCTGCCTCACTACTGCATTGGACCTATCCCCGTGCCAATCTAGTTTAAACCTTCCCAAGTAGCTCTAATAAACTAGCCCACAAGGATATTGGTCCCCTTCCAGTTAAGGTGCAACCCATCCTTGTGCAGGTTACCTTTGCCCCCAAAGTGAGCCCAATGGTCTAAAAATCTAATCCCGTTCCAACTCCTCAGCTACATATACATCTGACCTATCTTTCCAATCCTACCCTCAATGGCACGTGGCACTGGGAGTAATCTGGAAATCACTGCACTTGTCTTTTTTAATCCTTTGCTTAGTTCTCTATATTCAATCTACCCATTTCATATCTTTTCCTACCCATGTAATTTGTCAAATTTACACAGTAGTTTCTGCCTACTCCTTTTACATCCACTTGCTGTCTGTACCCAATGCATGACCACCTCATCATAACACCTACCAAATATGTTCTAATTCTCCTAGATAATAGTGAGGTTGTCCAGTAACAGCTCCAGACCCAAAAGTGTGGTCCTCAGAGATACCGTAAGTTTCCCTGACTTCCAACATCCTGCAGGAGGAGCATATGTGCCCTAAATGCCATATCTACTGTACTAACAAGGAAGAGTTACACAAAATATAACATTGTGCACTGTCTTGCCGACAGCCTCTCCTCAGCCTCCTCACAGAAGCCTCACAAGTCAATACCTTCAACAAATCATTGCACCTCAACACAGCCTCTCCCATTATGGCCACTCCGCGAGTACCTGCCTTCCTTTTATACACCACTAGGAGCAGTCACTCCAGGATGTTGACTGCTGCCTTTTAAAATTCCTGTGCTGTTCCACCTCCTCTCAGCTGCTCAAATGAAACGTGCGTTGAGGGATTTTCTTAAAATCTTAGCCAAATGACTAGCTAATTCGCTCACCCTCGTCAGAACAGAACAGAACATAAAACTTGCCATTTAAAATCCCTTAATAACAGGGGCCAAGAATCACAAAAATCCAGCCATAGTTTTTATTGATCTCAATAGTGTTAAAACTCTTGGCAGGATGGGGGTTGATATGAACATGGATACTTTTATTGAACATGCAAAAATTAGGACTGGGAGCATTCTTATTTAGGGTGAAGCAGGGTGACCCACTTTCCTCCATGTTATTTAATATTGTTATGACATTATATTATGCTCTTGGAATACAGATGGCTCAGGTTTGAACCTTGGGTCAGAGAATATCTTCAATAATGCCCGTACTTTCGCTGGTGTTGTCGCCCTTGTGAGTGATTCTCACAAGGGCATGGAGAACCCTGGAGAATGTTAACAGAAAGACAGTCCTAAGGTAAATATCAATAAGACATCCACTTTTTACATGGTCAACTCTCGCTCCATTTAACTGGAAACTGTATTACGAGAATTTACTGTCTGTGTTTTATTATAAACCTAACCCCTGAGACTGTGCAAGCGACAAATTTATCAGAAGTACATTATTCAGTTAATTCACAAATTTAGTGTTAAAAACAAACTGACAGAAATATCAATCTATTTCTCAATAATTCCATTAGCAAATTGTTGAAAACACAAATTGCTGGAGGGACTCAGTGGGCCAGGCAGCATCTGTGGAGGGGATGTCCAGGCAATGTTTCAGTTCGGGACCCTTCTTCAGACTGGAGACCAAAGTCTAAAGAAGTGTCCTGACCCAAAATGTTGCCTGTCCATTCTCTCCACAGATGCTGCCTGACCCAGAGATCCTCCAGCACTTTGTGTTTTGCACATTATTCCAGATTCTGCAGTTCCTTGTGTTTCCATTAGTAAATTACTGTATAGTGCTTCATGTTTTGAGACATCCTTTTGATACTATTGACTATGAGAAAATGCAGCGTCAACCATCTCCCAAATACCACAGTGTTCAATTGACTGCCCTTGTGACAAAATTTTCAGGCCTGAGGGAGGTCCAAACTGTAGTAATTTACCTCAGAACAAATCATTCCCTTTCACTGCTGCCTGCCTCACTTGAGAACAAACTAGCTCCACAATAACATTCAGCCATGGAAACATTTAGTGATCATGACAGAAGCCTCCTTGTGGCAATCCCTGGAAGCGACGACGTGATGCACTCTGTGACACATCGGGCGACAATTCTGTCAACATGTTGGACGACGACTGAAGCCAACAGCGAGCTACGTCGTCTGACACACGAGCGAACGAACGAGCCACGGACTGAACAGATAAGCAATGCTGCAAACTATATAGGCTAACGACTGGGGACCTAAACCCTTCAGCAATTGTTCATGAACAGATGGATGAGAGGACTGATGCCAAAGAATGTCCTGCCTTTTCAGGTGGCCTTGAAAATCATTGCCTTTGCAATGCGAGGCAGAGGCGTCGTAAATGTTGCACCATGAAGGCGAGAATTAGATTGTCATGTTGTGGTGTCGCAGTTTCATCAATAGAAAATCGTGGCTCAAATTATGTCTTGTGATGATTCCAACAATCTAAAGGAAAGAAAAATTGAAATTTTGGTAAGATTTCTAACTGCTCAAGCACACACAAAGTTGCAGAAACTGCCTTGCCTCTCATCTTCCCTTTCTTTATCCAGTGAGATTCTTTAAAAAAAAAAACATATTTTTCTTTTAAACACATGCCTATTTGCATAATCTTGTAAACTGATATCCTTAAGGTCGCTTGAGGAAATACCCCAACATTCTACCCAAATTCCTGTAGGAAATTTGAGGAAAACCAATGATTGTGTCCTTTCAGAGTGGGATTTCAGCATCTCCATAGACAAATGGACATACCTCCACTGAAATCTCTCAGACCACTCACCCAGTTGCCTTCCCCAAATGCTGAACCACTAAACACCACCAATCTTTAGCTTCACCCGACCCCCTAACTGACCCATTTCCCAGTACAATTCCCACCGATCCTACATATAATCAGGAAACCCATTGTCCCCAACTCACCTCTCCTACAGCATTGACCACTGGTAGGTGCCTCAGTCCCATGGTACGAAACAGGTTGAAGACCTGAGACACGTGTGTGCTTGGCGAGACTGTATATGGACAAGGATTCATGTACGGTGTGATATCCTATTGCAGAGAAGATAACTAGTTCAAAATAGATATCTGACAATCAGGGACAGCCATTTGTAAACCGTTGTCCAACATATTACCAGCTTTGGCACAAGATGCAAACCTGCTACTGTTCCAACTCATGTTATGACTTTTTAAACAACCATTAACCCAAAAAAAAAAACTCTGCTGGAGGAACTCAGTGCGTCCAGCAGAATCTTTGGTGGGAGCGGGGGTGGAAAAGAAGGAATTGTTGATATTGACATTCTGCAAGAGGGAAGGATGCCTGGTTATAGAGATTAACTAAAATATCTCAAGGAAGTTTTCTTGCCCAAAGGGATTAAGAGATCCAACACAAAATGATGTTGAGGATTAGATGGGTAGATCTGATAAATCAACAAGGATCCTGGTGGATAAGACAATGCCATTCAATGTGACTGTAGCCATTCCATGGCAGATTAATTTCACAAGTCCTGACCATGACAGGAGGAAAGGAGGGCTCCACCAGCGCCAGGAGGGGAGAGAAAGGTTACAGAGCATGCATATCTGAGCTGAAATGACTATGCATTACTGGGAGAGCCATGAAAAGGGAATTACCTACTTCCCCAATAGGTCAGACTTTGTGCTAATCATATGATGGGGACCACAGCATTCTTAAACACGAGGGGTAATTTACAGAGGCCAATTAACCAACAAACCCACACATCTTTGGGATGAGGGAGGAAACCGGAGCATCCGGAAGAAACCCATATGGTTACAGGGAAAACATACAAACTCTACTGAAAATCAGAATCAAACCTGGGTGTCTGGCATTGTGAGGCAGCAGCTTCACTAGCTGAACCAAGGATGCTGAAGCAGGGTACAAATGTTCTGGTTGATTACATTCTCATAGAGATTAACAAGGGGGTGGGAGATTGCAACTTCACGTGGTCCGCCCTGTTTCGACAAATGCAATCAACCCGGCGTGCACAATCAAACAAGATCAAATAGAACAAGTTGTCCGACAACTTTAGGCTGTGCACGCCATACGCAAGAAGAAGAAGAAGAAGAAGAGATTAACAATAAAGATGGGTGGATAGGAGTGATGTCAGAATGAGGTCCCAGCAGCCATTTTCAACCAATCTATTGTTTCTTACAAGCTCATCTCTCCCCACACTTTTGTAAAATATTTTTATTAGAAGTAATTACATATTAAGAAAAAATATAAAGTCAAAGAGAAACAAAAATAAATTATTATCGTCACATACATTCTTAATATTTTTAAAATTTACAATCAATCTTATTTGTACTTCTATAATTTTTTTATTTTATAACAGTAGGAAATAAAGATAGATAGTAAAAAGAAAAAGAGGGAAAAAAAGAGATAAACTAATTGAGTGGAATATTAAGTAAGATAGTCTTCATTGGAGATATATTCATGATCTATTGTATATAATTTTTCATCTATTCCTTCATTCAGGCTTCAGTCATGGCCTCGAACCGGACCATCTTAACCCTTTAAATATTCAATAAATGGAGACCATATTCCTCTGAATTGATCTAACCTGTCCATTAGGACAAGTCTTAATCGTTCCAGATGAAGTGTCTCCGACATTTCTGTAATCCACATTTTGATTGTAGGGAATATGGGACCTTTCCAAAATCTTAATATTAATTTTTTACCAATTATTAAACTATAACCAATAAAAATTATTGTTGTGTTGTTAGTATCTGATCCGTTTCTAATATTCCCAATATAATTAATTTTGAGTCTGGAATTAAATTTGCATTAACTACATTTGAGATTATCTTAAAAATTTCTATCCAAAAATGAGTAATTTTTATACATTTTGTGAATGAATGCATTAAATTAGCTTCTAATTGTTGACACATCACATATTGCGGACATATTTGAGAAAATTCTATTTAATTTGGACTTTGAGAGATGTAATCTATGTATAACTTTAAATTGTATCAAGGAGTGTCTAGCATTTAATGAACAGTGGTGTATATATTGTAAACTTTCATTCCATACTTCTCTATTGATTACTTGACCTAGTTCATTTTCCCATGCTTGTCTATATTTATCCTTATTTGGTAAATCATTTTCCAATAAAATATTATAAATATATATTAATTGTTCTGTATTCGGATGTTTATTTAAACATTCATCTAAAATTTCTGTCTTTCTATTCCTAAAATCTAGTGTATTTGATTTAACATAATCTCTAATTTGTAGATATCGAAAATATTCCTTAAAATGTAATCCATAATTTTGTCGTTGTTCCTGAAATGGGAGAAATAAATTTTCCCTGTAGAGATCACCAATCTTATTTATTCCATAGTTCTTCCATTTTAAGAAACCTTTGTCCATCAATGAAGGTTTAAAAGAAATATTATTTACTATTGGAAGAGCTAGTGGTGCATTCTGTAATTTTAATGTTTTTTTTATAATTGTTTCCAAATACGTATTCCACTTTCTATTATTGGGTTTCCTCTATAAGTTTTCTTATGTATTGTAGTATTAGCAAATACAATCAAACTAATTTCAAAAGGTAAACAGTCTTCTTTTTCAATTTTTAACCAATTTGGTTGTTTATCTAGTTCTCCCAACCAGAAATTCATATTTTTTATATTAACTGCCCAATAATAAAACATAAATTTAGGCAATGCAAAGCCACCATTTATTTTTGATTTACATAAATGCTTTTTAATTATTCTATGATTCTTATAATCCTAAATAAAATTGGTAACCATAAAGTACAGTTTCTTAAAAAAAAATTTAGGAAGATATATCGGGATCATTTGAAACAAATATAGTAATTGTGGAAGAAAATTCATTTTTATCGCATTAATCTTACCTAGCATTGAAATAGGTAATGTTTTCCAATATTGAATATTCTTAGATAATTTATTCAATAATGGTAGAAAATTAGATTTAAATAAAGAATCATATCTTTTTGATACATAAATTCAAAGATATTTATTTTTTTCATTTGCAATCTTAAAAGGACATTGTTGTAATATATGTAAATTATTTCCCATTATTGGCATAAGTTCACTTTTATTCCAATTAATTCTATATCCTGAAAACGATCCAAATTGAATTATTAAATCTAACAAGTTAGGGATACTAATTTCTGGTTTTGTGATATAAAGTAATACATCATCTGCGTACAAAGAGATTTTATTTTCAGTTTCCTTAGTTTCATATCCATATATTTCAGGGTGTGATCTCACAGATTTTGCTAATGGTTCTATTGCAAGTGCAAACAATAGTGAAGATAAAGGGCAACCTTGTCTGCAGCCTCGGAATAAGTTAAATTTAGTTGTTAGCACTTGGTTTATTAATATTCTAGCTGTTGGCCTAGTATATAGTAATTTAACCCATGTTATAAAGTTCTCTCCCAATTGAAAAAATTCCATAACCGAAAATAAATAAGACCATTCAATCTGATCAAAAGCTTTCTCTGCATCCAACAGAATAATTGATAAATCCTTATTAATGTTTCTTTTCAAATATATAATATTAAATAATCATCTCAGATTGTTTGAAGAGTATCATTTTGGTATAAATCCTGTTTGATCTGAATGAATTAGTTTATTAATCACTTTGTTTAGTCTTTGTGCTAATATTTTTGTTAATATTTTTTGATCAGTATTTAAAAGAGATATAGCTCTATATGACCCTGGGTCGTCAAGATTTTGATCTAATTTAGGTATAAGGGTTATAATAGATTCATTGAATGATTCTGGTAATTTCTGTTGTGTATAAATGTGTTCATATAGTGTCTTCAAACGTGGAGCTATCCTATCATAAAATATTTTATAAAATTCTGCTCCAATACCATCTGGCCCTGGAGTTTTACCATTTTTTAATGATCTAATAGTTTCTTCAATTTCTTTAGTAGTTATTTCGACATTTAATAATTCCCTATCTTCTAAATCCAATCCATTTAGATTACAATTTTTTTTAAATGTTTCTACTCCTATTCGATTTTCTTTTGTTTTAGCTGAATATAATTTTTTATAATGGCATTCTCTGTATCTAATTGTTTAATCTCTCTTTCCAATGCCTGTTGTACCTTCCGATTCTCTTTATTATAAAATGCTTGAGAAGACATCAAAATTCCCCGAACATACGCCTTAAAAGTTTCCCATAAGAGGGATGATGATATTTCTGGTGTATCGTTTGTTTCAAAGAACATCTTAATCTGTTTTGTAATATATTCTTGAGTTATTTTGTCCTTTAATATTTGTGGATTAAATCTCCATTGACCTTGTTTTTCCATTTTACCCGTTATTTTCATCTTAAAAGTTAAAGGTGCATGATCTGAAATTATAATATTATGATATTTTGGATTATACGTAAGTGGGATAAGTTTTAAATCTACCAGAAAATAATCTATTCTTGAATAAGTTTTATGCACGGCTGAGTAAAATGAGTATTCTCGTCCTGTTGGATTTTGCAATCTCCATACATCTTTAATATTACTGGTGTCTATATATGCATTTATTAACTCACTGGAATGTGATTTAAGTTTTCGTTGTTTTGATGATCTATCCAAATAAGGATCAAGTGTGCAGTTTAAATCTCCTCCAATTATTAGATTGTGTTGTGATAATTTAGGGATTGTATTAAATAATTTTTTTTTAAACCGCGGACTATCAAAATTTGGGCCGTATACATTGACAAAAATCACTTTTTGTGTATATAATTCTCCTATTACAATAATATATCTACCGTCACTATCAGTTATTATTGAAGTATGTTTAAATGCAGAGCCTTTACGAATTAATATTGCTACACCTCTAGATTTGTGTGTAAAAGAGTGATATACTTTATCAATCCATTTGGCTTTTAATCTATGTTCTGCCTCTTTTTTAAGCATGTATCTTGGATAAACGCAACATCTATTTTAAGTGCTTTTAAATGTGCTAATACCTTACCTCGCTTAATTGATTCATTAATTCCTTTAACATTCCAGCTCCCCACACTTTTGAAAGCAATTTCTTGTCACAGATGCATAAAAGTAAACCACCAATATCAGGGACAGCTGTTGATTAATGCTTTATTTGAAACAACAACGTGAACAAACACTTACCACAATCATACGAGGATTGAGGAGAGTCAGATCAAGGTCATGAACATCAGGATATCGTGGATAATCTTCGGTCATTTCAGAGTATGATAGCCGTGGTTGCGTTGAACTCTGAAAAGCAGAGAGAACAAGACTGAGACAAGTAGCCCAGAAACACAACAGAGAAAATACTAAAACAGATAATTAAAGATGAGAATGATTTATTTCCTATATTTTTCATCACCTAACTATAATAATTCCTATTTCTACACTGTTGCTGCTACTGTTTCTCAAGTAAATCCTACTGATGCAGAATGAACTCTGTGTAAATGGCACAAAAGGTGGGTCCAAACTCTAACTGACCCATTTATGGCTATCTGCTGGTTTGAGTTTTGGCATATTCCCCATTTCTCAGGCCACTCCACTTTCTCTATTTGGATTAATAGTAGATACCTCCTTCCAACGCTCGAAACACAAAGCTTTTCATCATACAGCCCATGACTCAGGAGATCAGCCTTTGTTTCCTCAGCATTATAATGGTCGTGGAGAACGCTGCCCCATTTAATATGTTCTCTACTGTAATTTTTGCCAGGTGGTTAAATATTATTTGTGCATTCTGTGTATTCCACCAAACGGGGCATTCATATCTTTATTATTTCAGTACCATTGATGGAGTCTGTGGTCTTTCACTATTTTTATGCATGTTTAATGTTAATCCTTTGAAATGTTGCATTTTCCTTTGCCTAACATACAACTGAACAAACCTCCCCAGTAACTACATTGCTTCTTCATAATTGTCGCAATACAAATTCAAAGAAATTGCAAAATAACTTTACCTAGCCCACTATATATCAGCCCTAGCAACTAGTGATGTTTAACTCTAAGAGAAGATCCATCGCTCAAAACATTCTATTAAAAGTTATAAACATTTCCTAAGAATATTTCTTAAAATTCAGCGTTTTATTAAATAGAAGTACAAGAGTTTTCTCGTGCACTTACTGAATGGGTCTCTAAGTAGCAAACCCCACGCACTAGCAAGGTAACCAGCTGCGATCTCCGAATAAGGCCATGAAAAGTTAACGGTCGAAAGCGCTCCTCCATTGTCCAGTCCTCACTCGGAGACTGGTCAGGGTAGAGATTTGGATACGGGACGTGTCTGCACAAACAGGAAGGCAGGCAGTAACTGAGCGAGTACACTTAAAGTCTGTGCAGGACAATTACAAAACATACTCATGTTTAAAATAATCTCTGTGGACATGGTGCAAAAATGCTGATACATTTCAGAGAACATCACCATCATTCCAAAACCCCTTTACTACACTAGAAACCCATTATACAAAATTCTAAGACAGCCCATGACATGATCTTGAGTCCATACTAAAAAAATAAATAACATTTCTTCAAAAGCTACTTTAAAATGTGTAATTTATTGGCCTTGGACTACCAGACAGCACATGGCACCACATTGAACAACAGTGAAAGATGCCCACCTGGCATTTCTCATTTATATTATCACTCGAGTCTTCCTGCACCCGGGCATCCTGTCAAGGATTGTAACCAATAAGGAACTAACCCATTTGTTGCATATATATATATATATATAAACATGACTAAAACTCTATCACATTAGGTCACTTTAGAGTTGACAGGATGCATAAACATCAGGCCTTCTATTCACCGTCAATAATTTATATAAAAATTAAAAACCTACCTCTAATTCTTTAAATTAGTAAGATCAGTCCAGATCCATTATCAAACCTCCCAAGATTTAGTATTACAAACATTCAGGCACAGCATAGTCTACTCAGTCATTTACCCAGCAAGATATTGGTCAAAATGTTTAAGTAATTTAGTTGTCGTGAGAATGTGGGCTCCAAAAGAAATGACTGGTGAATCAACCACACCAACCTACGCTCCAGCATCTGTTGTAAAATGTCCTCTCTGTCCTCAGCGACCTCTGTGTTCACCAGTTCTTCGCAAACATTCCTCAGCTCACTTGATGGGTAAGATTTCATTGACTGGCTCCGCTTGTATTGTTCTCCAGCTCGAGTCAATATACTTGATTTCTATAATGACGAAACAGACTGTGAACCTCACACACAAAAATGTAAAAACAAGTCTTTACAACTAATGATGTCAACTCTGACTATATCTTGATTGTGGCTAACAGTCCTAATTCTTGCATAATCCCTTACAAAGCAAGAATCATTCATTAACACCAAGGTAGACTTTTCATTCAAGGGCAACATAGACCAAATTCACCTGGACCAGATCCAACAACCACAACTCATCTTGATCAGATGTAGCGAACTTATCCTGCTCATCCTCTGCATCTTAGAGCCAGTCAGCCGATACAGTGGAGGCTCCACTTGCAGAATCTGACAGGTTTTGACAGATGAATATGCAATGGCTAAAACCCAGCATCCTCTCAATAACTTAACTTTAATATATTAAAGCACGTGAAAATACTTGGAAATAATTTAAAATGTGAAAATAAAGTAATTTATGCCTCATAATTCAGAGGCCAGGAATTCCTATTGAAATGAACAAATTCTTCGATCCTACTTGGCATTGGATTGGAAATGTGATTTTGCAGCATAATACTTGGAAGGCCAGTAAGGCTGGACTCGACCTCAGGATTCCATCCAGAGAATGGAATGTTCAACGCAACAACTTGAATTTATTGAACATTTTAACATGCAAAGAGAAACAATATCAAAGATAATTCAGTCAGATAAGGAGATATTAAGACTGAATGTGTTCCTGGCCAGCTTTACATATCATAAAACGTGGAAAAACAAAGATTTAAGGACTACAGGAAGCTCTGCTGTAACACGGCAGCTGCAATCCTGAGAAATCTCATCTTATAGAGAATCAAGTTACAACATAATAGTAACTTAATAATTAAGTTACAAATAATCAATGGGGAAAAGGGGGTTATGGGCCAGAGAGTTTCAGACTTGCATAAGTTATTTCCCCATTTTCAAAAATAAAGGTAATTTTAATACCATTTTTAGCTTGCAGAAACAAAAATAAGCCATGGGCTCCATGTTACATTGGTTAATAGAATATCATTGCATGAATGCCAAAAGAAGCTTGTCAATTTCATAGCTTCCTTGGTGAAAGTAGCAGCTGTAATATTATAGTGTCTGATTAAAGAGAAAATAAAGCCTATAATTCACGTGGTCTCACAACACACAAGCAATTATCAAGTAAACGTCAAGAAGGTGAAAGTTGATAGAAACTTCAATTAGGGCACTATTGGATCAAAAGCGCACTCTAGTGGCTACAACCACTACTACACAGAATTTAATGAAATCACAGAAATCTCAGGCACAGGTGATGGCCATTTGGCCCATATTGTCTTTGTCATACTCAAAAGTTGTCTATCCTCTTCCCTTTTCCCTCTTCTTGATTTGCAGTTACAGATTTGACATTTAAAAAAAAAAATTGGACCACAAAAATGTTGGAATAACACAGCAAGTAATCTTACATCTGTGAGCAGAGAAACAGGGTTAAAAATGCAGTTGATCTGCTGCAAATGTCCAGAATTTTGTGTCTTGTTTTAAGATTTCCAGCACTAGCAATTATTTTGATGTTCATCTGTCAAAATGATTTCTGTTTCTACTACCTGATAACATCTAGCTTTAAGGTAGACAAAAGTGCTGGAGAAGCTCAGCGGGTGCAGCAGCATCTATGGAGTGAAGGAAATAGGCAACGTTTTGGGCCGAAACGTTGCCTATTTCCTTCGCTCCATAGATGCTGCTGCACCCGCTGAGTTTCTCCAGCACTTTTGTCTACCTTCGATTTTCCAGCATCTGCAGTTCCTTCTTAAACATCTAGCTTTAACCTGCTCCATCTTCTGGTTGAAAAGGATCATTAGCTCCGCTCTAATCCTTTAACCAATTATCCAGTTGTGGGTCGCTCTACTAATGGGAAATAAGTTCAATATGAAGGTTCTATAGATTTGGCATGGATTTACTTGGAAGTAGCTATTTCTAGCCATTTATGCCAAATCATGTCTTTGTAAAACTAGCCTTTCCCCATTTGAGAAATTTTGCCTCTTTCTTAAACTCACCCCTATTTTCTGCCTTCAAAGATCTATTCCTAATTTCATATTTACCTCCCTTTCTTTTGAAATTGCAGTTATACAAGTTAGTGAAAGACATGTACTGACATTACAGGTTTGATTTTGGCATCAGTGAAGCAGCAGCCATTCAGAATCAGATTACTACAATTGATCATCACACATGAAAGAACTGTGGTTAACCTTGTCAGCTGGAATAAGTGTTTATGATTCAATGGCATCAAAACCAATCACTTCAAAATTCATTTTGTTTCTGTTTTGTGGGAACGTGCCATGTGTAATGATGAATTTCCAAAGATCTTCTACCGCTGCACCATCGAGAGCATCCTTACCAACTGACCGGAAAGCACTGCAGAGGGTGGTAAAAACTACCCAACGCATCACCGGTTCCTCACTCCCCTCCATGGAGTCTGTCCATAGCAAGCGAAGGGCGCGTAGCATCGTTAAGGACTGCTCTCACCCCAGCCACAGACTGTTTACCCTCGTCCCATCCGGGAGACGCTACAGGTCCCTCCGTTGCCGGACCAGCAGGTTCAGGAACAGATTCTTCCCTGCGGCTGTTACAATACTTAACTCTGCACCTCGGTGATTGCCAGTCACCCCCCCTGGACACTCCTTCCCCCAGTATAATTGCACTACTGATACTGTTTGTACATATATATATTTTACCGTTCATTATTCTAAGTTTGCTCTTCTGGGGGGATGCTAACTGCATTTCGTTGTCTCTGTATTGTACACTGCACAATGACAATTAAAGATTGAATTGAATTGAAAAAAAAAAGATATCCTATGATATGCATAGGAAATGCTGTTCTTTAAACTACATTATCAGGCTCTCAAATCATCCCGCACAACCCCAACCATAAACCTACCTCAAGACCAAACTAATATGGAGTTTGTACAGGTTGCACTAAGCATTTCAGTTTACACTACTATTGTTTGGTTACCTAGAATGTCTAATAAATATACAACCACTAATTATTCGTTGTGTTGTTGCATTAATGTGCCTGTAAAGTTTCAGCAAGTAAGAATTTCATTATTTGCCTCCCAGTGCATATAAAAATTAAACACTTGACATCACACTAATACAAGTTTACCTTAAACCTAATATTGTTGCTGATGAGGATGTTTCCCTTCATGAATTCCTTCTCATTCCCTCTATTTTCCGTGACGACAGGGTATGCATGATGTGCTGTGGTGCGCAAAATACTGACCAATGATTGGATCCGGGTATGAGGATAGACGTAGGTTAGATTTGGTTCCATGATATCACTGGCTGTCAACCTGAGATACATGAAATTAAATTTCATTCTTTCAAACTATGGGGTTTATTTTACAATGTATTCCCATGAGCCTCATCAAATATCCACTGGAGCCACTGTACCGCCCCACCTGCTACAATATGCTCAATGTGAATGGGAAATCTGAAATCAGAGAGGTACCCCCGATACACCCATCATATTACTCTGCAAGAACCCAAACATCTGGTGCATCAGCAACTACCACTCCCCTGGATTTCTTCCTCCCTTCTTCTGATTGATTGCAGTAGAGATAGCAGGAAAAAACGGGGGGGGGGGGAGAAGAGAGAGAGAGACAGACAGACAGACAGATACAGAGCGAGAGCGAGCGAGAGAGAGAGCGAGAGAGAGAGAGAGAGAGAGAGAGAGAGAGAGAGAGAGAGAGAGAGCGCGAGAGAGAGAGCGAGAGAGAGAGAGCGAGAGAGAGAGAGAGCGAGAGAACTGGTTCGCCAAGGTTCAGGGAAAGGGAGGTGTTTGTAGAAGTAACCTAAATTTGAAGAATTCAGTTCAATTATGAGAATGTTTAAAACAATGTTCAAATAGGGGAAATGAAATTGGCGTTATGTGCATCGGTCAAATAGGCAAACCATGATTTTAAATCAAACCCAACCAATTGCTAATTCATTAATTGATCACATGGGTTAACTATCTGACATGCAAAGATCCTGCTCGCTATAGGATCTTTGCTGACAAGAGTCTTAGACGTTTAACACCTACTTATCCATTTCAGCCTCAGTCTCCCATTCAAGCAACGGGACACCCCGAAGTGCCACATGCAAGTCATAAATTCCTTTATTGAAGAAATCTCCAGTCCACTTTGCCACCTGGAGAAACATGAAGCGAAAAGGATGAAAATCTTTGAAAAAACAATTTAACTGAAGCCAAAAGTTAGAAGCATTTGATACTTTGCAGATTGTATTAAAAACAAGTCTAATTGTTATTAAGCATCAGTCTCATGACTCCACAGCCCATAAGGCAGCTCAGAGGTACTGAAACCATAGCTCCAGATATTTTACCAACTATTTAGTAAGTGCAGCTGCAATTGGTAATGCATATAGCTACAGCTAATTCTGACACTGCCAATATTGCAGCCTGACACTTACCATTTATGAACATTGCCATTCAGAAGGATAAGGCGCTCAGCATTCAATAAGATCAAGACTGATCTGATTTTTACTTCCACCCCATAATATTGCCTATTGTTTGTAACCCTTTACCCTTATGTCCATCAATAATCCATCTACCTCTCCTTTAAAATTATTCAAAGCCTTTGAGGAAGATGGTTCCAAAGACTGATGACCCTTTGGAGGGGAAAACTTCAACTCATCTGTCTAAAATAGGCACCCACTTATTTTTAAACATTGGCATCAAATTGTTGATTTTCCCACAATAGGAAAGATCCTCACTACATCCAAACAATCAAAATCCCTCAGGGTCTTAAGTATTTCAGTCAAATCATTTAGTTTTCTAAATTCCATAGTCAAACCGAGCACAGCCTGTCCAACTCTTCCTCAATAATACAATTGCAAGATTATTCGAGCGTTCCATTAATTTGCACCAGTGCAGAAAATCAATTCCCAACCTTCATACCAACCCCACCGAACGGACCTACCATCAATGTGACCATGATGGGCAATCCATATGTGATTTCATTGGTTGATTCAATGAGAATGACAGTGAGACTGATGGTCATACGAACCACACCCCCAAGGAATGCAGCAGCTCCCACTAAAGCAAAAGTTCCAGAATAGATGTGAGACATCCCGATGTACCTGGGGCAGTTTAAAAGAAAAAATCTCTTGAAAGCAATTACATCTAATATATCACAATACCACAGGGTATGAACTGAAAACGTCACCTGTCCATCAATACCCGCCACAGATGCTGCCTGGCCTGCTGAGTTCCTCCAGCATTTGGTATTTTGAACCACCCAACTTTTGTCTGCAATGTAACCACATTTGTTGTTTTTTAAATCCCTTCCCTTATCCTTAGATGTGAAATATATACTTGTGATGCCTGTTCCTCTGCATGTAATCAGATGCTTGTTGTAATTAATTGCACATCCACATTTGCATTAATCATGAAATAACAGCAGTCACCACAGACACAGATTGCACTCAACTTATCCAAACAACACTCACGTTTTCAGAATGTTTGCCACAAGTCGACCATAGGCAGCACCGCACAGCAGCGAGGGCACAAAGAGTCCACTGGGGACAGATAAACCATACGTCCAACAGGCCAGAATAAAGTAAAGAACAAAGAAAATGCTCAGAGTGACAGGACTGAAGGTTCCTGTGGGAACAAAAGCAGTTGAACAGTTGATATTAGAAAAGAGCAAATTCCTATACTCGATCCAACATTAAACAATGCATGCCACATTGGATAGGCCAGTCTGTATAGACACCTGGATCAGATGAATAATTTTAACTATCAACTAATCTGTGGCATCTGTTCTCTTTATTTATGAGCAATAAAATTGCCAGCGAATTGGGACCAGTCGTCTGTGAGAGTACAGAACTAGAAAACATTTAGCCATCTCAAGTCTGCTGTATCACTCAGATCTTTATTCAATTTACCGATCTCTTTAACTTGCCTGCAACAAAAATATCACATTTTCCTGCCCTCCCCCTCCACCCCCCCCCCCCCCTCTCCCTTACAAGCAGACATTTACATGGAGCCAAAATAAATGCAAATTATATCACCAAATTTGCTGCAACTCACCATCTTGGTGGAATAGTTGGAGTATGGCAGTCTCTTGTGGGTTGAAGAACAAAGTAGCCATGTCATTATAGGTATTATTGCGACAGAAAAGGGTTTTGATGCTGGAATTCACATCCTCCTCAGCTGGCTGAGGGAAATTAAATTGAAGTATTTTACAACAGATTGCAAAGTAGCAGGATTAATTCAGCTACGGGAGCTGCTGTTTGTGAACCAGTGAATCCATCCAAAAACAAAACATTGCCAGAAATTTAAACAAAGAGCAGAAAATGCTGGAAATCCAACACTAGCATCTGCCCATATTATATGGTCTACCCAACACTAGGGAAACCAATCAGAGAGTGAGTGATCACAAGAGTGGCCCCAACCTTTCAGTTGCCATCATTTTAATTAAGCTTCATTTTTTTTTAAATTGTAAAAGGAACTCACAAAATGCTTAAGTCTGATGACGTCAGAACACAGAGAGTGGTGAGTCTCTGGAACTCTCTGTCACAGAGGGTAGTTGAGGCCAGTTCATTGGCTATATTTAAGAGTGAATAAGGGGCTATGATACTGGTTGGATGATCAGCCATGATCATATTGACAGGCTCGAAGAATGGCCTACTCCTGCACCTAAACTATGCTAACAATTTTGAACACGTACACCTTAAATAAAAGCCCTTTCTTACTTTGCTTAAAAATTAGTTTGCTATTGCCAATATGATTTTCATTGAAAATGCTGACAGCAACAACTGTTGGTAGGATGGAAATAAAACAAATGGTGTCCGCTAAAATCATCAAGATAACAGTGAACCTAAAACATTTCCTCTCCCCCAAAATTATTGCAAACAACCCAGTTTCCCCAAGAATACAAGACTGTGAATGAAAGTAAAATCATGCACATGACACTCACCTGCTGTGTTACATTGTTGCCGTGTGTGTGTGAAGGGATCTCCCTACACTCTCCCAAAGTCACAGAGGCTATAAAAACGACCATCGTTGTAACCATAGCAACTAACAGACTCTCCAGGATCCTGAAGATGAAGACAGAGGCTGTGATGAAAAACTTTCACATGATGCTTCAACTTATTTTGTACAGATTTTTTATGCCCAACTGTTTCAGCATTTTCATCACGAGGACCAGATTTTAAATAATACTCAAGAAATGTGTGGTTTACACCCATCTCTCAAGAAGTTTGTATTGCACGCCACAGCAAAAATTGAGTAGGGCAAGATCGAGTGACCAAAAAAAACCCACATAGATATTCTGAACTAATAATAACAGGTTGGAAGATGTAAATTGAAAAAGGATGTCACGGTAGAACTTGTTTTTTAATGTCTTTCACAGAAGGTAGCCTGGTGATATTCAGTCTCCGTGAAATCTCATTCCAGCACATCCCTCACACCACCATCTTCAAGCTAAGAACATCCAAGCTAGTTCACAAGTGCAAAATGACCTGCTGGGAAGTCCACGAGTCAACAGCCTAGTGACCTGCAATGCAGGACTATTTGCATGCCAAACAGAAACCATGTCCTTAGCAGAACTATTAAATCTTGTAACCAATGGATCAGATTGTTGTTCTGCAGTCCTACCATGTCTAGGTAGGACTGTAGATGCGGCGGCACGCGAGACTCACTTTGCAGCGGCCCCTACAGCCTGTCTGTCTTTTTTTATTTTTTGTCTAGTTAAATGTAGTTGTTCGTGTTTTGTTTGTACTGTTTATAACTGTGTACATGTGGGGGGTGGAGGGGGGAGGGGGAAACTTTTAAAATCTCTTCCCTGCACGGGAGACCTGACTTTTTCCCTGTCGGGTCTCCGTTCTCGTTGGGGCCTAGTACCGTGGAGCGGCCTCCGACCGGGACGACCTAGGGGCTCCAGTCACAGAGCCTGCGGAGCTGCGGACTTACCATTGTGGGGCTGGTCGGCCTCGGAGCGTGGGGAGCGGTGGTGGCTCGCCGCTGCGGCCCGACTCCAGGGCTCCAGATCCAGCTGCGGCCCGACTCCGGAGCTCCAGCCCGACTGTCAGGATGTCGGGAGCTCGCGGGTCCGGGTGGGAGACCACTCTCCGGAGCTCCCACAACACAACTTCTCCAGCCCGTGTCGCGGGGTTGGAACGACCCAGAGCGGGGCCGTACATCGCCCGGCGCGGCCTTGATGGCCGCGGGACATTCCAGCACCCGCCGGGGCTCCATATTTGTGATTTTTGGGCCTGGAGCGGGGCCGTACATTGCCCGGCGCGGCCTCAATGGCCGTGGGACTTGGCACCGCCCGCCTGGGGCTTCGACATCGGGGGAGAAGTGGTGCGGGGGAGAGAGAAGGACTTTGCCTTCCATCACAGTGAGGAGGAGATTCACTGTGATGGATGGCTGTGTGAATTGAATTGTTTGTGTGTTTTTTTTATGAATTGCATGGTAGAAACAGAATTTAGTTTGTTCGAGATTTTTCTCTGAGATTCGAATGACAAGTAATAAAATCTAATCTAATCTAGTTGTGAATAGCAGTGGGCAATTAAATACCTAATGGGAGAAGACTCCATAAAACATCCCCATCCTCACCAATGTTAGGACTCAGCATGTGGGTGCTAAAGAGTCTGCAATTGCAAACATAGAAGTGTCAAATAGAGAAACACCTCAGAACTCCACCATCACAAATGCAAGTTTCCTCTTAATTCAATTTGTTTTAAGTGATGTAAGCAGTAGCTGAGAACACTAGATATTGAAAAGGCAGCCAAAAAATATGCTAGCTGAAGAATCAAAGACCTACTCTGCAGATTGAAGAGCCTCCAACAGAGCTGTTCCAGTACAGTTCCAACACTGGCATCTACCACACAATGTGGAACATTGCCATGCTCTGTCCTGTCCATAAAAGGCAGAACACCAAATACAAATAATTTCTGTCTGTTTAAGTCTATTTACCAAAATTGCAGAATAAATCATTGATAGTGCTATCTAGCAATATTTACACAGTAAAATGTTGGTTTAGCCAGAACCACAATGCTCCAGATTGAGCACCGCCTTAGTCTGAATATGGACAAGAAGCTGAATTCTGGAGGGGTGAGAGTGACTGTCTTTGACTTCAGACAGAAATTGACCAGGTATGGAATATATGCCCAGGTAAAACTGAAGCCAATAAGCAGAATGAAAACACTTCAGTGTTTGGAGTCACAGCTCACACAAAGAAAGAGTACTTGATTGTTGGGGCAGCACACCATTGCAACGGTAGAGTTACTGCCTTACAGAGACCCGGGTTCAATCCTGACTACAGGTGCTATCTGCATGGAGTCTGTACGTTCTCCTTGTGACCGTGTGGGTTTCCTCCCACATTCCAAGATGCACAAGTTTGTAGGTTAATTGGCTTCTGTACATTGTCCCTAGTGTGTAAGATAGACCTTGTGTTTGGGTGATTGCTGGTCGCCGAGGACTCAGTGGGCCTGCATCCACATTGTATTTCTAAACTAAACTAAATTGACCCAGCCACAAGGCATAACTACAGGAATTCCTCAGTGCATTGCTTTAGGCCAAACCACCATCAGTTGTTTCATTAATGATCTTCCAGGCATCAAAAGGCCACAAGTATTTACGATTGCCCTTGTTCACCACTCCTCAGCAAAAGTATTAACCTGTCTCTGCATGCAGCAAAAGCCAGACAAAATTTAAGCACGTGCTGATTAGTGACAAGTAACATTCATGCCAATGTACCAGGCAATGCCCATCTTCAACATCAGTCTAATCACCTACTCTTTATATTTATTGTAAGTAGTAACACACATAATCAATGTCTTTGTAAGCCAAAACATTGTAAGCCAAAGTATTGGTCAAACCAGGCATAAATTCCATAATGATGAACAGGCCAAAAGTTGGCTATCCTGCAGCATGTGACTCACCAACCGACATACCAAGGCCTTTAAGACACAATTCAAGAACTTGGTGTACATTTGCTTGGATGAACGTAGCACCAACAACTCACAAGAAGCATGTTACCATCCAAGACGAAGCAGCCCGCTTAATTGCCCCCCCGGAGCCGAAACATTCATGCCTTCCACCAGCAGTGCACAATGACTGCAGGGAGTACCATCAAGAAAATGTACCACTTTTACTTGCCTAGGCTACTCCAGCAGAATTTAGCAAATCCATGACCTCTCCCACCAAGAAGGATAAAGGCAGAAGGTGCATAGATACACCACCATCTGGATGTTTTCCTCCAAGTTGCACCATCCTGACTGGGAAGTACCTGGTTTCTAAATCGTTGTGGCTAAATCTTGGAACTCCCTCCCCAACATCACCATGGAAGTATCTTCAGGTTGGAGGACTGCAGCGCCACCTTCTCATGGACTATTAGGGACGGGCAACAAATGCTGGCCTTGCTAGCAAAACCCAGATCCTGAAAATGAATAATAAACAAGTAGAAGATTGGGGCACTGGGGGCAACCAGCACCTGTGCAACTCTACTCTGGCCAAATACAGCATAATCAGGAGTAGTCTGAATAAGGTTAAAAGATTAATAATTCGGAATAGGGTCAAAGTTTGTGAAACTCTAAAATGTCAAGAACTTTCTCAGTGACCATTGCTTACCGGACAAACTTAGCCTTTGGGTGTACATTTCGCATCCGGTACTTTGCCAACCTTCTATTCAAACAGTTAAACAATGCTCCCAGAAGTCCACCGATCAAGCCCATGATAATGAAGAATGCTAGATCCACCGCCGTCCACAAATGGCACTTCTTGTCTCCATCTGCACACTTAAAGACAATGGCCGTAGCAACAAGTCAAATATCGAAACTGAGAATCAATAAACCTTTGAAAGACATTCACAATCCAGCTCACATGTACAACGAACAGCGTGACCACCAACACAAATTTCAATAGGTTTACCAAGAGTCAAGCATTAGTACTTGAAATATCGAAAACACCATGCAACAGATCGAGAAAACATGCACATCATAGCCATTGATGTTATGAAAATAAATCCGAAACATCTAACCATCAGGCTTAACTTAGGACTATGGTAGTGTGTGAAAATATGCCAGAGAGCAAGCAAGCACATGAACGCCCCAACAAGGGGGCGCCGATGAACTCTGCCTAGCCAACGGTCTGTCTGTCTTTTCTTTCTGTTTTGTTATTTTAAGTATGTGTTAAAACTATGTTTTGGTGTTTCTTGGTTTGTTTTGTGTGGGGGTGGGGAGGAGGGTTTGGAGGAAACTTTTTTCAATCTCTTACCTCGACGGAGATGCGATTTTTTCCGTGTCGTATCTCCGTCCCCCATTGTGGCCTAACATCATGGAGCAGTGCGGCCTTTCCTGGAGACCGACCCGGCGCTTCAGCACAGGTGCGGCGCGGACTTGCCATCATGGAGCTGCGATCCCCTTGCCGGGATCAACTGCGGGAGCTCCAACCATGGCCCTGTGGACTTTAACATCTTGGAGCCCGGTTTAAACATCACGGTCCCTGGTTAGAGACTGAGTCGGGGCTCCAATCTGTGGTAAGTTTCAACCGTCCCGACGAGGGAATTCCATCACCCCGACGCAAGGGCCTCAGATCGCCGGCTGCAGGAGCTTTGATGGCCCCGACCGAGGATGGTTCGACAGCCCCGACCGCAGAGAAGAAAGAGGGAGAGATTGGACTTCCATCACAGTGAGGAATGTGGGGAGCCGCTGTGATGGATGTTTATGTTTAATTTTATTATATGTGGTTGTGTGTCTTACTGCTTTTCACTTGGTGTGGCCGTATGGTAACTCAAATTTCACTGTACCTTATGGTACATGTGACAATAAACCCATCTTGAATCTTGAACAAGGTAAGTGGATAGAGCATAATCCATGTGCAGGGGAACAGAAACAGAGCAAAGACAAACATGGGAATGGATGGATAGACAGATGTGCAATTTGAATCTTTCACGCCCTTAAAAATCTCACAACAGAAATGAAGATAACCAGAATATCTGTTCTTAGTAATTTTGGTTAGGGACAAGTGAAATAGAGAAATCCTTTTTCCAAACCCTGGGATCCCTCTTGGCCAACCAAGGCTGCCACAACATTTTGATTTAATCTCTCATCCAAAAAATAGCACATTTGACAATAACATGCAATCACTTAAATACTACACTGGACTGTCAATCTCAACTTTGTGCTCAAATTTCGGAAGAGAGTCTTGATCCTAACTTTTGGTTTGACTCCAAGGTGAAAGCACTATTTATTGAGGCTATTCTACTTCAATAAGTAAACTTTCAAATATCTTTAAATTATTGACAAATTGGACAAAATGTTTCAGATACTAAGTTAAGGCTGTTATGAAAAATAATCAAATAAACAAAATACCTTGAATTCACCAAAGTTAAGCAGCCCTGGCAGTTGGAAGGAGCCCCAGCTTCCGTAGCGGATACCTGATCGGAACAGATTCAGCGTGAAGGTGGCAGACATTGAGCAGAAGAGCTAGAAAATGGAGAAGAGTAAATGGTCAAAATATAGGACCATGACTTACCACAGAATTCCAGCCAAAATACTACAGCTCTGCATTGAGCATGCCCCATTAAAACAAACATCATATTCCAAAGAAGGGTCCCGACCCAAAACGTCGCCTATCCATGTCTCCAGAAATCTACTTGACCTGCTGTTACTCCAGCACTTTGACGCACGCTCAAGATTCCAGTATCTGTAGTGCCTTGTATCTACAAACACCACGGTCACATACTTTCGCCTCCCAAAAACCTGGCAATGCAAACTATTGTATCACCTGCAACTCACAAAGAATACCAACATCCCATCTTGCACCCCAGCCTGCGAATGACCCAGCAAAAACATTCTATGAAAACTTGAACATTTTTCCCCTTGCTATCTTGCTTCTGGCAGTAACCAGTCTCACTCACCACTTTCCAGGTTAGGGCCTGGTTCCAGAAAGAGGATCCTTCCTCCAGACTGAAGAGTGTCCCACCAATCGGAGCCCCAAAGGCTGCAGCAACTCCTGCTGCTGTCCCTGCCGAGACAAAGTCTCGCTTGTCCCTGTGAAGCCAACATAGCCTGTAAGTGTCAGTTTCATAGGATCCCACATTAGTGGAGAATCCAACCAAAGACAACATCATCCAACTAAAGGAGAGAGTTTTAATTCACTGCTTCGTGAAAGTGGGCAATCTGACCCCAAATTGCCTCCACTATGGCTTCATTGAGCTCAATCAGGAGCAACTTGGAGGCAGATCTATACTCCATCTATATCTGTAATAATGAGATATAAGATTCCCCATTAATCAAAGTCCATTGAATGTAATAAGGGTGCCACTTTGAAGTGGCATTGCAGAGTTGGATCATGCACAATCAGAAAATGTTAGTTTTATTTTAAGGTGATGGACGATAATCCCTGGTTCAAACAGCAAATGTGCAACATGCACCTCAATCTGTTCTATTGACATTGTGATGTTAGCCAAAGATATGCAAAGGCTCGCCTCAGAGGAAATTTTAGCCTCATCTTGCACTTCATTGGAAGCTGTGAATTTGCTCCACATAACACAATATTCTGTATCAACATGCTTATTGAACAGGGTGCCACCTCCCCATCGCTCTCAATGGTTGTGTATACATCAGTGTCCACCTTGAGACCCCACAGCAATGTTCCATTGCTAAAATACACTATGTACATGAAATCATAATGAAATACAACTTTTATCATTCAGCGCTACACAGAATTGGGCTAGTTTACCGAGCATTTAACATAAACATTTTCCTGAAATTCTTCAGAAGGACTTTTGAAACCAATGCAAAATTATTTACTGACAAGATTAAAAGGGCCATTCATTTCTAGCAATTAAGTTAAATTTGGTTCCATAAGATGCAATTCCAAATTTAGCCCTTATTCCCCCAGAGTAAAATACCACAAATCATGAATGTTTAAGGTCTAGCCATAACCCTTCAAGGTTACAGCAACAAACTTACAATATTGAGGTTTTATTTCACATTACCTCAAATGCATAAATTAATTAAATAGCTAACAATTCTATACTTTTCTTCAAGCCTTGATCTAACGAAATTCTTCACTAAACACGGAACAAAACAGATTTTCACAGCAGTGACAACAAGAGCACATTACATTTTTATTCTACAATATGGCTAATAACAGCTTAACAGACAACAATCAAATGACTGAGTTCTCAATAAGAATGGTTGAAAACAGTGGAGAGATTTGTAGCTCTGCAAGCTTAAACGAATAGAAATATTTTGTATTTCAATAACAATTCCGATTTTGGAGACGAGGATTCCTACCTGTCACTGCGGAAATAAGGGAAGTTGAACTGGATCTTGCGGAAAGTGATGCTCTGAAACTGTACCAGAAGAGGCAAAAAAGCGAAGCAAGCATCAGATACAAAGCAAAACACGGCAAGAGCCTGAAAACCACTCCATCCACCTCACTCTGCACCACAACACACAGCACCCCCAATCCTAATGCTCTGCCACACCTCCACAGCCCACACAGTTCAATATTTCCTCTCGGTCCACACTTCACCATATTCAATCAATACCCCCTGGCCAGGTTAATTAACGTAGAGTCATTATAACACACAAACAGGCCCTTCAATCCAATTTGCCCTTGTCCACCAAGATCCCCCATCTACACTAGTCCCACTTGCTCACATTTGGAAAAAAAATCACTAACCCTTTTCTATCTATGTACCTGTTCAAATGTCTTCTAAATGTTTTCAATAGTATATCATTCAACTACCTCCTCTGGCCCCAACACCCACTGTGTAGAAAAAGCTGCCCCTCAGATTTCCATTAAATCTTTTCCCTCTTACCTTAAACCTACATTTCTCGTTCTTGATTCCCCTACTCTGGGTATAAGACTGCACATTCACCCTACCTATTTCCCTCATGATTTTATACATAAGATCATCCCTCAGTTCCCTGTGCTCCAAGGAATAAAGTCCTAGCCTGCCCAGCTTCTCCCTTTAACTCAGGGCTCCAGGTCCTGGCAACATCCTCATAAACCTTCTCTATAGTCTTTCCAGCTTAACAACATCCTTCCTATACGGTGACCGTAACTGGACACATTGCCCCAAATACAGCCTCACCAACGTCTTATACAACTGTAACATAACAACTTAACCTCTATACTCAATACCCTGACTGATGGACAATGTACCAAAAGCCTCTTGACCACTATCTACCTAAAATCTCAATAGGCCCTAGTGAGATTTGATCATACGCCCCCTGGTTTACAAAACCAGTGCTCCAACCCCTGATCTACGGAGCCAAACTTCATTTTTGTACAAAAAACAGAATCTGATAATTTTCCTTTTTCTCCAGTCAAAGAATATCATAAATTAAACACTATCACAAACACTAAAGTACATTTACAGAACTGCTGTCGCACACCAAGACACTGGACAGATACCGAAGTCCAGAAGAAAAGTGTTAATACTCAAAACTCGCAAATTATCACTGCTGTATTCCCATGTTATTCTGCAATAGACAACATGCTTCTTGCAACATGCTTCTTGAGTCCTGCAGTTGAATTCCTTTTGGCAGTGGCTGAACCATGTGCTGATTAGTGTTCTAGATAATGACATGTATCCAGCATTAGCTCAACTGAAGACAAAGACAAACCAGATCCCACCCACTCATCACTTTACTCATTTTCCAAGTAGAAATCAGTAAACACACTGAAACAGTTACCCAAATCAATCACAAGGAGGGCAACGTCTGATCATATATACAATGATTTTAATGTAACACCAAAAATGACTGGGGGTGGGGTGTGGCGTGTCATAACATGCAAGACGATTCTGTAATTCACCAATAGAAATGTTAGTAGATGAATCCAATTAAAAAAAGACATGGGCAATTAAGATGTTTAAGAAAGAACTGCAGATGCAGGAAAAATCGAAGGTATACAAAAAGCTGGAGAAACTCAGCGGGTGAGGCAGCATCTATGGAGCGAAGGAATGGGTGACGTTTCGGGTCGAGACCCTTCTTCAGACTGATGTGGGGGTGGGTGGAAGAAGATTTAAGAAGGACATTTAAGATGATCATCAGGGGGGTGAAACCGTATAATGTGCCAAATATATTACATGTAAATTAGATTAAATGTCAGAGGTATCTTTCCTTATTTACCTGAGGTAGCCCTGCTCCCACCACAGCTCCACTGTGAATCATTGGGCCCTCCTTCCCCACAAATAATCCTGGAAAGTAAAGAAATCTGTAAATTTATACAGGCAGCAACTAATACCCACTAATATGGAAGCATTCTCACTAAAGGAAACAAATCAACTCAAACTACAGAAGGAGAGGACAAAGTGTCCTCTCATATCAGAACATGGGTAAAAATATTTTGTGCTATGAGTCATGCAATATTTAATCCCCCAGCCCCCCAGTTTTCCAGGTCCAGTAAAAAATAGTGTGCCATCAGACCAATGAAGTATCCTATTTATCAGGATTTTTTTTATATAAATTATGTTGTAAATTAAAATGCTCCTCAGTATTAACATTATTTGCTCTTCAGCTTGCACATGAAATGAGTAACACTCAGGAGGAGTAAATGACCCACCAGAAACAAAGTAAAACCCAACCAGTCATCACTTCGCCAAATCACATGCAACCCTTCTGTTATTTGCAGAGAGCTCCATGAAAAATTAAGTCAACACCTCAGCAAGTATATAATAAATGCATTGTGGAGACAGAAGTTGAAACCGATCCAAAAGCACAGGAGTTTATTTGACACGAGTTACTGAGTTATGGGTTAATTCCTAAACACATGCAATTTTACCACCTGAACTATTTAATAATTTACTTTGGCAGAGGTCTGGACTCCATTAGTGCCAAATTAAGCAGATTACAAGACAACTGATTGACACAGTGCTGTTTGTACATAAAGCTGTATCACTAAAAATCAGTAGCAGTTCTGGGGTTTACACACACAAGAACAGAATATTTAATTGATAATTCCATCCAAAATATTGTTATCCATGTGTCTTCATCCTGATTAACCCTCTGCGTATAATCTGTAGCGTTTCATTTTCTTTAGCTTCCGGTAATCATAATGAGACTTGGCATATTTCAGCTCTGCTTGTATCTGATAAAGAAACAAATGTTCTTTACCTCCGGACACACAAAAGAGCACACCCAGTGCTTTGCAGACCAGGGTCCGCAGCCTGACAATCCCAGGAATCTTCACCCCATTTAGATAGCATTTGATTTCAGGAATTCCAGATCCAGCTGCAATGGGCTGTGAAGCAAACAGATATCTTTCAAAATAACATCCTTCCCAGGGCAGATAATAAAGTCAAAGTTCAGAATATCCTTTTGTAAACTGTACAAAACTACCTTTAATCTTTTCTGAAGGAAAACTGAGATATGTAACCCCCGTGAGCATTCAGCAACAGAAAATAAACAATATACAAGTATCCACTGGACATGAAGCATCAAGTGCATTGCTACCTCATATAGTTTAAGTTTCCTATTTGATGCAAAGCATTTAGCAAGTCACCGTGTGTTGGGAACATGTTTGCAATTTTTTTACCTCAATCAGCACCAGCAGGCTGGCCAAGAAGACGAAACCAATGTTGAATGCCAGAATTTCAAGGAGGGAGAGCACAAGACAGCCTCCCTCGCTGCAATCTTCCACCGCTGAAGAGCAAGAAGTCAAGGAAAATGCATAGCCATCAGCAATCAAAACACCTTCAAGATCACAGTTTCTTTCTACAATTGGATTCACTGAATCAATGAAGCACACTAACAAAAGCAGAGCAGGGAAGCTTATCGTCACACGGCGATACAATCAGACAACAGTACCTGGAAATTTTGAGAAGCACAGCTTTTAAAGAATGCAGCAAGGCTGTCTTCCAGAGGGCAATTTATAGCATGTGGAAGGTATGTGGAAGGTTTAAAAATCACCATCAGTCACATTTTTAAAATTCATTCATTCTTAGGATGCAGATGTTGTTTGCCGGTTCAGTATGATGTGCAGTGTTTATCCTCCAGTCATGACATTACCATAAGTTAAATAGACAATAGACAATCGGTGCAGGAATAGGCCATTTGGCCCTCCGAGCCAGCACCACCATTCAATGTGATCATGGCTGGTCATCCCCATAAAGGATACATCGCCCAATAATTTGGAACTTGAGACTTTGGAAGAGATGAACAAAGTAATCGATAAAGAGCCCAACCTAAAACAATGAGACAGAAACAGTCTTTCAAAATAACTTAATGAAATATGACAACGAAGTGATGACTGACAGTTTATTAACTGTCAAATACATTTTTGTGGTTTTCCCGGTTAACTTTTCTATTAAATCAGTATCGATTAGTTGGTAGCACTCCTGTCACGATCTTGGTTTCAAGCATCATTACAGCATGTGAACACGTAATCTAGTCCAAATGGCATTGCACAAGGGGATCTGCACATTTTGAGCACCATCTTTCAGATGAGGCAGAAATTCGGCAAGTGAGGATCCCAAGCAATCCACTCAATGGACCAGAGAACATTTTTCTCACTACCTTCAGCTTCAAATAGTAATCGTCATTCAGCTCACAACCCTGAATTGGATCTTGTTCTGTGTCATCACATACACCTGAACTCAAAGTAACTCAGTTTATGAAGTACTCACTTTAAGATTTGAAGGACAAAGTTTAGGCTAACTTCCAGATAGCCATTTATATTCCAGAGGACAAGGACAAAAAGGGACAATTTTTTTTTACAGACAAAGGTGGGCACCTGGAACACGATGCCAGGAGTGGTGGTGGGAGGCAGAAACAACAATGGTGTTTAAGAGGCTTTTAGATAGGCACATGGATATGCAGGGAACGGAGGGTGTGGATCACAAGTAGGCAGATGAGATCAGTGTATCTTTACAACATGTTCAGCACAGAAATTGTGGGCTGAAGGCCCTGCTCCTGTACCATTCTTGTTGTATGTAGAATAAGCCACTATATAAAAATCCACATTCTTTGGGCAATATGACTTTCGAAATGGATGGCATAGTTAGACCACACATGGAATGGGATGGGGTAATATACTGACATGGATTGAGAATTGGTTATTGGATAAAAAGCAACTTTTAGGAATAAATAAACAGACCCTTCGGGTTGGCAGGCTGCTAATGGGGTAATACAAGCATCAGTGCTCAAATCTCAGCTATTAATAATCTACACAATGAGTTTTGCAAAAGGGACAAATGCTTCTCGACTGCCAAACTAAATGGTTTGCTGACTATGCCAAGCTAGTTTGGTTTCTAAGTGCAGAGGAAACCCTAAAGAGGCTTCAAGAGGATTTAGGAAAACTGAATGAGCAAGAGCAAGAGCAAAAGCAAAGTGTTTTGGAAGTGTGAAAGACTAGAATCTGGAAGCCACTGAAAGCCAACATGCAGGTCCAATGAGTGATTAAGAAGGCAAATAGTCCATTTGCCTTTGTTATGAATATACGGCAATTGAAAAAGGGAGCGGGGGGGGGGGGGGGGGGGGGGTGGTAGTCAGTGGATGTGTTACATTTGGATTTCGGAAAGGGTTTCAATCAGGTTCGAGATAGGAGGATGATCAACAGGGTTACATACAGAACGCTGAATTGAGGACAAAATATTGACCTAGCAAACCCATCTAGTCAGCAAACATGGAGTAATGATAATTGGATCCCTCACCAAAAGTTGATGATGTACATTGTGAATAGCTGGGCCCAAAGTACCAATTCCCCTTGTAGTTCACGAGTATTGGCATGCCAACCTGGAGCATCTTTTTATTCCCACACTTCTGGAACAGAACAAGTTTAGGTCTTGTTGACAAAAAATTTACAGGTTTAGACCGATTGGATGTAGTAAGAAACTTTTCTCTGCTTCTGAAGTTCAGAAGCAAAGGTCAAAATATGCAATTAAGGAATAGACTGTTTAGGATGAAGTTAAGGAGAGGTTTCTTCATTCAGAGGGTGGTGAACATATGAAATTTGCTACACCCAAGACTGAGGAGATACAGGTTCATTCAAAACTGAGATCAAAAGATTTCTGGATATTGGAGGAAACCTAGGTATCTGGCAATAGTCCAGTAATAATTGTCCCAAGGTAGAAGACCAGCCATGATTTTGTTCCTGCCCCAACATTTATCCTGTAGATATGTTATATTTTTCAAAAAATAAATTTGGTGATCATGGAGGAGCTGAAGGGGTTAGTCATAGAGGGACTTCTCGCTTGGAAGTACAATAATGTCCCCCCTATTGCCATTATCACAGGGGAAAACAGATACCAAGTTGAAGTAGATGCTTTTGTGCTAGACAAATATAGGAGCAAAATTTAAAAAACACAGACAAAAATAAACAATTCTGAACAATTAACCAATAATCTGTAGAATCAATAAACAAAACCTAAAATGGGAAGGTATAATAATTGACAGCTGAATTAAGGCAGGTCAAAGCAGGATAAAGATTTACAATTGCATAACGGTGGAAAGATAAGGCTCATTGTGATAATTACCAAGGGTTAGTAGTTTAGCACTTGCACTCTGAATGCACAATATCACAGCTGTCCCAGTTGCTCCTTGATACCAAGGGTCAATCAACTGTCCAGGAATAATAAGGAGAGCTACCCTATTCATCAGTAATACAGAAATCTCAGGAGCAGACCCTGAATTTGTCAGTTTTGCTTATTTTATGTTAAACACAAACCAACATATACTATGATCAAGAATTCACTAACCAAACCAGTGCAGACTCCAATACAAAATACCAATATCCATTTCACCGTCTCATATCTCCTGACTCTCTGTTCAAATGAAACAAAGATAATGCACACAGATCAGATAAACCAAAGAAATAGAAACACACACTCTGATTAAAGCAAACACACTGGAATTAACAGTGGAGATGTGGTGTAGAATGGTTGAGCTGTGACAAATTTGAAGTATTTGTCTAATTATAGTTTGGAACAAAACCACAAAATGCTAAAAAAAAACCAAGAGTCAGCAAATGTGAAAGTGAAAGAGCTCTGGTGTGTGTACATTGCAGGTTTCGTATCCTGTTTGCTCACCACAGGTGCTGATTGACATCTTGAGTATTTCAATTTTATTTTAATTGTTTATTTTCAATTTGGTAATATTTAATTCAATAATATTAAATCAGTTATGTTACAAAGGATTTTTCACAGTAAAAATAGTAGAAATATGCAATTCCCTTCCCCCAATAAGCGACTGGCCTTCTTTGTATTTGAAGGTGGGCAGTTGAGTGACAGGATGTGGAATTAATTGATAGTATTTCTTAAAATAAGGCATAAAAGATTTAAGAAACCAAACAAGCAAACGGGTTGTGTTATAGATCAGCAGTGACATAATTAACCTTGATCCACCAAGCGATAATGGGATCCTGTTTCTAGGTTATAAATATTTATAGCACAGTTGACTGGATGTACCCTGGGAAATTATGTGTCTTGCAATCATGTCGAGCTGCACACTCCAAATTCAACTCAAGATTATGAAAAATCGATCCACATTCAGGTTTGTGTGTGAGGAACAGCCTTCCAATTTAAAAAAAATGTTGAAAGGAATTATAAACCCAAAAGTTTCTGTGGATAAAGTTAAGTATTATTGTGTAATATATCATTTAAAGTTTTTCCTAACATTGATTATAAACTTATATTCAATTACATAAGTTGCTTTTACTCAGAAAAAAAGTGCAAGTCAATCTTCTGGAGGAGTGATTTTATAATAATGTAACATTCACAACCTCAGGTTTCCCTTGAGTGTTTCACAGTGTGGTGCAAGGAAAAATACAGATAATATTCTCATAGAAAGATTTTGCATGATAATCATTCTTAGAGGTATGTTGACGAGTGAATGTCAAACTAGACCGGACAGCTTTCCTAATCTTTTTAAGATATTGAGATAGGATCAGCTGTTCATATCTGGTGCAATGGGCATGGACTTAACATCTCATTCAAGTAATTCTACCTCCAACATTCTTTTAATATTAGAGTATCAGCTTAGTTTCTGTACTCAAGTTTCTGAGGGTCGGGCTGGGATGTTTCAATCCAATTCAGAAAATCACGAGTGCTCAGTTGTCAAAGATCATCTCCACAGGAGTGGCTCAACACCCACTTTTGACATTCATTGCCATTACCATCGACATCCCGTGGGAGACAACAAGCTGTTTTTTTTGTGCGACATACAGGACACTCAAGATTTTCAAAAGCCAAGAAAAATGTTAAAGACAGGCAAATTAACCTATGTTCACCAGATTTACACACAGATCAGAAATAGTGAATGTGCTCATATACCATTAATGTGCAAAAATACATTGTCTGTTGAAAATCTAGTAACCCTTCAACCTATATTTTGTCACTGTTTTCCCTTTATTAACTCCTATGTCCCCAATTAGAATAGAAACCTTTACTATTTAGAATGTTAGCCTTTTGAATTTATTTTTTCCAAGATCTTTACCTGCTTCTGAGAAAGTAATGGTGACAAGAAAAAAGGTATAACAACTGTTGCTTTACACACCTTGTTATCCAGTGTTTCCAGCACCTCCAAATATGGCTCATTGATGCACTTATCATAATCCAAACTCTGCCAAAAGAACATAAAATTATAAGAAACAGTGGCACTGCAAATTAATGCAATCTTGGTTAATCCACAAAGCAAGCTCTATTTCTCCAGCTTGATTCCCCACCCAAAGTTTTATTCTATTAAGGGCCCAACATTCTAACGATGTGACCCCAGATTATATTCAACAACTGAGTTTCCTCACCTCTTCGGAATTGCAAACAAAATGTATCTCCTAAACTGCTCATGCCGATATCATGCTCCATTATGTTTAAGAAGGAACTGCAGATGCTGGAAAATCGAAGGTAGACAAAAATGCTGGAGAAACTCAGCAAGTGAGGCAGCATCTATGGAGCGAAGGAAATAGGCGACGTTTCGTGTCTGAAGAAGGGTCTCGACCCGAAACGTCGCCTATTTCCTTCGCTCCATAGATGCTGCCTCACCCGCTGAGTTTCTCCAGCATTTCTATCTACCTTCATGCTCCATTATACTCTCTTGCAAAAGGAAACTGGTTCTCAGCGTCCATCCGTCAAGTATTTGACTTGTTTTTCAATGAGATTACCCACCCTTTTATTCTTCCTCTAATTCTGAACTTTAAACAATTTTCATCCATATTAATATATTTTCACTCTTGTCTTGAAGAAACCTTTCCTGTGGCACATTATTGAAAACTGTTGGAATATCTAATTGTGGTAATGCCAGTACTTTCCCTGCATTTACCCTTCCACTTACATTCTTTACATGTATCAATTCCAGTCCATAAATTTATGATGGCTGTCTAATAATTATATTTTGTTTTGAAATACATTTACTTCTATTTTAAAATTTGATTTTCCTGACAATTTATATCAGATTAATAAATCTGCAGTTCTCCATCTTTTCTTCCTTCTTCGAATAGGCAGAGTTGCATCCGCTTCCTTTAATCTGATGGCATTGTTCCAGTTTGAGAATTATCAGCATTGAACGTCTCTGCAACTTTTTTTAATTAACTAATTTTGATTCTTTTAAGTTCCTCAGTTTCCCTGGACCCTGGTTCCCCACTATTCCTCATATGTACTTAGTGTTTTTATTTTTAATAATAGGCAGAACAAAATAGTTATTTCATATTTCAGCTAATAGGGAACAAACTGGGCATAAGTGCAATAAAATTACAAATCCAATGCATTGCGTTATCATTAAACTGTCCGCCATTAACTGCAATCATGAAACGTGCAGTGAAGCATACAACAAAAGAACAATTAATTAAAAGATGAACTGTGATGTACATGGAATGTAGAAAATTAGCATCAAAGTAACAGTGATATGCATGTAACAGTGATATGCCTAGAAACTAACAACTCACTTAAAAGTTATAATTTATTATCCTTAGGGTTCAAGTCATTTACAAATCTGTTGATAGCCTGAACAATTGCTAACTGAGCCCATTGCTTGGTAGTTATTCTGTACATAAACCACACAAACTCAATTGGATTTCTGCGTGTAATTCACACCAATACATTATTCTGTGCAATAACTAATCAATTCCCATAGTTAAATTCCAGTCTGCATCTCACTCTTTGGTATTAAATTAGAGAATTACAAGAAAGCTATTTGAAGGGTATATAGTGCTGTAGAGTCTGGTTAGGTGATAAATCTGACAGGCCAGGCCAATCACCGCATCCCGGCCACTCACAGGCCGGGCCTACAGCCGAAAATTCCTTGTTTTTACAAGTCTGATAGGATCAGGTCTCAAATTTTTTTTGAGACTAAGGAGGTTTAATTATAATAGTAACCATCTCTCCAGCTTCTGGATGGATAACACCAATATATACATACAATATATACAAACTGGAAGATCAAAAACCTAGTATTCCCTCCAATCCATTTGCTACCCCATCAAAATGGGATGTGGCTATGAATCACGTACCAGCCTGAGAGCAAAAAAAGACCACAGGTCTGGATTGGATTGAAGCTGTGATTTTATCAGGTTGAGTTATAATGTTATGCTGTAGCAGACTTCTACACTGCTACATGATAAAGATGTACCAATCTATTCTGACTCCCTATTGCTGCTTTTGAAATCACTGTCATTCTATTGACCACGTGACTGCTGAAGGTAATGTTCAGGGGGATTTTCAGCAATAACAGACCAGTTGGAGTATGTATCACACGCTTGCACTTTAATCATTATAAAGAACTCTCTTTAAAGAGAGTTTCATGGTTACAATAATATACAATGTATATTAATATACAATAATGTATATTATTGTATATACAAGGTGCAACATCTATTCAGGTGAAAACTATTCCTCCGAATGTAGGGAAAAAATAATTTGAGCAAAGGTGGAGTAATTAAATTATTTAAATAAACAGATGGCCTACTACAGTTCATAAACCTTACCTAAAGACATCTGTGGCACCAAAGAAATATACAAGCAGTTTCTCTGCTCAACTCCCAGCTTGTGGAGTGTAGGAAGGAATTGCAGATGCTGGTTTAAATCAAAGAGAGACACAAAAAGCTGAAGTAACTCAGCGGGTCAGACTATTCAGACTCTGAAGAAGGATCTCGATCCAAAACATCACTTATTCCTTTTATCCAGAGATGCTGTCTGACCCGCTGAGTTACTCCAGCTTTTAGAGTCTATCCCAGCTTGTGGAGTATGGTTGAGGAAATTAAAAAGTAACGAGAAAATGAGGGATGGAGGGCACACATTGCACCATTGCCTGTTTCACTCCTTCCCTGGAGTATTATATGTAGCAGGTGTGCAGTGGACAGGAACAAGTGAAAATTGAATGCACCTTTACACCAGGGTATTGTATACCTCATAATCTTTGCGTGGCAAAATTTCATCCTCTTCCTCGTGTGTCTCTCCCAGAATAGTCTGTCACGAAAATAGAATATTGCATTAATTCCAGCTCATTTAGATAACACAATCAAAAGTCCAAAAATTGACAAAACCCTTGTCAACCTCGACACAAACAGTTGCAGAGAAACAAGGTTTCACAAAGAATGAATAGCCAACGCAACAATCTATTACACTAGGTCCATACAAGACATCACTCTATGCTGCAGTTGAATTAAATTTGCATGGTGGAAGCTTTTGGGAAGGGTACCAAGGAGCACATAGAACTGAAAATTTGAGTGGAGGTGGAGATTTGCCATGATCTAAACGAATAAACGAGGACTAAATGGTTCCATCTTCCTGTTAACATGTAATGTTAACTTTTATCATTATTTATTCCATTTTTATTGACAATAAACTAAACTCAGAATGATTACAGCTTCATAGTAGCCAAACCTCAACTGGTCAAGAATCTCACGAGAGTGTGCACTTAGGGAGGGGTAAAGGACAACAATCACTAACTCCTCAACCCTATTGGCTTACCAGATGCTGTCCACCGTCATCCATGCACTGGGGACTAAAACCCTACGATACTGCTCATTACCTCAACCCTTGGAAACTGTTGTAATGATTTACAATTTTCCTGCAATAAATCCATCCCACCAGCAAGTCCAAAAATAATGGAACGATTCAGGCCCTAGAGACAATGTTGAATATCATAATTACACATTCTCAGAGTTTCATCGTTGTTACAGTGAAATCATTGGGCAAAGCGAAGCAAGGACTAAAGACAAAGCGGGGTGCATACAACCCTTTAAGTGTGAACTACTTCTAAATGTATTTCTTATTGCAGCAGAGCTTCAACATTAACTCCACTTAAGCGAGTATATTTAAGGTTTTGGTAAAGGATTCATTTCATTTACCTCAGGTTGATCTGGATCTGGAACAAAATCTTTGAAAGGCATAAAATTTGGAATGAAAAGTTTTTGAACCGTAACCGGAGACTAAATACCGAAAGATGTAAAGTGGGATTTGCCTACGCAACCGATTATTAATTGATATAGACACACAAGGCCAAAAGCCTTCTTGCTATCCTGTAAATTTTATGATTCTGACATTACGGACTGATCTTCATATTCTTCCAATATCCAAAAATCTATTGACCTGGTTTAAACACATCATATGAACAACCAGAGTCCTCCACAAAAGAATTCCAAACATCAAGTCTTCTCGACCATTCAATCATGGCTAATCTATCTTCCCTCTCAACCCCATTCTCCTGCCTTCTCCCCATAACCCCTTGCACCCGTACTAATCAAGAATCTATCAATCTCTGCCTTAAAGACTTGGCCTCAGCACCCTCCAGTGGCAATGAATTCCACAGATTCACCACTCTGAAAAAATAAATTCCTCCTCATCTACTTTCTAAAGGCACTCTGAGACTATGGACACTGGTCCTAGACGCTCCCACTAGTGGAAACATCCTTTCCACATCCACTCTATCCAGACCTTTCAATATTCAGTAAGATTCAATGAGGTCCTCCCTCATCCTTCTAAACTCCAACGAGTACAGGCCCAGTGCCGTTAAACGCTCATCGTATGTTAACCCAATCAGTTCTAGGATCACTCTCGTAAGCCTCCTCTGGACCCTCTCCAATGCCAGCACATCCTTCCTCAGATATGGAGCCCCGAAGACTTGAAGGGATAGCGGCATCACACTGCCAAGTGAGACCAGATTTGTGACAATACTTGGTCAACATGGATGAGTTGGGCCAAAGGGTCTGTTTCTGTGGACACAAGCAACTACAGATGCTGGATTCTTGAATCAAACACAAAGTGTTTGAGTAACTCAGTGGTCAAGCAGCATCTTGGGTGAAGATTGATAGGCAGCTTACAACCCTGCATTATGAATATTGATTTATCTAACTTCGAGTAACCCTTGCTTTCCCTCTCTCTCAGTCCCTCCCCCACCCTAGTTCTCTGACTAATTCTACTGTCCTGATTAAATATTACTGATTGTATACCTCGTTGTCACCTTCCCCTCAGCTAACAATGAACTATTCTACATTTCCTTCTCATCATCTGCTTTGATCTGTCATTTTCAAACCTTACTGTTCCATATCCCTGGACTTCCTCTCCCCTGACTCTCAGTCTGAAGAAGGATCTTGACCCAAAATATTACCCATTCCTTCTGAGATGCTGCCTGTCCCACTGAATATTCTTGTTTTTTGTGTCTATCTTTATGGGTACGCGACAGTTAGGGTTGGGTCCCTTTTTCATACTGTGTCTGTGCTGTATAGCTCTATGAATCATGACACATTCAGTCCACAGAAATCTAATTATTCAAGTTATATTTTACACTAAGTTATTCAATCTTTATATGGCAAAACCTTTACAATAAGAAAAGGATACAATTTGATTATCCTTGCCTGTAATACAAACTTTGTGAGTAGCATACAAAGTCCCCAAATTCCTTTCAACACCAGCATCCACTCGCCTTTCAATAGATGTTCTCCTTTTCTGTTCCCGCTACCCATTGTGAACAATTTCATACTTCCATACACCATCTGCCCCCTCTTTTGCCCAGTCATTCTCCATCAATTTGACGTCCACAATAATCTACTAGCCACAACCTGTGACACCGAAAGGGCCCACTTATTCATTTTAGGACTTTGCAATGATACAGCCCACGGTAGACGGAAGGGCGAGGGGGGGAGGGGACACCCGGTGTGGATGAGGGGAAGACGAGACGCCTGGGAGTTACAGAGCCCGGGGGCGGAGCAGGTGTCGCCCCGGGAGTTTCTGCTTATCTCCAGTGCGGGGATTGCTTTGTGTGAGCCACGCACACACACATATATCTATATACACAGCAGTGACAGCCGGCTGCCACTCACCAGCTCCTCTGGACTGCGGCCCTCTCGCTCCCCGCAACAGCAGCGGCAGCAACAGCAGCCCCACGGCACACCTCGACCGCTCGCCATCGCCGCGCGCGTCACCCCGCCCCCACACACACGTGACCGCTCGGGCCACCCAGACTGCCGTCACGTGCTGGGGACCGGCCTATCGCGGAGGAGGAGGAGGCCCCGCGCGGCTGGCGCGTGCCCGGTTGTCCGTTAGGTTGGGTTCGCGCGGGCGCGCGCTGGGACGGACTGAGGGAGCTCGAGGGTACACAAAAGCAAAAAGATTATAGCACAAAAGGCCGGAGAAACTCAGCGGGTGCAGCAGCATCATCATCTAAGGAGCGAAGGGGATAGGCGACGTTTCGGGTCGAGACACTTCTTCAGTCCCTGAGGGAGCTCGATCCGCGCGGCGCTGGTCAGCCAGCGAGTGGGTCGGAGCGGCCGTGGACGGGAGGGTCTGAGGGCATACGGTAACAACTATTAGCCGGACTGGCTGTAAGGGGGCCGTGGAGTGAACACGAGTGCTGGGAGAATGTTCTATTCATTCACAGAACGGGTGGCGCAGCGGGTAGAGCTGCAGCGACGGAGACCCGGGTTCGATCCTGACCTCGGGTTCTCCCTGTGAGTGACCGCGTGGGTTTCCTTCGGGTGCTCCGATTTCCTCCCACATCTCAAAGGTGTGCGGAGTTGGAGGTTAATTTCCCTCTGCAAATTGCCCCCTAGTTTGAAGGGAGTGGATGAGAAAGTGTGATCGGGTGATCGATGGTCAGGGTAGCCATGGTGGGCCGAAGGGCTTATTACCACGTTTTATCCCTAAACCTATCTAAGAACTCCGTATGAGTTTGCCCTGAAGGATGTGAAGTGTGGCATTGTGTAGCTAACTAATTTAACGTGAGTAACTCAGCCGGTTAGGCGACATCTGTGGAGAACATGAATAGACGACGCTTCGGGTCGGGTGACAACTCAGTCTGAAGAAGGGTCCGTCATTTCCCTCCACGGATAGTGCGTTTCTCACCGCTTCGTGCTTTGTTCGAAAATATAAGATCCTTTTGAATTGGTTTGAAAGTCAAGTTGCGATTCTGTTCTGCGTCAATGGGAAGGCGCTCGTGGATTTCATAATGTCGAGGCGACTCGAAAACGTTTTAAACGATCCCACAGGTAGGTTGGGATAAAGTTTCTAAAATACTGACCTAACTAATGTTTCTAGGTCTGCTGCGAAACCGTGCCCCAGATCCCCTAAGTCCGACGGTGGAGTTACTGATTTTCCATCGCGACTGAAAAACATCAGACGACGACGATACCGACATGGATACTTGTGAAATTAACGGACGAGTGAACTTGTACAACAGAGAAGGCTGAAGTGATTTTGGCAGGAAGCATATGGAAAGAATAAGTTTCATGGAATCAAGAACGCAATTTGTGCAAAAGACTTGGTTTATTTAGAAAGCGTCAGGGCAATCCTACTGAGAATGAACGTGGGGTGGGGTTTGGGGTTTATGAAATAGCCACGAAGACAAAGGGGAGAAAGGCCGTGGAAGGTGCGAAGGACGAAATAAACACGAAGGTAGGAAATTCACGAGGTAGCCCAAATATATTTTTAAAAAGTTAAAGACACTGAAGCCTGCAGATACTGGAACCTTGAGCAAAACACAAAGTGCTGGAGTAACTCAAAAGGGTCAGGCAGAATCTCTGTGGAGGGCTGAATCTAAAGACTCGTCCCAACCCGAAACGTATATATTTCCTCCACACGTGCTGCCTGACCTACAGAGTTCCTCCAACATTTTGTGCTTTGCACGAAGTTAACTATGTTTTTTTCCACAGCTGTTTCCTGACCAGCTGAGTGTTGAAACAACATTTCGTATTTCAGTTTCAGTTTCCCAGAATCGACACTTTTTGATTCAGTTTCAGATCCCCAGAATCTACACTGTCAAGCCTGTTCCTCAATTAGGAAGATGGTGAATTGTGTCCCAAGTCCACTTTGCTCTCTGCTTTCTCCTGGATATTCAAAAATCTGTTGATTTTGTAATTTCTACCCTTGAAGGGCTTTGAATCCTTGGCTATCCTTACATTAAAAACAAATCAATAAATTACAACTATCTTGACTGAAGGCATATCTCATCAGCAGTCCTGAATGTTTGAGACCCCCCCCCCAAACATCTGACACAGTGTCATAGGTCTGTAAATGGAACACCATTCACTCTGTCAAACGTTTCAATAAGGCTGATTCTTAACTCCAGAGAGTAGAAACTCTCTATTCAATATCCCTAGGATAACCCCTTAAACACTTGAATCCAGTGAATGCAAATATAGAGGTCAAAACTGCACACTATATAATGTTGCTTGGAGTAAAGAAAGATTGGTTATGGGATAAATTGACAAAGGTGTTTAAAATGTGATTTTTTTTTAAAAATTAACACAGGTTTGTGTTTATTCAATGAATTGTTTTGTGTTGTTAAAATCTCTTTTATTGTGGAGGTGGTTTTCAGATATTGCGATATGATTCGGTCCTGCTCTTGGTGCTCTCAGCTGGTGATCAAAATTGTGAACATCGGTGTATGCTTCTAAGTATAGAGGTTCTTCAGTCTTTGAGATTGAGTGCCTTGAGTTCAGCTTGCCATTCATTCTACAGCATGTCAGTTGCATTCTAGTCATGAGAGTTGGGTTTTCAACTGCCTCTGAATCTGCAGTGGGAGAGTCTGTGATTAGTTGTGTTGTGAAGTTAACCACATTTTACTTTCGCAGAACTCCAATTTGGTTCTAATTGGGAAAGCAGAGTGAAAAGAAAGCCAAAAGGAAAATGGAACGAGAGAGGGTAGGGACAGATGGGGAGGCTGCAATGGATTTTACTCGCATCGTATACTGATTTTGACCCTGCCAATTTTTTAATTGTAAAAACGAAACTTGAAGACATATGATTCAAAAGGATGACTTAAGGAGTGTCATCAGAGAAGAGAAGGGAAGAGACTTGCATGGATATGAGGATTGGGGCTACTGGGTACAGTGAGGATGTCAAAGTGTCAAAGGGAACTGGCTGAGTATAATTGAAGGGAGACAGTGAGAACCAGGAGCTGGATGTTTAGTGTGCTGTGGGGATAAGGTCAGTGGTGTTGAGGAAAAATGATGAAGTTTGCAGTGTTAATCTCTGTCCTGAGATTGTTTCCTTTTGTTGTATGGATGTTATTTGAAAAGATATAGGAAGGTTGCATGACAGTCGAAGTCACGACCCATGACCCGTACTGTTGCCACGCACCGCCTTCTAGAGTACACGCGGTGAACATCAGGTAAGCATTTACTATGGCAGCCAGTACAGACAAACGTTTTCTGTCCTAGCATCCGGACTCCACGCTGACTGGTTCTACACTCACGGACCCCGGGCTGTCTATCCCCGTGTGGGGGGGGGGGGGGAAGAGGAGGTCGGGGTGCCTGTGCAGCATGGTCAGTGACTCTGGGTGGGCGGAGGGACCAGACTGTCCCCAACTCTGCTGCAGCTGACGGGAACGTTGCGGGTTTTCGTCCCCGCGTGTCCGCTGCCCAGAGCCGCGGCCCTGCTCCGCCAGGCCCCGCAGGTCCACAATGGCCGGACAGTGTTGACCCCAGGGGGAGAATGGGGGCTGTCCTTGGGATCCGCTCCTTCGGCCGCTTACACCTTGGTGCTTGGGTTCAGAGCAAAGATACTAGAGCATTTGGTTAAGATTGCTCAGTCACCCTCCACAATTATTTCCAGTGCAAAAATTGACTATTTCTGCGGTTTTTAACAGGTAAGAAAGTACGCGTTTTGTGTGTTAACAGTGTATGCCGGATGCTGCCATGTCCTCCAGTAGGATTGAGCTGCTCTGTGCGTCACGCCCTGTGACCCGATGACCTTACGCGCAACCCCCCTATAAATGGTGGCATAGGAGTGGGAATCTGACTAATTGGCTGGCAGTGATTGCCATTATTGCAACCACAACCCAATCCTAGGTCTTACACCCCTTTACTACCCCCCACCCATCCCCATTCCAGTCTCCCGTTGAAGCTTTCAGGAGAGACAGATATGAGGAAGTCACGTATCAGTCTTGATTCCATCAAAAGGCTGAATTTACTTGAGAAATGAATTGGCTTACGGTTCAAAAAAGTGGCAGTTGCATCACATCCGGTTTGAAAATTCAAAATTCTTCATATAAATGGCAACATAATTCAGATGCTTATCAAATGTAAGATCTGTCACCAATTGATCAGTTTTGAGGATTCTGGGGCATCTGAGAGTCACATTTACCTGGTGGAAATATGTGTGATGTGAAGGAGTAAAATGGTGACATGTATTTTGCTGGGGTGGAAGATTGCAACCTTCACGTGGTCCGCCCTGTTTCAACTAATGCAATCAACTCGACGTGCACAAACGGAAGATCAAATAGAACAAGTTGTGCAACAACTTTTAGCTGTGCACGCCACACGAAAGAAGAAGAAGATGTATTTTTCTATCCTAGTTAGTCCAGCAGTGAGAAGAGATTCTGTTGGGACTACAACACCTTTGACTACAGCTCTTCAAAGTCGGGAGTGTACTTCAAAGTGTATTGTAGATAGCCTTAATTTCCAGTTGATCAACAATAACCAGTTAAAGATTAGGGGGGAGTTAAAATTGTCTTCCTGATTCTTGGCTTGGACCACTATGTGGATCAGAAGTAGGGAATATGCGAGGTGCAGATTCACTGTGTCCTTGGATGACCCATTGCCAATTACCAAACAAGTTGTGTGCTAATGCACCATTTCCTTCTGCTACTTATTGCATGAGAGTAACAGTTCCAATTAATTAAGGAGCTGGATTTTTTTGTTTTTGTTTGCAGATAACTAGTGATGCTGATCGAAGGACATAAAGGCATGGGGCGTGTGTCCAAATCTGATGAGGGTTCCAGAGATGGTTCGAGGGGAAGTTCATGCAGTTCAACTCCTCTGGCTGACACCGATCGACTCAAGGATAAAATGCGCCTCCGTATTGAATCAAGAGACATCTGGTTCTCCCTGGAGTTTTTCCCTCCGCAAACGGCCAATGCTGCTGTTAATCTGATCTCCAGGTGAGGCTGGTCATGACCGGGTATGTTAAAGCTCAAGAGAAGACTTGGCTTGGTGATGAGTCTGACTGTTTTATTTATTTATGGAGTCTGGGTATCACTAACAATCCCAGTTTCATTGTCCATCCCTAAATGGTCCAAAGGTGCAGATTCATTGTGCATTGGACATATACAGTAAAATGGCAAAGAACTCAGGACTGTTGATGTGCAGAGGGATCTCGGGGTGCAAGTTCAGCTCCAAGAAAAATACACTACAGGTGGATAGGGTCATGAAGAAGGTAATTAATGCAGAAGAGATTCATTAGGTTGATGCTTGGAATGTAGGGCTTTAAGTTGGGAGAGATTGTTTATTCTCACTTGAACATGGGAAGCAGGGACAACCTTATATAAGCTTATGTAATTGAGGGGCATAAATTGGAGAGATGGTCAGAAACATGTTGGCAGAAACATCACAATTGAATACATTTTTACTTTGAGACGTTGGAATTATTTTTTTAATTACTTGATGACTATTGAGGGTAACCATCCCATTTTTACCAACCGCTGATGCAGGTCAGTTTACTGGACAGATGAATGATCCTCCTGCATCGTCAAATGTTGCATACTTGGGATTTTGCAATAGATTCTGTGTTGTAACTTGTTGACTGTGACCTTTGCTTGGTTAGGTTTGACCATATGGCTGTTGGTGGGCCACTCTTCATTGATGTAACCTGGCACCCTGCTGGGGACCCAGGTGGTGACAAAGAGACATCTTCTATGACCATTGCCAGTACAGCAGTAAATTATTGTGGCCTAGAGACACTGTTGCACTTAACCTGCTGTAACCAAACCAAGGATCAGATCACACAGCACCTGAAGAAGGCTCGTAGCCTTGGACTGAAGAACATATTTGCACTTCGTGGTGGTAAGAAATTGAACAATGTTCTGCTTTTCACTTTTTCTGTAACTCATTTCCTCCTCCTCTTGTCACCCACCCCACCTCCCAGCCATTTAACAGAGAATCTCAAGGCTCAGTGTGAGGGCACGAATCCAGCCTTTCCATTGTCTATATTAATTCTAATGTCCATGGATATAGCAAAGATGATTGTCAAAAGAAACTCAGGCTTGTGATTAAAACTGCTTTCTGTGGCATTTTCCATATGTTATCCTTTCATATTCTTCAATCTGTGAGGTATAGTTATTTTTCTATTGGACCTGTTAGACAAATAACATTGGGGAGGGGCAACTATAGACCCCATTAATTTGAAATATTTGTCACCTTCCTGTAAACAATACCATCACAGTTAAACACTGTTTGCTGCAGAGTTGGCCCTGTGTTAAATAAATTAAATATGATAGTCTATTCTGCATTTTTCCACGTTGACAATGAAAGGTAGAATGAAAACCCAAAGTTCAGAGTTAATGGGATGTACGAGTCAGTAACACATGCTGTTTTGCATTCTTTAGATCCCCTGGGTGATGAGTGGAAGACTGAAGAAGAAGGATTTAATTATGCCAGTGACTTGGTCAAACACATTCGCTGCGAGTTTAATAACTATTTCGACATCTGTGTGGCTGGTAAGCGAAGCTCTGCAAAAAAAGTTTTTTTTTTGTATCTCCGTCTTGATGTCTGTCTTGAGGCAAGATGCTGATTTAAATGTGGTTTCATTGTAGGTTACCCAACTGGGCACCCTGATTGTGGCAGTTACAAGGAGGATCTCAGACATCTGAAAGTAAAGACAGATGCTGGCTCAGACTTTATCATCACCCAACTATTCTTCAAACCTGAGACCTTCCTAAAGTTTTATACGGACTGCCGTGCGATAGGAATTACTTGCCCCATTCTGCCAGGGATATTTCCCATTCAGGTATAGTGGTCCTAGAGCAAGCCTTTCCAGCTGTGCCTTTGGTGATATACCTTGAGATTCCAGAGCAATAACATCACCCAGTTTGTTGTAGTGCAGTACAATGCTTCTTGTGCTGGTACAACTACTGCTATTAATCTCATTCTTCTCATACCTTGTGTGACAGAGTCATCACTCACTGCGACAACTGGCCAAACTCTCCAAGCTGCAGGTTCCACAGGAAATCAAAGATGTCATTGACCCAATCAAGGATAATGATGATGTTGTTAGAAACTATGGTATTGACTTGGCCACTGATATGTGCAGGGTTCTACTGAAGTCGGGGTTGGTGCCAGGGCTCCACTTCTACACCCTGAACCGAGAGGTGGCTACTGTTGAGATTTTGAAACGACTCGGACTGTGGACTGAGGACCCTAGGTGGGCTTGAACAAACAATTTAATCACGCACATGATTGCTACAACTCGCCGCACTTAAGATTAATGGCCCAACTACACAATTTGTTAAATATTACTTAAATTCTACATGTACGTGCTGCCCCAGTTTATTAACTTGCATTGTTGATAAAAGGATACCATATTTATTTTCTCTGTAGAGATTATTGCTTTACTATGCTGGTGCTGTAATTGTGCTCGGGAACTATTTGGATATTTCCCAGCTTTGGACCATTTTTTAAAAGGCTCACGGCATAAATTGTGTGCAAACATTTTAATTGTTAAATTTTTGCATTTGTAGGCGAGTGTTGCCATGGACCGTCAGTGCCAATCCAAAGCGAAAGATTGAGGATGTCCGACCAATATTTTGGGCTTCGAGGCAGAAGAGTTATATCTACAGAACTCAGGACTGGGATGAATTTCCAAATGGAAGATGGTATAATCATAAATCATTACTGCACTCTTTTGACTGAACGACTGCGCTAAAGTGCAATACCAATATAGCTTATCATGCAAGGAAATTTACAGTTGTAATTAATTGGCATTATACCAATCTTGGATTTTGTCAGTGGTGCATGTGGAACATTCTCACTGTGTCAAAGAGAACAGCCTGAGCTGTGTGGAGAAGTTGGGCAGGCTAGGACCTTATTCCTTGGTGCACAGGAGGATTAGGGGTGGGAATAGATAGGGTGAATGAACAGAATCCAGGGTAGGGGAATCAAGAACGAATGGGCATGGGTTTGAGGCGAGAGGGGAAAGAAGTAATAGGAATTTGAGGGGCAACTTTTCCATACAGATGATGGGTATACGGTGTGAGCTGCCAGAAGAAGTAGTTGAGGGAGATACATTACATCAGTTTTGCATCTGTTCTCTGCAGCTCAGGCTGTTGAATCTTTCATTTTCATTTTTAAGAGGATGAGTATGGATTTCATTGTGGAATTCTCTCACAGATGTTAGTTTATTGAACAGCCTGCCTCCAATGTGGAGCACTTAATTTTCTGATGAAACAACTGTAGAAAAGATATTTACTGATGAAATCAACTCAATTGGTGGCTTTGTTGTAACTATGTTACTCAGTGCCATAGTGGTATGCTTTTTATTATATTTCAGGGGGAACTCATCATCTCCTGCATTTGGTGAGTTGAATGATTACTATATTTTCTATCTGACGAATAAATGTCCCAAGGAGGACCTGCTGAAGATGTGGGGGGAAGAACTGGTAGACGAAAATAGCATCTTCGATGTCTTCACAGCATATATCACTGGGCAGCCCAACAGCAATGGGATAAAGGTAATATAACGATAAGGACCAAATAAAAACAACCCAAAAGATTTATGAAAATAACAATTTTGTGACTAATTCCGAAGACGAGAGTTAAATTATAAATCCTGTAGGAGTTTCTGGAAACAATATTTTTAAACTAAATGTATAATGTATAATTTAATGATCATGTCTTTACTTTAAATTAATAAACACCTTGTGGAAAGCTGGGTATATGTGTTATTTTGTCATTGATTGGGATAAGATTTATTCTGCTAGCAGTTCACTAAATTTGACTAGAACATGACTTTATGTGACAAATGCAAATGCACAAAATCTTGAATTCTGGAATCCAGAGGCAACTATTTTCACTGATCATGTTTCAAAAAGAGTGCAGTAACAATCATTCATGAGAGATGTACTCGGGTTCAGTTCTTTCCCTTTTATTCTTCCCTTCTCTCAATATCTATTCTCTCCCGGTAACATGGCAGCTGAGGTTTCACATGTAGCTAGTTAACTTGTCCAATTAAAGTAAGCCTGGCAATTTTCCATCTTAGAGGCTCAAGGGTCTAAACGGTCAAGCCAGTCCAGTTCTTAAATATAAATAAAACTCTGTATTTCTGGTTTGTACTTCAGGTGACATGCATGCCCTGGAACAATGATGCTCTGGCACTAGAAACATCCTTGATGAAAGAGGAACTGGAGAGGGTGAACCAAATGGGAATTCTCACCATAAACTCCCAGCCCAACATTAATGCTAAACCTTCAACTGACCCCATGGTGGGCTGGGGTCCTGAGGGAGGCTATGTATTTCAGAAGGTAAGATTCCAATGACACTAAGAATAAAGAGATCCGTTTGAGATTTCATAAGTCCTTAATTTAGAAATAAGACCATGTGAAGATAGACCATGAGCATTGTTGCCTTTTTTTTAACCTTTGCTTTAATCTTGCTATTCTTATTTTAGGCATATCTTGAGTTTTTTACCTCCTCTGAAAATATATCTGCTCTGCTCAAAGTTCTGAAGAAATATGAAATGCGTGTGAACTACCAGATTGTGAATGTGAAGGTAAGGAGCTATCATCACCAGTACATGAACACCATAGAAACAAATTGATAACAGTCCAATTCATGGAGTAACATTATGCAGATTTCCAGATATGTTCAGATGCAGTATTCTATCCAATCTGACATGGCTAATTATGACTACAGCTGCTTTTGGTCAGATTTGTCATCTTACCTGTACCACTTGTGACCTTTCGTAGGGCGAGAATATAAATAATGCTTTCAATCTGCAACCGATTGCGGTTACATGGGGTATCTTTCCAGGACGTGAGATAATTCAGCCCACAGTGGTCGACCCTATCAGCTTCATGTACTGGAAGGTAATGAAAATTGAACTTTGTGGAGAATTTAATAAAAACAACTGGTTGCTTTGTAAAGAAGTGACAATATATAAATTTCATGTATTTTCGCTGCAATTGGCCTCAGCCCGTTATCTGTACGTGTGTGACAGTTCTCAATACAATGCTCTGGGATTTCTGACTTGGGGTCCTGACCTGAAATGTTGTATATCCATTCCCTCCACGGGTGCTGCTTGAACCACTGAGTTCCTCCAGCACTCTGTGCTTTGCTTGTTATTTTGAGTGGTTAACAAAACAGAAATATGGCATAACCTCCTTCCATTTGGATAATAATAGAATATTGACTGGCCTTGAGGGGGATACGACATATATTGCCTGAAGTAGATTCATATTGCCCGAGTCGAAGACGAGGGCAATATGGATCTAGTGAGGGCAATATATGTCGTATCTCCCGAAAGAGGACAGTCAATATTGTTATTATTACCCATATCAGACATCTAGAGGAAAATCTGAAAATCTCAGCTCGGCGGACTTCCACGTAAAATTTAACCAAAATGGACGCGGCAGTCTTCCTGTCTGCCGTTTGAATATTCTAAATTTCCCACGCAGCGTCACGTTGCCAAGTTCCCGGATGTGAGACCAGGGGAATATAAGACTATATTCCCCGCTGTTTTAACAGGTAAAGTCCATAGGCGTTCGCAAGAAAGGGGAATACAAGAAAATATTCCCCTGTTACCCCTGCTGGCAGTAAAAACGAAGGGAATACAATTTTGTAAAAGCATACCTCAGATGTGTGATATGGGTAATAATGAACAATATTGTGTTTCCAACACTTTAATTAATATGTCATCCATGTGTTTCTGTAGCTAACTAAAAAGGAGAAATACTTTTGACTGGAGAGAAGGGAAAAGTCTGTTTGAGGTGATGGAGAAGGAAGCAGATGATAGAATTGGTAACATTGTCATTTTGTTTTTAGGATGAAGCCTTTGCCCTGTGGATTGAACAATGGGGAAAATTGTATCCAACTGGCTCTCACTCTCAAAAGATAATTCAAGATATTCATGATCAGTATTACCTAGTCAATCTTGTGGATAATGACTTTCCACTTGAGAACTGTCTCTGGCAGGTTATTGATGACCTCTTTAAGTTAAAGGCATCGGAACAGACTCATGGTTCTCCAGCTTGAGATGTACCAGTGGAGTCAAGTTGTCTCAATGTCCAGGATAACTTGCAATCTCAAATGGGCATTAAATGTGTTGATGTGCCCATGGACTCAACATGAGAGGAACACCACATCTCAGCCTGCCGTGTGCAAATTAAGATGTTCCTGAACTGAGCAGAATGGATTTCTAATAGTATTTGATGGTGTGCTGTGATTCATGTTGCTTTGCACTGAACAAGCAGACTTTCTACAGGTTTCAGTGGAAGAACAGGAATGAATAAGTACTTGGTTCTGGCAAAGCCTGTTAATAATGGAAGATCATTAATTTATTATGTCCCCATATCTCCATTGTTCAGCAAATGCCAAGTTACCATTTTTCATTTGGATGTAATGGTAAGTACACTGCAAGAGTTAGAAAATTGCGCCTGAAGCTTGATTGCTTTTGCCAAACATCTAGAATGGAATCATTCAATATCCGCTAGTCTAATCGGAGCAGGCAATTGTTGTAGCTTGTTTACATCCCCTTACCACTTTGTACACGTGTAACACTTGTTGTATTGTAGTAGTTGAGATCCTAACCTAATTCTAATAGTAAGTAGTGTGGATTGGATAAATTACATTTCCACAGTGGAGTGGGGTGTCACAGGGAATAGGGTTCTGTGACAAACATCGCCTGGGCCCATGCCATTCAGCGATGACTGAACCAATTTTGTTGTCTCATGACAAGCCCATATTGCAATATTCAGTGGTGAGATCAGAGGTTTATGTAGTAAAGATGTTTACAAGTCTAACCCACTGAATTGATAGCTTACAATTTAGACCTGCCACCAGCTGTTCCCTTGAATAATTCTGATCTCTTCCTGTTTTCATGTTTTTTTAATATTTGCTGGAAGACAGATGCTTTTCCTGGACTGTGCAATGAACATGTCTTGATATAATCTAGGTATTAAAATAACCCTTATCCCATGTTTAAGCTTGGTTTAGAAACTGGCTTAAACTGCCTTGTTTTAGATTCTACCATTGTGGCAATCCCTATTGCTGGCTGCTGAGCTGCAGTATATTTATATAACTGGGAATCAGTGATGTTACAGGGTCCTAACATGAGTGTGGCAGTAAAGCTGCCAAATGTCCCTCTATAGATTTCATCAATCCCATGTGCAGGATCTATTGAAATAATCTGAGCAGCCTGGAAATGTGAGGAATAGATAGTGCCATAGTATTTTTTTAATGTTTGTCTGAGAGTGCAGTTGGAGGTGTGTTCAAATCACTAGAGAGGGATATAAAATCATGTATTTATTTGGGTGCTATTGTGGGAGTTGGTGACATGTAAATCACTGCTGTATTTCTTTAAATTCCAACAGTGCCCACTTCAATAAAATGCATTGGCTATAAAGCTCTAACAATAAAGGGGAAAAAAACTTGGATATAGATCTGGTACTAAATTCAGATTATGACAAAAGTTGCTCAACATCAACCTTGCAAAGTCCAACTTGAACGGCTGTCTGGTGTCTAAATTTCGACAGCTGTTGTAACAAGTTATAGCTGATGCAGGCATACTCCCAAAGCCATAACTTACTGAAAATGTGCCAAAATGCTTCCTCAAAACCTGAGTATATCCAGTCCTGCTGGCAGGACAGACCCAATAGGAGTAGTAGCTTAGTAGTATTCGGGTGGGAGAAAATAGCCCTGCCAGTCCTCAATATTGACTAGCTCCTGTGAAGTCTCCTGGCATCTGGTTGAGCACAGAAAAAGAAACCTTCCCCTGATTATTGCAACAGCTAATGAAGTGTTTCTCCATATTACATGATATTTGGAAGTATCAAAGATACAGGATGTACTCTGGACAGAGTGCTTCAGTGTTCACCACCAAGATGGCTTGGGAGCGCCAGCACTGATTAAATTAAAGGACATGGCTGCCAAACTGAGTCTGAATCAACATGACCTATAATTCAGCTTTATTTTGGGAAATTAAGGAATTTGCCAACACCATTTGCTTTTAAATGTCACTGCCAACATTCCTTAAACAGCCAAGAGAAAAGTAAATGTTTAAATTATGTCACTTAATAAATTTAATCATTGGTAAACAACTAATTTTGTAAGACATTTGTAAACGATGATATCACCTGACTGCATAAGCTTGGTGGTAGTTGGACATATCCTTAGTTTGCATTCCTTCTGGCCTCTTGTGGGATGGCACTGTGGGAAGTCCCCAACATTAGGTGATGCATGGTTGCCAAGGGTAAGTGAGCTTGTAGGATTAGTATGGGAGATGCAGTGCACTTCAACCCATATTTTGTGTGAGGAATTCAGTGGAATATGAAGATCTCTGAAAAGATGCATTGGTAATAATACTCTTTGACATCACTTCTACTGATTATTAAAATACTGATTATTAAAATACTATGTTTTACTTTGAATGACTGGCTTTTTCTTCCAGTAGCACAGGGAAAGAGACAGATAATAAGACATCTCTCATACGCCATCTGAAAAGACTCAAGGTGCAGGAGAATGTAGGGTAGCAACAGAGAAAAAATATCTATTAATTCAATGGGTATAGTAGCTCGCACACAAAATCTGTATTCAATCAGACATTAATGGGAATTCCCTCAGTTTGATTTTACAGGCCATTTGAACAAACTTGTTTCAAGCAGTTTGCCAGAAAAGGGCAATGGTATGTAACTAGTAGCGTGGATAAGGGAGAACCAGTGGATGTGGTATATCTGGACTTCCAGAAGGCTTTCGACAGGGTCCCACATAAAAGATTAGTATACAAACTTAAAGCATACGGCATTAGGGGTTCAGTATTGATGTGGATAGAGAACTGGCTGGCAAACGGGAAACAAAAAGTAGGAGTAAACGGGTCCTTTTCACAATGGCAGGCAGTGACTAGTGGGGTACCGCAAGGCTCAGTGCTGGGACCCCAGCTATTTACAATATATATTAATGATCTGGATGAGGGTATTAAAGGCAATATCTCCAAGTTTGTGGATGACACTAAGCTGGGGGGCAGTGTTAGCTGTGAGGAGGAAGCTAGGAGGCTGCAAGGTGACTTGGATAGGCTGGGTGAGTGGGCAAATGTTTGGCAGATGCAATATAATGTGGATACATGTGAGGTTTTCCACTTTGGTGGCAAAAACTGGAAAGCAGACTATTATTTAAATGGTGGCCAATTAGGAAAAGGAGATGCAGCGAGATCTGGGTGTCATGGTACACCAGTCATTGAAAGTAGGCATGCAGGTGCAGCAGGCAGTGAAAAAAGCAAATGGTATGTTAGCTTTCATAGCAAAAGGATTTGAGTATAGGAGCAGGGAGGTTCTACTTCAGTTGTACAGGGTCTTGGTGAGACCACACCTGGAATGTTGCGTACAGTTTTGGTCTCCAAATCTGAGGAAGGACATTATTGCCATAGAGGGAGTGCAGAGAAGGTTCACCAGACTGATTCCTGGGATGTCAGGACTGTCTTATGAAGAAAGACTGGATAGACTCGGTTTATACTCTCTAGAATTTAGGAGATTGAGAGGGGATCTTATAGAAACTTACAAAATTCTTAAGGGGTTGGACAGGCTAGATACAGGAAGATTGTTCCCGATGTTTGGGAAGTCCAGGACAAGGGGTCACAGCTTAAGGATAAGGGGGAAATCCTTTAAGACCAAGATGAGAAAGACCTTTTTCACACAGAGATAGGTGAGTCTCTGGAACTCTCTGCCACAGAGGGTAGTTGAGGCCAGTTCATTCTCTATATTTAAGAGGGAGTTAGATGTGGCCCTTGTGGCTAAGGGGATCAGAGGGTATGGAGAGAAGGCAGATACGGGATACTGAGTTGGATGATCAGCCATGATCATATTGAATGGTGGTGCAGGCTTGAAGGGCCGAATGGCCTACTCCTGCACCTAATTTCTATGTTTCTATGAAAGGCTTTGGGCTAATTTAGAAAAATCTTTCATGCCTACTTTGACTATAGAATGTGATCATACACCTGGCGTATGCTATGAGGCATGGGATAGGCTACAGTCCATCACCTTTCATCTGCATGCATGTGGCAAATTCAGTTGTCAAGGGGCAGCAATTTCTATTAAACACCTGAATCTGCTCCAAGGAATCCACTAGTCCTGAGATATCTAATTCAAGGTTCTCTTCTCCAATGTCAGCTAAATGCTAGGATTGAACTTGTTTGGTGCCAGGCTATGCTCTCAAGGGTCTAGTATCTGGTTTAGGTTAATGTTTTAATACACGTCTCAAGTTGTTTGTAACTAAAGGAACAAAAAGAAAGTCTGAAGAAGGATGTTGACCCGAAACATCACCCATTCCTTCTCTCCAGAGATGCTGCCTGCCCCGCAGAGTTACTCCATCATTTTGTGTCTACCTTCAAAAATAAATACCCTTTTCCTCCTAAAGATGGTCTTGAAGCACTTTAGTGCTGAGGTCAGTTCAGGTTTCATATTGTTCCTGTTAGATGAAATTACCCTATAGGTTTACTCAAATCATATATTTTAGAAATTGTGTTTCAGCAGCTGATAGCCCATGCAACAATATTTTGTTTCCTGTTCCTCCTGCAATCCTAGGATAGTGGTCTAGTAGCAATAATGTGTCAAGACTAAAACAGGTCTAATATAGCCTGGTTGAGCTTTGTGAACCTATGTGTAATATACATCTAGCTCAGGCATCCTAAGTGTAGCACTATTCAAAGTATAACTTGCACTCTATTCTCAAAGCCTTGATCTAACCTCTCATGATACACTCACAACTGAACTATTGGATTTTTGTGTTCAATGTTGTGAGTTGCCATGTTACAAATGTAAATTTTAATCACTCTATATTTTCAATGCACTATTCATTATTTGAGTCTTATTACTCAAATGTTCAAGTTCTGAGACATTGTGCTACAGGGGGAAAAGGTCACTTGTTGCTGTTGAAACCAATACTTTCAGCTGATTGATGGGAGTGGATGGGGGAAGCGGTTTGTGGATTAATCCAATAAATAAGTTTGGTGAGTTCATAAACGGAATGGATGCCTCAAGAATGGATTGTGGCAAAACCAGCTGAGGTGTAGGTTGTGCTGCAGCATGAACAGTCTACTGAACAGAAAACTCTGGGCATGGTCTATAATGTTACCAAGACCTCAAAATGCTGGAAACATTTTAAAAACATTCAGCAATAGTCATGCAAAACAGACAGGTTTTTCAGTTATATGCTAATTTTTCATCAGCAGAACCTGCCTTACCTGTTGACTATTGGCACTTTTTCGGGATATTTCCGAAGTTTCAGTTATACACAGCCATTTACAGTGAGCTCCCCACTTGTATTTCAATAAAAAATGAAACCACACAAACACACTGCTGCGTCTCGAACAATCAAAACTGGGGCTTGGTAAAACAAATACAAAGCTCCCCAATGCCAGATAAAATTCATTATTCCAACAAAAGGATTTTGGAACACACATTTGAACGTGCAGAAATAAAACTTTATTTTAGAGCAGGTTTTATAAAGAAACATACCCAAAGTACAACTTATTGAAAGTAAGTCAAAAATGAATGCAGTTAGATAAAGTCCACAACGAAATCTGCAGGTGAGACTGGATAGAAAACACACCTCCAGTTATAATTGCAAGTGGATTACATTTTGAGAAGAGCCCTGACTGTACAATGTCTCCTCACCAGAGTCGTTAGTACCATGAATCAGGCGTTGGGCTAGATCTTGAGGCCGCTAAACCCAACTTTGATCTCTGAAGTTGTTTGTAATCTAATAACTGGCAGCGCAAAAAGTTAGAATTCCCTTACAAATGAGATTTCCCAAATGCACCATCTTCAACCTGTCCAACGAGATTGGAAACTGAGTGAACCAGAACAGACTGACTGGACATAGAGGGTTTTTGTTGGAACGTTGTGGCATCATTCTGTTCATCTTCAGAAGTAATGTCAGAGGGAAGCCCCAAGCCTTTGTTTGTGGGCAAGCTTAAGATTTACCCACTATCACGTATTTCTCTGTTTTTCAACAACCAATCTGAGCCAGGTCGTGAAAACCTAAGGATAAAATAGATACATCAGGTTTACAGTGAGTGGGTTCAGTGTGTGAGTGAGGATCAGAGTAAGTCAGAGTATGTTGCTGACGTGTATAATTCAAAAGCATCAGAGACTGAAATGCTCTGCTGTTATATAACAATTATGCACCCTATTAGTGAAATTTTATGCTATATAATTTGAGTGAATAGTATTGAGTGAAACAAAACACTAATTAGGAAGGTCATTATTTCTGTGCTACTACTGCTGAAACATGCCTGTCTCAATTAATTCCTCTGGCAGCTTATTCCCTATACCCACCACCCTCTGTGTGAAGAAGTTGCCTATCAGATTCCTAATGAATCTATCCGCTCTAACCGGAAACCCATGCCCTCTAGTTTTTGAAAATAATTGCCCCCTCAGAATTGGCAGAGATTTAAGATGACAATTTTAAGCATATATAATTTTTTTGTTTAGGACATCTTTGGTTTGTCTGAACCAAAGGGTGGCACTCAGTCAGTTTAAAATATTTAAACATGTGCCTCTACATTTACTGGAGAATACAGGTCTGTAGAGTAACAGGCTGAGAATCCTGATACAGAAACATAGAAAAATAGATGCTGGAGTAGGCCATTCGGCCCTTCAAGTCAGCACCACCATTCAATATGATCATAGCTGTCATCTAAAATCAGTACCCCGTTCCTGCTTTTTCCCCTCTTGATTCCTTTAGGCCAAAGAGCTAAATCTAACTCTCTTTGAAACATCCAGTGAATTGGCCTCCACTGCATCAATGTAAATTGTTTAGAGAAAGTGGAAATCAGTAACTGTTCCTACTGCTGATCACAGAGAGTTGGGGTGTGGGGAGCACATAAGAGACAGACTTTTATGCTCCAGAATTTACTCCACTGCTGGGTAGGAGAAAGAGAAACCAGCCAGGCTTCATCAGCACACCTCTGATCCCTAGGTTAAGATTTTAGGGAGGAGGGTGTTTCGAGGGGGGGGGGGGGGGGGGGGGGGGAGAGAGAATCAGTTGTAATTCCTGGAAAAACACGAAAACCAGACTGCTGATCCACAGTATTTGGCTCAACCATGATGAAAGGTGACTGAGTGATACACCAAGGCATTTAACAAGAGAGAGACGTGACTAATGTTGTAATGGTGCTATATGTAACTTTGGTACCTACCTCCAACAGTAGGATCCTGTTGTCCTGAGCTGCAAACGCTTTTGACACCTGCATCTGTATGAACCGTCTCCGCCACAACTGCCATGCATGCAGCTCCAGCTTCTGCTCGTACTGTGGGGGAGAGAGAAGCTTCTATCAGCAAAATACGTTATAAACAGAGCATAGATCCAATAGACCTGACTGTTTACTACTAGAGGCTTCCAGATTATGAGCTGATTAAAGTGGAGTGAATTCCCTATTGCCATCATTCAGGCAGGGTGTGTGTCTCCTGTTTATGCCAATAGGAGGACAAAGATCAGGGTGGATCCCATTATCTCAGTCCTTCCCATAAAGACGGCCGACAGATGGATGGCGAAGCTTCTTCAATGGGAAGATTCTCAGAGGAGGCTGCCTTACCCTCATATATCTTTGCTGTAATGTATGGTTCAACATATTACCAGCCAAAGCAGGTGAACAGAATGTCCCAGAGACCACAACTAGGTTTCTCATCCCCAGAAAAGAGGATAATAAATGACACTGGAGCTGGCTATATTCGATTATTGCTGAAACTGACAAACACAGCCTAGCCGATGTCTGTGGATGAAACAATTAGTAGCCAAGGAGCTTTGAATGGAATGGCAGAGCATTCCCATTCAGTCAAGATGACACTTTTAACACTCAAATTTTATTTATTTGTACACTGTACAGTTTATTGTCACGTGTACCGAGGTACAAAGAAAAATGTTGTGTGCTATCCGGTCAGGAGAAAGATAATACATGATTACAATTGAGCAAATCGAGTCAAGACCGGATAACCAGTTAAAGTTAGTCAAACTCAAGAAATAATTATTTTAAAAATAAATCTTTATAAAATCATTGCAAGTCAGAACTGGGCTGCTGTGTTTAGTCCTCCCGGTCCTAGTCTGCTGCGGCCTCTTTAACATAATTTACATAGAAAGTGACATTAAGATTGCTACGGAAATGTAAAGCTAGATTAAATTAGTCACAGCTTAAACTGATTAAATTAAAAAATAATTTTTAATGAGAACTGCTTTGCTCACCAGTCCCCTGGTCACCAGCATGCTCACAGTGAAGCTCTTCCACTGCTCCCAGATCTCCTGCAGCTTCTCAACTCTTTTCTTCTCCAGAAGTTGCTGTAGGAGTGTTTTGTTCCACCAGATTATCAACAGTCGTTTGCTGTGGGGGAAAAATAGAAACAGCTTGTAAACTCATTCAAATGGGGATGCAGCTGACAGAGTTGCCGCCTCGTGGTGCCAGAGATTTGATTTCGACCCTGACGTCGGGTGCTGTATGCGTGGAGTTTGCACGTTCCCCGTTTCTTCTGGGTGATCCCATTTCCTCCCACATCGCAAAGATGTGTGGGTTTGTACATTAATTGGCGTCTATAAATTGCCTCTAGTGTGTAGGGTGTGGATGCGAAAGTAGGATAACAGAACTAGTGCAAACAGGTGATAGTTTGGTCTGCATGGACTCGGTGGGCCAGGGGCCTGTTTTTATGTTGTCTCTTTCATTCAATTAAAATCCACAAAATGCTGGAGGAACTCAGTGGGTGAGACAGCATCTGCGGAGTTCTTCCAGCACTTTGTATTTTGCTCAAGATTTCAGCATTTACAGTTTCTTCATACAGTACATTCACAACTCATCAACCCAATGCACCCGTCCTATTTCGTATAGGAACATTCTGTGTCCTAAAACAATGAGACAGCTAGAGAAAGTCTTTCAGTGACAAAGCAAGACCAATCACCATAATTGATTCCTGTGGTGTTGCTCTGCACGGGATTCCTCCACATCACACCGATCTGTCTGCTTCTCTGTCAGTACAAAAATAATCCACCGTGACACAAATTTCCGTGACACATATCTGACACGATATCTGATTGCTTGCAGCTGTGAAAGAAGGACAGATTTAAGCAGTGCCTCAGATAAAGATCACAAAGTAAGCAGTCAAACCTGTCAATGCCTTCCCTCCTGCATTTCCATTGAACAGGTAGCACTGTTAGAAATTATAAACCATATAACCATATAACAATTACAGCACGGAAACAGGCCCTCTCGGCCCTTCCAGTCCGTGCCGACCATTTGTTTTCCCCTAGTCCCATATACCTGCACTCAGACCATACCCCTCCATTCCCGTCACGTCCATATACCCATCGAGTTCTTGCTGGCCTGACAGTCCTTTGTCTCATGGCCCTCCGTCTTGCAGTTTTTGCAGACAACTGCAGTGCATTGGGCCATCACATGTAGTGAACTCTTTAATTACATTTCAATTCTACTCTGAAATAATCTACTCAAGTTTGATTTTTTCTCTCAGTCGCTCAGAAGCACTGAGATCAGTCAAGCTTTTTGTCCCCTAACCCCCCTCCTTTCACCCCCACCACCCTTCTTTCTTCCACCCCCTCACCATCCCTCCCCTGGACAGCTATCTATTTCTCCCCTCAAATCCCCCCCCCCACCCCCAGTCATTTTCCTTCCTCTAGTTTCCAAATCTGCAACACTTAGAACCAGTCTCACACCTGATACCTGGCCTTTGTTCCAACCATCTGCCCATCAAAAAAACCCTCTTGCCTGTGTCAATAAAGGTCTCAACACGAAAGGTCACCCATTCCTTCTCTCCAGAGATGCTGCCTGTCCCGCTGAGTTACTCCAGCTTTTTGTGTCTATCTTCGGTTTAAACCAGAATCTGCAGTTCCTTCTTACACATTCCACCTATTGCCTGCCAGGCTTTGTCTCAACCTGAAATGTCATCTGCCCATGGTCTCCAGAGATGCTGTCTGACCTGTTGAGTTGCTCCAGCACTGTCCTTTCAAGCTATACCAAGCTTCCATGCTGGAATCAACTGGAACCTAGACCAGCGAAGCATCAACATGACCCTTAAACTGGAACGTAGGCCCTTCAACACACAATGTCTGTGCCGTACAAGAAGCCAAGTTAAACTAATCACCGCCTGCACGTGATCCATATCCCTCATTTCCTGCATATCTATGTGCCGATCCAAAATCCTCTTAAATGCTACTATCTGCCTCCCCTCCTTGGTTACATGTTCCAGACACCCACCACTCCCCATATAAATAAATCTTGCCCTGCACATCTCCTATAAACTTTAACTATCACATCTTAAAGCTGTGCCCTCTTATCTTGGGCATTTTCACCCTGGGAAAAAGGTTGTGACTGTCTACACAATGCTTCTCATAATTGTATATACTTCTATCAGATTTTTCAACATCTCTCAACGCTCCTGAGAAAAAACTTCCAAGTTTCTCCAACCCATTCCAGCTAATACCCTTTAATCCAGGCATCTGGATCTGATTACTTTGTACCACCGTGAGATCTTCTTTTACCTGTTTGGAATGCAACCAGCAACTAAAGACATTTTATTTTCTTTGATGACAGACCATAGTAAAGCAAAATCTTTTGAACTAAGAAGATAGTCAAAAATGCTGGAGAAACTCAGCGAGTGAGGCAGCATCAATGGAGCGAAGGAAATAGGCAACGTTTCGGGTCGAGACCCTTCTTCAGACATTTCAACTACTGTAAGTTAGCGCACAGCTCTCCATACCAACCTCCATATACCAGGATATCAATGCTTTGCGCAAGATTCGTTCAGTCTGTCGTTGCACAAAAGAGGCCATCTTATATTGCAAGTGCAACTGACTTCTCCAGATCACAAATGTCGAGTTTAGCCGCAACAATAAAACTCGAGCTGATGCAGTCAATGCCCAATGCTTCTGCTGCTGTACGTTTCCAACCCAAGTGAGAAAGCACCTAGGGATTGATGGGAAAGTAAACCGATTCAACTCAGTTTATCCAATGTGCAGAACAACACACCAGTAATCGCTTTGCTCAATCCCGAATATGTGCTATGTTAGCAGAGGTACAAAAAACAAGCAGCAACTGCTGGGTCCCAATAGTTCTTATCAAACTGAAGCTGCATCTCTTTACCGATATTTTAATTAATTTCAAAAATGAACTTTGTTATAAAAAATACATACATAACAAAAACCATGCAAAACTCTGAATACATTCTGAGTATGCTAATGCATACAATAATGCTAGTGTTATACCCAGTAATGTTTGAACATCTCTTTACATCTTTGGCACTCATGTGGTCCCCTGGGGTGATATCCTGCCCATTATTTGAGGGGTGTCCTCACTGGATTCAGCCCTTGAATATCCAGCAGCAGAAGGACCCTGGATGTGGTCCTCCCCCACAGAGCCTTCATGTTAGCTGTACAAAGCTTCAGTGCATCCCTCAGCACATACTCCTGGTGGGGCCTGGATTGGGCCAGGCAGCAACATTCCCATATGGGCATCTTGCTGTGCTGGAAACTAACAAGTTTCGGGCAGACCACTGAATGAATTGGTCTTCCAGCTGCACTTGATGTCTGTCTCAGTATGTGTCCCATGGAACTGCCCGTAAATTAGAGAGCCCTCTGTCATGCAGCTGCTTGGGGTGAACCCGGAGGATGACTCTTGCATTTTTTGCCAGACCCTCTTAGCAAATTCACTCGGCAAAGAGGTGGGCAGCTGCTCCCAGGGCAGCATCCATTGAGAGTGAGATCCCAATGGCACAGGAAGGTTTCCATATGGTTCTTCATTGCTGCCAAGTACATTGTGAAATGTAAAATATTCCACCTTGTGCTCCCTTGCTCTGGTAGCAAGTATTACTGAAAACTGCAGTGCATTGGTTTAAATTTAAACAAGGCAGTTTCCAAACAGTTCAAAACAAATGAACTATTTTAATAGAATATAGAAAATATTCGGGTAACGTCGTACGATGGCAACCTCGCCAACAGTCTGCCTTGTCCTTTTCTTCTTTTGCTGTTTTTAGTCTGTTGTTAAATGCATGTTTCAGTGTATCTTTCGTTTTGTATTATGTGGGTGGTGGGGAAGGGGAAACTTTTTAAAATCTTTTTCCTCGACGGAGATGCCACTTTTCCCGTATCGTATCTCCGTCCGCACTGCGGCCTAACATTGTGGAGCTGACGGAACCCTTTGCTGGGGATCGACTTCGGGAGCTCCAACCGCAGAAGCCTGCGGACTTAACATCGTGGAGCTTGCGGTCCCTTGGTTAAGGATCGACTTCGGAAGCTCGAACCGCAGGAGCTTTGACCGCCCCGATCGCGGGAGCTTCGATCACCCCGACTGCAGATGTTTTGACTGTCCCAACCATGGGAGAAAAGGAGGGAAGATAATACATTATTGCCTTCCATCATTGTGCTGTGGCGGTTGTTTATGTTAATTTTTATGCAGCTGTGTGTCTTTATGACTGTATGGCAAATCAAAATGTTTGTATGTTTTTACTTGGCTAATAAATTAATTACAATTACAAAAAGTCAAGAAACATTATCAAGGCAATTATACACACAAGTTTTATTCTAATGACCTGTGATGTGATGTACAGGGCGTTGCTAGATTTTAGTTTGTTACTTGGCAGCAATAAAATAAAGAGCAGCAAAGGATGGGGAGCTGGGATTTGAACTATAATGAAATTAGTTTCAGCCTGAGTGTGTGTGTGGTATGAGAGCTCAAGGACTGTTCTGGACGTATCATACCTGCGGAGTAATGTTTGCTGGGAGTGCGTGATAGCCCCTCTTTGCTTCAGACACAATGTTGCCATCTGATGAAACGCAGCCTGCACTACCCGGTGCCGTGATGCAGACATCACCTTCCTCTGCCTCACACCCTCGTCCTTTCGTTCTGGAGAAGCAAGGGATTGAGGGCTGCTCATTTATCAGCACTGATTAAAATGAAGACTACAATATGCCCGTCCGTTCCACACCCCCAGATATTTTCCCCTGGACGTGCTTGATGTAGAAATGTTGGAGTTACAGTGATGCACATGGATGATATTTAGTGAGGAGGCAACATTTCGATGACTAGTCTGCTAGCATACTCGAGTAGTAGTCTCACCCCGGTCACTCTCCCTTTCCCCCCTCTCCCATCAGGCAAAAGGTACAGACATTTGAAAACGCATACCTCCAAATTCAGGAAAAGTTTCTTTCCGACTATTATCATGCAACTGAAACGGTCTCTCACCAACTAGAGTGCAATCCTCACCTCCCATTTACCTCACTAGAGACCTTTTAACTATCTTTATTCGGACTTTATCTTCCACCAAATGTTGTGCACTTTATCCTTAATCTGTGCACTGTTGATGGCTTGATTGTAACATTCAAACAAAAGCTTTTCAATGTACTTCGGTAAACGTGACAATAATAAACTAAACTAAGCTAAAACAAGGGTGCTGGAGAAACTCAGTAGGTAAGGCAGCATCTGTGGAGGGAATGGACAGACAACATTTTGGGTCGGGCCCTTTCTACAGAATTAGTGAGCCTGGAGAGTTGCTGACAGAAATATTTTCTGCAATGTTAAATTTCACTCTAATTTCAGTGCAATTCTCTGTGGCGATACAGCCATCATCTCAACTTCAATGACAGTTTATTACATTTCAGGGCAGTTTTCTATAAAAGAAAGACAAGTAACTCATGCAACGTGATCTTAAGAAGAATTTCTCACCTTTCACCAATCTGGCCCAGGCATGGAGCAGGTGCTTCAAGTGCCTCTCTCCAATGTTACCAGCGAATTGCTGAGACAGCTGGGATAATCTGACAGCCTCCTTCCAACTATTGAACAACTGCAAACAAAACCAATCAGAAAGGGTGAAATCATGGTGCAGTCACAGGAGAACATAGTAGTATTAGGACTATCAAAAACTAATTTAACTGTCTGCCATGAGGCTACACCTTGTGAACCCCAGGGAATCCCTTGTGGATAATTTTAGATGGGTGATATTAAATGTAACCTATCTCAAACTTGGTCGTGAGATACATCACAACAAAAAATGACCTTGCTTCCATCTAAAATTCCTCCAACGACAGCAGATCCTGATTGACAAATACTGTTGGAAAATAACTGTGGAAATGTGGTAAGAGATTGGCTTGGCTGGACCCCAAGGATATGCCTCAATGGCACATAGGAAATGTATGCACAGTGAGGCACCAGAGACCCTGCTGCTTGTGAATAGGAACCAGCAAGAGTTAATCCCTTCATCAGCATGGTAACAATAATAGTCTACAACCTGTGGGTTGTTGTACTGACTTAGCATTGATGAATCGATCAAAGACCGTGTTAATGCACATGGACAAATCAGAATGAACAAGCTCGGGCTCCAAAAGCACCAGCTGATACGTGGAAGTGGCCTGCGAGGCAGTTCTACTCGAGCTCACACAGAGTAACATAGAAAATAGGTGCTGGAGTAGTCCCTTCAAACGAGCACCGCCATTCAAAATGATCATGGCTGATCATCCAGAATCAGTACCCCATTCCTGCTTTCTCCCCATATCCCTTGATTCTGTTAGCCCTCAAAGCTATATCCAGCTCTCTCTTGAATACTGCCAAATTAGACAAGTTTTCTCACTGGTCTTACTGGTGAATCCTGCACTAATAGCGCACAGATGATTAGGGGTAGCAGGGAGTTGTGTGTGGGAAATAGTGTCCCATTAATTTGACAGTTTGTTAAAGAGATCACCAAGGGGATTGAGGAGGACATTGTCTACATGGACTTTAGCTTGGCCTTTGACAAGGTTGGCTGGAACAGAAGGTTGGATAACATGAGACCCAGGGTGAGCTAGCTAACTAGCACAACCAAAGTTGGCTGTGTGGAAGGAGTCAGGGATAATAGTTTTTATGGTTGGACACTTGTGACCAGCGGTGTGCCACAGGGTTCTGTGCTAGGCCCATTGATGTTTACCATCAATATAAATGATCTGGTGACAAGAGAGTTCATATTGTTCACAAATCTGCAGATGACACCACATTTGGTGGTATAGTGCACAGTAAGAAGGTTATTTAAATCTACTGAATTAACCAGGGAAGTGAGTCAAGGAATGGTAGATGGATCTTAACTTGGGACAAGGGTGAAGTGTTGCATTTTGATAAATCAAAGCAGAACAGGACTAACACAGAAAATAGTGTGGTAGAGCAGAGTATAATGACAGCATAATTTCCCAAAGGTAATGACACAGATAGAAAGGGTGGTGAAGAAGACATTTGGCATGTTTGCATTCATTTAAGGATATTAAGTACAGGAGCAAAAAAAAGAAGTGTAGGAAGAACTGAGTGGGTCAGGCAACATCAATGGAGGGAATGGATAAGCTATGTTTTGGGTCGGGACCGTTCTCTAGAAAGAAGTCTGAAAAAGGTCCCGACTCCAAACGTCCAAACCTCGTCTGTCAGTCTAAAGAAGGTCCTGACCCGAAATGTTGTCTGTCCTGTGTACCCGAGGCTTCGTAATTTTGTGGAATCACTCAACACAGTTTCAGACATTATACTTCGAATGGCAGTGAAGTAGTGCTGCCATCTTATGGCCTCTGCTAATTTTGCTTTGTAAGTTCTGCCCTCTTGTGGCCTCTGGATAATGCTACCTTGTATCTGCCTAACCAGCAGTCAGAGAACACAGAACAGCACAGGAACAGGCCCTTTGACCCACAATATCCATGCCAAATAAGGTCAGCTCGGCCAAGATTCACCAGGAAGCAATTATGGTGTGACTAATGTCATTTGAACAATCATTCAAAGGAGTATAGACACAAAATGCTGGAGTAACTCAGAGTGTCAGGCAGCATCTCTGGAGAAAAAGAATGGTGAAGTTTTGGTCGGAACCCTTCTTCCGCTGAGTTACTCCATCATGTGTGTCCATCTTTAGTTTAAACCAGCATCTGCAGTTCCTTCTTGCACAGTAAGAGGAGCGTGCCCTGCATGTGGAAGGGTGGAAAGGATTTGAAAGAAAGTGAGCATGCTCTGGTGTAATATTTCCAGGTACTGCGGTGGAGAAAAAAGAATCAGAATGGTGTGTCTCAAATCTGAGTGCAGAAACGTTAGGAAGGGGAATTGGATTTGGAAGAAATCTGGTGTTAATAATTCACTGAGACAATCCTCGGAAAATTAAAAGAACACCTAAAAGTAAAGTAACAAAGGCAAGAGGACAAAACCCAATAAAAACTGTTTGAAATGAAACCAAAATATCTAGTTTTAGCACAAAAGGGAATGGGGAAATCAAATGGTTTGAGAGAGCCATGGGTGCAAAGTTTTGTTTACTTGAAGGAAATATTTGAGCAGAGATAGGATTGGGATGGAGCTGGAAACGGGGATTAGAGACAAAGCTGTTCAGGAAAAATCTAATTTCACCTACTATTTGAGTGTGGACAGTATCTAGATGTCTCAGAGCTTGGTGTAGTATTGTCCTCTGTCTCCAGCACTGGATGACTCTCTGTGCTGTTCTAAGTTTCCTGTGATTCTCTGAGGAACACTGCAGCACCAAGTGATATCTCCATCTACTGAAAGCCTCCAGCAGGACCCGCAGGTTCTGTGTGGTTTGAAATGCCCACGATTTCTGCCACATCTTCTTTTTCTGAAGTGTGGCGGAGTGCCAAACCCGCATACACCTGTGCCAAGGAAACAATGAATGAGTAACAGTTCACGGGGATATTGGAATTAAGAACAAAATCAAAAGCAGATCTTTCAGCTCATTGAATTAAATGCTGCCTGATTGCAGTCAGCAACCTTTGTATCCTTTAATATCTCAATCTTTCAATCTTGAATTATTAATTGATCTTGCACCTAATGCCATCTGTGAAAGTTTCAAGCGTTTATGTAGAAATATTTCTTATCTTCACTTATGACATGCCTCAGCCCCCTACTGTACTCCCTGTACACACATGACTGTGTGGCTAGGTTCAGCTCCATCTCTATAATCAAGTTTGCTGATGACACTGTGGTGGTGGGCCTGATCTCCGATAACGATGAGAAGGCCTACCGGGAGGAGGTGGCTGATCTGGCACTCTGGTGTCAGGACAACAGCCTCCTCTTGAGTGTCAAAAAAACTAAGGAGCTGACCGTGGACTTTAGGAGGGCACAACATCCGAGAATGTACACACCATTGAAGATAAATGGGGATACTGTGGATAGGGTGAGCTGCTTTGAATACCTGGGAGTCCACATCTCAGAGGATCACACTCTGCAGCACTGGTGAATAAGGCAAGGCAGCGCTTTTACCACTTCTGGCAATTGAGGAAATTCAGAGTGTCTCTGAGGATCCTCCAGTGCTTCTACTCAGCGGCTGTGGAAAGCATCTTGTCCGGAAACATCACAATTTGGTTTGGGAACTGCTCTGCCCAGGACAAGAAGGTTCTGCAGAGAGTAGTGCGTTCAGCCGAACGCACTATGGGAACTACACTCGCCCCCCCTGCAGGAACTATACATCAGAAGGTGCAACTCCAGAGTTAACAAGATCATGGGAGACCCCTTCCACCCCAGCAACGGACTGTTCCAGCTGCTACGGTCAGGCAAACGCCTCCGTTGCCATGCTGTGAAAACGGAGAGGATGAGAAGGAGTTTCTTCCCAGAGGCCATTAGGACAGTAAACTCCTATCTCACCAGGGACTAACTTACTGTACCAATTTACTGTTGTGTGGTGTCTTTTTAAAATTGCTGTTTTTTCTTTTTTTTCCTCCCACAAATATGTAATATGTGAATCTGTTCCATTCAGTTTTGTCGTTTTTTTGCACAATCTGCAAGCATTGCCACTTTTCATTTCACTGCACATCACGTATGTGTATGTGACGAATAAACTTGACTTGACTTGACTCCAATTAGTTGTTTGTGTGCCTTTGTCCCAAATTCTCCACGAGCAAAAAGTTCATTTTTCTCTAACCATCTGTTTTTATTAATATTTCAAAATCTTCAATTAAGACAACTCTTGGTCTTTTAAATTTCAGGATATATAACACTTGTTTGCGCAATGCAGGCGCGCTCATTGAATGGAACGCAATGAATCATTAACTCAACACAAATGACACTAACTCACAGTAATAACTGTGCCAAACCTGCTCTGCGCCTGCTTGTCTGCCATTATCTTCACATTTCCCTGTGTCTCTGCTTTTTGCATCCAGGTGCGTAGAATCAAACGCTTAACTTTCAGTGCGTGGATGGAAAGGAAACGAGCCTGGAGACCTTGGACCTGCTTTCTTTCTGGAAGAGGCAGCACAATTTGCAGAATAGGAATCACAAGGAGAACTGGCAATTAGTTTTACTGAACAGATTGCACGTATCACTAGCACAATAGAAATACAAAGATAAGCAAGAAATTGTCCCAGAAGTGAAGGGTGGACTATACTGATGCAGCACAGCTCACCAAGAACCACTTTGGTTATGGATCCACTGCTTGGACTTACTGGATGCGTAAACAACACCTAACATGCTTATGGTGCAGAATATTGTGTAGTAATATCCAAATGATCACTCTTTCACACTACCGCTAGTAATTAATTTATTCAGGCAAAGCCTGAGGTGGTAACCAGTCCATCTGGGCAATACTGGTCTCCTTGCCCAACATCAGTTGATAGAAAATGTTCTTATTCTGCTGGAGATCTTAATGCATCATCTGCCCTGATGTAAATAACTATTCTGTCTCATCGGCAGCACAGTGGCGCAGCTGGTAGAGCTGCTTCCTCACAGCGCCAGAGACCCAGGTTCAATCTCGAACTTGGCGTGGAGTTTGCATGTTCTTCTTGTGACTGCATAGATTTCCTCCAGTTTCCACTATTGTAAATTCCCCTAGTGTGTAGGGAGTGGATGCAAAAGTGGGATAACATAGAACTAGTGTGAACGGGAAATCGATGGTCAAGGGGCTTGTTTCCATGCTGCATCTTTCAATCAATTAACACTTCCTGCGCTGACACTCACTCTCTGTATACTTGTGCCAACAGGACATTGCCTTTTGGATTTTCTGGTGCAACTTCTTTCTGTACCTTCTGTCAGCTTCCTGTTTTTGTAATAAACGTATTTTCCAAAGAGTCAGCACGACTTGACACTGTTGGCCAAAAGAAAACCCAGCAACCAATTCCCGATATCTCTTGCGGGTCTGCCTCCATTTGCTCCAACTCTGAAATACTCTGCAGGAGAAAAGTAACACATAAATTATTGATTGTTTGAAAGATAGAGCTTGGAAAAAAATATCTTTGGCCCACCAAGTCCATGCCAAACATCCATCCCCCAATTCACAACATTTCTCTTATCCCACTTTCACATCCACTGTGTTACAGAACACAAACTACATCTGCTGTGCCATTAACCTATTCTAGGCATGACAAAAGTAAGACACCGTGATGAGCCTTATTCCCTCTGGTTGCCAAATAGGAAAGAAGAGACACAAGAAGGGAGATGAGGCAAATTTGGTACTGTTGTCCGTTAGCCCTCACCACTGTTGTGGCATGATTACATATAAAGAGAAGACATAAAAACTGCAGATGCTGGAATTTGGAGCAGAGAACAAACTGCTCGAGGAACTCAGCAGGTCAGGCAGTATCTGTATTTTGGGTCTAGACCTATCTATCCTCAGGACTGAAAGAGTGGAGACGAGGTAGTCTGTTTAAGGTGCTGAGATGGGCTGGATGAGGAATATGGGAGGTGGATTGGGCAGATGTGAACGGGGGGGGGGTCCAAGACAATGGGAGGAGTGGGTGGGAAAGAAACTGGTTGAGGGGGGCAAATGTTGTGGGACAGAAGGGTAAGTGTGGATGTATCTGGGTGGAGAGAAGGACTGGAGGAGGAACAGATTAACTAAAATTAGAGAGTTGATTGATAAGATGCTCATACCACAAGACTGAAATCTGAGGTGTTGTGCTCTAGTTTGCATTGTAAACTACCGAGTGGTTAAATGTAACACTCTTGTGAATTAACAGCCTATCTAGGCATGCATACGTCAGAGGCAGACACTGCTTGCAACACAGTGAGAGTTAGCACCTCCAGAGGAGGGCTGAATCCATGTGAAGAGGGAATTTCAATCTCACTGACTGTTGAAAGCTTCTGGAAAGAGGGGGGAAGAAAAATACAATGACAATAAAAAACAATGAAGCAGCTGGCAGACAGTGGAATAACAGGACCAACACAGACATACCTTGTCAGCAGGGACTGTCGACGAAACTGATCCACCTGGCACACCTGCCACAACCGCGCAGCCCAGAGCATCAAATGCTCTTTAACCAGACACTCCTCCAGTTTGCACTGAAGCCACTTTCCTGCTCTCTCCAAGTCAGTTCTGTTTGCTGGTCTTGCCTCACTCGGAACAATGCTCTACAAATGAATGCCACAAATAATCGGTTTGAACTTCATCACATTCAAATTTACTTCTTATTTTAGGGCTCTCTAGCTGGATATAAAACCAAACTATAAAAGAAAAATAGAGCACAGTTAGAAAGGATAATATTTTCAAACAGGTAAACAACGGTAAAAGCCTGAGCTGCATGTAGGCAGTGGTAAGTTTTATACATAGGAAGCTTGGAGCACTGTCCAGGTGTTGTTTGGCCAATCTGTCAGGGTCTTGCATGTATTCTCCATCTACCTGTTCAGGTGTGCTGCAGTCAGACTCCTCCATACCCTGTGGAATTGTGCTGTTCTGCAGAGGCAGGTGCTTGCTAAATTCTTGCAGACACGGACCCTCAGGCCAGAGTTTCAGAATATCTTGCAATCGGTTCCAAGTTGGGATCCTGTAAAAATCACCACATTAAAAAAAAATCATTAATTCAGTGCCAAAATATTGCTCAGAACCTTCAGATAACCATCACACTGTTTGTCTGAATTCCAAAACCTTCACCGATAATGTTCCAGAATGTATCTGTTTTCTCTCAATAAAGATTAAGGTAACCCAAAGTAATCTCAACACCACTTTCTCCAGCGCCCAGATTGTACTTAGCCAGCTGAAGTCTGTGAAGCTCCTCTCTCCAGTCTTGAAATCGTGGCTGATGTGTCTGCTCAGAGCAAGCAATTGCTGGTGAATGTAGCTCTCGATGAGTTGCCTGGACACTAACCAGTTGAACTGATGTTGCATGTTCTGACTTTTGGTTGCAGTCGTTATCTTTCCCGTTACTCTGACAACTAAGAACTAAGCAGAGGAATAAACAAACACCAGGTCAATTGAAAGAATGAAGGCACTGATTTTACAATTGTGTAAGATCACTTCATTCCTCGAGAGAGTGGAGAGAAAAGGAGAGGAATGGCAAAAGCTGGAAGAAGTGGTATGGGGAGTGATAGGGAGCAAAAAGGAGAACCAGTCTCTGAATTCCACTATAAGATATCAGGTTTCTGCCCCAGTGCAGTGGACCATCTATCAAAAAGCTTCAGGTACTCAACTAAATTATCAAAATTACTTCTTTAAAAATAAAGGCTCGGATGAACTACTGCAGTACCTGGCAAAAAGCAGCAGAGGGTACCAGTCAGCCAGACATGTTGAAAAGACAGGCACAAAATGCTGGAGTAACTCAGTAGAACAGGTGGCATCTCAGGTGAGAAGGAATGGGTGACGTTTCGGGTCAAGACCCTTCTTCAGACTTTCTTCAGTCTGAAGAAGGGTCTCGACACGAAACATCACCCATTCCTTCTCTCCAGAAATACTGCCTGACCCGCTGAGTTACTATAGCATTTTGTGTCTATCTCCGATGTAAACCAGCATCTGCAGTTCCTTCCTACATATCTTGAAAAGACAGTTGGACTCAGCAACTTCTATTTGATTTCCAATCAACCATCAGATTCTCTGCAGGTCCAGCAAGAGCACAGACCCTGAGACAGATGTGGCTGAATTGGTTTGTTGGCATATTATAATTTTGATTAAGACAAACTAAGAGTATAACATACAAGTTCAATCCATTCTTAATACACTCAAGATTTATCTATTGAATTATATAGGATTTACACCACAACAGCAGGCAATTAAACCCAAGTGGTTTATTTTGTGTTTCACTCTTTCTCCAAACTCCAACAATTTCTATCTCTCTCATGTACTTAACAAACATTCCCTTAAATTCCTTTCCTCTCAGTTGTACCACACTGCTAAGTTCTACATCTCAATCTTTCACCAGATATAGTAGTTTCCCTTGAATTCCTTAATTATTGGTAAACAACTTATACCACCCCTACTTTAGCATTCTCCAACAAAGTGGACCATCATTTGTATATTCTCCTCATGAAACCATTTCATAATCTAAAATAGACACAAAAAGTTGGAGTAAGTCAGCGGAACAGGCAGCATCTCTGGAGAGAAGAAATGGGTGATGTTTTGGGTCGGACAGAAGAAGGGTTTCGACCCGAAACATCACCCATTCCTTCTCTCCAGAGATACTGCCTAACCTGCTGAGTTACTCAAGCTTTTTGTGTCTATCTTCGGTTTAAACCAGCATCTGCAGTTCCTTCTTACACATAATCTAAAATGATGGCTACCAAGTCATCTGCAAAAAAGAGCTTGGGCCATTTCAATCTTTCCTTTATATTTAATAGAAATGTTCAGTAAATGTACTCTAACAAAACTCAAATACATTTCTATTCTTCTGGAAATTAGTTCAAGTACCAGGTTTGCATTTCAAGAGTGCTTTTAACCAATGTAACCATGTCCTTAGACCCCTGCCACCTAGCTCCTCTTGATCATTTGCCAGTTATGGCCTCATTTCTAACACAAATCTGCAGCAAAATTAATCTTGCAGATATACAAGTTTTTGTTGTCTTTTCAGGATTGACTATATCCCAACCTGAAACCACATATCTGATATCCTGAAAACATAAGCAAATTATGTTGCAGGTGAGTGGTAGCGAGTCGGCCTTGTTTGAAAATATTACTCTCCATCAAAAATTCATAGAGAAAAGGTGAGGGCTTGGTTACATTTGCTGGATTCATCAAAAAGCAACAACATTGTTGGGCTGTTCCTGTTCCTACTTTCTTCTTCCATATATCAGATTATAATCACCTTCAACAGTTTAAAACAAATCTTTTTTAATTGAGTTGTGCATTGCAAAAGGAAACAAAGAATTCCAGAGATTTGAGCACATAATCCAGACCATTGTACTAAGAGTGTGCTGTACAATCAGAGGGCCTATTATTCACTCACTGTTGTACTCAGTGCATGACACTGTTTATAAAGATGAAAAGAAAAACCTGCCCAATACATACCAGTTAACCATTATCACTAAAACAAATTACCTGGTCATTGAACCAGTGAAAGAAACTGGCCCATCGGCCCACCAAGTCCACGCTGACCATTGATCAACTTAAGACACGCATGTATTTGGGACTTTGTTGTATGAAATTTGGCTGCCATGTATTCTATATATGGCTACATTTACAAAATAGCAAAATAGCTGTCAAGTGCTTTGAAGGAATACACGTTTCTGAAACTTTTCTCTTAAGCTCTAACTGAAATTGATTGAGCAAATCAATATACTTGATACATCAAAAGTGTATAAAATTCTCGTGCTCAAACCTGCAGTTTGTTGCTGTGTCTGTGCATGACACCGTTGGAATAGACGCAGCAAAGCCATTTTCTTTCCCCATTTTACATTCAATAATGTGTGCCAATGCAGGAGGCAACTCTCCACATTGGCAGAATGAATCCTGACACGGTGGGAGATAATATTGTGTGCAAGAAACCATGTCTGTGCCTCAAAGCAATCACTAGGAAAAGAAACGCATAAAACATAGGTCAGAGCTGTGGAGATGCACAAATAGCAATTTCATCAGTACATGATGATGAAAAATGATTTAGCTCTTTGGTGCTGCAGGGTATTGCATGACCAGGTAATTAATGTAAACATTGACAGCCTTGCCTCAAACTGTGCATCACAATTCATAGCGAGGGCCAATTACTCACAGCAAGGGGAACCACTAAATGCCAATGGCTACTTCTACAGGACTTCGCAAGCTCTCAGTCAAGCATTTCTGTTGCAAGGGACAATGTTCAAAGGTTTGCAGTCTTTTTCTTTATAGGCAACCCTCCCACGTTCCTGGGAGCTCTGAGTTTCATTCCTTCTGTGATGGTTCTCTTCTGACAGTTCCCTCAATGCCCTTCTTCAGGTGAGCCTGGATTGAGCATTGAAATACCAACCTTGCCTTCGTTTGTCCTACATGAGATAGTCACACGAGTGGACCTTACATGGGCAATCAACCAGAGCAGCTGCGGCCAGTTGTAGAATTCCTTATGTCAACCAACTTTGATGGGTTTGTCTGTCCTGAACGGTGTTGAAATGGTAAGTAAAGACAAGCTTTTTCCACAGGCAGATTTGTAATGACTACATACGATCCAGAGACCACAAAGGTTATAACTACAAAAGGAGTAGCCTTGATCTGGGATATATTGTGTCAGCAAAGGAGATGGAAACAGAATCAATAACTATCCCATGGGATTTGGTTAAATACTTGATAGGTAAAAGTTCCAGGACTGTGTGGGAGAAGAGGAGCAAAGTGGAGAGGAAAATATACAAGGAATAATACTAGGACTTATGTGAATACAATAAATAAATAATTATTGTGTTATACCTCACTGCATTGATGTATTAAAAAAAATGGGGATCATCTCATCTTGTTCTGCTCTCCCTTTCTAAGTTTGAACTCTTGGAGTTGCAGCTGTCCACAGCAGTCTCCAATGAGCAGTGGAAAATTACTTGTGGTTTCTTGCTGTGAAGATGCCACGCATTACCTTTCAACACAGCTGTCTCTTCCCCACCAGAAGGCATAACTTTCTTTGACATGCTGTTAGTTTCCAGTTGAAGGGCTGCAGTGTAGCTACAAGAGTCTTACAGAAAGCTACCCATCAGAGGCCAGCGATGAGGAAAAACTGCACTCTCAAAACGAAGCAACTCTTTAAAACATCTTCACATATCATTCCACATAAAGGATACTAATCTCACCTGCTTGTGCCCTCCTGTCTCACTTGCCATGGATATTCAGTGACAGCTCTCTCAGTCTCGAGGTGGAAAGTGCATAATGCCTTTCTGGAAAAAGAAGAATATTGAAGAATTATAACGTCAAACTGACATCCCGGGAATCACTGACTCTTCAAAACTAGCAGGTTATGAATCTGGGCCCATTTATAAATATTCATAATTTTAACATCCCAGTATGTGGCAGCTACCACATTTGTGGTCATTTGTGGTTTTACTGGGTCACCTGAGTACATGTTGGATGACGACACAACAGACTATGAATCTTGAGCAAAACACAAAATGCTGGAGGAACCCAGCGGGTCAGGCTGCATCTGGGGAGAGAATGGACGTGACTTTTTGGGTCGGGTCCTTTCTTCAGGCTACATCCTGGGTGCTACCTCTGATTTACTCTGGAAAAGGACAAAGTTTGGTCAATTAAATTCAAGTACAGGTGTTGGATTTTGGAGGATAAGTGGGGCCTCAGGTGATGTGACCCAAGGAAGAGATTAATGTCCTTGTCTCGCGGGGGTAGGATGGACCTCAGGAAGTGGTGAACTGGTGGTGGATGGGGGTTGCGGTCAGGAGGATGAAAGACAAATTAGGAAAATACAGTGATCCCTATCCAACCTTGCACTGTGAAAAGCAACATCATTGGAATGGCCGTCGCTGGACAAATTAATCAGCAAAAGCCTGAAAGGGAACGATATTATCCCTTGTAAAAATTGCATTGAGTGCACAAGGATAACTTATGTCAGAAAAGGTATTTTCCAAATTTCTTAAAGATCCAAAACATCCTGGGACATGGTTGTTATTGCATTTCTTTCCAGAAAAAAAATCAATTGCTTAACGCTAATAAAAAAAAGCAACAAAATGTGATTGAATTTTTCGGCAAAGAACTCAGATCCCTGTCGGGGGTCCCACTTTAAAGCAGTTTATCATCAACTCAGAATTGATTACTGCCACAGCTACTCTAAGTGAGAGAGAAGGCCGATCCTCTATCAAGCTGCACCAGCTGGCTCTACGCTATATACATAATTCATTTCCTCTGGCTATATTCACACTTCAGCTTCAAACCTACATCTTCTCTTTACACTATATATATGTATTTTTTAACTTGAAAATCTTGCAGTTTGATGATTTCACATCAACTGCAGAGCTCAAATGCAAAATACACCCCAGGTGAGACTAGAGAATATCACAATATCCCTATGGGTCCATGGTCTGTCTGATGTGGGACTGAGCTCCACGGAAAGCAGATACCAGGTTTGGTTCCAAACTCTGCCGCAATAGCATCTCTAAGAATAAACAACTGCTGACAAACTGCTGTAATACCGCCGTCCACTCATACCTGCAATGAAAACTTGCCAAACTCAGGAACTGTACATCCTCATGTTGTAAATGCTTGTGTTGTTTCCGCATATGTCTGTAAATTTTTGGCCCAAGTGGCTGCAGTGTGGCCGACATCCTCAGGTGAACAGAACAAGATTTGCTGACTGCATTCGGATCTTTGGCCATCAGCTGACATTGGCTAGCGTTTGCTGCGTCTCTCCACTGTGCAAGATAGAGGAGATATCAGGATAATCACAACATAACCACCTTCATAAAGTTTTTTGAAAGAAATAATATGCCCCAAAGACATTATTTCACAAGGAGAAGTCAAGAAAATAAATCTCAACTTTAAAACATTTTGTGGTTTCTGTACCTTTTTAAAAATTATGTTAGGCTACATTGCTAGTAAATGGGAATACTATATGCTCAGCATATACATAGTGGGCTGAAGGGCCTGTTTCTGCACTGTATGATCTCAGGTGTAAGTTTTATTCCTCGTTTACAAGTTATCCTTCCTTTGAGTGGCAGGCAGAATGAAATCACCAAGGTTTCAACTGCTAACATTTTGATTACTTTTTTTTGATTTGATTCAATTTATTGTCATTGTCTTCAATTGAGAGACAACGAAATGCCATTTTCCTTAGTCATAAAAATAAAAAAAACACAAAAACACAGTCGTCCACCACGCAAACATCCCCACAGCGGCACCAAAGTTCCCCACTGTGAGGGAAGGAACCAAACTCCAGTCAACCTCCTCACTGATATTCCCCAATGTTCACCCGTGGTTGGGCCTCCCGAGCCCTCCGCAGTTGCCGCTATGGGCGGCCCGATGTTCAGCACCTCTTGCCGGGAACGATGGAACCCCGACGTCGAATAGTAGAACAACCTCAGCTGCCTGGACCTCTGAATCGGCCACCTCCCACCGGAGTCCGCGGCTCCCGAAGTCCACAGGCTGAGCTGAGCACAGATTCACGCTGGCGACCCCCAGCAAAGGGTCCCAGGACTCCGCGATGTTGGTCAGCGACCCCCGCGCTGGGAGCTCCGCAACCACAGCTCTGCGATGTCGATGCGGTAGGCCCAACACTCCGGAGCCCCAAACGGCGATCACAGGTAAGGCCTCGCCCGCTCCGCGATGTATCCAGCACTGCGCTGCTGCTGCTGAAACTCTGGTTGGTCCCGGCCGGAAAGGCCGCGCCAATCCAGTTGGTAGGCCACGAGGAGGGGGGCGAGAGCGCGACTTGGATAATAGTCGCATCCTCGCCAGGAAGTGACTGAAGGACAGTTTCCCCCTTACCATACCCCCTTCTTCCCACATAAAATACTAAAAAAAAGAACATACTTAAACATAACAAAAAATAAAAAAGATAACCGGACTGTAGGCGGAGGCAACCATCAGCAGCGCCACCGGGTGTCCAAAACAAGCAAATGACTGAATCGTCAGTAAAAACATGTGTATTTAAATAATGTGATCATTCTGTAGGGAGTAACAATTTTTTTTCACAACCGTCAAAATATCCAGTAATGCTTGTAGATCATAGTTCTTCACTTTTTCTCACCATCAGACTTAACTATTCACATCAAAACGGCACCACGTTCTTCATGACCAACCACATTAACTCATAATGAAAGGTTCCACTTTATATACAGAACTCAAGGTACAATGCATGAACCTTCAAATTGTATGTGCGACTAGCAAAGCATGGGATGCTGGATGTTCACGAGGTTTTGGAATCCATCCACTTGTTTTGAGAATTACCAGACTTTCTTTCATTACAATGAAGCTCATTCATATGATTTTGCAGAATGTATTTCTTACCGCTCAAATATATTCCAACAAATTCCATTCTCTTCCTCAAATTTCAGCAATTTTGTTGGAAGCAAGTGTGCGTGTATGAGCCGCAGAGGATGATCTATAAGAAATTTGTAACAACAAAGACCTTGCTCTCAAAACGTAGAAACAAGGAACTGCAGCTTCCACCCATCCATGTTCTCCAGAGATGTTTCATGACCCGCTGAGATTCTCCCAACATTTTGTTGGGAGTGGATACTCTGCCCACTCATTATTCCATGCAGTATTTTCTAATCATCCCTCTGACAGCTACATATCTATTTGTGTCCAACCTTACTCTCAACCTTTATCAGCAAAACCTATGAAATTATCGTCGATTTTAAAAGAGGAAGGCCGAACATCCACAAACCAGTCCAACAATGTTTCCTTGATGGAGAGAATCAACAAGTTCCTGGGCATGTCTATCTCTGAAGATCTGTCCTGGATCTAGCATATTGATATAATTTAAAAAAAGCCCATCAATATCTCTACTTCCTTAGAAAATTGTGGACATTTGGTATGTCACCAAATACTCTCTTGAACTTGCACATGTGTATGGTGGAAAGCACATTGACTGGTTGTATCATGGCCTGGCTCAGCAACTTGAATGCCCAGGAACATATAAGATTATAAAAAGTGAACACTGCCCATTCCATCATGGATACTATCCTCCCCACCATTGAAGGATTCTCTAAAAGATCCTGCCTCAAAAAAACAGCCAACATCATGACTCACACCATCCTGGCTACGGACTTATTTCACTCCTGCCATTGGGAAGAAGGTATAGCAACTTTAACGTCCAGGTTCAGGAACAACTTCTTCCCAACAACCATCAGGCTATTGAGCACTACGAACTTCAACTAAACTAAGAACTGCCTTGGTTTTACTGGGGACTTCGGGCTTTGTTTTTGTTTTGCACTGCATTGGGTTTTTTTATTTATTGAACTTTATTTTCTTGTTTGTTTATTGTATAATCTATTGAGTAATGTGTTTATAAACCTATTTTGCTGCTGCAAGGAAAAAAATAATTGTTCCTATATCTGCATAAAAATACAATGTTCTTGACTCTTGAATGGCAAAGTGCGAGCAGAAATTAGAATCCCCATCCAAAAACTAGCATCTGACTCATCTACACTTAGACATTTTATCAAAGGGAGAGGCGCGACCCGCTAACAAAGATAATTAAAGTTAAGCATACAATATTTGTCAGGGACTGCTCATGTTCCCACTTGCTAACTCTCCATGATTCTGATAACACTCACTTGATTAAAGCAATGAGCCAAGACTTGTCTGCATTGCCTTCTCTCCAAAAATTCCTTCTGCATTTGGGTGAACTGTACTGCCCAGTACAATGCATGCAGTCCTTTCCTCAGCAATTGATGTTTCTGTAGTGATACAGCTGAAGCATAATGCTGTTGCGTAGCATTGCGCCAAGCACAAAGGCACCGTGAAAGAAGCCTTTTGTGACATGGTTTTAAGTAGCTAAAAGAAACAAATGTCAGAATCATTTACACACACATATAGCTCCATGCTCAAGGTGAACAATGTATCCCTGCTTTGCCACCAATATTCAATCAAACTTTTAAATGAAACAGAATCACCTTTTCTTGCCTGTTGAAGCCAGTTTTCTTCCTCCTTCTGAAAGTGCGAACTCTCGATGAAATTCAGGTTGGTATTGGTTTATTATTGTCACTTGTACAAGATACATTCAAAATACTTTGAATGCCGGCTATCCAATTAAATCGAATCATATTATCCATTAACACAATCAAGCCATACATAAGTACAAGGCGTATTGAGCTACGATACTGAGAACCATATTCTGCATTCTGTATCTTTTCCTTTGTTCTATTTATTGCACTATAGTTCGACGTTAGTGCAGGATATAATTTCACAGCAATACCAAGAGGTTCCCCCATATCTTTCTGGGGTCCTGAACTTATTTCCACTCAACTGGACAATGGAAGATAAACTGAATCATTAAAGGTCAGATTTTTGCAAAACTGTACATCCAGCAGGCTAGTTCATTATCAAGTTGGTTTACAACCAGTCAACATGTGACCTCAAAGTGTCAAGCATCTCTAGAGGCAGAAATAGTGTGAATTGTATTGGCCTGTGACTACTCCAGCATTTTGTGTCTATCTTTGGTGTAAACCAGTATTTGCAGTTCCTTCCTACACCATTCTTCAGAAACTGTTTCTAATGAATAAAAAGCACTGACTGAAATGTTAATTTGTTTCACTCTCCAGAGAAGCTGCCCAACTTCCTAGTATATTCAGCATTTTTTGTCTTCCTTCAGGATTCCAGCATCTCCAGTATTTTCAAATTGCAAAAAACCTTAAACTGCAGTCAATATTTGATGGTTTGATTGAAACAGTGCCTGTTGTGAAAGGTGTTTAGTAGTGAATGATTTCATTCCCCATTCCCTCTTTACACTATTTGCACGCATGCAATTCAGATTTACGAGTAAAAAATAATAATTTGACATTCACAGTTTATTGTTACACTGACTCTGTCGGGATTATATAGGTGTTTCTTAAAATTCCTCATGATTTTGATGAGTGTATAAAAAAAAGATTTCAAACTGTTTGCACTTCTAAATTGATTTAAATTATTTTTCAGAATATACATCATAAATCTTCTGCAATATTGAACCCCAAACAAATTTTAATCTAATTGTGAAGTCTGTCAGGTTTGACTGCAGTCAATTTTTTCTGATCTTTCCATTACACTCTCCTTAAGCACATAAATCTACCACATTGCGTGATTTATTCTACATCAGGCTACTCCTAACCCGCTGAGCCCCATCTGTACTCATCTCCATAGAAACGCAAAAATACAAGAGACGTCCCACTGACCCTGTGTTGTTACAGCGGGAAACAGACACAGACTAACAGCAGTTACTGCAAATGCTTCACTTAAAAGAAACACTTAAGCAAGTCCAACTGAGATGGGAATGAGATGCTGACTAAATCATCTTTCAAATGGTTCTCAGTGTTCACACAAATGCTTCATTTCCATAGGTTGTGTGCAACATCTTTCAAAGCCATGAACTCAAAAGAGACATTTTGCTGTGTGTCATTTTGGTTTTGGCAATATAGAGCTGTTACTTGCCAACTGGTATATATTTTTAAAGATACAGCATGGAAACAGGCCCTTCGGCCCACCAACCCATTCACACTCATTCTATGTTATCCCACTTTCTCATCCACTCTTCACACACTAGGGGCAATTTACAGAGGCTGATTAATCGACAAGCCCACACGTTTGGGATATGGGAGGAAACCAGAGAACCCGTAGGAAACACACGCAGTCACACGGAAAACCTGCAAATTCCACCTGTCAGGATTGAACCCAGTCTCCAACACTGTGAGGCAGCTCTGCCAGCTGCGTCACTGAGCTGGCCGTGTTAATTTGTGTTCAACCGCTCTTTTCTTACTGGAAACAGGTTCTCCACATTTATTCTATCAAAATCTTTCATGCGTTTGAAAACTTCTATTAATTCTCTTCTTAAGCTTTCATGGAACAACTTAAGTTTCTTCACGTTTCTGAAATCTTTCATCCCTGATATAATTCTTACAAATTTAATCTGCACCCTCCCTTAGGACCCCAACACTTAATTTAATGTATTGCACGGAGAACTGGACATGATATTCCAGCTGCCACATAACGGTTCAGTATTGTAAGAGTGTCGGGAGATAAGTAAAACAAATTGGGTCTGAAAGAAAATTGTGTTATATTATACCCTTGTAACTACTTATTAGGACCAAATGCTGAATATAAATATAATATATCACCACATTAGTACTATTCCAATCCCTCATGCATAGCTTGAAATTAAGACATGATAATTAAACTTGAAGAGAAAGTTTCCATTATCTTTAAAGCACAAATTTGCCATCTGTGACTCATTCGGAAATCTTTGCAACCTCCATTTTGAAAGCATAAAATCTTTTTTTAAATGTAATGACGGCTCAGCAGATAATGCTGCCGCCTCACACCTCTAGAGACCCAGGTTCAATACTGACCTCGGAAGCTGTATGTGTGGAAAGGAACAAAGGAGGATGCCGTGTGAGGGGTCCGCCATGAGGGAGGGGGAAGGGGGAGCGGAAGGGGGGAGAGAACAAAGGGGGACCTGGCGCGGAGGTACTTTGTAACTTTGTAAGCACCGACTATGTGGCGACTATTTGCATAACTTGGGGATGCAAGCAAAGAATTTCACTGTTACTTGTCACTGAAATTCCAAAGGCATGCCTGTAAGTTATTTTGTTGCTGCAAAATTGACCCATCGTGTAATTTAATGCCAATAGAATTAAAGACTTGTTGGGATGGACCTTTTTTCAGACTGTTCCAGTCTGCTGAGTTACTCCAGCACTTTGTGTCTTTTAAGCTTAAAGCTAGGCGCCAATGCCACTGGTCTGCACCAGCGGGCCTTTATTCACTGGCTACCGCAAGGTCCCGTTTACATGGCTGTTGTTGCAGCTCACGTTGTAGCCTCTAGAGACATCGCTTTCTTTCGGGCCGCCGCCACCAACAGGACATGCTCAGTCACCATGGGGCTCCCTCCTCTCTCACCGGCTGCTGCTTCTTCATGCAAGCCGTCACTTTGTCTGCTCCCCACTCCACCGCCACCTCCTCCTCCTCCTTCTACCCCGCAGTCGCCGACATCTGAGGAGATGGTGGTGATGGGAGGAGAGGCCGACTGGACAAAGTGACAGCTAACAAGAAGACGTGACAGCTGTTGAGAGGGGAGGGAGCCCCAGTGACTGAGTGCGTCCTGTTAGTGGCCGAGGACTGAAGAAAGTGCTGCGCCAGAGGCTATAACGTGAGCCGCAACAACAACGGCATCAACTTGACGGTGCAGCAGTTGCTGAAGAAAGGCTCTCTGGGAGTGGCACTGGCAGCGTCAGTAGGTCCGTCGCTATAACCAAAATCTATTAAAAAGGTGGTCTGTTAAAATGAGGGTTTATTATACTGCCAATTACACCCAAGGTTAAAAGCCTTCAGCAAAACTAAACACCATTGCACTTTTTCTTCACTGAATCCAGAATGAGGTATCAGAGCAGTGATGTTTGGTCAAGGGAAAGAGGCATTGGAGCCTGATCATGGATTGTTAGAGTAATGGAGAGTAGTGTCAGAACCCTGCTATAGATGAGAAGTAGAAAATTAGAGTCTGGTGATGCATGGTCAACAGGTAGGAAAACAATAGATGTCTGTGTTCAATGGTGTTGAATAGGACTCATCAGAACCTAGTGTGTGGATGACTTTAGGGTGGGAATTACCTGATCAGTTTGGATGTTGTGAAAAGGAGGAAATGGCGCAAAGAATGAAATGTACTCCCTCGAGTTAATCAAAAGGCATTCCAGTCCATCGTGCCAATGGGAAGGCCACATTGTTCAACATGGTCCGAGCGACCCTAAAAAAAGTTGCATGAGAGATGATGTCATCTGTGCACTTCAACAGAGAAATTGGATTGGAACAGATGGTGAACCTCCTCTGCATCCTCTCTAACGCCTTTACACCCTGGAAGTATCTGGTCATGTTTCTGGAATGATGCTAAATTACCCAGAAATTATCATGATGATATTTCACACCAAAAAAAGAAATCAAATGTCAATTGCATAATAGTATAAAAAATAGCACTATTATATAACTATGTTTCTTGACAAATCAGTGACACGGATCTTAAGGAAATGGAGCACAGAACTGTGAAAGGGTATTTGTTAAACCTGACTTAAATACAGTAATTAACAAAGACAGTTCCTGTGCTCCTATTGTTAATGTAGCTGCACACAGATCTGTAATAATCCTTTATCGTTTACGTACAAATGTCAATGAGAATTTAACAATCAGCAAATGTGTTCCAAAAAGAGTCCAAGTCTTGAATTAAGTGTTTGTTCTGCACACTGCCAGAATTCTCCTGATATTAGTTGGTGGAATTCACATTATAAATGTTAATTGTGAGTGCCACGCTTCACCAATTCTTGTACTTAGAAATATTTCCAAACTTTGCTGCTGAATAATTAATGCTCTAGCTTAAAGGTTATCTCAATTATCGTACACACCTGCAATAGCAGCAAATGTGTCTGTCATATCAGTTCCTTTCAACGTATTCCTTAAAGTTCTATATTCTACAGAATATGTAAGATATATATAATCTATTTTTTCCTAACTGTTCCTTTGTTGTATGGTTTCTCGACTGTTGGTGCAAATAAAACCGAAATTATGTTTCCAAGCTCCATATTGTCTTGACTGTTTTGGTGGGGACTGTAAACTGCCTGTACTTGTATCAAGCAGTCTTAAATATCTTTAACCTATTCCCCACACAATGCTTTACCTTTCCACGGGTATCTTTGTCCTATCATCCAAAGAAAATCTTCGATATTTAGTACTCTGCCAAAAACAAAACCCAAATCAATAGGCATTCCAGTCCATCGTTCCAACGGGAATATAGCCAAAGTTCAACAGCTTAAGACAAAATCACATTTATGCACATTACATCATGATCACAGATTTGCATCGATTTTGCAGCAGGCATATTTTATCAGTTATGCGGGGTTAGATGGGCGACAAGTTTACTCCCCATCTATACGATTAACAAAATCTTTGTGTACGGTTTTATCATCCCAAGGTGAATTTTTTTGTGCTAAACAATAAATTCACTAGTTAAATTCAAGTGCATTGTGGAGATGAATTTATTTTATGGCCTGCTAGAGTTTTCCACAAATTAAAGACTGAAGTGGCTGCTCTCGTTATATATTTTTGAATCTAATTTTACAAAGTCAATTGTCATACATGCAAGGAATTCCAACATTATATTCATGTTAATACAAGACCACTGTATTTATTCAACAATCCAGGGTCCTATCACCCAAACACACTACAACTTAAATTTCACCCAATGACAGAAAAAAATGAGGACTTAGAACTTGGAAAACTTTATTGTCATTTAGACCTTGTGGTCTGAACGAATTTTTGTTGCCTGCAATCATACATATAGTAAATAACAAAAACACACAATAGACACATATTTAACATCCACCACAGTGAGTTCATCAGACACCACCTCACTGTGGTGGAAGGCAAAAATCTTGTCTTTTCAGTCTTGTCTTGACTGAAGAGTCAAGAGTGTTTTATTGTCATATGTCGCAGATAGGACAATGAAATCCTTACTTCCTGCAGCACAACAGAACAAGTAAACATAGTACACAACGGGAGGAAAAAAAAAGTTCAGTGTGTATATATACACATTCACACATACTCAATAAATAAACAAATATAATGCAATACTTCAATGCAAATAAACAAATATGGTGTAGAATTCATGAGATTAATCTATAATTCATCTCATGAATTCTAATTAACCCCAAAATGCATGGTCTTAAAAGTAATTTAAATATCTGGGCAGGATTTAGGGGGAGGCTCCTTCCAAAGGCAAGGTTTGCCTTGTTCTGCAAACTTACTCTACTTAGAAAGAATTGTGCAGAGTTATTCAGCGCTGTCGCAATTTTTGGGCCTAAACACTGACAAAACACTCCGAATTCAGATTGTACATACTGTTTAAGTCAGTAAAGGTAGAGAATTGTGTTAATCCTGAACACTGAAGATTACATTTAATATTAAAGTTTTTTTTTAAGTTTTAATGGAACCAGGGTTGCAGGTTGTAGAAAATAGGATTGCTCTTGGAGCAGAAAGGTTAATGAGAGATTTAATCACAGTATTGAAAATGACAAAGCGCAAAGAGTAAATAAGAAGAAATTGTTTCCAGTGGCAGAATAATCTGTAAATAGACCACACTTCAGGGGACTGACAATTGAATAATAGGTAGGACAGTATGAGATTTTTCTGTTAAATTCAGTCACTATGAAAATCAGGAATGCACTGTCTGAATGGGAAGTGAAAGCAGATTCAGTTTCTGCTTTGTGGAATAACCTTCAAAATTCAGTTGGATAAATACATGAAGGAGAAACATTTGCAGCAGGGTAAAGGACCAGTGTAAGTTGGGCCGAAAGGTCCGTATCCATACTGTATCTCTATGACTCTATGTAACTCTTTCAGGGAGTCAACACAAACACTACAGGCTGAATAAACCTTATCTGAACTGCAATATTTATGATTCTGAAGTTGAAGTCTAATTTGCAGTGTTCCTCCAATCTTCACAATGTGTGGTGTCTGACAATGATCAAGCACATTCATATATGATGCAATGGATTAGACTTAATAAGTCTCTCCACATCCATAACTTTTTTTTCTGACATGACAAATGTCGAACGGCACAGCACGCACAATAAATCAAACAGCATAACCTATCGAACAGCAGAACGAATAAACAGAAAGATCCTCCCATTTGAAGCAACTAAATGAGAAGTCACCATAACCCACGCTCAGAAACTCTCATCAAAATCAAGAGCTCTCATCAAATCACATCACCTCATACTTTCAGTTTCAACAAATCAGTCAAAAGAGATAATTGATTTGGGAAGTCATATTTTTGTTGTACAATTATTATCATCTTACCTGTAACATCTGGCTGTCCATCGATGGGAATGTTTGCAGGAGCTGCTTTGTTGTGACATTACATTTTAAAGATACCATTAGGATTGGTTCATGTTCCCAGCTGAAAAAAGTTGTATTATCTTCCACTGTCATGTTAAAGTTTTCTCCATCGTTATTTCCCTCTCCTCGCCAAGGAGTGGAATTCTCAGAATAATCTGAATTTTGATTCATTTCCACTGCTCTGTTTTCAACCGCTATTGTCCCCAGATCAGGTATTTCTTCCCCCTGTACCGTGGTGCAGAAATTTCCCTGAGTTGAATTGTTCTCACACGGTGCCAGGGAGAGACCTCCATAAACTGGGCATTGGACAGACTCCTGTTTCCGCAAATCATTCGTAGTTCTCTGGTGTTTGGTGTAAATATTACTAATGATGCCAGGGTAACGGGGTTGAACGCAATGTTTCAGGCTGGAGTCCACAGACTTTTCTGATAACATTTTCCCATTTTCCACATCATTTGAAAACGCATCTTCAGTATCTGATTTTTTTCCTTCTTCTAGCATTCTTTGATTAATCTCCACTTCTATCACAGAGTCAGACAAGTCTATTGACTTTGTTGGAATATAACACGAAATGCCTGCACATGTTCGATGCAAAGCACAAGGGTGATGCAAGTCTTTTATGTCCTTTTGGGAAAATGTTAGTGTGCCAGTCATTTCCTGGGTCTTCCTATCAGAGGCAATAACATTTGAGGTTTTGTGATAGTCACCTACAGAAACCTCTGATTCAGAAATTATCATACTACTGTCAGCAATCTCATGTCTGTCATAAATGCAAGTTAGCCCAGGAGGGCACAACCAACTCTTGGTGTTTGAACAAAGTTTAGGCACATGCAACACAGGATGTGAACATTTATCATTCAGAAGACAATCGTAGTCCGGTGTCTTTGATATATCTTGGATTTTTGTTTTATTTTGATACATTTTTACTGAACATTCCTCTCTTTCATTACCAAGAGGAAAGTGTAAATAGTTTAAAGGGTGGTGGGCCAAATTAATGTGTGCTGCTTTGCTTGAAATGTGTCTTGCATTATAGTCACTATCACTGAGGCTGATTATTGAGCAATGCAGACTTGCAGATGTTTGGGATGATTTAAAAACAGAGCGTTGTGCGTTGGATTGCCCATTTATCAATGATTGGCTGCCGTTATTTGGAGAATCAAAATTCAGTGAATCATAATGATTCTCAAAGACTTGCGAGAGATTTGTACCACAAACATCCTGACTGCTTAACCTTGTTGGAGGCAAATTCTCATCCCCATGAAAGTATTTTTTCTGCTTCCTGTGGGTTTCTTTCTTAATCTCAGCAGATCCCTTACTCCGATTAATGTTTATATTTCTCTCAGAATCCTGTGAATATGATCCCCACTCTGTTGGTAAAACTTTGGATTCCACGAGCGACATAGAGTTTGTATTGCCTCTGTCCCTCATGGAGTTTTCAAAGTTAGGCTTCTGTCTGAAGAGTTCTACATTGGATTGCTGTCCACCGTGTGAAACTGTTGCTGGTAGTGGAAACACCGCTGGCTGCCCATAGCTCTGAGAAGCACAGGTCAAGTTGGTTTGTACCAATCGCTGGTTGCGTATGTCCTTGTTGAAGGCCATCGTTTTTGCATTGTGTCTTGTATTGCTCTCGAACCAGGCTTGCGTAGTATTCTGTCTGAACTTGCCAGAACAAGCCAAGCTTGGATGTGGGCCATAATATAATCCATCATTCTCTGTACAAACTTTCATCTTCAGATTCTCCTGAATTTTTCTGGAATCTAGAAAACACCAAAAGGTTTGAAAATGCTGAATCACAAGGGTGAGAAAGAACAACTGAAAGTGTTGAGTATGAAAGCTCTTTATTTTAAGCAATATTTAATATTAAAAGGACAATCATCGAATACTGAGCATGTGGATAAAAGAGTTCTGGAAGATGCTTAATGTGCTTTTTGTTTAGAGACACAAGAAACTGCAGATGCTGAAATCATGAGCAAAACATTAAGTTTTAACTTGAGTTAACATGAACTCAGCTGGCCAGGCAGCATCTGTGAAGGGAATGAATAGATAATGTTTCAGGTTGGGACCCTTCTTGAGTTTGGGGACCACAACTTGTAATGTTGCCGGTCCACTCCCTCCACAGATGCTGTCTGGCCTGCTGAGTTCCTCTAGCACTTTGTGTTATTTGTTTACATACTTTTCACTCAAATGGATTAGAAACAGGACTATATTCAAATTCAGAGGAACAGTGCAGTAATCACAGCAAGACACCGAAGAACTCATGTACAAATTACTGGTGAATTTTTGGGAAATAATTTTTCATAGTTCAGTAAAGTGTACAAAATTAATCAGATGCAGTTCATGAATAATGTGCTCACTACAAACAAGGCGATGACCGAAGCTCTAATCCTAATTCTACTGAGTGCTTTCGTCAAGATTCCCACTAATGTATTCTCAAAGTGTGAAATGTGCTGGAGCACAAGTTTCAATGATCAAGGAGATGCACAGAACTGCAGCCCACTGATGGAATCTTGAGCAAAACACACGTGTTCTGGAAGAACTCAGCAGGTCAGGCAGCATCTGTGGAGGGAATGAATAGGCAATGTTTCAGGTCGGAAACATTCATTTTTCACCCAATGCCTGTTCTTCATCTGGTGAATCTTGAAGCATAACTGTCCTCAAGGAACTCAAATAAAAACATTAGAAACAATTGTCTACAACTCAAATGACAAACTTTCAGCAAGGGGCATTTTGTCAACAGCAGGACCCAACATTTATTTCTCTCTCCGCTTAGGCAACTTCAATCAATTATGTAACAACACTGATCAGGGACCATTTGATTTGAATGTCTCAGTATTTAAGAAGTTTTCCTTCTCTCTGACAACCAGCATTGATAACCAGCTTAATCCCCCCCACCCACTATAATCAGTCTGAAGAAGGGTGCAAACCGACGTGCCGCCTGAGCATTCCCTTCACAGATGTTGCCTGACCTGCTGAGTTACTCCGTCACTTTGCAACAATTCCATCATTTGCAGTTCCTTGTGTACTCAGTCACTGAAACAGCAATATTTTTAAATAACCTTCCAGAATAACTCCTCCATATGGGAATAATTTGCAAATTTCTTAACACCTTCCCTCATGTGCCCAACTTCCAGACTTATCTCCTTTTATGAATCCCTGTGCAAATTAATTGGATCGAGCATACTCTCAGATATAAACACATGTCACAGGGCTTCCTTTTATTAATTATCATCGCACCATTTAGTACTTTATATGTTCACCATGGTTCTTTATCAACTCTTTGACATGCCTTGATATGGAATCAAAATATTCTGGCAGTTTCCAAGGAGTTTTTCAACTCAATACCACAGCTGAATTATGGCCTCGATGAGGATCTGTCTCATGGTACAGTCTTTCCTTTCAGTCTCTCCTTGATGACAAATTCTCAATCGGATTCAGGTTTGGCGAGTTGCCAGGCCAGTCCAAGGTATGATATGATACGATAGAACTTTATTTATCCCAGGAGGGAAATTGATCTGACAAGTCATAAAACACAAAATACATGAAACATGAAATTAAAGTAATTAAAGTAATACATGAAACATGAAATTAAAGGGGATGTGCAAAAATTGGGGTGGGGGGGGGGGGAGTCAGTCTACCCCACGACAGAAGGGGGATGAGTTGTACAGTTTGATAGCCACAGGGAAGAAGAATCTCTTGTGGCGTTCAGTACTGCATCTTGGTGGAACCAGCCTGTTGCTGAAGGTACTCCTCAGGTTGACCAGTGTGTCATGGAGGGGGTGAGCTGTATTGCCCAAGATGCTCCACAGTTTGAGGAGCATCCTCGCCTCCAAGACCACTTCCCATGAATCCAACTCCGCCCCCAGGGCCGAACCAGCCTTCTTGATGACATTGTTAATCCTATTGGTATCCACAGCCTTTGCCTTGCTGCCCGAGCACACGACAGTGAAGAAGATGGCGCTGGTTTCCACCGATTGATAGAACATCTGCAGTATCTTACTGCAGACTTTGAAGAAGCGGAGCCTTCTAAAAAATTACAGCCGGCTCTGTCCCTTCTTGTACAGGGCCTCAGCGTTCCTGGACCAGTCCAGTTTACTGTCCAGGTACACTCCAAGATACGTATTCCCTTTCAGCTGGAAAGATAGGGTCACCATCTTTAATGTGTCACACAGTGCAAGGTCTTACTGGAATATCTCAGAACCATCTGTAAAAAGTCTGCGCCATGTCCAGCACCACTCTTTTCCACAATAGATCAATATATTGCAGCAATCTCATCATTCTGTCAAATGGCTGCAGTAAACTAACACTGTAGAAAGGCTGAACAACCCCAGAACATCTTTTCAGGATGTTTGATGAACTGGACGATGTGGCATTTTCTCACCAACTCGCCGAAAGATTGCCTGTCCTTCTCAGATCAACTTTACTTTCCAGAATCAGCAAGGGCTTATCGCTCGGAGTGGTCTTCCTTTGTGGCCACACCTGTCCATCTCCTTGGGCGATAGCCGTCTGGGTTTGGAACCTTGTTTGACAATCCTGGACACAGAAGCTTTGCTCACCCCTACCAACTTTGCGATCTCTCGCTGTGACTTTGAGTAATGTTCAGACAAGGTTATGATCTTTGTTCACCTCCGTGGAGTGCTATCTATTTTGTAAATTGTTTGATATCTTTTTTGGGGAATTGCTTGATGGGTAGATTATGATAATGGGTAAAATGATGATAAATCACTGGAAATGAATACCAGAAGAATGAAAAATGACCAGAACTTCTTCAGAGAGATTTATAGTGGTTTCAGAAAAATATAAGAACAAATGGTGGTCAGAGAATCCCATTATATAAATAACAGCAAAATCAGCCTGTGATTCAATTAATTTACACAAGAATGTAATGACCCAAAATGGCAGATATTATAGACAATGTAGACAATAGGTGCACAAGTAGGCCATTCGAGCCAGCACCACCATTCAATGTGATCATGGCTGATCATCCACAGTCAGTACACCGTTCCATTCTGAAAACATTCTAAAAATAATCATATTGGAGCACTTCCTATTTTGTGAGAAAATATTAGCGCATAATTATTTACATGCTTTTTAATGAAACATGAGTATGCATACATTTCTAGAACCAGCTTGAGGACCTGAGCTATGGGAAGAGGTTGGGCAGGCTAGAATTGGAAATTGAGGGGTAATCGTATTGATGTGTATAAAATAATAATAAGAATAGATAGTCTTTTTCCCAGGGTAGGGGAATCAAGAACTAGGGAGGCAGAGATTTAAGGTGAGAAGCAAAATATTTAATAGGAACCTTTGGAGCAACCTTTTCATAAAGGATGGTGCGTATACTTGAGACAAGTACAATAACAATATTTAAAAGACATTTGTAGTTAAATAGATTAAAAAAAAGGTTTAGAAGGATATGGGTCAAGAGTGGGTAACTCGGACCAGCTTGGATGGGGTATCTTGGTTGGCATGGACGAATTGGAACGATTGGCCTGTTTGCGTGCTGCGTAACTCTATGACTCTAAATGTCATCCCACTCCTCAGCAACTGTGAGTTTCAGTTATTTACTTCCTCAGATTCCAATAGAGTTTGAAGGCACTGGAAAATTGAAAAAACGATGAAGAAATGCCATCAGCACTGAGGTCCCAATATGCAATCAGAGATTTCTTACTCTAGGCTAAACTGCTTTACATGGTTTGCAATTCGCTATATATAAAAACAATGACATTGAAGAACAATGTTCTTTTCATGAATTAATAACGTCTTGTTCCTCCAACTAACTGTGTATTGTGTCTCCACAGTGCATGCACAAACATTGTAAAACTGAGCTTCACATTCTTCCAACTGCAAATAATCAAATTACAGTAGACAAATGGGGTGGGGGATCATGATAATTTAAGATATTTAAAATAATCTAAGAAAGCCACACAAAGTAGATAATTGGAAAATCTCTTTCATGCCTAATAATTTAGGCTACAGTATATTGTAGAACAGTTACGTACAGTACATTGCAGCTCAGGTGTTTCTTCAGCACCATTGGTTGGAGATCGTTTTGTTTGAAAGAAACACAAATAATTCTTTGCAATGGAACATTAAAACAAAAGTCTTGAATTGCTCTTACTGAACAGAACAACTCCTTTCTCAATTATTATATGCCTTCACCTAAAGTTTTAAGCGGATGACACAGACATTCAGTGAATTGGGACAAAGGTTCATGCACTCTGTTTAAGCACAAAACAATGTTTGGCCTTTCCCTCATTAACGACCTAGTGACCACAGCTTACTTTATCTACCAATCAGACAAATGTTAATAAATCATGCTCTCCATCTCAAAATAAGGAACTGCTCAGTCATTTAACTGTCCCTGTGTAGCTCAAGAAGGGGCTAAGTGTAAGACATCATTCATCGTTTGCTTTCCGATACCCTCCTCAGCCCCCTTCATTCATTGCCTCTCTCATTGAATTCTCTACCTGTCAATCCATGCCATCTTCCTCTCTGCCAATCCTTCCTCCAAGACTACTCCCAATCCTTCCTCCAAAACCAATCCCAACCTTTTCTTCAAACCCAATCCAAATCTCTTCCTCAAAACCAATCCCTTCTCCAAAACCAATCCCAATCTCTTCTCCAAAACCAATCCCAATCTCTTCTCCAAAACCAATCCCAATCTCTTCTCCAATACCTATTTCAAGCCCTTCCTCTTGGACCCACCTCGCCCTTCAGCAGCCGTTGGACTGGCCACGTGAGTGTCGGCCGAGTGCGCGCGCGGTGGGCGGGAGGGTTTCCGCAGAGTCCCCCAGGAGTCGAGTGGCGGGAAGTCGGTCGGCTGTCCGGCGCAAAAATCATAGAGCTTCGCACCGCTCTATCTTCTTTAGTCCGGCGACGCCATAAGGAGTCTGAAGAAGGGTCCCGGCCAGAAACGTCAACTTTCCATTTTCCCCAGAGATGCGGGCTGACCCGCCGAGTTACTCCTCCAGCACTTTGTGTCTAACCATGGGATGTGCCATCGGTCGGTGGCTCGACAGAAGAATTGCTTGGTTCAACCGAAGGATCGACAATTTCGGCAGCTTTGGGAGACAGGAGTGGAATTAGGTAATGTAGTCATTTAATCATCTGCCTTCTGCTCATAATGTCGTGTTCACTAGGTAATGCCAGAACAATAAAACAGCTTGAACTTCATGATGCATGATACCGCATTGAACGATATAAATATAATTTATTCTGTTATGAGTAACAAGAAATAGCTCTTAAAAGCTGGAAAGTAAACAGTTGATATGGGATGTCTCAGATTCGTCACAGGCCCCGTGGTTTCCACATATCTGCTCCAATAAACAGCTTTGCTGTGGAGAAATGCCATCAAGGAGAGAGCAGATAGACTCAACTCACTGTCCCCTCACAACCTCAAGCCACACTGTACATGATCAGGGAGGGAATTGATGCAGAACTGGACATCAACCAAGTAACCAAATAATCTCAATTGTGTCCCTGGGGCCTTTTCTCCAAATAATGTTGTTAGCTAATGATAGATTATAATACAAACTGTCCTCCGTCAGTACAGCATGGGAAAGTTCTAATTCAATTATTGAGGCCACACTGGTTTACAACTCCAAAGTGAATATCCTTTATTGTTCTCCAGCCTGTGAGACCCGCTCTCTTACAACTCTCAAAGGGCTGAAAAAGAACAGGCATTATTAATAATGAAATGAACTATGTACCACACACACATAGAGTAATCTGAATGGCATCTACCAGTTCAGCCATCAAAGTTGATCTACTACCGAAAATCTTTGTTGTTGACTTGTATCTCTGTACATTTATTTCTGAAATAACTAATTTCATGATCCCTGCGTTTCTTTAACTTGGGACAATGCCTCAAATTTCAAAAAGTTCCCATCTTTGGTAATGAATATCTGCATAGCCATAACCCTCCTTAACACTGTAACCTTTTGCAGTCATAGAAATTGAATTATTTTATTCTAGCCTAATAAATAACTCCAGTTTTAATCACTTTAATAACTCACAAGCTGCTGGTCCAATTACATGGATTACACTATTGAGTGCTCTGGACAGTTAGTTACCAACTGGTGGCAGGGGAATGTCTAACCTTGCAGAAGATCGCACTTACAGTGAATGCAATGCCAGAAAATTCCGTGTAGACCACCATTGTGCACAGAAACCTGCAAGTAAGGCTGAAGTGGAAGGGACTATTACCCCTTCCTCTCCCTATCATCCTATATGTTAATGTACAGTTCCAAGAAAGTAAGGTTGAGAATTTAAGGCCCAGGCTGCTTTATCAAAGAGAGATGAGGGAATGCTGCGTGCTCTGTTTCGCAGAGACATGGCTCAGCCCCCTGCTCTCCAGACTCAGCCCTCCAGCCTGAAGGTGTCTCATGGTTAATATCGTATGCCAATGCATTTCTTATCATAGCTGGGGACTAACAAGGCCAGTACCAGTGGATGAAACACCCTCGACCGCTGCTATTCCACCATCAAAGATTCCTACTGCTCCATCCCTTGCCGTTACTTTGGGAAATCCAATCACCTGGCTGTGCTCCTTCTTCCTGTGTATAGGCAGCAACTGAAGAACACAGCTCCAGCAGTGAGGACTGCATAGAGCTGGTCAAGGGAGGCAGAGTAGCGATTCCAGGATTTTTTGGAGTCATGACTAGGCGATGTTCAACGGACCTGAACAAATAAGCCACAGTTGTTATCGACTTCATAAGGAAATGTGTGGAGGAGTGCGTTCCCACCAAAACCATCCAAGTCTTCCACATTCCGAAACCTTTGATAGTCATGGTCATACAGCGTGGAAACAGGCCCTTCGGCCCAACCACCAGCATGTCATCCATCATAAGGTCTTAAGTGATAGCAGCATGATTTTCGGCCCATCAAGTCTACTCCGCCATTCAATCATGACTAATCTATCTCTCCCTCCTAACCTCATTCTCATGCCTTCTCCCCATAACCCCTGACATCCCTGTGCCATCTACACTAGTACCCCACCTGCCTATGTTTGGCCCGTTTCCCTCTAAATCTATCCTATCCATGTATCTGTCCAAATGTTTCTTAAACGTTGCAATAGTACCTGATGAACCAGGAGGTCCGCAATCTTCTGAGGACCAGATCTTAGGCATTGAAGTTGGGTGACGCAGATTCATACAAGAAGTCCAGGTTTGACCTCGATAAGGACATTGAAAAAAGCCAAACTTCCTGAACTTCCTCATCAACAGACCATAATCGATTCAAATTGGTTAGAACACTGCCTCCTTGATAGTCATCAGCACTGGGGCACCTCAAGACTGTGTGTTCATTCCCCTGGTCTACCCACTCTATACCCATGACTGTGTAGCTGGAAGCCGTTCCAACTCCATCTTTAAATTTGCCAACAACACTACTTGTTGGACAAATTATGGGGAATGATAAGTCATAGTGCAGGAGGAAGATTGATCATTTGATTGAAATCGATCATCTGATTGAATGGTGTTAGTACAACAACCTTGCTCTCAATGTCATTAAGTCCAAGGAGCTGTTAAGAGTTTAGAACAGGAAGGACAAAAGTAAACAAACCTGTCTTTATCGATGGGTCAGTGGTGGAGGAGTAAACAAGTTCATGTTCCTGAGTGTGCATACCTCTAAAGATCGGTCCTAGACCCAATACATTGATGCAATCACGAAGAAAGGCCATCAACTCCTCTACATCTTTGGAAGATTGAGGAGATTTGGTATGTTGACAAATTCTCTCTTGAACTTCTACAGGTATACGGAGGAGAGCGTATTGACTGGTTGCATCACAGCCTGTTCGGCAACTCGAACGTCCAGGGACGAAAGAGATTACAAAAAGTGGTGGACACTGCCTCTGACAACCCCACCATCAAAGGGATCCATATGTGCGCTGCCTCAACAAGGCAGCCAGCATCATCAAGAACCCACACCACCCTGGCCACAATCTCATTTCATTCCTGCCAACAGGAAGGTATAGTCTGAAAACCGTTATCTCCATCGGCATAATGGCATAGCGGTAGAGCTACTGCCTTACAGCGTCAGAGGCCTAGGTTCAATCCTGCCTATGGGGTTTGTACGTTCTCTCCATGACCTGCATGCTGATATCTTTGGTTTCTTCCCATACTCCAAAGACGTACAGGTTTGTAGATTAATTGGTTTGGTATAAATGTAAAATTGTCCCTTGTGTGTGTAGAGGATCTATTAGCGTGTAGGGTCGTTAGTCAGTGTGGACTCGACGGGGCCAGTTTCCGTGCTGTATCTTTATACTTTAAAAAAACTAAACTCCAAGTTCAGGAACCGTTTCTTCCCAACTGCTAATAGGCTGTTGAACACTACAAACAGCAGCTAAACCTGGAACTATGAACTGTTATGGTTGCAACTGGGGACTTTTAGCTTTTGTTTTGTTCTGCATTAATGTTAGATTTTTTTAATTCATTACACTTTTTTTGTTTTATGTTATCTATTGAGTACTGTGTTCACATACTTTTTATGCTGCTGTAGGAAATAATTTCATTCTTCCATTGTGGTACATATGGCAATTAAACATTCTTGACTTTTCTGAATGATGGCTGAATCCGCAATTGCTCGGCACCAAAGATTTAAAATTGCCCATCTAAACATCCCCTTCTTCCTTTAAAATGTTAATTATCACTTACCTCTTTCAGCAAGCTTTTGTTCATCTGTCCTGTAGCTCAGTGTTAACATTCTTTAGTACTCAATGGTGCATGACAGTACATTAAATTATATAAATACAATTTATTATTGTTATTAGTAACAAGAAATAGCTATTAAAAGCTGTAAATTAACTGACATAGGATGTCTTAGATTTGTCACACGTCCAGTGGCTTCAACATATATGTTGTCTTTAATTCTGGTGCACAGAACTATACTGGGAGAGAGAAAATTGTTTTAAAAGGCTTTATGTACAGACTGGATAGAGAGGTGGGCGAGGAAAAATGTAGCCCTTTACAAAGCAATGCGGCAACTCAGTAAAAGTCTTGGGTCAGAAATAGATGCAATAAATTCTGTTACTATTACCAGTGTGCAAACTGATTTCTTAAAACAAAAATCCCTGGAGTCCCTAAATCTCTAATTGGAAAAGTTTGCTGCTTGGTTGCCTTTTCATTGAGCTGCATCTGGTTTTCTGGTGGTAGGTTGATGTGTGCAGAATTGATACTAGAATACGGTTCCTTCCTCCTCCTACTGAAACTTTTCAGATAATTATAAGTTCCACATCCAAATAAATGTTTAGGGTGATTGATGGGCTGCAATTAAGTCTTGTCCTGGATGTCATTAAGCTGCAAAAGTGTTATTGAAGCTAAACTCGTCTAGGCAATTGAGGATATTCCATCACTTTCCTGACTGTGACTTGCTGATGGTGAAAAGGCTTGTAGATTTCTGAATCTGCAAGATATTCAGCATGACCTGTGCTCTTAGGCATTGTATGTGCCTATTTCAGTTAGGTTTCTGGTCAATGATGATGCCCAAGATGCTAATATTGGGGTACTCAGCAAAGCTGATACTATTGAATGTCAAGGATGGGTGGCTGAATGTGTTAGGAGCAGGAGTCTGCTGTGACCTTCTTGAGCTCTGCCATTTAATTTCTCAAAGCTGTCCACAGTAACCTTTCACATCTTTGCTTATCAATAACCCATCTAGCTGTACCATGAGACTAATCTAAAGGCTTACTATCCTGGGATTGCGATAAATAATATCTAATAACCACAATCATCCAAATATTGTAATTTTTACCCCTTGATTACTGATAAAGTTCACTACTTAAAACAGACAACAACACAAAGAGTTAAAGGTAAACCAAGCCAAGCTTTACTCAATTTGTCGACAGGGGTGGCGGGGACCAGTACAGAGAGTATACCAATTCACTCAGTACTTGCCAGGGTGGGTGATTGCAACCTTGGCTTGGTCCGCCCCGTTTTGACTAATGCAATCAACCTGGTGTGCAATCAAATAGAACAAGTTGCCCTCCAACGTTCGGCTGTGCACGCCCTACCCAAGAAGAAGAAGTACTCGCCGAGCAGCCACCCAAAGATACAGTATCCAAATATTGTCATTTTTACCCCTTGATTACCAGCAACTTCAGTTTTACCATGGGATCCTTTATGCCTTCATCAAATGCTCCCTTGATGTCAAGAAAGCTCACATACATGAACATTCATACCAATATCATCAGTGTTGTGCATATTTTTAAATGGTCCACATCCATACCTTGTTATGGTTTAGGTTTCCTAAAATGCAGGAATTCGTACTGTTGAAGAAAACCTAATGCCAGTAGTCCATATTGTTTAATGTTAAAACATGTGTTGTTCTGCATTGTATTTAATACCATTGATTCAGAGATTCATTTACTGCAGCTGATGAGTTTAATCAAGTTTATTGGCAATAATAATGTATTTAACAATAAGTATGCAAAAAAAAGGTAGTCAATTCAGAATAAATGGCACAAAATAGAACTGAATTACACATTGGGATTTAAATGTTCAGCCAGAAATACCAAGGCCAAGATTGATACCTGGCTTCTTGTTTGCACAGCAATAAGATTATTTGTTGAGAATAGCAACCAACTGAATGTGGGAGTGCAAGAATGCTATTATGGAAATTATCATTCACCGTATGCCATTTTCAACAAACAATACAGCAGATCCTTGATAGTTGCATGCACGGTGCTCGCTAGTTACTTCCCGTTACTTGTATAAATAAGCAATTATACAAAATAAGAAGTTCCAGCTTTTTAAAGTCAATTACATTAATATTTTACACTATTTATGTTCAAAATGTAAACATAATCCAAGCCCCATCTTCTCATGGCCAGGAAATGTCTTGGAGGGAATGAGTCCCTCTCCTTTACTGCAGCGTTATAACTGATTCCACACTTTCATGAAATGGAAGAGTTATATGATTTCTACCAACGTTACTGTGTGGAAACCAGACCTCCAATTATAAAATGGCAAGTTGCTAAGCCACTTTCTTGGAGAGAGAGGTCACTTGGTATCACAACTATATGATTCCCAAAACCCCTCTGGCAATCCCTGGCTAAATTCTGGGACCATAATATTGTTAACAGCATTCCAATTTAAATCAGTATTACACTCTACCCAATCTTGGGAGAAAATATATTTATCAAGGTAAAATTACAGAAGTTACAAAACTTATTGTTCAATGTTAGTACAACTTTTAAACAACCATGTTTCAGAAACTGATTTATATCACTCTTGCAGCAAGCTACAGGTAGATAAATCCCCATCAGCTGATTCTGACAAAGGGTCTCTATACATTTTTTTTATAGACATCTAACAGTTATACATAGAACAGTTCATACAGCGCTATTGGCTGCAGTACACCAATCTAGTTTTTAAACTTAGAGGTGCTGGTGTGGTGTACCATCACAAAAAACTAAGCACTGGTCTCAGATCCAAAATGTTGACTAATTCTCTTTACACATGTGCTGCCTAATGTACTGTTTTTTCCAGCATTTTCTGTTGTTAATGCTATTAATTGAATGTTGTGTAACTGAATCAATTACATTCAAGGGTGCAATTGGCCACATTCACACCTGCTAATAAAGCAACTTCAATATAAAGCAGCAAAAGCTCCTCGCCTCCTGAATATTTTGCATATACCGCAACCTCCTCCCACTACTTTCCAACCAGGATCCATTGCACTCAAGATAGACACGAACATGCTGGAGTAACTTAGCAGTTCAGGCAGCATCTCTAGAGAAAATGGACAAGTGACGTTTCAGGTTGGGATCTTTCTTCAGACTGAAGATGGGTCCCGACCTGAAATGACATCTGTCCATTTTCTCCAGAGATTCTACCTGACCTACGTTATGTTGATGCTATGTTACTCCAGCATTTTGTGTGTATGTTTGGTATAAACCAGGCTCTGTAGCTCCTTGTTATTACATTCCATTACACTGAAGATCCATTATCCACAAAGAAGGGTGTGTTAGTAAAGTATCTAAACTTAGAAAAATTACATAGTCTACAGCAGTCATGTTTGGTATCCCAAAGCCTTTTCATAAAGGAATGAGGCAAATCATCTTCAACCCTTTAATCATTAATGCCAAGTATAACCACTGGCTCTAAACCTCAGAGAGACTTACAAGAGCTTTAATTTAATCAAATCTGTAATGCCCTGAAAGTAAGTTATTCAATTGTGACCTAATAGCCACATTTGAATTCACCAGGATAAGAATTTTTCTTATGATTTTCCAATCTGCCATCTTCAACTCCAGATGCTATTGTGTCACAGACAAGATTGCTTTTTTTGTGGATGGTCATTATTGTAATGTTACCATCTGGAAGACAAACAGAGGTCCGGGGCACCGATCACTGACAATTTGACCAAAGCACACACGCAACACTCAGAAGCACGTGGTTATTGAATCTAAGGCAGCAGATGTTTATACAAGTTTTCTTTTGGTAGCATATTAAACTAAGTTAATAGCCTGGGACAGTAATCTTTGTCTCTGAGGAAGTAGAAGGTGGGCGGTGAGGCTCCTGCTCACCAATGGTCTGGTATGAAGTTCGATCTCGACTACGAGTTAAATCGGGAAAACCTGCATGGAACAATTCAGAGAAAAGTCATTTTTCATGTGTCTCACCCAGCCCTGCTCCCAGCAGAATAAAATGAAAATACCAAATACCCAGAACCTCAACAAAGCTGGTATCAGCCATTGATTCATAAAATTAACAAAGCTTGTAACTCTGCATCTCTCCAGGGATGAATAGTAAAGCCATTTGTAACCTAAACAAATTAAATAGAAATGTTGGCAAGGAAATACGTTATTTATTCGTCCATTCCTGCTTCCAGTTTTCTTTATTCATTTTTCCTTCTGCAGACACTATATCTGTTCTCAAATGTTATTTTTCTTCAATTGCAGCCTCCAGTAATACATTCTACAATCTCAGCTCTAAAATAATATTTTTTATTATTTTGTCCAAAATCTCTTATCTATAGTCACTCATGGGAATTCTTCTGTTCTTAATAATTTTAAACATTTTTATAAATATCAGTAACAGATTACAAACCATTCTCAAGGCACTTCACAGAAATGTAATCATACATTAATTGATAACAAGTCAATAGAATTATCACGAAGAGCGAGTCAAAGGTGCAGGCAGACAGAGCATTAAGAATAGAATGTTTGACTCTGGGACTAAAAATGGAAACCAGTGCTACCAAGGTGGTGAAAGGAGGAGTACCCACAATAGTTAGAGGTCCATCAGATCATAAACAGAAGCACGAGGCAGCCAATGGCACCTGATGCCTGGTCTTCCATTCTGTCACTTATTTGCATTAATTCATATCCCTTCATTTCCTTGTTATTCCAAAACTATCAGATTTCATCTTCAACAGATTCAGCAATGGAGCCTCTGTGGGACTTTTAGGTTTATTATTATCATGTGTACCAAGGTACAGTGAAAAGCTTTGATTTGCATGCTATCAGATCAGATAATACTATATATAAATATACGATCAAGTCAAACACAAGTACAATAGATAGAGCAAACTGGAAAATAAAGTGTGGAATATAGCTCTTGGCAAAGTAGCATAGCAGTTCCGTAGAAAACGTCCAATTTCCGCAATGGGGACACTTAATGAAGATTATTTTAACTAATTTTTTGCCCATTCCCTTTCCGACCCATTTATTTTAATCTTCTTCTGAACCTTCTGAATTTTATAGTCGGCAGGGCAGTACTCTGCATATCGCCAACTTGGACAATTTTTATCAAGCCAATTAATCAATGCAATTAACCTACAAACCTGTACGTCTTTGGAGTGTGGGAGGAAACCAAAGATCTCTGAGAAAACCCACGCAGATCAGTTACAATCTCCATACAGACAGCACCCATAGTCGTGATCGAACCCGGATCTCTGGCGCTTAATTTTGTTGGAAGGCAGCAACTCTACTGCTGTGCCACTTTCTGTATTCAAGGTATCGTAATTTGCATAATTAAAGGAAGCTATTATCCCATTGCTTCCACACTAGTCTGAAGATGACTATTTAGGCCATTTAATGCCATTATGATAATCATAAATCATTTACGTCTTCAGCTTTACTCTCATTGTATCTCTATTACCACATGGCTTTCAAAAGTGCAAATTAGCAAAAGGTAGGATACAACCAAATAGTCTGGTCAGCAGGCATTCATGAAGCTAGCTAGCTTTCTCTCTCCCTCTCTCCCCCCTCCCATTCAACATGAATGTTAACAAATACATAAACTCAAAATGTACACAAATAAAAAAACAGTATGTAATATTCAGGTTCATTTTCACATGCAAGTTAATAATATACAGCAAAAGTAGCAGCAACATTTCTGCAGCCTGTGAAGAATCAAGTAAGTATTTCAAGATCACCAATCAAAGCAGGTGGACTGCAGCAAAGGGAGGAAGATTGTACACACACTGCAGGAGAGGCAGGGGTAGATAGTTCAGCTGGAGCGACCACAGTAAGCACGGGATTCAACGCTATCACACGTAAACCTGCTGTCAATGGAGCTGTCCAGGTCTGAGATGGAGACAATGGAGGAAGAGAGCAGAAAATAAAGCTTTGAAAACAACATTTTTGTGAGGTTGGACAACAGGCAACAAAGACAGCAACATAAAAGGTGCAACATAAAGCACAATGATATGAAAACAAAATCTCTGCTCATAGAAGAATTCCATTAATTACTTTCCTACACAGTTCACCCAAGGTTTAAAAGTATTTAAGAGCCTGAGGCAGTGAATAAATCCGGTGTCTACCAAAACTAAAACCTGGGAACATTTTTAATTATTTATTCATGGATCCCACTCTTAATCTCTAGATTTACTCATCATATTTTATGTAAAAATTATTTTCTTGGAGTCTCACTCAGAACATTAACCTGCATATTTCTACTGAAAGAATAGTTCCCAGTATCTTGTATGTATCTTTCTCCTCTTAGTTTCTAATGTTAAGGCACATCTCCAACACCATCACTCGCTAAACTCCAAGATACTGTCTGCTCTATTGTTTATTCATGAAATATGCAAGCCCGCCAGTAACACCTGACAGGAAATAACTAGGCAAGGATGATCAATTATTGTGTGGGAGAAAGATAGAAAATGCTGAAGATCGGCTGCAGATCAGCCAGCATTTGTGGGGGCAGAAACAGGGTTAATTCTATTTCAATCCCCACAGATGCTCCCAGGCCTGCTGAGCATCTCCAGCATTTTCTAGTTATATTTCAGCAACATGAAAGGCTTGGTGGGAAGACACCTCCTCTCCAAGCCATCCGTGCAATCAGCCTGTGACCATCCCATCCCAAATATTCCCAATGGGGTCTATGCTCCTGGAGTGTTTGTGCTTCCCCCCCCCCCCCCCCCAAGAACCAATTGGTCCAGATATCTCTGCTCATTTAAGATTAGCATCTTTGACCTTGACCTTGGTCCTGACAGGTATGCCCATTATACTGAAGGTATTATATTTTAATGCATGTAGCATAGAACAGATTGAGTGAGCTTCTAGCACAGTTGGAAATTGGCAGGTATGATGTTTTCGGCACTACGGAGACATGACTGCAAGAGGATTGTAGCTGGGAGCTGAATATTGAGGGTTATGCGTCCTATCGGAAAGATGGAAAGGTGGACAGAGGGGGTGGGGTAGCTCTGTTGGTTAGGAATGAAATTCAGCGAGGGGTGACATAGGATCAGAAGATGAAGAGTCATTGTGGATACTGATAAATTTATATGAGCAAAAAGACACTAATGGGAGTTATTTACAGGCTCTCAAACAGTAGCCATGATGTAGGGTACAAGTTACATCAGGAGATAAAATTGGCATGTAAAAAAAGCAATGCTACAGTGGTCATGGGAGATTTCAATATGCAGGTAGACTGGGTAAACCAGGGTGGTACTGGACTCCAAGAAAGGGAATTTGTAGAGTGCCTCCGAGATCGATTCTTAGAGCAGCTTGTAGTGGAGCCTACCAGGGAAAAGGCAATTCTGGATTTAGTGTCATGTAATGAACCGGATTTGATAAGGGAACTCAAGGTAAAGGAACCATTAGGAGATAGCAAGCACAACATGATAAGTTTTAATCTGCAATATGAGAGGTAGAAGGCAAAATCTGATGCGTCAGTCTTGCAGCTGAGCAAAGGGGACTATGGAGGCATGAGGAAGGAGCTGGCCAAAGTTGACTAGAAAAGGACCATAGCAGGGGTGACGGTGGAACGGCAATGGCAGGGATTTCTGAGAATAATCCGGAAGACGCAGGATCTTTTCATTTCAAAGAGGAAGAAAGATTCTAGGGGGAGAAAGAGGCAACCGTTGCTGACAAGGGAAGTGCAGGACAGCATACAACTAAAAGATAAGGTGTATAATGTAGCAAAGATTAGTGCCAAGCCAGAATATTGGGAAGTTTTAAAGAACAATAGAAGGTAACTAAAAAGGTGATACGTGGAGACAAGATGAAATACAAAAGTAAGCTAGCCAATAATATAAAAGAGGATAGCAAGTGTTTTGCTATATAAAGAGTAAGAAAGAGGCAAGAGTGGAAGTTGGGCTGCTGGAAAATGATGCAGGAGAAGTGATAATGGGGAATAAAGAAATGGCAGAGGAGTTGAATAACTTTTTTTGCATCAGTTTTCATGGCAGAAGACACCAGCAACATGCCTGAAATTCAAGAGTCAGGGATTGGAAGTTAGTGGAGTGGCTATTACTGCGGAGAATAATGCTTGAGAAGCTGAAAGGGCAGAAGGTGCATCAGTCACCTGGACCAGGTGGACTGCACCCTAGGGTTCTGAAAGAGGTGACTTTAAAGATTGTGGAGGCATTGACTGTGATATTTCAAGGTGCATTAGAGACAAAAGAGGTTCCAGAGAATTGAAAAATTGCCAATGTTACCCTACTGTACAAGAAGGGAGCAAAGCAGAATAGTGGGAACTATCGGCCGGTTAGTCTGACTTCGGTGGTTGGTAAGATTTTAGAGTCCATTATATAGGATGAGGTTATAAAGTAGTTCACTATAAAGTAGGTCAAAGTCAGCGTGGCTTTGGGAAGCCATGGTCTTGCTTGACAACTTTGCTGAAATTCTTTGAAGGACAGACAAACGAAAGTCAGCAGATGTTGTTTAATTAGATTTTCAGAAAACCTTTGATAAGGTGCCACTCGTGTGGCTGCTAAGGAAGATAGGAGCCCACGGTATCAAAGGGCAGTTATGAGCATGGATAGTAGGATGGCAGATGACAAAGAGTGGTAATAAAGGGGGCTTTTTCTGGTTGGCTGCCTATGAGTAGCAGAGTTCCACTGGGGTCGGTGCTGGCGCCACTACTCATCACCTTGTATATTAATGATTTGGACGAGGGGATTGAAGGCTTTGTGGCCAAGTTTGCGGATGAAACGAAAATAGGTGGAAGGACAGGTAGTGTAGAGAAAGCAGGGACTTTTCAGAAGGACTGGGACAGGTTGGGAGAGTGGGCAGAGACGTGGCAGATGGAATATAGTGTAGCAAAGTGTGGAGTCGTGCATTTTGGTAGTCGGAATAAAGGCGTTGACTATTTTCTAAATGGGAGGAGAATCCAGAAATCGGAGGTTCAAAGGGACTTGGGAGTGCATGTGCAGAATTCCCAAAAAGTTAATCTGCAAGTCAAATCAGTAGTAAAGAAAGCAAACTCAATGCTAGCATTTATTTCAAGAGGGCTTGTATACAAAAACAGCTGTAATGCTGAGGCTCCAAAACATGCTGGTCAGGCCGCATTTGGAGTATTGCGAGCAATTTTGGGCACCATATCTGAGGAAGGATGTGCTGGCTCTGGAGAGAGTCCAGAGGAGGTTTACAAGGAATGATCCCAGGAATTAGTAGGTTAACCTTTGATGAGCGTTTGTCGACTGGCCATGTACTCGCTGGAGTTTAGAAGTATGAGGGGGGACCTCATCGAATCATACAGAATAGTGAAAGGCTTGGATAGAGTGGATGTGGAGAGGATGTTTCCACTAATGGGAGAGTCTAGGACTAGTCCTAGCCTTAGAATTAAAAGGAAGGAGATAAGGAGAAATGTATTTTGTCAGAGGGTCGTGAATCTGTGGAATTCCTTGCCACGGAAGGCTGTAAAGACCAGTATTCTTATGGCAGAGATAGATAGAATTTTGATAAGTACAGGTGTCAGACGATATGGGGAGAAGACAGGAGAATGGGGTTAGGAAGGAGAGATAGATCAGCCATGATTGTGTGGCATAGTAGATTTGATGGGCCGAGTGGCCTAATTCTACTCCTATCACTTATGACTTGGATTAAGTTATCAACCCTGGGAATTTTATCACATGGCCTCCCAACAACTCATCTGTACTCATAGGATTAAGATGTTTGGTACATGTTTGCTTAACCTTCAAAGGGAGATAGAATTCATAGTATGCTGGTGTATCGGTGCTATCAGCAGAATTTGGACTGTTCCACCTGCAATGTACTATTAGAGGAATTAGCTGTGAGGAGCTGCTCCTGCAGTGCAGGGGATGAGAGACACTCTGAACTAGAACATTTGAATAGGATTTTTGTATGGGGAAGGGAGGGTGGCAAGTCATGTAGTTAGTAAACAGTACAGGATGCATTTAGGTGGCAAGGAAGACAATGAAGCATTCATCTTAGACTTTATGGTGTTCAAAGAAGAGCCATCAGCTCCCACCTGTCCCTTGTTCCCTGGAACATAGTGACAACGACATTTGGTTTGAAATCTTACCAATGTTTAGATTGCAATCGCCCCCTCGCTCCTTGTACATCTGATACACAAAGAGACAAGAAACTGGTTTCAGAAGTAGGCTCAAAATCGCCATGCCAACACTGAAACGGAATTGGTCCCTAGCTGTGCCGCCAATCTGGATGTCAGCTACACGCTCATAGTTGACTGCAATGTGGATGATGTCTAGGAGGATTGTTATTACCATGCCAATCAGGTACTGAAAGACAAAGAGACAAAATCAGATTCAACCGACAAGTTCAGTTTCTTAACTTAACATGGCAAGAGAGAGGGTAGAAGAGAATAAAAGGCAGATTGCCGACCAAACTCATTGCATTGTCCATTAATGACTACACTCCTGGCTCCATGTGGCTGGAGGAATCCTTACCCCACACACTCAGAATTTCAGAGTATGCAATTGTGCAGGACTATTCCAGGAAATAAAAGAAATGCTGGTTCCAAGAATCAACTTTTTACATATAGATATTCATGGCTTTAAGAGAGGGAGTGGGGGAACAGGTGCCTAACAGAGAAGGGAAAGGGGAAGAGTGAAGCCCAATAAGTTCATCCCTTTGGGCTTTGATACATTGTTTTAGTGCAGGTACTGTTTTTGTAGCTGAACAATGCAGGCAATATGCAGACCACAATTTCCAAATAAATAGCGCTAGGCACCGAACACTGAAATTGTCTTGCAGCACCTTTAATATGCATAAGGTGTTCAACAGTGCAATTGGCAGGTCGCTGGCTCAGTATTTAGAAAGCAACCACCGCTGCAAGCCTTGAACCTATGATTTTCAGCGGTTGAAGCACCACCAGCTAAGCCATGGTAACTATTCAGGTGATAAAACAAATTGTGATATAGCAACATCTAGTGAGTTTGGCTGCATTGTACCCATTGGTATAAAGGAGGCAGCGACTGTAATAACAAGGCAGGCATGTTTTTTTAAATCCCAACAAAATTTACTCTGGGTCACTTTTGTTAAAGGACATTTTGCTTCACTGAATTAACTTATAACCATATAACCATATAACAATTACAGCACGGAAACAGGCCCTCTCGGCCCTTCCAGTCTGTGCCGACCATTTGTTTTCCCCTAGTCCCATCTACCTGCTCCATTCCCTCCATACCCTTCCATTCCCTTCACGTCCATATACCTATCCACTTTACTTTTAAATGTTAAAATCGATCCTGCCTCCACCACTTCTGCTGGAAGCTCATTCCACACAGCCACCACCCTCTGAGTAAAGAAGTTCCCCCTCACGTTACACCTAAACTTCTGTCCCTTAATTCTCATGTCATGCCCTCGTGTTTGAATCTTCCCTACCCTCAATGGGAAAAATGTATCCACGTCAACTCTGTCTATCCCTTTCATCATTTTAAAGACCTCAATCAAGTCCCCCCTTAACCTTCTGTGCTCCAAAGAATAAAGACCTAACTTGTTCAACCTTTCTCTGTAACAGAGTTGCTGGAACCCTGGCAACATTCTAGTAAATCTCCTCTGTACTCTCTCTATTTTGTTGACATCCTTCCTATAACTAGGCGACCAAAATTGTACACCATACTCCAGAATTGGTCTTACCAATGCCTTGTACAATTTTAACATTACTTCCCTACTCCTATATTCAATGCTCTGATTTATAAAGGCCAGCACACCAAAGGCTTTCTTTACCACCCTATCCACATGTGATTCCACCTTCAGGGAACTATGCACAGTTATTCCTAGATCCCTCTGTTCCACAGCATTCCTCAATTCCCTACCATTTACCATGTACGTCCTATTTTGATTTGTCCTGCCAAGATGTAGCACTTCACACTTAACAGCATTAAACTCCATCTGCCATCTTTCAGCCCACTTTTCCAAATGGCCCAAATCTCTCTGTAGACTTTGAAAATCTACTTCATTATCCACAACACCACCTATCTTAGTATCATCTGCATACTTATCCAATTTTCCACCCCATCATCCAGATCATTGATGTACATGACAAACAACAGTGGACCCAACACAGATCCCTGAGGCACCCCACTGGTCACCGGCTTCCAACCTGACAAACAGCCATCCACCATTACTCTCTGACATCTCCCATTCAGCCACTGTTGAATCCATCTTGCCACTCTGCCATTAACACCCAAAGATTGAACCTTCTTAACCAACCTTCCATGGGGAACCTTGTCAAAGGCCTTACTGAAATCCATATAGACAACATCCACTGCTTTACCCTCATCAATTTCCCTAGTTACCGCTTCAAAAAATTCAAGAAGGTTTGTCAAACATGACCTTCCAGGCACAAATCCATGTTGACTGTTCCTGATCAGACCCTGTTTATCCAGATGCTTATATATATTATCTCTAAGTATCCTTTCCATTAATTTGCCCACCACTGACGTCAAACTAATAGGTCTATAATTGCTAGGTTTATTCTTTGAACCCTTTTTAAACAATGGAACAACATGCGCAGTACGCCAATCCTCCGGCACTATTCCCGTTTCTAATGACATTTGAAATATTTCTGTCATAGCTCCGGCTATTTCTACACTAACTTCCCTCAATGTCCTAGGGAATATCCTGTCAGGACCTGAGACTTATCCACTTTTATATTTTTCAAAAGTGTCAGTACTTCCTCCTCTTTGAATCTCATAGTTTCCATAGCTACTCTACTTTTTCCCCTTAACTCACAGAGTTCAATATCCTTCTCCTTGGTGAATACCGAAGAAAAGAAATTGTTCAATATCTCCCCCATCTCTTTTCGCTCTGCAGATAGCTGTCCATTCTGGTTCTCTAATGGTCCAATTTTATCCCTCGTTATCCTTTTGCTATTAATATAGCTGTAGAAACCCTTTGGGTTTACTTTCACCTTTCTTGCCAAAGCAACCTCATATCTTCTTTTAGCCTTCCTAATTTCTTTCTTAAGATTCTTTTTACATTCTTTATACTCCTCTAGCACCTCATTTACTCCATGCTATAATTATTGTAGATATCTCTCTTTTTTCGAAACAAGTTTTCAATTTCCCTTGAAAACCATGGCTCTTTACAATTTTTACTATTTCCTTTCAACCTAACAGGGACATAAAGATTCTGTACTCTTACAATTTCCCCTTTAAATGTCCTCCATTTCTCTTCTACATCCTTAGATTAAACAAAGTGTCCCAATTCATTCCTTTAAAATCCTTACGCATTCCCTCAAAGTTAGCCTTTCTCCAATCAAAAATCTCCACCCTAGGACCAGTTCGACTCTCTCCATAATTGAAACTAATGGTATTGTGATCACTGGTCCCGAAGTGCTCACCAACGCATACCTCCGTCACCTGACCTGCCTCATTTCCTAACAGGAGGTCCAGCACTGCCCCTTCTCTGGTCGATACCTCTATGTACTGCTGCAGAAAACTATCCTGCACACATTTTACAAACTCTAAACCATCCAGCCCATTTACAGAATGTGTTTCCCAGTCTATTTTAGGAAAATTGAAATCTCCCACAATCACTACCTTGTGCTTACTACTAATATCTGCTATCTCCTTACATATTTGCACTTCCAATTCTCGCTCCCCATTTGGCGGTCTATAATACACCCCTAAAAGTGTTGCTACACTGTTCCCACTTCTCAGTTCCACCCAAATAGCCTACCAAGACGAGCCCTCTAATCTATCCTGCCAAAGCACTGCTGTAATATCTTCTCTGACAAGCAATGCAACACCTCCCCCTCTGGTCCCTCCAATTCTATCACACCTGAAGCAACGAAATCCTGGAATATTTAGTTTCCAATCACAGCCCTCCTGCAACCATGTTTCACTGATTGCCACAACATCATATTTCCAGGTGTCAATCCAGGCTCTAAGTTCATCCACCTTACTTACAATGCTCCTAGCATTAACATATACACATTTTAGAAACCCACCATCCCTTATTCTCTGTCTATTACCTTTTTCAACTTATTATTTAAATTATCTCTGCAACTCTACTGAAGCATGCCTAAAACCATACAAGGCAACTGCACAGTAGGTTATGAAACAGAACAAATGTTACATATGTAACATGTATAATATGAGGTGAACCACATGCCAGGAAATTTCTAGGTTATTTTAAGCATGACTGATCACCGTAACCAGCGAAGATAGTGATGATATGTTTATTGAACTTCCATGCCGTGTGTGACTTGTCCTTGGTCTACATTGATCTCAAAACATAATTTCTGAGTAGTGTGTCTGATAACTGTACAGAAAGCTAGTAGACATAAGCTCACCTGTAATGCCCCCACATTTAATTAGTCAGCAACAATCAGTTATGTAAAGAGGATGCTTGGATAAGGAAAAATAAGTGCTCAGCATCCATGAATTGTGTTCCAACGAAGGTTAGTGGATTAGGAGGTGGAAATGGGTTCAGTTCAGTAGTAAGGACATATATTACCACAACATGGAAAACAATACTAATGTTAGGGCAGAACTACTCACCATGGCAAGAGCATCAACTGAGTCTCTCTGAGCAATGGCCCAAACACCAATGGCCAGAACAGCATAATTACTCCAGATGTATGGTGGTGGAAGCCAGAAATACAAACAGCCCCTGTCAAAAAGCAAATCACTTTAAGCTTCTCTTTCTGTGGGGAATTGTTCAGTTTCTTCTAAGGATTCACAGCAGTCTCAACCATCAAAGAGCCAGTGGATTTATACATTTAGAAAACTTCCAAAATATTACAATTTTCTAATGATTATATTGTTGCACAACACCTGATTTCCCCTCCACTTTCTCTTTGATATCGAGGTTAAATATTTTTCCCAGGAGTATTTTGTTCTACTATGGTAAGAACAAAATTTGTTCAGAATACCAAACAAGTAGTTCTGAACCCTTCTGTAAATATAGTTCTGCACGTGGGAATGATCAATGCCTCACTGTGGGTAAAGAAAATTATGTGTTTTTCTGTTTTGTAATAGTAACGGAAGAGTGCAAGAGCAGCTGAAATAGCTCGATTGCATTGAATCTGGAGGAGGAAGTGGACCTCACCAAGACAACATCACAATATGCTGAATTTCAGTTGATAACACCATATCCATCCTTTCCCCAAAACAAACCATCAAATAATTAAATCAAACACACACACTTACCCCTTGCACACACATTCCCTTTCTGGTACAATTCATCCCAGCTGCCAAGGGTCATTAATACCCAAGGCAGGAGACACTCCACACTTTTAGTCCACTCCTGTCCAAATAATCAAAGATGCATCTTTGGATTATTTTTGTTGAAATGGCACTGATTGTGTTAACCGAACTTTCACTTTGGTGCATGGCTTAATAAACCTAACAAATGTTTTTGATTCCACACATTGTTTTTTGTAATTTGACAACTTCCTGGGATAAATCAGTTTTCCTTTTCAATATCCTCGGAGTTACAGCAACCAGTCAAAGGTTAAAAATTGCTTCAAATTCACAAACCAGTTTAATGCCTCACTCTAACTTTGACAACTCAGTACAAGTTGAGTTTGACGGTTATTAATTTATATCCTAGATGGCTGAGTCAGATTATTACCAATTGTGAAGACTGCAACTTTAATATTGAATGGTTTGCTTGAAATGAATAATAACAATGCCTAAGAATTTTAGAAATCTCACTTAAATAAACTACTGCCGAATCATTTCTGGCATTTTGTGATTCTTGACTCTTCCCTATTGAAAACATCACGACCTTTCCCTGCATCAATTAGTCAGAGCCAAGATCACAGAAGCATGTGAAATTTCAAACAGCATTACGAAATAGGAAACTAGAGTGAAGCAACCAAATGCAACAGGATTTGACTTGCCTCTCTCCCACCTCCACATTTCTACATACCCTTTGCCATAATAGTACAAATTTTATTAGATTAGACAGATTCTAAAAATGATCCTGCTTAAACAATAAATGCCTCTGCTCTTGAGTTCAGCTTTAAAAGTATTTTTGTCCAAAATTCATAATGTATGGTTATTGTTTTGTAAAATTGGGCTAGTAATCTGAAACCAGATCACTGACACAAACCCAAAAGTTACAGCATAACCGCATAATCAGATTCACAGAGCTTACTGGCTGACGTTCAGCATTAAAACTATACAATATTTTATAGAACCATTACAATATTAACTTTTCTGGACTTAGTTGCTGAAGGAAGTTAACAAAACAGGTCAAAGTGATAATTTTATATCTCAATGTTGGGTTTCCCCACACAGGTTAGCATTTCAGTTAAACCATTACTGTTCAAGTTCTGAGCATAAAAAGGAATTAATTCCCGAAATATTACAGAGAAGCCAAGTAACACAGATTCCTATAAACAATGGTTGTTACCTCTACTTGTTTCTGAATAAATTGACTTTTTTGCGAGTGAGTAACAATAAAGGGCCTGTCCCATTTGCGGATTTTTTTCGACGTCTGCCGACGTCATATCAGGGTCACCAAAAGATTTTGAACATTCCAAAATCCAGCAGCGACAAAAAATGTTGCGACACTTGAAAAAACACCGCATATCAAACATCATCATGCCGCGAATTTTTCGGTGACCTGATACGTCAGTAAACTATGCCGCAGTCACCGAAAAAAAATCGCCAAATGGGACAGGCCCTTAACTGTCCCATCTTCTAATCACCAGTGAATATAAAATTGCCCAATCACTCAGTTTTGAAAAGTACTGCTTAACATGATTCTTGGCTGCAAGCGGTGCCATCTTTTTGATAATCCTGCCACCTAAACACTGCACACCCCCTCTCAGCTCATGAGCCACTTAAAAATGTACCAATCAACATCATCTCTGGACTTAGATTTTTGATGCTCTACTGGACTTCCATCCTTCTCCACAAATTTCTGTTCCTCCTTGACTCTGAAGCCCACATCTTATTTGGCCTCAAGTTCTATTCATATCAGTCCTACACTCATGACAGGCACCCAATCCTGGCAAACATATTAATACAAACATTTTCTACTATTAATTCCTTTTGTGAGCTCATCATATGTGACCTTGACCATCCCGATGATATCCTCTTTCCTAACCATTATTCCACCAGTTCCAGCTATTTGCAAATTTACCAGCATCCACCATTGGCAGACTTAGAAATTCTGATTCTTATTCTCCAGGAATGTTCCTAATGCTCACCTATTCAGCCTTGCTTTCAGTTATTCCTCGTGTAATTTCTCACCATTATTTTCCATTACAACCCTGTGAAACAACAGTGTAACGCTTGTTCTTGTTAAAGGAGCCATTGGTACTGCTGATGACACAAAAGTGGGTGGGATTGTGAATTGTGAGCGGAAGACCGAGGTGGTTCAATTGAGTGAGTGGAAAACGCAGTACATGACAAGTCCAGTGCATTGCGGATAAATGTGAAGTTATCCACTTTGGAAGGAAGAGGAGGAAGTCAGGTTGTTATTTGCACAGGAAGAGACCAGGAGGTGTTAATATACAAAGTTATCTGATACCCTTTGTACACCAGAAATTAACTACACAACTACATCTAGACATGTGCAGCAACAGTGAAGACAGCAAACAGTATGTTGGCCTTCATTACAAACGTTTTTAAATCCAGGCATAAGTGAATAGCTTATTATAATTATACAGGGTCCTGGCAAGATTAAACCTGAAATCTCATTGAGAGTTCAGTCTCCGCACCCAAGAATGGATACAACTGTGATAGGGGGAATACAACAACTGATTTCTGAGATTGTAGGAATTTCATACAAGGAAAGATTGAATCAACAATAGCCTCAATTCATTAGAAGTAATAAAAATGAAAGGAGATTTCATTGAAATGTACAAAAGTCTGCCAGGATTCAATAGGGTCTGGAGACACAAGAATCTTGAGCAAAACACAATGATGGATGAACTTTGTTAGGCGGCATCTGGGAGGAATGGAGAGATGTCATTTTAGGTCAGGACCCTTCTTCAGTCTGGAGAATGAAATCAAGTTTCAAGGTAGTTTAATTGAGCAAGTCTGAAGAATGGTCCCGATCCAAAATGTCGCCTGCCCATTCCCTCCCCAGATGAACCACTCAGATGATACAGCCCTTTGTGTTTTGTCAACATGCTCTGGTACTTTTGATCCAGCTGAGAGTGCAGTGGAAGGACTAAGAACTGGGATCACAATCTCATGATGAGTTAAGACACTTAGGAACAAAAGGAGGAGACATTTCTTCAGTCAGGTTAAACTGGAGAATTTGTAATCACAGAGGGCAGTGGGGGGAAAGTTGCTGAATATATTGAATTAAAGATACAAACGGCATTAAGGAGTGTGGGGGAGAGAAAATACTACTCTTATACAACTTTAGCAATTATCATTGTAAAATAACATGACAGGCTCGAAGGGACTATTGGTTTATTCCTGCTCCAACTTTTCTCAGTTTCAGAAATGCAGCAGGTGGTTATTTGTTAGCATTATACAATTATTTTAAAAGGAAGGCAGTCATTTAAGAATAGATTAACAAACTTCCATTACTCACCAGGTTGTAAGGAGCCAGTGCACAGTGATGATCATCTGTGGGGGACAAAACCAGGTCATTATGGTATATCTGAATAATCCCTGCAGTTCCAGGGACATTAACAGATCCTAGCCCAAGCATATGATCCTCAATGTCACATATGTATATGTGTGTGTGTGCGCACACACACACACACACACAAAAAAAGTTAAACATGTGACGAACACAGTACAGGAATGGGCCCTTTGGCCCATAATGTCTGTGAAGAACATGATGCCAAGTTAAACTAATCAGCCTGCAAGTGATTCATATCCCTCCATTAACCTTATGGCTATCTAAAAAACCCTCATATGCCATTACCATATCTGTCTTCTTTGATATCAATTCCCATAGGCTACAGAGGACCAAGACAAAACATTAAATACCGTTCCTCAAGCTTGCATTGGATCTCTGTGAAACAGTGCAGGAGGCACAGAAAAATCAGAATAGGTGCGGCATAGTTAATGACGTTGTGTGGAACTGCAAGGTTAAGTTAGTCCTGGGTACTGAACCGGCCTGCTTCCTCAAGGCCATTACCCAATCTTCTTCAATTAGCAGAGACCACATGCAGTACACTAGATTGGAGTGAATTACTGATTCGCCCATTCAGATAGTTTGAGTGGAGGCACAAGAAACATTCAGGGGAAAATGCCGTGAGAAGGGGGAGGGTTGATGGAGATGGGAGAACAAACTATGGAGTCACAAAGGGCATGGCCTTCAAAAAGGGAGGAAAGAGTATGACCAAATTTGTGAATGACATCCTTTGAATACAGAGGCTAGTGAGATGAAAGGCAGGAACTGGGGTGATTCTAGCATTGTTGATACTCAGAGGAGACAAGAGATGTGGAAAATATATGATTGAAACATCAAATTACAAAGAGATAAGTACACAAGAGAAAGTAGTTGAGGCAGGCACAATAACAAAATGTAAAATACATTTGGACAGATACATGGATAGGAAAAGTTTGGAGAGATATGAATCAAACATGGGTAAAAGGGGCTAGCTTAGATGGGACAACTTGGTCAATGTGGACGAGTTGGGCCAACTGGCCTGTTTTTACTGTATGACTCTATTTCTAAATGCAAACGAGGACTGTCGTGTGTGACTCAGAGAAACCGAGTTGAAGGAAAAAAGATCTCGGAAGGAGCTGTGTGGAAAGTCACATCATCATAGCAAATACCACAGATAAACCAGGAGAATGAAATTGGGTGGGGTCAGACTTGATGAGATTCCAAAGCACTTAGATAAAAGAAATGTATAAGTTATACATTTATTTTATCCAAGTGCTTTGGAATATCATACTATACTATATGTTATACTATAACAGCCCCGCCACAGCAGTTAAATTAAATATCACGTGGAATTGATTTATTTAAACAAACTCCTAACTATCCTACATTGTCCAAACTTACATAAACACGAGGTCGTTCAATACTTTGCACCAAGTTCCATTCACCCATTAACCTTATACCTGCTGATCCATACTGGCTGCTTTTGAAGCAGTGTCAAGAATGGAACTACAAACGTCACTTTTTTTATCCTCCCTTCATTTCTCTGCCGTCCTCTCCAGTCATTTCATCCGTCCGTATATCGTGCGCATTTTTGAGCGAGTATTTGGTCAGGAACTGTTAACACCACTTTTTTGGGGGGTTGGATACATGTCTGAAGTTGATTGGGGCGTTGTATTGTGCTGTTGTTTTGTCTGGTTTTTTTTAACCACATTTAGATCGGCACCACTAACCCCGTCTTCGAATGTCTCTGAAACCCCGACGTTACTCCACAATCCCAGTCCCGTTGTTAATTTACGAGTGTTTACCTTCAGATTAATCACCGGCAGACCCATCGTTGATTCTTCTCCCGGAATTAAACTTCAAATACAATCACGTGTCCCACAGGCACATGACTCCAGACCACTTTCTGCAGGGCAACTTCTCGGCTCCCGGGTCCTCCTGCCCGTCCCCACTTGTATTTCGCCACTCGGAAGGGAAATTGGGACACCAAGAAGATTAATACTGTTGTTTCAGTGCACTGTAGAAGGGTCCGATTTAATCTTAAGTAACAGTCAAACGAAAATAATTTCCAAGGTTCAAAGATTCTGCCTTCGACGTTTGTGACATTTTGCTTCAGTAATTAACCGTTCAACCTCGAGTTGACCAACCCCGCAGCCTGGTGTGTGTGTGTGTTTTTTTTGAAGATCAGCTGCTCCGCGCATGAAATCAGATTAATATTCATCCGGAACAATTGGCCCACCATCAAGTGATCGCTGAGCAGCTAGCAATTATTGCATCGAGTGAAACTGTACATTTCACCAAGTGCTTTAAAAGCAAACTGCTGCCTGGAGGAACTCAGCATCTGTGGAGGCTGGTCCTGATACAGAATCTCCACCTGAAACGTTTGCTGCTGACTGCTCAGTTCCTCGAGCATTTTAGAGTGTGCCAAGAGGCACTCTGAATTCTGCGATTTTACGTGACACCCACCTACCACCCCCCAGTATGCACCCATTTCTCCCCATTACCCTAGCACGCCCTTCTGAGGTTAATTCCCGGGATGGCAGGACTGTCATATGTTGATAGAGTGGAGTGACTGAGCTTATATACACTGGAATTTATAAGGATGAGAGGGTATCTTGTTGAAACATAAAAGATTATTAAGGGATTGGATACGTTAGAGGCAGGAAACATGTTCCTAATGTTGTGGAGTCCAGCACCAGGGACCACAGTTGAAGAATAAGGGGTAGGCCATTTAAAACGGAGATGAGGGGGTGGTGTGGAGGTGTGGAGGGGTGGGGGGGAAGGGGCGTTGGAGGGGAGAGGAGGGGTGTGGATGAGGGGGGGGTGTGGATGAGGGGGGTCGGAACGCAGGAGTGCCCCTCCCTCCCGGAGTGGCGAGTGCATTGTGAGGTCACTCGGATTTCTTTTTTTCTGAAATGAGTTTGAAGAAACCGGGCTGTTTTTTTTAATTTCGACAATTCCACATTAGTAATATAGGTGGAAATGCGACGGGAAGATGTTTATTGCCACCACGTTTGGAAGAAGATAGGAATTAATCAGATTGACACAGAGACACAACATCTGCACAAACAAGATGGAGACTTTTAGTTCTATAGAGATGCCATCCAAACATGCTAGGCATGGACAATGTTACTTGAAGGATTGTGAATAGAGTGAACACTGTGCGCAATTATCAGTGAAAATTACATGGAAGAGTGCATAGAGGATGTCTGTGTCACCAAGACCATCACTATACGGGCCGACCAGAAACCCTGGCCTGAGATACGTGGAATGCAGAGAGCACGAAATGCCGCGTTTAAATCCGGTGACTTGGTGGCACTCAGATCCGCAAAAGCCAACCTGAACCGAGTCATCAGGCTGGCAAAGCGTGCCCATGGTCAGAAAATTCAGAGCTTCTTTCATGACCCCATGAACACCAGGCCCTTTTGGCAGGGAATCAAAACAATCACGGACTATAAGACTGCTCCACCACCCTGTGAAGATAACATTAACTTCCTCAATTAACTTAATAAATATTTTGGACGGTTCGAGGCATTCAACAACACACCTGCGAGGAACGTTATTCCTCACTGTGATGAACAGGCACTCAGTCTTGATACGGTGGATGTCCGGAGGACCATAAAAGGAGTGAACACTCGGAAGGCGGCAGGCCCTGATAACATACCAGGTCGAGTGCTCTGGGAATGTGCTCATCAGCTGGCACATGTCCTTACTGACATCTTCAACACCTCACTGAACCAGGCTGTCGTCCCATCATGTTTCAAGACTGCAACCATCATACCAGTGCCAAATTAATCCGCAGTAACATGTCTCAACGATTACCACCCTGTAACACTCACTCCCATAATGATGAAGTGCTTCGAGAGGCTGGTCAGGGATCACATATCATCCAGACTTCCCTCCACACTTGACCAGTTTGCTTACAGGCCAAACCGCTCCACAGAGGATGCTATATCCTCAATACTCCGAGCCTGGAACATCTAGAGGAGAAGAACACATATGTGCGAATGCTGTTCGTGGACTTTAGTTCGGCGTTCAATACAATCATTCCTCAGCACCTGATAAGCAAACTGGGTCCATTACACCCCCTTGTGTAACTGGCTACTGGACTTCCTCACTGACAGACCCCAGTCAATGCAGGTTGGAAACAACACCTCTAACAACATCTCTCTGAGCACTGGCTCCCCTCAGGGCTGTGTCCTGAGTCCACTGCTGTTTACCCTGATGACCCATGATTGTTGTGCCAGCTTTAGTACAAACCACATCGTGAAATACGCAGATGGCACAACAGTGGTGGGCCTCATCCAGAACGACAATGAGCTGGCTTACAGGGAGGACGTGAAACAACTGGTGGACTGGTGCAATACGAACAATTTGATCCTGAATGTCGAAAAAACAAAGGAGGTCATCGTCGACTTCAGGAAAAACCGGCACAGTCCCACACCACGTCACATCAATGACAGCGATGTGGAGGTGGTCAGTAGCACTAAGTTCCTGGGGGTTCAGATCACTAACAGTCTGACCTGGTCAGAAAACATCACATCATTAGTTAAGAGAGTGCAGCAGCGGCTGCACTTTCTGCGCCGGATGAATAGAGCTCACCTCCCCCATCCCGTCCTCACCACTTTCTACAGGGGCACCATAGAGAGTATTTTGACCAGCTGTATCTCTGTCTGGTTTGGGGACTGTAAAGCCTCCGACTGGAAGTCCGTGCAGAGAGTGGTGAGGACGGCTGAAAAAATTATCGGGACTTCTCTCCCCTCAATCGGGGACATTGCGAGCAAAAGTTGCTTGTTTAAGGCCAGCAGTATTATGAAGGACCCCACACATCTCCATCATGGACTGTTCACTCTGCTGCCCTCGGGCAAAAGATATCGTAGCATAAGGAGCAGAACGGCCAGGTTTTGTAACAGCTTCGCCCCCTGAGCCATCAGACTCTTGGATGCCATGTAAAGGGCCACCACCATTATCTATTTTATCTTTTTATCCATTTTATCCTTCTGTAATTTTTGTGTTGCACGGGGAGCCAGATGCAACATAATTTTGTTTAGAATTGCATTTACTGATGTATTTCTGAATGACAATAACGTTTTGAATTGAATTTAATTTAATTGAACATGACCAGCCAGCTTCAGCCCACGGATGCTATCAATATCTGAAGACTATTTGATCATAAGCACAGTCAAACTTGCCTAGTATTTGGTTTGGTTTCTTTATTGCCAAGGGTGGCATCCGGACCTCAGGTGCTGCATAAGTGGAGTTTACCCTATGACCATGTGGGTTTCCTCCAGGTAATCCGGTTTCTTCCCACATCCCAAAGACGTGGAGGTTTGTAGGTTAATTGGCCTCTGTAAATTGCCCCTAGGGTGTCGGGAATCGGTGCAAAAGTGGGATAACATAGAATTAGTGTGAACGGGCGATCGATGGTCAACCTGTAATGAGTGGGCCTGTTTACACGCTGTATCTTCCACTCAATCAGTACCTGAAAACTATTTGATATCAAAATTATCAAAAAGTGTGTTATTTTTCAAAATATAGTAATCTTAGGATTTTATGAACTATTTTAGCCCATGTGGACAAGGATTTCCTACAGAGCCCTATGCAGGGAATGCCTGTTTGTTCAGCATGGATTTCATGACTTTCCTCGCAATACAATTACAAAGGCAATTTGCTTTAAATTGAGCTGTACAATGAACTGAGCCGAGGTTTTTCATTTCATACTATTTATTAGCTGTCCAATAGTTTGGTTTCATGTGGTTCAAGTTAAAATTAAATAGAAAACAAAAGAAGTGAAAAAATTGGTGATACCGTCCTTTCATCATGCATTACATCACTAAATTCACATGCATTATGTATAACTGTCAAAAGTGTAACTATAAATAATGTAACTATAATAATGTAACTTTAACATTGGCAAACAACATAACTAAAATAACATGATGTACAATGTAACTATTAAATATCTAAATAATGTAACTATGTTTGATGAATAATGTGACTTTAAAAATGTCAAGCAATGTAATCATAATAGTGTGACAAATAGTTTTAAGACGTGCAATGTAATCCAAACAATACTTTTTAATTAATTCATGGGAAAGTAGAATTGCTACCAAGACCATTATTTATTACCCATCTTTAATTGCTCTTGAGAAAGAGATGGTGATATATGTTCAAATCAGCATTGTTGTGCCAGGCAAGGTGAACTACAAGTGTGAAGCAAATTAAACCAATATGCCAAACAGCATAATTATAACGAAACGTGCTGTTCTTCTCTCAATTTTAGTTATTTGTAAATCAAAAAGTGATGGAGCAACTCAGTGGGTTAGGCAGTGACTGGGAGGAATGGACAGACAACATTTTGGGTCAGGACCTTTCTTCAATCTGAGCACTTTATTTTTTAAGGCAGACAAAAGTGCTGGAGAAACTCAGCGGGTGTGGCAGCATCTATGGAGCGAAGGAAATAGGCAACGTTTCGGGCTGAAACCCTTCGTCAGGCCCAAAATGTTGCCTATTTCCTTCGCTCCATGGGTGCTGCCGCACCTGCTGAGTTTCTCCAGCACTTTTGTCTACCTTCGATTTTCCAGCATCTGCAGTTCCTTCTTAAACATTTTAATTTTAAAAGTGGCTTTATGCGAGTTACATTCCTATGGTCTATGGAAGGGTCGCGAACAAAAATGTTGCCTGTCCATTCCTCCACAGATGCTGCCTGATCTACTGAGTTCCTCCAGCACTTTGTTTTTTACTCAAGATTCCAGCATTTGCAGTTTATTTTGTCTCCGTCTAGTTACTCACAGATGGAGATTCTCACATCACACTCTCCTGTTTCCCGTGATATCTTTATTACGCTGTTTTAATACAACGGGAAGAAAACAGAAGAATGTGGCTGCAAAGAAGTTGATGCATGGAGTCAAAAATCCACTAGTATGTCTATGCAGCAAAATCAGGATGTATTTTCGGGGTAGGTCGTTCTGAGAGGTCACCAGGAGTCAACACTGACTTGATGGCACCTTACAATACAGGAGACTGGCTGAAATGAACTGCTATTAATGGAGGATGTATCATCTCTGGCATGAGCCTTACAGACTGTTTCTGTAAGATTATCCAATGTCACAGTAGACAATCAGCATATTTGTCCGAGTTACAGGATATGAGTCACTTCACACTGAAATAAAAAATGCAGATACTCTTCCACACAGTGTCTAAAGCTGATGTGGCGAGTCTCCATTCTTTATCAATCTTCTGGTTGTTTTCACTATTTGTAAATGTTATCCTTTTCTTGATTATTACATAAATTAGAAAGGTAGTGAGACATTTGGGAAATAATTTTTGAATCAAGCCAGGACAGAAAATAAAGATAGACACAAAATGTTGGAATAACTAAGCGAGTCAAGCAGCATCTCTGGAGAAAATGGACAGGTGACGTTTGGGGTTGGAACTCTTTTTCAGACAGGACAGAAATTAATTGTTAAATATGTCTAGTAACATAAATTAATGCAGTGCTCTGAAAAGAGGAAAGGCCAGCTGTTCCTCAAGTGATCGCACCTCATTGGTATTAAATATTGCACAGATTCTGCATCAATACTCGATTATGCTACTTGGCATGCTTCAATTCAACTACAACAAAAAACAAAGAGACAAGCATCTATTTTTTTTCTTATATTGTTGCATTTTAGCCTGTGCTGAGCTTATGGTTGGTTTCAGGTTCTAACTGTTCTTAAGTATTTGCCAAACTTCCATGATCATTGAATGAATCATTGCTATGGAATGGAAGTCATTTGGCCACCAGTTTGGGAAGGCAGCAGCATTCCACCCCAGAATGAGAACGACAAACCTGCTGATTATTATCATCTATCTGAAGTCTGTCCATAAACGATTTATATTGTACATGCAGTCCTATTAACATCGACCCACCTTGGTCTAAGTCGGCTTTGGGAGATGATTGTGTCCCAGTGTTTCTGATTAGTAGGCAACCCAAAAGTCACATGAGAATGGGGCAAAGCTCAACAGTATAGCATTCCATAGTCAACTTGTCAATCTGAAACATCGACTATCCATTCCCTCCACAGATACTGCCTGATCCACTGAGATATTCAAGCACCTTGTGTTTTGCTCAGATTCGCAATTCCTTGTGTCTCTCGTCTACTTAATTGTAAAGTCTAGACTCACACAGAACTAATAGTCAGTCGGGAAAGATGCCAGCAGATACAGCATCCAAGGAGGCTTAAATTAAAATGGGTAGGATTAGGCTGATAGATTCATGTGGATTAACTGTACACAATGCAACAATTAGAGTAGATCGCAAGCTTGAACTGGAGCAGAGCTACAATTTACTTTAAAAGCCGGATTCCATTGCAGTAGCAATGAAAGCTCTCTGGTGGGTATTTGTTTAACTGGCATTAAAAAGTGGCAGAGTAATCCAGGGCTCCGTATCTCAAGATATTAAATGGGCAAGAATATCATAATGAGGAAGTTTATGTGTATGGTGATTGTATGATTAGGGAGATAGACAGTTTCTTGGTAAAGAGCAACACGTGATGGGGGGGGGGGGGGGGCAGGAGAATCTGCCAGATGATGGCCTGGTGGGGGGTAGCCTTAGGTGGAAGTTGATTGAGTGTACAGTAGAGCAGCTTCTCAGAAATAAATGTTGACAGCATAATGTTATGCATCATTAGTGGATTCAGGGTACTGCAGTTTGTTTTAGCTCCCTTTTCTCAAAATGACATTAAGATCAATCTATAAACATTGCATACAAATGTTAAATTTAACATTAATCGTAAAAGCCAGGAGCAGACTATCAAAATAACAACAAATAATGGTGTATGAAGGTTTATTAAATTATAGTGATGGATTGAGTAGTGGAACAATAGTGGAGGATAGTGGATTAAAGAGATATGGACTGAGTACAAGTGGTGATGGTGGATTAGTATGAAGACATGGGTATTAGTGGGGACATGGAATTGAATTTATGGTATTTGAATGTGGGTGCTGGATTGCATTAATGGAAAGCTAGTTAATATGCATAGGTGGAGGTGTTAGCTTGAGTATGAATGTTGTATTGTTGTGATAGTGTTCTGGATACTGGCTATGAGTGGAAATGTTAGTGTGGCATAAAGGATATTGAATATGATTGAGGGTTTTGGATAGTGATGCTTAAGTAATGGGTAAAAAGTGTGAAATGAAAGTGGAATTGTGCTAATGGAATTCTGGGCATGAATGGGAAATATTAAATTGGACCAGCGAGGAAAATAGGATTATAGCCATGGGAACCTGAATACGAGTTAAGTATATTTGATTGAAGTGGTGAGATATTGGTTACAACTGCAGTATATCTTGGATGTTGATTGAACATGGAGTTTTTGCTTCATTGTGGGAGAATAGAATTGTCGCATTGAATTATTGGGTATGAGTGGGTACAAGGTATTGCAAAGATAACGCGTTGGATGGTACTGACTAATGTTGGGAAATGGGAGAATGCTGATTGTAATGTTGGGTATGAGTTTGACAGTGGAATGGATGGGCCAGATGTGGAATGACATGGGAGTGATTATATTCCAGGCAGCTCTTGGTCTATCAGGCATGTGTTGGAATCATCAAGATTTTAGCCACTTTTTATTTTGAGATCATTTCTTGATTGGTTGCATGGACCTATTAAGCTGGATTCCATCTCAAGTCTTTTCAGACCGTAATGAATGATCCATGTTCAACGTTGATTGAATCAGGTTCCACACATCGCCCTCGCCTTCGAGTCACTCTCCGGTTCCGGTGAAACTTGGCATAGCAGCGGAGACCTGGTGAAGAGAGAAGAATTATAAAGGGATTCAGGCTTTGCAACTTACTTGGACATGGTTTGATTATTAGCTCTAACTACAGCAACAAGATCTGTTCCCTTTCTTTATTTACCATGCTGAAACCTATAATTAACAGTTTACAATAGCTGTTTATACCTTACCACAGCACCATGAGGAGAATATAATTTTAGTGAAGGACTGTGAGCATGAATGGGAGATGTTGAGCTGATTTCAGGGACAGTATAGGATTGTGTTCACGAGATACTGGGTTTCTTTCAAAATGCTAAGAAAATTTAGCTTGTGACCAATGCCTCTTGCCATTGTCTGCTGATGCACCATAGAACACGTCCTATCATGATTCATCAGGTGTACACAAAAGGCTGGAGAAACTCAGCGGGTGCAGCAGCATCTAAGGAGCGAAGGAGATGGGCGACGTTTCGGGTCGAGACCCTTCTTCAGACTGGTCAGGGATTCATCAGGTCTTGGTTTGGCAACTCCTCTCTCCAAGAATGCAAGAAATGTCAGTGTTGTGGACACAGTCTAGTTCATCGTGCAGACCGTCTTCTCCCCTTCCCTCCACCCCCCCCCCCCCACCATGACTCCAATCTATACTTTACCTCAGGAAAGCAGCCAACATAATGAAGGACCGTTTAACCCCAATCATTCCCTCTTCTACCCTTTTACATCGGGCAGAAGATACAAAAGCTTGAAATCAGATACAAAAACTTCTCTCCGCTGTTACCAGACTATAGAATGGATTCTATAGTGTATTCCCAATATATCATGATGCGGCCCTTGCACTGTTTTTTTTAAATTCTGCATATTCTTTATCAGTTGTAATACTTTGCACTCTATTTCCTTTCTCTTTCTACACTACCTATTGTGCTCATTTATTGTACTCATGAATGATATGACTTGTCTGGATAGCAAACAAAACAAAGTTGATTACAATTATGTCAGCTCATGTGCCAATCATAAACCCACAATAATACCATTCCTGTCACTTCAATGACCACTGAATGGGTTAATGAGAAGACAACACTCACAGGTCTGGAAAGAGAGCAAGAGTCACTCAGCATATCTCTGGAGAACATGGATAGGTGACATTTTGGGTCAGGACTCTTCTTCAGACTAATTGTAGGGGTGGGGGTGGGGGGGGGGAGCTGGGAGAGAGGACAGGTAGAACTAAGTGTGGCAGATAATGGGTGGACAGAGGCAAGGTTTTTTTGATAGGTAGATGGTTGGAACAAAGGTCAGAGATTAAAGCAGAAGATATAAGACAGACTGATTGAAGAGTTGCAAATTGTGAAGCCAGAAGTAGGAATGTAGGAAGGAGGGCAGAGAAGAAATAGTTGCAAGTCCAGATGAGGTACAGTGGAGGGGAAGGCGAGAACGGGGTGGGTGGGGGCTGTTAAAAGGTGACCTTAAATTTGAGCATTCTGTGTTCATATCATTGGGTTGTAGACTACCCAACATATGAGAGTCTTGGTCTAATATCCATTGTTTAAAGTCAAAACCATAGGTAGCACCCACCTTCTGTACACATGCAGTCATCATAGCACTTGTTATTGAGGCCGCGGTTATGGGCTTTACAGATGTGCTGTCGGAGATCACAGCACCAACCTGTAGAAAAGAGTACAAACAAATTACTTAATTTACGGATTTACAAGGGAGATTGTGCCACAAGTTATCACAATTGCTGAAAAGGTGACAGACAGAAAGGCAGACTCCACCCATAATGAAAAACACTGCAACAATAGGAAAGCAATAATTACGAGCTGAAAATTTGAAAACTAAACAGAAAGATGCTGAAAATACTAAATAATCAGGATGCACCTGTGAAGCGAGAAATTGGTGATGTATAAAAGCAATATTATCATAATTTCTCCACTTACAGGAACTGATTGAGTAGTTGCAGTATTTTCTGTTTCCAATAACACAAAGATATACATCAGATATAAAATACATAGTTACAGTAGAAGTTTTCTCCAATTAACTATCGGGAAGATCAAATCCTTTTAATCCCTGCTGCAATTCATTTCTTTCTTACCTTCTTTTCTTATGCTTCTGTTTGGGCAATGTCTAAGATTGAACCGGGTTGTTTGCAGCCTTCATCTGTCCCATTGAACACCTAACTGAGCATATGATCCTATATCATCTCTGTTCTTAAAATAGTCTATCTTAGTAACATCATTCTCTGGCCCTTTCTCGCCTCACTTGCTCCTGAAAGCATGCTCTATGCTTTTTATCTCTACACTAACTTACAGCAATGTTTTTTTGGCCATGTTTCCCACTCTTGCTCCAATATCATCAGCCTATCCAAAACGCATCTGCCTGCATCGTATTTTGCACAACTTCACATTAATGAATACATGGACTGTATAACAGTACAGAACAGGCCCTTTGGCCCACAATATCTGTGCAGAACATGAAGCATGTGCATACTATAGGCTTACAGTTCCAAATGCTTCCTCATTTTCAAATCCCCCCCCATTACTTTGTTTCTTCCCATCTTTGCAACCTCAGAGTAATGAAATTCTTACTTTCAACAGGCTTGTAAACACAATACTTACAAGTAATAGATAATAGACAAAAATCAATAAATTAATAATCCCCCAAAAGTCCAAAATCCTCAGTGAAACCAAAACAGTCCATAGTTTAGGTTGTGTAGTATTGAGTTTAAGAGCCTGAAGAAGCTATTCTTGAATCTGATGGTCAGGTGATGCTTTACCAGGGCAGGTGAATGGATTGGTTGAGATGTTTGTATATATTCGTTATCTGCTCCCTTGGTGTGGACCTGAGATGCCTGGAGGCTTCCCTGATATAACATTCTGAACAGTTAAGAGCCGGGGACCTCCATGTGGCAATAAGGATGTCGCATTTCTTTTCAAGATTTTAAGAATGTCCTTGATGCAATTTCCTTGTCCTCCAGGATATCTTTCACCACATTGGACTTCGAAGTAGAGTGCACGTTTCAAGAATCTGTTGTTGGGAGTGGAAGCAACATGGCTTGCCCACTAGTGTTACATGAGCAAGATTGAAGCTGCTGCCCTAAGGGCACAGGTCTGTGAATAGATTCACCAACTCTCTCAACAAATGTGAAGGATTTTGTAGAAGCAGGTAGTTCTTTACCAATGCTTTGTGGTGCCTAAATTTTATATATTTTTCAGTCTCTTCTTCAGTAGGCCGAGGATTCTACTTTCTGCACAGAAGGTGATGATATATTTTGTCATCAATGCCTGTCTTCACGAAGAGGTAGTTTGCGAGCAATGGAAAGTAATCCACATTTTCAGCATTTTATCTTCATTGTTGGCGGGCTGGGGAAGATTGGTAGAGGACCACTGTCTTCTGGATGTTCGGTGTTAAGCCCATCATCTCGTACAGTTCAGTGAAGGAGCCAACAACGACTTACAGCATTCACGTATGCAAGCACCGTATGCTTACCAAAAATAAGTAATTTATATTGGTAATTTTGTTGATTCTGGACTAGGGATGACAATGGTTTCCATTGCCTCACATATTAACTGCAGATGAAACCTTGTTAGAGGTAAGATACAGTATTGCAGTGAACAAGACTGAGTTGAGAGATGACAGACTTGCTTGATTCCTGCTTGGGATTATATCTAGAGTGGACGTCTGGTTTGAATCATTGCTTGTGTGTCATCGAGGAGCAGACACAGAATTAGCTATTTTTCAGATGGGAAGGATTCTCTTTAATGCTCATGATTAACACACGTCAAAGGCTTTAGTGAGTTAAAACAAAAATATGTTCAGTGGTTGGAGAAACAAAAAACTGCAGGTGCCAGTTGACAAAAAAAGGCATAACGTGCTGAAGTAACTCAGCGGGTCAGGCTGCATCTCTGGAAAACATGGATAGGTGTTGTTTCGGGTCAGAACCCTTCTTCATACTGATTCAGTCTGAAGAAGGGTCCCAACCCAAAAGGTCACCTATCCATGTTCTCCAGAGATGCAGCCTGACCCACTGAGTTACTCCAGCACTTTGTGCCTTTTTTATGTACAGTGGTTGATGCTAGTTATTACATTTATCACTTTAATAACCATAATACTAGTACAAAAAGAAAGTCTACAGTGCAGCCAAGATCAGCAAAGATAATATCCATCTACCTCTTGATGGACAGACCACATTAGAGTGTGGGAGGATCTCTTCTGCCTCAGAGAACAGAAAATGAAGAAAGGTTGACAAGATTTCCTTGATTGCTTCCCAGCCATCCAACTATCTCCATAAATCATTTGATATCAGGAATGACATAAATGATCACAAGACAGGCATGTGACGTGCGCTTTATAACTGTTTCAGTCAGTGCCTCCAGTGATTATACAGCAGCTGTGTAGAGATGGCAGCAGAACAGAGAATGTGCATGAGGCACAGCACCACAGGACACGATCCAGAGTGCCTTTGTTCCTTGCATGAGTTGGTAACTCCAAAGTGCCAATGTTTTACTGCCTGCAGCAGTCACAGTTAATCCCCCCCACTCTCCAAATCATTAGATTATTGTGTTCAGCAATTAATCTTAATGAATCTCCCACTGGATTTCTCAGTCTCTGTTTAATTAACTGCGCAGAGTCTGAAAAGCTCGGCAGGTCGGAAATGTTCAGAGAAAGATCTGCAGCAAATATAACTGGGTCGAATGAAGTATAGAATAAGTAAGCAATTAGATGAATCCGTTCAGGGTTTATGTTGACGTGTACCAGGGTACCTACTATGAGGTTTAACCAAATAAGCTTTCAGCCAATTACATTTAAACATAAGAAATTTCTATTTATGTAGTACTTGTGGGATAATCTAAAATTGCATTCAGCTGGTGAAGGACTTATGTTGTGTACTCATTGTGGTTCTATGGAAAATTACTATAGCCAATTGTTGTACAACATGGCCCCAAGATCATCACAGTGGTAGACTCTGCCTACTACCTTCACACGTGCTGAGCTATAGGAAGCACTGCCTCTAAAAGGCAGCTGATATCAACAAAGACCCCACACCATCCTGCCCACGCTCTCATTTCACTCCTTTCATCGGGAAGAAGCACAGGAGCCTGAAAGCTTTGACCACCAGGTTCAGGAATAGCTTCTTCCTAGCAACCATCAGGCTCTTGAACACAACACTGACCACAACTATGTACTTATATGGACTATGTCTTTGGCTGCACGACAGACTTTGTTTTATCTTGAACTAATTGTAAGGTTAATAATTTATTCTATTTTTTATTATTGTATTTATCTGTGTGCATTGAGTTTATGGGCTGATTGAGCTACTGCATGTAAGAATGTAATTGTTCTCACATCAGTACATATGACAATTAAACAATCTTGAATCTTGAATATTTGACCAGAATGCTGGAGAGAATTGCTGACCTTCAAACAGTTGTTTGATTTTTACTTGCATCTATAATGGTCTTCAGCTTAACAGTTCTTTTAAAGAGGAGCACCTCTGACATTATAGACTCTCACTCAGCCTAACCAGAACATAAGACAAGATGCTACTAATAACGATGGTGCTGTCACTCACAGTGTATTGTTTGTGTCTCTTTTACTTTCCTCTCACTCTGACACCACAGCAAGACGCAGAACTGGTGACAGCATCAGGACACATTCGCAACTCATTACCGTTCAATTAAACTGCCACAATGGCCATGGTACCAAAGAGGAGACTACAGCTTAACCATAATGTTGACAGTCACACACATCTCAAACCTTAGCAACGTCATTTCAATCCATTTCCCAACAGCAATGTCATGAGCCAACTGCTTGTCTTTACAATTAATGGTCATTTAGGTCACAGTTAGAAGACGACTGGTTTCTGATTCTAACAGTGAATGCCTCAGACATTATTAAAAGGAACAAAAGGTTAAAGCCTCAGGCTGGTTAGGAATTGTGCAGGTACCAGGCAGACAGTCAAGGTGATGATCACACGGCTCTACTTCAGCCACAGACGTAATGTTCCCATTACTCAGATTCTTGCTGCGACGCTTATCTGCAAGGAAAAGAAAAAACAAGCACTCAAGAGGAAATGCATGCCAATAGTGTAACTGCTCAGATTCACCAAGCCATGGGTAAATTGGTTAAATATTAAGGACAGATTGTACCAACAGGCTGGCATACCCTCAGGTATTGATGATTAACTGAGATATTAATGATAATTAGTGGATTTGTCAGAGCAGGAACCCTTTTCCCAGGGTAGGGGGATTCAAGAACTAGAGTGCATAGATTTAAAGTGAGAGGGGAAAGATTTAACAGGAACCTGAAATACTATGTTTTCACACAGGATATGGTGGGTGTATGGAACGAGCTGCCAGTAGGAAGCAGTTGGTGCAGGTTGTACCATAACAACATTTAAAAGACACTTGGGCAGGTAGGTGGATGCAAAAGGTTAGAGGAATTTGGGCCGAACACGGACTGTCTTAGATGGGGCATCTTGGTCGACATGGACGAGTTGGGCCAAAGGGACTGCACTTCTATAATTTATAAGATCATATGAAAATAAATTATTTCCTCTGGTTGAGAAATTCAAATCAAGAGGAAATAACAATAAAATAATAAAGGTTAAGAAAAAATATTTCCACACAATGTAGATATTGAGTGCACTCTCCCGTTCCAAAGTAATTAAATTTCTGAGTGAGGCTCACTCCAATCATACATGCTCACTTCCCCATGCCCCCAACTCCCTATATTCACATTGCCAACATCCTTTTGTGCCTCCATCTGTTACCTTTCTTCTTTGCTGAAGGCCACATATCTGGCTTCATGTCTTCATAATCTGTCCAGTCAAAGAGCGTCATGTCGAGTGTGGGGTTTACCTCAGCGACTGTTCTTACTCCAGCCTACATGAGCTCAGGGCAATGATGAGAGGGTCAGAGATGAGGGCAGGGGAAGCAGAGAAATGAATGGCCAATGGAGTCAGGGGGGGGGGGGTCATTAAAGGAGAATTAATCGTTTGAGAAGTAAAATAAAGAATATTAAAAAGGACGTAGAGGTCATGGCAATGAGTGGTAATGAAATGAAACAGCAAAGAAAGTCACGGCAATTAGATTGGAAGAATTTATATTTTACGGATAGAGATGACTGGGAAACGGCAACAATTTAGGAATATTCAGAGATAAATCACTAGGTGATTTATCAATCTCAACCTGGTGAAATTTTTAATTCGGGCACCGAGGGGAAAAAATGCAGACACAAGAGACTGCAGATGCTAGAATCATGAACAAAAAACAGAATATAGGAGGAATTCAGTGGGTCAGGCAGCATATGTGGAGGGAACAGAGAAATCTGAAGAAGGGTCTTAACCCAAAATGTTGTATGTCCATTTCCTCCACAGATGCTGCCTGACCCGCTAAGTTCCTCTCACACTTTGCTTTTTGCACTGAGATAGATATGAAGGTCTGACATAGATGCAAATGTCACCATCACAGTTTGGGAAGTTTAGACCCACAAAAAAAATACTAGAAATAACAATCAGACTTTCAACTGATTTGCATGTAAAAGTAATGCCAATTATTTCAACATTGTGTCTCCCTTTACCAAATGCTTTCTAAAACCTCAACCAACCTGCACCAGATGAACACAACCTAGGACATCCTTTCTGACTAAAATTTAAGCACCAAAGCTATACTATCAGTAAAATTTTAACTTTCATCTCTGCGGTAATGGCAGCCTTCATCTCTCCTGTCCTGTGCCATTACTAAAGTATGTTTCTGCACTTTATGGTGCCGCTTTACATGGTGTGCTCTTTTTAACCTTTATAAGTTCCACTCTGTAAAATTAAACTCCCTGCATTTTATCTAGCACTGCCTGCTTATAGAAATTTCAGCCAATACTATTCTCTCAATGTATTGATTAAAAAATCTTTGCCATTATCTAAATCTCTCTACACTCTGGGCCAAAGTTGATTTGTTCCCAAAGTGCTTTTCTATAACAAAGACATCACATGAGTATGTATTTACCACAATTGTGATGTCAATCTACGAACAACAATGAAATAGTTGCAAAATAAACCAGTTGTTGAGCCAAATTTTACATATTCAATTTCCTTTTTGTTCTTAATTTGTGATTGGAAGATTCAGATGCATTTTTCTGGAGATAATCAAACCTCCAAGTACCACTGCTGCTCTGTGGCATGTCAGTGATGTTACGCAATGAACTTCACAAACTCCTGAGGGAGGGCAGATCATGATGTAGCAACATGAATTACTTATCACAGCATGATTTAATAGAATTACAATGAGAACCTCCCTTGATAAAGACATTTCTTCTTCATTAAACTCTGTTGAAATAAGATTACACTCATCTCCCATCCCAAGTCCCCCATTCCCCTTTTATCTTCACACTTTACCCTCCTCTTTGTCCTCCAGAACCCTCCCTCCGATTTTACATTTCACTCCTCTTCTCTCCTTATCTGATACCCTTCATCTCCTTTTCACCTCCAACTTTTGTCATTACTCCACCAATCTGCCAATAATCCCTCTCGGCTGCAACCCATCACTTGTCAGTCTTTATCCCGCCCCATCCCTCTTTTTTTAGCTTACTTTATCCTATTCTGTCAACCTGAAATGTCTATTCCCTCCACCAATGCTGCCTAACCCACTGAGTCCCTCCAGCACTTCATGGTTTGCTGAAGATATGCTATTTGCTGTTGCTGGTGATGGGAGGGTGACCAGGTACAATTGGTTTACCTGTCCGCTGGTTTGCTGTCTGGTCTTTACTGCCAGAACTTCCTCTGTTGTAATGGTGGTCAGCAAAGTGCTGGTCACTGCACCACTGGACATCGTCAGGGGCCTTGTGGAAAGCTCATCCTTCACCTTGCCTTGTGTCATATCCTTTATAGATGAGATTAAATCAGCTTCTGATACTTTCACTGCCAAGAGAGGATCAAAAAGTGACAGATTAAACAGCTGATGCTTAAAAAAACCAAATCACCAATAAGATGACAAAGATCGGTTGGGAGGAAGAAACAGAGTGAAGAACACCTGTTGTGTGGTAGACTGCCAAGAACTTGCTATGCAGCAGGAATGTTACTGTACTAGAAGGCAATGGGTGACAAAGTAAGAGAGACACCTTGGTGTGACTGGATTGCACAATCATCTATTTATTTTGTAGCCTCTAGTTTGTGTCACTTGATAGACTGTTATGCTCCCTGTCACAATTGCTCACTCTCACTGCTGTGAAAAGTAAAGAAATAATCATTTCAATCAATATTTCATAGATAATCCTCATTTAGCATTTACAATGTTACAACTGGTTTAAGATTGAAAACCTGAGCCAGGATGAAAGAAAAAGGCCAAATGGCGTCAGGCTCATATCTCCTCTCCCCCTCCCCCCTCCACTCACAGATGAACAGAAAATTTAATCACGTCCCCATCCCACTTTTCCAGCTACCTCCCCCCTTCCGCAATCACTTTGATGAAGGATCCTGACCGAAACGTTGCCTGTCCATTCCTTCCTCAGATGTTGCCTGACCTGCTGAGTTACCTCGGCACTTTTGTGTTTTGAACAGAAGTTAATTCTCAGCTCTTCTTCCTCTGCTGCTTTTACTAAGTGCTGTGATCGTCAGGGAGTAGTTTGCTCTCAGCTTGATCATTTCCAAACAAATGCCCTGTACATTATTGATCTACCATATGAATATGTCCTTAATAACATTCTTCATCCCATTTTGCACTGCCCTGAATGGCATTAAACTTCTTTGGTATTGTGGAGCTGCACACATCCAGGCAAATGGGGAACATTCCCCTCGAAAGCCAAAAGAGCTTAGTGTATCCGGCTGTAAGTAACTTGCTGCATGATGTCCGATATTTGACCTTCTCTTGTACTTTATTTATATGGCTGGTCCAGTCGAGTTTCAGGTTGTTGATGATGGGGTACTCAGTGATGGTAAAGTGTTTAAAAAGATAGGTGGAAATGTTGAAATGGGGAACTAAATGTAGATGCAGCACGACGCCTCAAACAACAATGAGGAAATTAACATGTGCATTTACTAATGTAGGCTGGTAGATGAATGTTGAACTGAATCCCCAGGGAACTCTACTGACTACACAAGACTCCATGCAGCTATTTAGCTGGTACATAGAACCCATTAAAATGTATTGGTGTACTGGTCTTTATTTAACATTACACTGCCTTGATATATGTTTAATGAGGTTATGCTGACAAATTCAGTGACTTTGCAAGAGACTTCATCGGCCATTTCAGATTAATTTTGGAGGTTCTATTTAATCAAACCACAGAAGGGCACAAAACATACACAGCGTTGATCATAAAAAACATGTTCTCACCAAAACGCTGTGAGATCAAAGAGAATGTGAGCTGATATAAAAGTTGTAAATCAGGATGATTGTTGGTATTTTCAATATATCTTGGAAGCAATTACAGAGCCTTCAATCAGTAACTCTGCTGTAGAGAATTTGGAGGCAATCTTCTTTGCTAATAAATGATCAGCATGGAGTGAAGAGAAAACTAGTTACAAATAAATTGAATGCAGTTTGTCAAAAGAAAATTGGCTTTCCCTGAGCATGACCGTGATCAGGGACTTCCAGCTCTGTATGTTATAGACAACTACGCCAAAAGTACAATGCTGATCTGTATAACAGAGTCAGGTAGACGCAGGTGTGGTCACAGACAGCTATCCCCATTGACTCGGCTAACATTTCTTTAAGCCTCTTGCCTTAAGCTGCACCAAATTAGGCTCAATAGCAGGGAGTCAGTGCACTTGGTTTTACATTCTCACCATAGGGGTCGACCCAAGCAGCTGAAATACAAAAAACGTTGTGAGAGAGATCCGAGCTGCCTCTTAATATCAGATTATTATTTCACACAATGAACAAAGAGGTGAGGTTTTGAACAAACCACAGCAAGAATATTCGTGTTCATATTAATTTACGTTTTTCTCCTGTCTGTTTTTTTCTCTCTTTTTTTAATCTTGCATGTAGCCGCCAGTGACTGTAGTACACTAGTCCAGCAATTGATTACATTACTTTTGGTTCCAAATGCACATTTATTCAGACATATCATATCCAAAAATAGGAATGGAAGCAATTGCAAATAGAATGCCGAGTCCCTGAACAAGGTTTGAACCAGAGCAGACAGCGTGCAGATGGAATGTAAAAAACACCCCCGAGCAAGGTTGGGGGTAGAGCAGATATGGTATAGCTCGTCCTGCAGAATTATGACCAAAACTGCAATCTGATTCAAGAGCAATAACCTCAATTAACCGTACAATAACGCATGCCCTGAAGGAAATGTAAGTGAATGAACGAGAGAAGCAAGTAGAGGAACAGAGAGAGAGAGAGAGAGAGAGAGAAAATGAGAGAAAAAGAGACTGAGGAAGTGGGGGAAATCTAAATAAAAGAAGGGACAATGAATAATGTGGAGAGCACAGAAAGGAAGAGGAGAAAAGTGGCAGCAGAGGTAGAGAGGCAAAGATTGCTTCAAAGCTATGCAAAAAAAAGTTATTGGGAAAAGGAGGGGGGTGTGAAAGGAAACAGAAGGCAGGATGAGATACTGAAATAAACGTATGAAAACAGGAAAACATGAAAGCAGATAGACCACAGGTGTATATAGTGCTTTTTGTTTGAAATATGTTCAAAAGAGTACAAAAATAAGGATACTTGAACAAAGACCAAATTAGGACAAATTAATCACATAGTCAAAGTAGATTTTAAAGTAAATGAAAGAAATGGTGAAGAGAAATTAAGAGAGAAAATTCTACAATATCTTGCTGGTCGAAGATAAAGGTACTAAATGTGGAATGGGGGAGTGGTGGTGGAGATGTGTACACGATATGAAAGAGACTGCAGTTTGAACAGTTGAGTTTCAGGAGAGTTATTAAACTGGAAAATATTTCAGAGACAGGAAGGAGTAGGGCTTCAAATGTATTTAAAACTGGCGATTAATGTTTTAAATTGAAAAATTGAGACAAAGCAGAGGTGATGGATGAGCAGAACTTGCCATGGGATAGAATATGGGCTGCAGAATTCCGGATGACCACAGTATATGCAGGGTAGGAGATGAACAGAGTGAGACACAAGATGATGGAATTATTGTAAAAACAATCATTCAGTCTGAAACTTTCTGGGTTTGATATTCTTGGTTATTTTCAATTTAATAATGTTGATGAAAAATTACTTACACCAGCGCTATCAACACTGTAATTGGATTTACATAAGTTATACCTTATTATTTTTAATTTTAACATTCGATGTTGTAACAACTAATTTTCGCTGGGCATTTCTAATCCTAGAGAATCTTTCCAGCTCATGGAATATATTTAAAATAAAAATGTATTCATCAGAGCACAAGGGTGACACAGTGATGCAGCTGATTGAGCAGCTGCCTCATAGTGCCAGAGATGCTGGTTCGACCTGATCTGTGTGGAGTTTGTACAATCTCCCTGTGACAACGTGGGTTTCCTCAGGGTGCTCTGGTTTCCTCCCATGTCCCAAAGATGTGCAAGTTTGTGGATTAATTGGCCTCTATAAATTTCCCCTAGTGTGCAGGGAGTGGATGGGAAAGTGGGCTAACATGGAACTAGTGTGAACAGGTGATCGATGGTTGACGTGGACTCGGTGGGCTCAAGGGCCTGTTTCCATGCTGTATCTTTCAATCAGTCAATCAATCAAACCATTCCATGGTCCCTCTTACCTTTATTCTGTCGGGCTCGCTCTCTCCGATTGTGTTTCTTGTGATCTCTGTGGTGTTTTTTCCCTTTATTTGCAGATTCCACTGCACGGTAATTTTCTAGTTCTTGAGGATAAAACTGCCCACTCTGATCTACAGTTCCATCCTCCAGTATGGCTGCTCTCTCCAGACTGTCTGTTTCCACTCGTACTGGTGTCAGACTCTCCAATCCCACACCGTCTCCATCTGGCCTGTCTCCATCCATCACTCTGGTCACCATTGTGTTAGCTTTTTCCTTCCTCTGGGTACCATGTTTGCGCCCTGGTCTGGGCAGGTCTGGCCAGGAGTCATGTTTCTTCAGATTGTTGCTGCTGTCAGATGGTTGCTGTATGCTCTTCTTATCTCTGTTGTCAGCTTCCAGAGCACAAACCTGACTCAGAACATCAAACGCCAGGATGAAGAGGAAAGGAGGCATGAGGTACCACCGTGCCATTTCCTTTGTAGGATTGAACTGAAGAAAGAAAAACACATGAGGTGAACCAATGATATTGATTTCAACTGCTGATCAGGTGGTTAGATATAGATTTAGGTTTATTATTGTCAAGTTTCAATGAAAAGCTTTGTTTTCCACACTATCCAATCATATGAGATAATATTATGCATAAATACAATCGTCAAACTCAAGTACAATAGATAGAGCTAAGGGGAAGATACAGAGTGCAGAATATGGTTCTCAGCGTTGTAGCACACCAGTTCCATGGACCAATCTCCACAGTGCGGTAGAGGTGAACCCTAGCTTATTGAAGGACCATTCAGAACCCTGATAACAGAGGGGAAGAAGCTGTTCCTAATCTGTTGGAACATGCTTTCAAGCTCCTGTACCATCTGCCAGATGGAAGCAGGGAGAAGAAGGAATGACCGGGTTGGGACAAGTCTTTGATTATGTTGGCTGCTCTTCTGAGGCAGTGTGAAGGGTAGATGGAGTCAACAGTGGGGAGTCTAGTCTGTATGATGGACTGGGCTACATCCATTGCTCTGTAATTTCTTATGCTCTTGTTCCCAAACGAAGCAGTGATGCAACTGGGCAGTATGCTTTCTAAACCCCTCTCACCTGTATCCATCTATCACTTGCCAGGATTTGTCCCGACCCACCTCTCTTCCAAAATGTTGCCTATCCATGTTCTCCAGAAGTAATCCGCTGAGTTACTCCAGTACCTTGTGTCTTTTTTTTGTCAACCAGTCACTGCAAATCCTTGTGTCTACAGTATACTTTCTATGATGCATGGTTTGCACACCATTTAGGCACAGATTAATCACACTTACCACGTTTCAGCTTCAGAGTGTGCAAACACCTCCAATAGTGTAGATGCTAAAGACTCGGTATTATAACTCAGCTGCTGGTAGGGGTTTGGAATTCAAATGCTTGTTAGTTCCAGCTGATATAATTAGAATGATTATGGGAACAGTTCAATTTATCTTCATGTCCCTAGGTAACAAAGTGGGGGGAAATTTAACTCTGGTCTAATGCAATAATACCCACTGGACCCATTCCTCTGTAACAGATGGTGCTTTCAAGGGAAAAAAGGAGACAAACTGACCAACTAAATCCAGAGCTCAGCTCTTACAATGCGCACATCAAAGGGCATCCGCCATCGCAACATAATTGGAGTGATTTCCTCCCAAAATAATTATCAACCATTAGCTTTATTATTGTCATGTGCGTTGAGGTACAGTGAAAAGCTTTGTTTAGAATGCTTTCCAATCAAATTAGATACTATTATACATAAATACAATAAAGCCAAAGTCAAGTGCAGTGGCTACAGTGAAGGGAGCAGACTGAGTGCAGAATATACTGTAGTTCTCAGCATTGTAGCATAAGTTCCAGATACAATATCCAATGTCCGTAATGAGTAGAGGAGAATCAGACGTGCATTTTTACATACCATATGGGATCATACACATAAGGTTTCACTCTTGTTTACAAATATTTCTGCACGGAGATTTAGGGAGAGGAAACTCAGATGACATCTTGTCCTGGATAACATTGAGTGCTTCCGACGAGATGCACATGTAGCTGCTGTGCATTAGACGAGGGTCGGGTTTATGTCGGTAGTGATCCTACTATGGGACATATGGCACCGAGCTAATGCATGTATGGATGGGACTGTGGAACATAGAAGGGGGTGGGGGGAATGTAGAGGAAAAGATCAATGTGATTGATGAACCACAAGATTAGGCTTTACAAACCATGACACACAATCACAATACAACACCACACGATCGTTTGGAAAACAAAATAAAGCAGTAGCTATTAAAATTGCCGAGAAAAATAGTAGTTGGAAAGGAGAGTCATTTTCTGAAATGTATTTATACTTAACATCTCAATTTTTTGACTTGTATTCCACCAGGGTTAATATTAATTATCAGCAGCTCTCGGGGGGAATATCCCTCACCTCCCATCTGCTCCAGGACCAAACATCACTTCCAGCTTCAAGATTATTTTTGCAGCATCTCCTATTGTACCCCACACAACAACCCGCTGTCTGAAAATTCCAGCTCTCCATCATCATCTCCACCATCGGCGACGGAGCTTCTTTCTGCCTTAAACTAGCCCACAAACAATCATGAATGGGCTCGGTGTCAGATTCACAAAGCTTTCTCTTTCCTACCCCAATCAATCTGTAAAAGGGTCCCGACCCGAACCGTTGTTTATCCACTCCCTCCACAGATGCTGCCTTGCCCGCTGAGTTCCTCCAACACTTTGTGCTATTTTTCCTCAAGCTGCACAAAGCGGCGTTTCCAATTACGCTGCCCTTGGTATCTCTCCCGCGTCTGGTTAAATGTTCAAAGCTTTGCCGGAGTCCTGCCGTCTGGCGCACGCACAATACCAATATCCAGGGTTCATGCAACGTACGAACTTCTGCCCCCACACAACTCCTCGCACTTAGATAACCTTTCTCGATGCAAGGTAGTTTTCAATGCTTGCCATCCAAACACTAATTTGACTCATTTTTTTTAGTTTGGTGGGAAACAATTTATACATTAACCCACCACCCTCGTGATTGGTTACATACACTGACAGACGTATATTCACATAGACATACTCTGATAGACAGAGGAACACACACACACACAAACACGTTGCTTTTGTGTAGCCTTTACAAAACCCCACAAAACATTCTGAAAATCGTCAAATACCCATTGACAGTTGAGTTGCAGGTGCCACAGTCTCCGATCCGTATAACATAAATACGCGTCGTTCGGGACTAGATATACCAGTCGTTGGCCGAAACATTTGCCTACCTGCCTAATACCCGGAATCGGGGCGCGGAGAGCGGCCGCTCCGGCAACCCGATAGAAGCGAAGATCCAGTATCTCAGAGGCTGGGAGAGGAATGAAGGTGCGCGCTCCGCGGGCGCGCTCCCGACGATGATGTCAGCGATAGACAGGGGCGGGCACAAACTGAAGGAAGGAAGAAATGCAACAAGATAAACACAAATGAAGATACGAACAGAGGCGCGGAGGTCATGTCCAAGCAAGAGGTTCGTTGTCTGAGCCTTGCTGTGAAGGTGAATGGAGAGAGATGAAGGGGTTGGTCAACACGCGAGACACTGCAGTTGAAGGGATCCTGGTGTTTTGGATGGGAAACTGGTCGGGGCACGTAGAACCGTTATGTGGTCGCCCAGGTGACGGTGAATCAACTGAATGTCTAAAATATTTTGCAAATAGAAAAACAAAACCAATAAATATCTAGGAGAGAAGTTGGAAGCGGCTGACAACATACATCAGCCGTTAGATGAGAATGGACCAACTAGCTGAGACGCATCACACTGAGGTAGCACCTAAACGTGGGAGACACATTTAAAGAAGGATTGAGGACCGATGAACAAAGAGATTTTAGAGGTTAGGTACTCGATTCAGAATAAATGCTAACTAGTAAAAGCAAAAAAGAGATCCCAAAGATTAATGGGAGAACGAATATAAACGAGGACGGACAGTCACGGCAGTTGTACTGTTGACCCATGATTCATAAACAGTATTGTACGTGTAGGAAGGAACTGCAGATGCTGGTTTATACCGAAGATAGACACAAAGTGCTAGAGTAACTGAGCGGGTCAGGCAGCATTTCTGGAGAAAAAAAGACGGGCGACGTTTCGGGTCGGAACCCTTCTACAAACTGAAACAATTAATCGGAGAAGACCCAGAAACAATTAATCGGAATGGGCCTGACACAGATATATGACCATAATGCGAGTGGACAAATACAATATAGGCTTTGGCTGTTGAAGCATTCAACAGCGGTGGAACTTGGTTATCTGGAGTGCTCAACAGAGACGCACATTCCTAAAATTCAAACTAAGCAGGTAAATGCGATTATAGGAAAATTGCTTGGTAGGAAAAAACGGAGGGTATATATACCGAAATAAACGACAAGAAAATGTGATTAAAATGAAACTTACGTGTTAACAGATGAAGGAGATACCTGCTTTAATTTATGGTTGGTAAATAATAATAGAGAGCAAATAAACGAAAGAAACGCATAAGTCACTGGCTGGACAGCACTTTTCCCTGAACATTTAAGTGTCTGGACATTTAAGTGGCATCGGAGAGGAAGGAAATGCAGACTGGTAGTTTTAATTTTATTTTTTACTACTAAAAGTAACCTCAGTGACTATCCTGCTCTAAAACAGGCCATCGGGCTTAATTTATCTGTACTGGGCAATAGGGTTTAGAAAGTCCCTATTCTACAACATTTCAATTTACTCTATTAGTATACACTTCTATTCAGTCAAGCTTTTTTTCAAGCTTCCTCGGAAATTCATCTTTATAAATCACATCAGCTTGCTCAAGGGGGGGCGGTTCCATTCCAACCAGTTTGGTAAATAACATGTTTCTGAATTCCTTATGAACTTACAAAATTAGAACCTTATGCCTTTCAGTATCCTTCACAAATAAAAACGTTAAAATTATAAAATTCTTCCATTTGCTCCTCTGTTCTACAAATTGCCAACCATCACAATAGATCAATGGGGGGTGCGATTTTGCTGGCTTTCCACTCTGCATGGGACCGCTTGGACAATAAAAACGCATACATCAGGCTGTTGTTCATAAACTACAACTTGGCGTTCGACAACATCAATCCCCTCCAAACCTGTTACCAAGCACAGGGAACTGTGTCTCTGTGCATCCCTTTGGAACTGGACCTTCGACTGCCTCATCAGAATCTAATGAGCAATTGGCAAGAACGGTTCCTCCTTGGTGAGCATCAGCTCAGGGGCCTCTGTGTTCATACCACTCTATATTCACTCTAGATCCATGACTCTAGCGGACACAGTTCCAACTCCATCTTTAAATTTGGAGGAATTACAGATAGCAAAGAGTCAGCGTATAGGAGGGAGATCGATCTTCTGATTGAATAGTGCAACAACAACAACTTGCCCTCAATGTCAGTAAAACTAGGTTTTACTGACAATTTCAAGTTCTTGGGTGTGTATATCTCTGAAGATCTTTTCTGGACCTAGCACTTTGATGTGACCATAAAGAAACCCCATCAACGCCCCTGCTTCCTTACTCTCTTGAAGTTCAACAGGTATGGTGGAGAGTAAAGCTTGACTTGCTGCATCACAGCCTGGTTCAGTGACTCAATTGCCCAGGAATTAAGGAGATTACAAAAACTGGTGGACTCTGTAGGGGATCCACAGGAGGAGGTGCCTCAAAAAGGCAGTCAGCATCATCAAGGACCATGCCCTTATTTTACTATTGCCATAGGAAAGAAGGTAGATAAGTCTAAAAACTGTGATGACCAGATTCAGGAACAGCTTCTTCCCAACAATCATCGGGCTGTGAACCTCAACTAAAGTTTAATCTATGAACTGTCTTGGTTGCACAAGGACTTTGGACTTTGTTCTGTTTTTGCACATTTTTGTTTGTTTATAATGTTATCTATTAAGTATTGTGTGAACGGTGTGTTCTGCTGCTGCGAGTAAGAATTTTGTTGTTCTGTTTCAGTACATATTAAACACCCTTGACTCTCTTCATGTTAAAAGACCTCAAATAATGTAGGAAAATGCTATTTTTTAATCTGACTCTCCATTCTTCGATTCATTGAATCATAGAATGACCTCCCAACCATAGAAAGGATCCACAGGAGCGCTGATACCATCAAAGGCCCACAGCACCCTGGGCATACTCTCATCTTGGTACTACCATGATGAACATGAGGTTGAAAATCATGACCACAAGGTTCAAGAACAGCATCTTCCCAGAACCATCAGGCTCTTGAACACGACACAACACCAGCTACTGCTTCAACAAAATCAGAGATGTCCTCATTCTTTAGGAAACATTTTTAGGAAACTCCAACATTTTTGCCACCTCCAACAGGATCCCACCACTGGCCACATCTTCCCATCTCCACCCCTTTCTGCTTTCTGCAGAGACGGTTCACTCTGCAACTCCCTAGTCAACCTATCCCTTCCCACCCAAACCAGCACCTCCCCAGGTACTTTCCTCTGCAACCGCAGGAGATGCAACATCTTTCCCTCCCCCCTAGACTCCATCCAAGGACACCAACAGTCTTTTCAGCTGAGGCAGAGGTTTACTTGTACCTCCTCCAACGTCATCTACTGTATCCGCTGTTCTAGGTGTCAACTTCTGTACATCGGCGAGACCAGGCGCAGGCTCGGCGATTGTTTCGCTGAACACCTCCGCTCAGTCCGCCTTAACCTACCAGATCTCGGGTTGCTCAGCACTTTAACTCCCCCTCTCATTCCCAATTTGACCTTTCTGTCCTGGGCCTCCTCCATTGTCACAGTGAAGCCCAGCGCAAATTGGAGGAACAGCAACTCATATTTTGCTTAGGTAATTTACACCCCAGCGGTATGAACATTGACTTCTCTAACTTCAGATAGCCCTTGCTTTCCCTCTCTCTCCATCTCCTCCCCCTTACAAGTTCTCCCACTAGTCTTACTGTTTCTGACCACATTCTATCTCTGTCTCGCCCCCTCCCCTGACATCACTCTGAAGAAGGGTCTCGACCCGAAATGTCACCCATTCTCTCCAGAGATGCTGCCTGTCCCGTTAAGTTACTCCAGCATTTTGTGTCTAGCCTCAGCAACAATGATTTATTGTGGACTTTATTTTGGTTGCACTATGGATTTTGGATTTGCACTACTGCCGTCTGGTTTCCTAATACAACTGATTGTATTATTAATTAATGTATAGTTATTTGTGTGTTTGGCATCAACAGGCCTGTAAAGCTGCAGCAGGTAAGAATTTCATTGTTCTGTTGCTGGTACAAATGACAATTACACACTTGACTCTCCTATTACTTGACAGTTCTTACAGTACAGGGGTTGTTTGTCACAGCTATCCAATCCAGGAGTTCATTCCCTGCTCCCTTCCTGTAGATCTGTATTTTCATACCGCTGGGTTGTAAGGTTATTTTTATCTCTCAGTTTCCCCCCTCTAAATCCAGAAGTAATAAAATTGGTTCAGAAATCGGCTGACACATCTGCGAGCGGATCCAGCGCGTGGGTGGAGAGTGCAGATGCTGGTTTAGTCAATAGACAATAGGTGCAGGAGTAGGCCATTTAGCCCTTCGAGCCAGCACCGCCATTCAATGTGATCATGGCTGATCATCCCCAATCAGTACCCCGTTCCTGCCTTCTCCCCACATCCCCTGACTCAGCTATCTTTAAGAGCCCTTTCTAGCTCTCTCTTGAAAGCATGCAGATAACTTGCCTCCACCGCCCTCTGTGGCAGAGAATTCCACAGACTCACCACTCTCTGTGAGGAAAAAGTGTTTCCTCGTCTCCGTTCTAAATAATTTACAGGGAAAATAGACACAAAATGCTGGAGTAACTCAGTCCGAAGTCTCAGTCGACCTGTAACATCACCCGTTCCTTCTCTCCAGAGCTGCTGCCTGACGTGCTGTGTTACTCCAGCATTTTTGTGTGTCTATCTCTCTGCCACAGAAGGTAGTTGAGGCCGGTTCATTGGCTATATTTAAGAGGGAATTAGATGTGGCCCTTGTGGCTAAGGGAATAAGGCGGTATGGAGAGAAGGCAGGTACGGGATACTGAGTTGGATGATCAGCCATGATCATATTGAATGGCGGTGCAGGCTCGAAGGGCCGAATGGCCTGCTCCTGCACCTATTGTCTGTGTTTCCATCTGGAGTGGAGGGAACTGGGAGGAACTACTGGGCCTGGGGGCGCGGTCTGTCAGGCAGGGCGGGGCTAGTGGAGCTGACGCTAGCACGCATGCCGATGACGTCACTCCGCATTGCGTAGCCCGGGCGGCGCGGTCGCTGGAGGCAGCGGGAGGTGAGGCCGGAGCGCGGGCGCTCAGTCAGTCAGTCAGTCGCGGTGTTGACGAGGGATGCGGGCTTAACCCAGGGTTAGCGGGCCGTAGTCAGGGGTTTGCGGCCTCGGTTGGCCATGGGCGAGGCCGGGTGACTGACACAAGCCTACAGAGGGGGTAAACACCGCGGCGATCAGCGCTGTGGGCGAGGGGAGGGGAGGCTGGGCTGGGCTGGGCTGGGTGTCATTCGCTTCATGTTTTGTTAAAGAAGAAACTGCAGATGCTGGAGAATCGAGGGTACACAAAAGGCTGGAGAAACTCAGCGAGAGCAGCAGCATCTAAGGAGCGAAGGAGATAGGCGACGTTTCGGGTCGAGACCCTTCTTCAAGAAGAAACGTCGCCTATCTCCTTCGCTCCTTAGATGCTGCTGCACCCGCTGAGTTTCTCCTGTCATTCGCTTCATCCTCCGTTTTCAATACACATTTCACATCACTGATCACCAGACTCTTGAACTGCAAAACACAAACTGAACTATGGATCAAAAAAAAAAGACAAACGTGCTGGAGTGGGTCTGGCAGCATCTCTGGAAATCATAGGCGACGTTTCAGGGCCAAGACTGAGTCTAAGCTTCAAACGTATGCGACAACCAGTGATGGTGATTGTACGTCAAGATACAGAAACGCTGTCTCTCCACGTACTGCCGAGTTACTGACAAGGCCATGTCTGTTTTTGTAAACGAGCATCTGCAGTCCCTTGTTTCCACAATGAACTATTCAGGCTTGGGCTCATTTACCCGAGTATTGAGGTTATAGATTTATCGGGGGTTTTTGTTTATTATATTTTATATAAGAGTATAGTGTTTACAGGCCTGTTATACCAATGCAAGTAAGAATTTCATTGTTCTGTTGTTGGTACACATGACAATTAAACACTCTTGACTGACGCCAGACTAATCAATCTGTACACTTGGGGATGGGAGAGGCCCTAACAGTAACCCAGCATTAACAACAGAGTTCAAATTGCTCCTACCTGACAAGTGCTCAATTAAATGTTTGCCAATATTCCTTAAAAGAGAATGTGACTGATTATCTTCAGCAAAACACAAAATGCTGGAGGAAACCTTGGGCAGCATCTGTGGAGGGAATGGGCATGCGACAATTTGGGTTGGGACTAGCTAATGGAATTAGCTTTCACTCCTTTTTTTATGATTTTCCTTGAATGCTTAGTCGAAGTGAATAGTTCTGCAGAATCAAGAGACTGTAGATGCTAAAGTCGTGAGCAAAAACACAAACTGCTGGATGAACTTGGCGAGTCAGGCGACATCTGGTGAGTTCCTCCAACAGTTGAACAGTTTTGTGGCCTGTCTTAACATTTGTTTGTGATTGGCCAAATATAGATAATTACTTCTTTGTGGTTCCTTGGGTGTTTGTTATGTTAAAGGTGCTATGTAATTCAAGTTGCTCTCTGTTGGAAATGGAACATTTAAAGTTTTGTTAAATACTACCCATCTGATCGCTTATAATATTGTTCTCTAGGTATTTGTGAAGATGGCCACTCTAACACGACAGGACCTCAATTTTGGACAAGGTACAATATTTGATAATTTAATCTGGACAGTTGATAGTACTTTGTTTTCCTTTCAATTGTCTTTCGTTTTCTATTATCTCTGCAAGGGGGGGGGGGGGGGTTGCTCTCATGAGTATTTTGCCAAGTCATTGTTCCAAATCCTGATGTCCACATGTAGATGTTTAAAAGTGGAAATACTGACTATGTTTTCCCTCCCCTGCCGACAGTTGATGAGACCTCAGGGTTCAAAATTTGCATGATCCTGTTTTCTTTCGTGCCTTTCCCCATATATACACTATGGACTGTATGTCAATGATTTTCTATCCATCATGCAGTTCTTTTCTTTTCCTTTTAGTGGTTGCAGACGTACTCTGTGAGTTTCTAGAAGTGGCTATTCATTTGATTTTGTACGTGAGGGAGGTGTACCCAATTGGAATCTTTCAGAAGAGGAAGAAGTACAATGTACCTGTTCAGGTGAGAAAATTCCTTGGTGCGTGGGAGGATGATGGGTGATCTTATAGAGGTGTATAATATCATGAGGAATATGTAGGGTAGATACACAGTCTTTTATCCAGAATGGGAGAAGCAAGAGCCAAAAGCTTTAAAATGAGGAGGGAGGGGGGAAGATTTTTAGGAACGTGAGGGGCAACTTTTTATTACACAAAGGATGGTAGGTATATGGAATGAACTGCCAGAGCAGGTGGTTGAGGCGGGTATGATAACAACATTTTAAAAATATTTGGACACGTACATGGATAACATATGTTTAGGAGGATATGGGCCAAACGCAGGCAGGTGGGACTCGTGTAGATGGGGCATGTTGGTCAGCATGGGCAATTTGGGCTGAAGGGTCTGTTTCCACGCTGTATAACTCTATAGTTTGTTCAGTTTCTGAAGCTGTAACTTAGGAATTTTGTACTTTTGAAAACTGTTAATTGTATTTTGCTGAATTAAACTTTAGTTACCCTTTGAATAAAACTTAAAGTGCCCTAGGAACTCAGCAGGCCAGGCAGCATCTGTGGAGGGAATGCACTGACGACGTTTTCATAAAAAAAGGAAAGGGGAGAAACCTAATTCCGTTGGAATCTTTTAAAACGTTGCATGTCCCTTCCCTCCACAGATGCTGCCTGATCCACTGAGTTCATCCAGCACTTTCTGTTTTGCTGAATATTCCAGCATCTGCAGTTCCTTATGTCTCCGTTTCAACTTTTCAATGTTGTGGTTGTGTAGATGTCTTGTCACCCGGAGCTTAACCAGTACATCCAGGACACGCTGCACTGTATCAAGCCTTTGATCGAGAAGGTGAGGAAAATTTAAACTGCCTGCTTTTGTCATAATGTGGAACTGTTTGTATGAACTTGCACTCAACTAGTTTCTACTCCTCTTCACCTGGTGCATCTCTACTTATACAAGGCAGATATTGAGACGTGCACGGGATATCTCTGGGATGCTAGTCAGTGCTTGAGTGTATTGCTCACTTTTCATTTGTGCGGCAGTACAATTTTCTTTTCTTGTTTTTGTCCATTTTTCGTATTTAAGATTCTTCAAAAAATAATGAACGAGATAACGATTGAGCCTTGTGCTGAATGGCTCACTATTTTCATCTTCAAGAAGACACTAGTCACATGATTTAGTTTAGAGATACAGCATGGAAATAGCCTTTTGACACAATGTCCAGGTCGACCATTTATCACCCACACACTCATTCCATACTATCCCACTTTTGCATGCTGCGCACAAGGGGCAATTTACAGAATCCAATTAACCTACCGCTTGTACATCTTTGGGATGTGGGAGGAACCAGCTGCCAGAGGAAGTAGTTGAGGCAGGTACTATAACAACATTTGAAAGACATTTGGACAGGTACATGGAGAGGAAAGTTTCAGAGGGATATGGGCCAAATGTGGGTAAATAGGACTAGGTTTGATGGGGCATCTTCATTGGCACGGACAAGTTGGGTTGAAGGGACTGTATTCATGCTGTAAGACGTTGACTCTATTTCTTTTGTTAAAATCCTTGATCTTCCACTGGCTGGAAGCAACCTTGTGTGGTGAGTAAAAATTCGGGGAGAGCCACCATTCACATTCTTATTCCGGATTGGGCAAAAGGTGAAGTTTGTAGGGGTGTACTTGTCCCCTCCCCTGAGTTGGTTGATTAAAAAAAAACCCACAGATTATTGCCTGGTTGAAATGAGCATTTTTTGGAATGTGGCTTGTGACATTTTCCCCTGTTTCTAGAATGAGGTGGATCGGGTAGTGGTGGTGATCCTGGATAAAGAACATCATCCTGTGGAGCGCTTTGTCTTTGAGATATCGCAGCCCCCTTTGCTGTCCGTCAGGTGAGAGAATTTCTCTATTCTGGTACCTCGATGCGACTGAAGCATTAATTCCAATCTGAACTTTGTTGCAGTATATCAAGATGCTTCTCCCCATATGCTGAGTCATTTATCTTATAAATAGAACATTCTCTATAATTGTTTGGTTCGGATGGTGATCAGATTTTATGTATCATAACCATTAACATGAATCTTTCTCAATCCAATCAACAAATCCATTGAGACTAAACAATTAGATCACAGTGAAATGGTTCAGTTGTCAACATTAGAGCCAGAAAGTAATGTGATTGGAGTTGTGTCATAAGCATTATGTTACAGTGGCTTGTATTACAAGATTTGTGAAGAATGGCGCAATATTTCTGTGCAATATATTTCTGCATCTGTATCAGACATGTTTTAGTTTTCTTTAGTTTTAGAGACACAACACGGAAACGGGCCCTTTGGTCCATCGAGTCCGCACCCACCAGTGATCCCCGCACATTAACACCACCTTAGGGATAATTTGCATTTATACCATGCCAATTAACCTACAAATCTGTACTACTTTGGAGTGTGGGAGGAAACGGAAGATCTTGGAGAAAACCATGGGGAGAACGTACAACCTCCGTACAGGCAGCATCTGTAGTCCGAATCGAATCTGGGTCTCTGGCACTGTTAACACCATAAGGCAGCAACTCTACCTCTGCGCCACTATGCTGCCCGTTGTAGATTTTACTTTGGAGATATTTGATAAACTGCAGTTTAGGGTAATATAACAATCTCCCTCGAAGTGTATCTTGGGCATTATGCATGTAATATCATGATTTGAATCTGCAGATGCATTTTGTGGAGAGGATGGGAATGGTGTACTGTTTGTTTATTGCATTTGTGGCTTGAAAACTAGTGCCATATGCAATTGTGGAAAGAGCTCTCTCTCTACCTTTATATTCTGATCCTCTATATGAGACTCAAAGTGTTGGAAGATATCTGGAGTGAAGAAGCAGGCAATTTTGGTTTGCGGTTTCGAGTCTGAAGAAGGGTCCCGACTCGAAACATTGTCTGTCCATTTCCTCCAGAGATTTAGCCTGACCCGCTGAGTATTTTCAGCACTTTTGTGTTTTACTCAAGATTCCAGCATACGTAGTTTCTTGTGGCCCTTCCAAACGAGACATTCACCTACCTCCTAATTTCAGGGGCAATTAGAGATGAATAATAAATACAGGCATTGCCAGTGATGTCCAATTCCCATGACTGAATAAATAAGCATCCCGCAAATGCAATTGAGTTTCATACTGACACAAATATCTGCTGTGCATAACTCACGAAGAGCTTGTGCTTTTAGAGGAAGTGGTTTAAAAGGGAAAATACGGAATGACATTTGCATGCTCAAACGTTGTTTTGGTTGGATTTCTCGGTGACTTAAATCTTTTTGCTGTTTTGTAGTTCTGACTCGCTGCTGTCCCGCGTTGAGCAACTTCTTCGAGCTTCGATTCTGAAGATTAGTGTCTGTGATGCAATTCTGGACACCAACCCTCCAGGTCAATTTTTGATTTGGAATGCTTTTATTTTACGTTCACTTTTATAGCAAGCTAGATTGGTAGAAAAACTGACTGGATGAAATATAAGGTGTGAGTGGCATGGTTTCTGCTCTTGTGTTTAATTTGTATTTTTTCCCTTGTCGCCAGAAGGCATTTAATTTTGTTGGAGTGTGCTTTTTTGGGCACATATTGCTTTCCAGAATGTGTAATAAAATTGAAACTAGAAGTGCAGAGTGAATTTGCAACTGCTTGGCTAGTTATTTTTTTGATGTTTATGAACCTATTGTAAATTTGCTAGAGGCCCTTTTGACGACAGGCCCATTCAGCTGCTGCAAATAAGAATTTAATTGTTCCATTGCCTGTACATATGGCAATTAAAAATAACTCTTGACTTAATTGTCAAGTCTTGGGAGTGATTGCTGAACAATACGTCAGTGGGATTTACATGTTTTTATTATCTAACCTTTTGCCTTTGGGCAGTTTTCATTTGTTAATACCTTTCATGGTCAGGTCACAGCAGATTGGAAGTTGGCAGAGATAACATTATTCAAGAAGCAAGAAAAAAAAGGAAATGACAAACTATAGACCAGTTAATCTGACATCATTTGTTGTGAAATTGTTGTATCTCATTATTAGGAAAGTTGCTGCAGATATTTGGAAATTCATAGGCAAAGTCAATATGGTTTTCTCTAGAGGATCCATCTGACAAATCTAAGTTGAAATGTTGTTTAAATTAAGCAGTATTTAGTTCCAAGGCATTTAATAGACAACCAGGTTCAAGAATACCTTCCCAACAACCATCAGGCTCTTGAACAACGTACAACCTAACTTCCACTGTGAACAACGGCTCTCTTTGGTTGAACTAGAACCTAGGGTCTTTTTGCATTATTTTATTTATTTATTTGTTATCTATTGGTATTGTGTTTTTTGCTTTATTATGCTACTGCATTTAAGAATTTCTTGAACTGTTGTTTGTACAATGACAGTGAAACACTCTTGACAGGCTAAGTGATACTGGTTGTAGCTAATTTTTCTGTTCGGGGATAAGTGCATCCTTGATTACCACATCCCCACATTTCCAAGATGAGCTCAGTGACTTATTCCTGTGTAATCACCACTCCACCCCAGAGGACCCTGGATGGAGTTCAGAAGCAGAGTCCAGTCATGATGATGGGGGGGGGGAGAGAATTTAAATGTGCAAATTCTAGATGTCTGAACTAAATAAAAGCAAGCAGGAGGAGACATACATATTGATTTTGGCTTTTTTGCTTTTATTTTTATTGTCGCCATGACTGCTACACCAGAAATTCAGGTGATTTAACACAGGCCAGGGGTATTCCCAGTCTACTTGTTCGATGCCAGGATTAGCAAGTCATGCAATTAAGAGAGCACGTCTCTTTTTAGATTGTAGCAGTGCTTCCTATGTCTGCTGTTTATTTCTAGGCTGTACCTTCACCGTGTTGGTTCACACTAGAGATGTTGCCACTCGAAACATGGAGAAGATTCAGGTGATAAAGGTGAGCAATCTCTTTAGGTGCATTTGGCTTGGATCTTGAATATGCACTATGGTGATATCTGTGTGTTTTTGATGTTGCATGCGTACCCAGTAAGAGCGAGATTTTCCAAATATCCATTTGTCACTGACTAGAGTTCAAACCTTAACCTCTCTGCTTAGATTTATCGATGAGTCCCCTTTCTTCAGTAATTAATGCTCTTCTCTTTCAATAATGTTTGTACAGTGTATTGTTCACCACCTAAAAATATCTTCATTTTGGTTAAAAGAACGCAAAAAAAATTAAACGATGAGTAATTGAATCAATGAGTAATTGAATTGAATGAGTAACATTAATCAAGTTGGAGGTGTAGGGGTGTTAAAATATTTGACAATCAAGCATTGACTGACAGACAGAGATAAACCAATTTTTGATTCCAGATACCAATCACTTTCCGATGAGTTCCTCCAGCATTTTTGTCTACCCTGTTTAGGTTGTTGGTTGTTTAGACTGGAGCAATTAAAGGTGGTATATTTCTGCCACTTGCTTCTTATTGATGAGTTTAATTCTTGCGCAGGACTTCCCTTGGATTCACGCGGATGAACAAGAAGTGAATATGCGGGAGCCTAGGCTAATCCCGCTGAAAACCATGACATCGGATATCTTGAAGGTAACACTTCTATTTTTTAAAGATGTATCTTGTGTTGCACTTGTAGTTGATTTGACAGTAACTTTTGTGCATTTTAAGGACTGTACATTTTTCACATGTTAATAGAACAATTTTTATGGTAAAGTAGTCAATTATTGGCAATTGTAGTCGCAGGTGGAAAATGGATTCCAAATCTGGAAAATGTCATAATTAGGTTATTTATTTTTGTTTTATTAACTTTCTGATCTAATTGACTTATGCAAGGCTGTAGAATTAACCTACTGCAGCCTCATGTCTTTTTAAAAATAAAATTATATAACACCTGAAATATTAATCACTATTTTAGTCTGCCTTCTACAAGACACTGTACAACCAAGCGGCACATTTGCACAGTGGTAGAGTTGTGGCCTTACAGCGCCAGAGATCTGGGTTCAATCCTGATCTCGGTTGCTGTCTATACGGAGTTTTGATGTTCTGCCTGTGACCGTGTGGGTTTTTTCCGTGTGCTCCGGTTTCTCCCACATTCCAAAGAGGTGCAGGTTTGTAGCTGATTGGCTTCTGTAAATTGTGTATCCCTATTGTAAATCCCTATTGTGTAGGATAGAACTACTGTACAGGGGATCGCTGGTCGGCACAGATTAAGTGGCCGAAGGGCCTATTTCAATGCTGTATCATTAAACTAAATCTTCACAATGGTACATGCACCTGATTTGTGCTTTTGTTTGCCTTTATAGATGCAATTGTATGTTGAAGAGAGAGCTCAGAAAATATCCTGACTAAATACTTATGAAACCAAGTTGAATAGACATCCCAAGGCACTGGATGTGCTTCATCACTGAACTGTTTTGTCGCACAGGAAAGAATTTTGTAAATGTATGAAATGTGAAACATTATGTGGAACCATGTCATGAAATGGAATCTGTGGTTGAGCTTTGACATTATTTTGTTGTAATAATAGCTTGTTGTTTGACCATGAGCTGTGCTGTCTACATTAAGGATGAGGAGAAATTGTTGCACATTGATAGTTGTGTTTGAGTCAGGGATGCAACCTGTCTCTGCCCCTCTCTCTCTGTCTCTGTCCCCTCTCTCTGCCCCCTCTCTCTCTCTCTACCCTCCCTCCCTCTCCAGACGCGCCAGCGAGTTGGGGGCTGTGCGTGAGTGGATAGGGCAGGGATGGGGTAAAAGGAGCAAATTAATAATATTAATATATCAAGGGGGGTGGTTAGTGTGTGTGTGGTTAGTGTGTGTGTGTGACGCCACAGCCCCCGCCGCAACGGCGCGTTGAGGGGACGGGACCTAACGGGTCCCCCTTGGTCTAGTTACTTTTAAAGGTTTGTTTGGTACACTGTCCAGGAATGTACTATGCACTAAGGTGAAATCTGTGCAAGTTACAATTTAAAAAATGTGGAGTTGCTCCAGGAGATATATTTCAGCTTATTTTGAAGAAATAATCAACTGTGCCTGTTTGTGTGCTTTAAGGGGAGGGAACAGACTGGTTCCAGGGCCTCAAAGGACAACAGTTGTTCCATTTGCCAATCATAGTTGGAATACACTGGGTGGGGAAATGTTTTATAGAATCGTAGAGACTTTTTTTAACACACTTTAAAATAAAATAAAAATTGTGAAAGAAATAAAGTAGGTAAAGGGAGTTTTTTAATTTGCCAATCAAAACGTGACAAATCCTTAATTTTGCATACATCTTGTTAAATGTTTTGAAGGTCAAAATACTGATCACTAAGGAAAACGATTATTTAACCTAATTGGCCTTGAGTTGCAACAGTTTAGCTCAACTCGCTGCTTTCTGTCTTTGAGTCAATTTTCATTCATATCAACTATGAATTTTAGTTCTATTAATAATTAGCCTTTTTTTGAGTCTTTTGTCAAATATCTTCCAAAATGCATCTGATGACATCTTCTGCATTTCCTTTGATAGACTCCTTAGTTAATTATCAAACCAATCAGTCATGTTACTCATAGTTTGACATTAATCCTTCGGTCCTGACTGTCTTCTATTAACACAAGTCTCTCCAAAGCTGCATTTTATTTTTCCTAATTGTATTTAGAAGCCTCCTCACCATTTCAACCAACTGGTCTGTGGTTGCCTTGTATTGTCTTTGAACAAGTGACTTATTTGACACTCACCAGTTCTCTAGCAAAATCTTTGTATCTTGGATTAGTTAGACGATTATGACAAGCTGACCACTTTTGTTTGGACTGAGGTATTGGCAGTGTCGTATTTTCCTTGATAAAGACTGATGTCTGTTTATATTATCATCGATATCTCGTTTTCCTTTCCCTGACACTAAGTCTGAAGGAGGGTCTGAAAAACGCATCTAATCTTTTCTTCAGAGATGTAGTCTGACCCGCTGAGTTACTCCAGCTTTTTGTGTCTATCTTCAGATTAAACCAGCAACTGCAGCTCCTTCCTACAATATTCTAACTTTGTTGTCTATCCTGTTGTCAGCTTGATCCTTAATCCACTATACCCCTGTGTTAACCCTGTGATAGTTTATGGTTTCCTTTAACAGTCATTCTAATCTAATTTATTTGTCTTATTTTCCTCTCTACCTACCCCACACATTCTCCTATATTAATTTTATTGTTCAGGTGACATGTAGCATATAATTCTTGTATTTGTTCCATCAGTTTGTGTATATCCTTCATTAACTAATCATTTCTGGCTTTGGTTCAACCTTTTTTTAATCCATGTTAGATTAATGTATCTTTAAAAAAAATCAAATTGTTCCATTTGCTAGTGAAACAGTAATTTTATTTCGACTTTACCCTTGCCCAGTCCATTGAAGTTAGCATTCCCAAATTTGTAGATTACATTTTAATTTGCTCTTTGCCCTTCTTTGCGAAATAATGATCTTAATTGTCTGACCTGACCCACTGAGCTCCTCCAGCACTGTGTGTTTTGATTGAATGTCGAATGCATGGTGACATGAACCCCATGGTACAATTTTGAAGAAAAATACAAAGTGCTGGAAGAACTCATATGGTCAGACAGTATTTGTGGGCGAATGTTCAGCTTCATTTTCAGTATGAAAAATCATACTGATACAAAACAAGACACAAAGTGCTGCAGTAACTGAGAGCCAGGCAGCATCTATGGTCAACATGGATGGGTGATATTCCGGGTCAGGACTTGGAAATGTCACCTATCCATGTTCTCCAGAGGTGCTGCCTGGTCTGGTGAGTTATTCTGGTGCTTTATGTCTTTTTTTGTAAACCAGCATCTGCAGTTCCTTGTGTCTCCTGCACGAATCGTTGACTATCCATTCACTCCACAGATGCTGCCTGACCCACTGAGTTCCTCCAGCACTTTGTATTTTGCTCAAGATTCGAGAATCTTCTGTCCCCATCCTATTTTTTTTTGTTCTGGGAATGTTCACCCTTTTGTCTTACTGGCAGCCTAGTATTGCAGGTGCTGGTGCACTGAATAAGGGTCTCGACCCGGAACGTCGCCCATTCCTTCTCTCCAGAGATGCTGCCTGCCCCGCTGAGTTACTCCAGCATTGTGTGTATGTCATTGAAAAAAAATAATTGCAGGAATTGCTTGCACTGGGCGGCCTGGATGTCTGTAAGAGGAGCGAGGCAATGACAAGCAAAGATCATAGAGCTCTGTGATTATGATCTTTGATGACAAGCGCCCTAGGGCGGGGGTTGGTTGAATGTCAGGGCGGGGCGGGGCGGGGGACGGTTCCCGCCCACTCCATCATGTTGACGGCCGCTCTGTCACACGGCAAGGCTGCCCGTCGGCCGGAGCTCCTTCACCGCTTCACGTCGGGCTGCGCCATGGCGGCTCGGCCCCGCACCGTCCTCGGCACCATGGAGTTCGGGCGCCGCGCCGACGCCGGGCAGAGCGCGCTCATGGTGAAGGCGTTCACGGAGCGCGGGCACGTTGAGCTGGACGGCGCGTTCATGTACGCGGAGGGGCGCGCGGAGCAGATCATCGGCGGCCTGGAGCTGGGCCCGGCAGGTGAGCGGGGACCGGGGACTGGGGTAACAACACGCCTAGCAACGGGCCCGCGGCGCAGCTCACACTCCGTGCTCAACATCAGGCCAAGATCAAATCATATTCCATTAGCTTACAACCCAACGGTGATTAACATAGAAACCTCCCTGTGCCCACCTGGGCGCGCGCACACCTGGACGTACAACACAAGAACAGACCGTTCGGCCCACAAAGTCCGTGCTGAACATGATGCCACGTTACACACATCTCCTCTACCCGCACATGATCCATATCCCTCCATTCCTACATAGCCTTGTGACAACCCAAAAGCCTCTTAAATGCCGCTATCATACCAGTCTCCTCCACCACCCCTGGCAGTGTATTTCAGGCACTCACCGCCCTCCGTGTAAAAGCACTTTTGCTCCGCACACCTTCTTTAAATGTTGTCACTCTTACCTTAAACTATTCTAGTCTTTGATATTTCAACCTTGTGTATGGGGGGGTTACTGAATGCCTACCCAATCCTCATAATTTATATACTGATATTAGGTTTCCTCTCAACCTCCAAGGATTTAGAGTAAACAATCGTTCCTCCCAACCATTCCTAATATCTAGGCATCAATCTGGTATACCTCTTCTGCCCCCTCTCCAAAACCCCCACATCCTTCTAGCATACCATAAGGCTTATCAAATGCTCTATTAAATCCCATATAGGCAATATTTACTGCCCTTCCCTCATCGACTATGGTCATAATCTCCTCAAGTGAGGAAGGCATGACCTGCCATGGACAAAGTCATGCTGATTGTTCCTAATTATCTATCCTCTTACAAATGCAAATCACTCCCATCCCAAAGAATCATCAAAAAAGCTTCACTAGTGCCCATGTGAAGCTTACTGGCATATAATTTTGCAGATTATTGCTGCTTCCCTTCTTAAGCAAAGGAACTACTTTGGGTAGTCTACAGTCTTTCGGTATCTCCAGTGTGGCTAAAGAAGGTACAAAGATCTCCGTCAAGGTCCCTGCAATCTCCTCTCCTACCTATCACAATCTGAGATGGACCTCATCAAATCCTGGGGATTTATCTACCTTGATGGTTTTCATGAGATCCAATACCATCACCTTCTTGCTCTCTAACTGTCCTAACATGTTAGTTATACCCCACGTTGCAGTCACTGTCCACTGTGCCCTTTTTCTTGGTGAATACAGATGCAAAATACACATTTAACACCTCTCCTACATCCTCTGAGGATAAATTCCCTCCTTTAACCTTTGATCCTACTTTCTCCCCGGTCACCCTTTTGTTTTTAATGTATAAGTTAAAATGCTTGTGAATTACTTTTCTTGACTTGCCATTGACATTTTAGGGCTTATTTTGGTCCTTCTAACTGCTGTTTGAGCAAACCAGGTGATTTGGTGCTGGATAGGTTGTGCAGTCCATTGACACCCTGGGTTGGTGGGCTTAGTGCAGCCCATGGGCTTCGGGGGCACAGACATGGTCGGCGTGGTTGTGCATAGTTATGCAACGTATTTTTGCTGTTCCCATTACCGGAGAATGGGTTGGAGTCGTGCAGTCCCATTAAATTGTGAATGATTTTCTATGCCAGTTCTATACCAATCAATGGCACCAGAAGTTAATGCGATCGGATGCTAGGTTTTCTGTTAATTTTTTCTGGATCGTACAGTGAAGATCGCAACCAAAGTAAATCCATGGGATGGGAAGACATTGAAAGCAGACAGCGTTCGATGTCAATTCAAGACGTCGTTGGAGCGCCTTCAAAAGAAGAGCGTTGAGATCCTCTACCTCCATGCTCCAGATCACGAGACACCAGTTGAGGAAACATTGGCTGCTTGCCAAGACCTTTACAAACAGGTACAATGCAGTGATTGCTGTTTAAAGCAGAGGATGTGGAAGATGTAGGTGTCCCGGCTTCTCATGGATATGGTTCAGTTTAGTTTAGAGGTAGAGGTGGAAACCCACCTGTGGCTCACCAAGCCTATGTCGACCATTGATCACCCATTCACACTAGTTCCGTTATCCCACCTTCTCAGCGACTATTCTACACAGGGGACTATTCTATTTACAGAGGCAAATTAACCTACAAACCCACAGGTCTTTGGGAAGTGGCAGGAAACCAGAGCATCGAGAGGAAACCTACGTGTTCACCTCATTAGGCAATTTACTTGACTGTGCAGTAGCTCGGTTAATGATTCCTTTCATGACATGAAGTAAACAGGAATATTTAGAGATGTTATGGCCAGCAGTTCTCAATTAAGTTCTCGATGAAATCTTTGTTTCATCATTGTCTGTTGGGTCCTTGCAAGAAAAGTAGGCTCCAGGTTTTCAATAATTCATTGCATTTCAGAAGCTTTGAGCAGTTTTGAGGTGATCAGAGGTTACATGTTACATAATCTAGTTTTGTGGGAAGGGTTTCTGTTAATGATACATCTGGTTCAACCATAAACGATGGACTGTGTTTGATTGTACGAAGGACGTGGGTTTTTTTCACGTATTGAGATTATTATTTGATTGCGTTTTTCTTTATTATATGTTATATATGTATGAAGATAGTCATAAAATGCTGGAGTGACTCAGCGGAACAGAGAGCATCTCTGGATAGTAGGAATGGGTGACGTTTCGGGTCGAGACCTGTCTGAAGAAGGGTTTTGACCTGAAGCCTTACCCATTCCTTCTATCCAGAGATGCTGCCTGCCCCGCTGAGATACTCCGCATTTTGTGTCTATCTTCAGTGTAAACCAGCATCTGCAGTTCCTTCCAACATATTATTTATGTGTATTGTGTTTGCAAGCTTGTTAAAATGCTGCAAATGAGAATTTCACTGTTTCGTTGTTGGCACGTCGTATATGACAATTAAACAGTCTTGTGTCTCTTGGTTTTAGATTTTCTTGTAAAATAACTTATTTTTTAGGGCAAGTTTAAGGAACTTGGTCTCTCCAACTATACTTCATGGGAGGTGGCAGAAATCTATTCGATCTGTAAACACAACAACTGGATTCTTCCCACCGTCTATCAGGTGCGTCAGGAGTGAAAGCCTCTTGGAGGAGTTGACTTGTGTGAACGACTCTCGTGGTTGTGCTGGTTCAATGTTTTTTCCTGCATTTGTCAAGAAAAACTTTTTTTCATTGATTTAGAAATTTGAACTCTGACCTTTGCCTGTTCGGCCATGGCTCCAGGTGACTTGATTTTTCATGACCGGATATTCACTCAGCTGGGCTAAATTACATTCTTCCATAGATCCACGTGGATTATTGCCAATGTTTTGTACATATTTGGAGATGCTTCATAAGTGATAGGAGCAGAATTAGGCAATTCGGCCCATCAAGTCTATTCTGACAGATCATGGCTAATCTATCTAACCGCCTTAACCCATGCTACTGCCTTCTCCCCATAACCGCAGCAACCCGTACTAATCAAGGGGCACATGGAGTGGTGGGTAATTGGAAGGAAATGGTAGAGATTGGTATGATTGCAAATTTTAAAACACTTTTGGACGGTACATGAAAACAAATAGTTTTGAGGTTTAGTGCGGACAGGTGGGGCTACTGGGCCTGGTTCTAAGCTGTATATAGCTCTATAACCCTTTCTCAGCTGGAGACACCACCACAATTTGTGTCATTCCGCCTCCACCCAATCCGAGACATTTTTGTCATATCCACTCCTCCAGCTCCTCTGTAAATTTAGAGCATGATTAATTTCACAATTTTCATTAGCCTAAAACCTAACTCTCTCCACGAGTACTCTTTGACTCAGTATTTGCAGATTCTATTTTATTTTTAAAAATTTAACATTTTGATTGAGTTCTGAACCACCTGTTCTAATATCTCTTTCCCTAGTTCAGTGTTAATTGTTTTGACCTTTAACTCTTGTGTTTAAGTGAATATGTGTATTGTAATTGCTCATCGATTGACCTCAAGCTAAATATCTGGGGCTGGGTAATTGATGCCCAGAGTGGCGTGTGATGGCATATTTCTCAAATATAAACAATCTGGCCTGGAATCATTTTATCTTCTCTTTGCAGGGCATGTATAACGCTATAACCCGGCAAATAGAAGTGGAGCTTATACCCTGTCTCCGTTATCTAGGGATGAGATTTTATGCTTACAACCCACTGGCAGGTATGGTTGAATCTTACTTTTGTTGCCCTTTTGACATGTCTACACAGAATGTGTGGGGCGGTGCAGTGGGTAGTGCAGCTGCCAGAGACCCGGGTTTGATCCTGACCTCGAGTACAGTGTGTGTGGAGTTTGCATATTTTCCCTGTGACCGCACACGTTTTCCCCGGATGCTCCGGTTTGTTCCCACATCCCAAAGACGTATGGGTTGGTAGGCCGCTGTAAATTCCCCCTAGTGGGTAGATGAGTATAGAGTCTGGTGGAAATTGGTGATATGGGGAGAATAAAGTTGGATTGTTTAGTGTAAGATTCATGTAAATGGAGGTTTGTTGATCAATGTGGATGGTGCGCCAAAGGGTCCGTTTCCCTGTTGCATCTCTTTACCAGAAGATAGACACAAAAAGCTGGAGTAACTCAGCGGGACAGGCAGCATATCTGGAGAGAAGGAATGGATGACATTTTGGGTCGAGACCCTTCTTCAGACTGGTTAGGGATAAGGGAAACAAAGACATAGACGGTGATGCGGAGAAATAAAGAACAGTGTGAAATATATGCAAAAACGTAATGATGATAAAGCAGTTTCTAGCTTGAAAATGAGCTAGTGCGACTTGGGTGGGGAGGGATAGAGAGGGAATGCCGGGGCTACCTGAAGTGCGAGAAATTGATATTCATACCACTGGGCTGCAAGCTGCCCAAGCGAAATATGAGATGCTGTTTCTCCAATTTGCATTTAATCTCACTCTGACAATGGAGGAGACGTAGGACAGAAAGGTCTGTGTAGGTATGGGAAGGAGAATTAAAGTGTCCAGCAACCGGGAGATCACGTTGGTTCAGGCAGGCTGAGCAAAGATGTTCCGCGAAGCGATCGCCCAGTCTGAGTTTGGTCCTGCCAATGTAGAAGAGTCCACATCTTGAACAACGGATACAGTAGATGAGGTTGGAGGAGGTGCAGGTAAACCTCTGCCTAACCTGAAAGGACTGTCAAGGTCCCTGGACAGAGTCGAGGGAGGTGGTGTAGCGACAGATGTTGCATCTTCTGCGGTTGCAGGGGAAGGCACCTGGGGAGGGGGTGGTTTGGGTGGGGAGTAGATGAGTCAACGAGGGAATTGCAGATGGAACGGTCTCTGTGGAAGGTGGAAAGGGATGGATATGGAAAATTGTGGCTAGTGGCAGGATCTTGTTGGAGGTGGCAGAAATTTTGGAGGATTCTGTCTCTGTTGCGACTAGGGGGAGGGGGAGCAAGGGCGTAGCTGCGGGGTATTGAGGAGACACGAGTGAGTGCCTCATCTATGATGGGAGAGGGGAAACCCTATTTTCTTAAGAACGAGGACATCTTGGATGTTCTAGTATGGAACACCTAATCTTGGGTGCAGATTCTGTGTAGACGGGAATTGAGAGTTGGGGCAGAGTCTACGCAGGATGCAGGGTGAGAAGAAGTGTAGTCGAGATAGTTGTGGGAGTCAGTGGGTTTGTAATAGATGTCAGTCAATAGTCTACTTCCTGTGATGGAGACTGAGATCAAGTTTGGGGAGGGAGGTATTGGAGATGGTCCAATTAAATTTGAGTGCAGGATGAAAATTGATGAGGAAGTTGATGAAATCCATGAGTTCTGCGTGAGTGCAGGAGGTAGCACCGATGCAGTCATCAATGTAACGGAGATAGAGCTCAAGGATAGGGCCAATGTACGCCTGGAACAGGGATTGTTTAGAAAAATGTAACTTTTGACAAAGTTCCATGTGAATTTTCCAGCCCTGCTGCACAATATGGATGTTAGGAAAAGATTTTCCAGTAGCTCAAAATACAGTAGATGAGCCCACCCACACATCTGCCTCGGTCTGAGGTGTTTGATTTTTTTCCCCTGCAATACAGTAGTGAAGGCTTTGTGGAGGCTTGCAAGTGCATGTGCATTAAACAAACAACAGCAGCCTACCCCTCCATTACTCAGTGAAGGATCGCCCTTGAGGTGAATTGGGGAGGAGGAAAATGGGGGTCCATTGCAAATCTTCGAAAAATGGATGCAAAAGGAACTGCAGATGCTGGAATCTTGAGCAAAACAGAAAGTGCTGGGGAAACTCAGCAGGTCGGGCAGCATAGATGGAGGGAATGCATAATGACATTTCGGGTTAGGATCCTTCTTCGCATATCCATTCCCTTCACAGATGCTGCCTGACCCACTGAGTTAGTCCAACACATTTGTGTTTTTCACAAGATGGTAGTCGGGTTCATTCAGGCCTCATTTTGAAACTCACTGAGTGCAGAGAATGCTCTTGGGTTGGGGTTGGTGGTGAGACCCTGTAGAATGGTATTAATTGTCTCATTGGTGCAGGTGGGCTGCTGACTGGGAAATATCAGTTTGAGGACAAGTTTGAGAAACAACCCCCTGGTCGTTTCTTTGGTAACAACTGGGCTGAGGCGTACAGAAACAGGTGAGTTTGCTGGTTTTCTACGTTCATCACAGTTACGATTCTATGCTTCCTTATGGTGAGACCAAGTTGTTTGGCATCTCATCCAAAGTTTTGCAACTTTCCCGATTCCCCTTGCATAATCTTATCTGCTGTCCACTGTTGATCAGGTACTGGAAGGAGCATCATTTCCGAGCCATAGATTTGGTGAAGAAAGCAATAGATGAAACCTATGGGTGTGGGAAGACAAGCCTGATATCAGCAGCATTACGATGGGTATATCACCATTCCAAGCTTCAGGTACAGATTCAGCAATACAAATATCAACATATAAAATTACAACTGACTGGGAAAAGATTTGAACATTAAAAAAATACAGATGTTGAAATCGGAGACAAAAAACAGAAAATACTGGCAATGCGCAACAGATCAGGTAGCATCTGTGGAAAGAGAAGGAAAGTTAATGTTTTAGCTCAAAGACCCTTCATCTGAATGGGAATAAGAAAATGTTGCAGAGGATGGGCGAAGGATGGATAAAATAAACTGAATATCTCCAAGGCAAGGGCGAGGTGAACCCAATGTTAACCAGATGGATTTGTAAACTGAATGGAGGTGCTATAAACAGAGGTCATACAATTTGTGTTTAGTTTGTAGAGAAAATCTCACCATGAACACCAAAAAGATTTCACTACTTGATCACTAATATTTAAATTGATGATTATGTACAGATTTGCCCAATTTATTCACTATTTTGCCCATTCATTTACTAATAATGCTGTTCTCTTTTCATCAGGGAGATCTTGGGGATGGTGTTATCCTTGGGAATTCATCACTGGAACAGCTTCAACAGAACTTGACTGCCGCTGAGGAAGGACCACTTGCTTCATCAGTTGTCGATGCCTTCAATGAAGGTTGGAAACTTGTCGCACATGATTGCCCAAATTATTTTCGGTAAAATCAGACGAAAAATTGGGTTGAACCTTCCAATCTAAATGCTGACAGTTACAGGAGTACTTACATTTCTTTTCATTTGGAAGGTGGCTGGATCAGTGGAGTGGCCTGTCAGTTACTGAGCCAGCCACCTTCCACTCACTGATGACACCCTTAATGCTGGGAGATGGAGCTGCCCAGCCTTTGCATTGCCAGGCAGTTCTGTTGATCACTAATCCAGCACAGCCAAAACCTTGTCAGCACACTGCAACTCCCGAGTGACAAGATGCCTCTGGTTGAGGGAGACACCGGAAAACAATGGGGTTTCTAGTTCACTCAAGATCAACACAGATTGGGGTGGTGAGTGGGAAGAGATGTTGTGCACATTATTTGCTCATATCTTCGTTTCCCAAAATTCTGGGGTAAGCAATTTAAATAAAGAGTGACCTTAATATTTTCCAGCTGACAGCTTGGAAATTGTAATTTTCTCACCAATAGTTTTTGTCTTGGTCTGAACTCTTGCCCCCAAAATGGGGATAGTTGAGAATCATTGCCAGTGGAAAATACACCATCAATCAAGCTGAGGTGGGTCAGGTCACATACTCCACCTCCAGCCAAGGGCTCAGTTTACTGAACGAATGTTGAGACATGGCAGGTGGATGCCATGTCAGATAATATGGACCACTAATTGAACTAGGAATTGAAAAAATCAAGTAAAACCTGGTAAAGGGAATACATTCATGAGCTGAGTGTAGTTTAAGGAACATGATAGCAGTGAGGTCTGTTCACGTGTCGTTTGGATGTTGCTGAGCTGCTTTGAAAAATGACAGAATGTGGATTGGCTGGCTGGGATCTGTAATCTAAAATCACGTAGAATCCCAGCCTAGGAGAAGAATTCTTGGTAACACGAGTGAAACAACTTAATTACTACAGCATATAGCTGATGGGGTACCCCTGAATAAAACATTTAATACATGTAGAATCAAAATTGTTGGCAACACATATTTGCTTTGTTTGCTTGAATAAAAACAATTGCTTCACTTTGTGCATTTGATATCACTGTTTTCTCATTCCCACCAGGAAGATGCAATCAAACTGGATCAATGTACAGAAATTGGTGATATTATTTTACAGTTTGTTCATATCTATAGTTCACCCCTTTGAGATTTAGACTTTACAGATATAGCGTGGAAAAACTCACGCCAACCCACGATCACCCGTACACTAGTTCAATCGTACGCACTAGAGATAATTTACAGAAGCCAATTAACCTATAAACCTTTATGTCTTTGGAGTGTGGGAGTAAACTGGGGCACCTGGAGAAAACGGGCACAGCCAAAGGGAGAACGTACAAACTCTGTAGAGACAGCACAAGGTCAGGATCGAACCCGGCACATTTACCACTGCCACTGTGTAGCCTTAAACAGGTCAACTATACCCCTACTTTCGTGACTGTGTACAGTATCACTATAACCCCTTCAGTTGTGGAGTAAAGTGTACAATTGCTACCTGGCATTTGCAGGTAGCAACTTCTAATGATAATGACTGGTCATATGCATAATAGAAAATTGATATTAAGGCCGTTGTGACCCATTCATATATAGTACACATTCAGGATTGGAGCACAAATGTGACTGGCATTTTGTTGCAAAATGGAACTCAATCGTTATAGATGGAACATTGTACCTTAGGAGGTCCTATCTGGGTCATTGCTACAAGGACATTGAAAGATCACTCAAGGACAAGTCTCCACATTTTGCTTTCAGACCATAGTATATTGTTGTCCATGTTAGTTGTTGCTTTCAACTGTGACTACATTTCAGAAGCATCCATTGGGTGCAAAGTCCTCAAATGCATTGAAGAGATTATCTCTCTATAATCATTGATATGTTTCATTGTTAAATTACCTAGATGACAGTACAAGTCAATTGACCATTATTGCTTCACTTGGCAAGATCAACCAAAAGTCTGTTATGTTTCAACATTTTTATCAGAAAATGTGCACTGTAGTTGGTTTCCACAAATTATTCTCTCGTGTATAGTATTGTTCAGTCACTTTAACAGAAGTCAAGCATAGGACAAAACCCTTGAATTCCCTGCTAGTCATCCATCTCTGCCACTTCTTTGCTTTTTCCATCATCACTCACAGCAAGTTGTTCAAATTCACCAGTCATGGAGTTCCACAGACAGTTTATTGTCACTTTGAATGTGGCCATCTCAATACCAAGGAGTTTCTGGAAGACAACCAAATAGTACAAGTCTTGAAAACGTCCACATTATTTAGTGTTTGGATGCTCAACATTTTGAAATGGTCTGTACTTGGAAGACAAAATTTTCTACGTATTGGTGTTATCTTAATGGGTGGGTGCAGAAGTGCTGGTGTTTTGGTGAATACTATAGCCAAATGAGATTATTGTAGACAGATTTGTGAAAGACCCCACCCTCAATTAAACTAAAAACTAAATGAAAAATCCCTCATGTTCTCCTCATTCATGGTTTTCAGCCTTCTGGTGTGGTAATTCACAAATTAAACGCCAAAATTTGAAATAAAAGTACTAACCAGTAGGCGAGAGAACGTTCAGCTGAATTTTCCGTCTGAAAAAGCATCCTGATACTGCAGCACTTTGTGTCTTGTTTTGTAACTGAGAGTCAGGCAGCATCTATGGTCAACATGGATGGGTGATATTCCGGGTCGGGACCCGGAAATGTCACCTATCCATGTTCTCCAGAGATGCTGCCTGGTCTGGTGAGTTATTCTGGCGCTTTGTATCTGTTTTTGTAAACCAGCATCTGCAGTTCCTTGTGTCTCCTGCTCGAAACGTTGACTGTCCATTCACTCCGCAAATGCTGCCTGACCCACTGAGTTCCTCCTGCACTTTGTATTTTGCTCAAGATTCGAGCATCTGCATGCAGTCCCCATCCTTTTTTTTTCTATTCTGGGAATATTCGCCCTTTTGTCTTACTGGCAGCCTAGTATTGGTGCACTGAAGAAGGGTCTCGACCCGAAACGTCATCCATTCCTTCTCTCCAGAGATGCTGCCTGTCCCGCTGAGTTACTCCAGCATTGTGTGTATGTCATTGAAAAAAATCATTGCAGGAATTGTTTGCACTGGCAGCCTGGATGTCTGTAAGAGGAGCGAGGCAATGAGAAGCAAAGATCATAGAGCTCTGTGATTATGATCTTTGATGACAAGGTAGCAATGTTACAAAATTTTGAGATTTTAAAAATCAAGTCTGCAATTTATCCCATCAGATAAAGCATAAAAAGTTTAATTTGACACCTAATTCACTTTCATATCTTTAGTATTAAAAAAGTTATGGCCATTTTCATACTTGGAAATGAACATCTTGTTCCCCATTGCCTTTCCATTGACTTAACACAAAAGCTGTGATCTAGAACAGTCAAAAGCCCATAACTTTCTTAAAAATTAAGAGAACTCAATGAAATGTGCAGTTATTATAGATTGAAGCATTCTGAAACAAATACGAAACAATTTTACTTGGATGACCTGAAATTAAAGCATATAATTAGTTAGTTATCTAATTGTAGCTAATTACAAAATTCAATTACTAGATCTAAACATCTATCCATTTCTTAAGAAATGATAAACATTTTTAAATTACCTAAGTGTCCAAATAACATTCACACAATAATCCACAATATAACATGATTTTTAAATCTCATTTTCATGAATTTATAGGCCAAATGGAAGGAATTTAGTGTTGAATGCCTGTAAATTAATGGCCATTTAAATCAATTTGCGAGTGGGTTTTAGTGGAACGCGGTGGATTAGAATGTTGCAATTTGCGCTGGTCGGCAGGGAAAATACAGCCTGTTCATACATTTTTTTGTCCCCTTTTCGCAACATGAAAATGTGATTAAATGCTTCCTAAGAACCACGTTTTTATGTAAAATTAAACTGTGTAGCTTCTTTTATTGCCTACGTTAGGTCCGTTCCGCTGTCGGAGCTCAGGGCTTTAGAAGATGATTTTTAAACTACTCTAGTTAACAAATAATCTAGCGTAGTTTAAAGATAGCTTCATGAATGAAATATCGGAGCGATTTCTCTTTAGCGACGAAATCGCCCGACATAGATCGATTTGGACTGTCTAGGGAAAAAACGGGATTTTAAACCCGCCCCCCTGTGAAAGGCGCCAAAGTCGCGCAAACGGGGAGCGGCAGAACCAGCGCCGCCCAAGGTGTGTAACGTACCCAGACAAGGGCCCTGGGGCAGGGGGGACGGTTCCCGCCCACTCCATCATGTTGACGGCCGCTCTGTCACACGGCAAGGCTGCCCGTCGGCCGGAGCTCCTTCGCCGCTTCGTGTCGGGCTGCGCCATGGCGGCTCGGCCCCGCACCGTCCTCGGCACCATGGAGTTCGGGCGCCGCGCCGACGCCGGGCAGAGCGCGCTCATGGTGAAGGCGTTCACGGAGCGCGGGCACGTGGAGCTGGACGGCGCGTTCATGTACGGGAGCGCGGAGCAGATCATCGGCGGCCTGGAGCTGGGCCCGGCAGGTGAGCGGGGACTGGGGACTGGGGTAACAACACGCCTAGCAACGGGCCCGCGGCCCACATATTCCGCCTGGCCAGTTTACAACCCAACGTGATTAACGTAGAAACCACCCCACCCTTCCCTGTGCCCACCTGGACGCGCACACATAGAACAGTACAACACACCAACAGCGAGGTCCTGAATGTCTACCCAATCCTTTTACAAGTTATATACTGATATTAAGTTTCCCCTCAACCTTTAGAGAAAACAATCCAAATTCGTCCCAACCACTCCTAATATCTTTTAATCTAGGCATAATTATGGTATATTTATTCTGCCCCCTCGCCAAAAACCTCCACATCCTTCTAGCATACCATAAGGGTAATCAAATGCTCCATTTAATCCCATATAGACAATATTTGTTGCCCTTCCCTCATCGACTATGTTCATAATCTCCTCAAGTGAGGAAGACATGACCTGCCATGGACAAAGTCATGCTGATTGTTCCTAATTATCTATCCTCTTCCAAATGCAAACAAATCCTATCCCAAAGAATCATCTAAAAAGCTTCCCTACTACCAATTGTTTACCGGCATATAATTTTGTAGATTATTGCTGCTTCCCTTCTTAAACAAAGGAACTAGTAAAAGGAAGCAGAGTAAACGGGTCCTTTTCAGAATGGCAGGCAGTGACTAGTGGGGTACCACAAGGCTCAGTGCTGGGACCCCAGCTATTTACAATATATATTAATGATTTGGACAAGGGAAACGTAGAAAATAGGTGCAGGAGTAGGCCATTTGGCCCTTCGAGCCTGCACCACCATTCAATATGATCATGGCTGAATGTAACATCTCCAAGTTTGCGGATGACATGAAGCTGGGGGGTAGTGTTAGCTGTGAGGAGGATGCTGGGAGGCTGCAAGGTGTCTTGGATAGGCTGGGTGAGTGGGCAAATGCATGGCAGATGCAGTATAATGTGGATACATGTGAGGTTATCCACTTTGGTGGCAAAAACAGGAAAGTAGACTATTATCTGAATGGTGGCCGATTAGGAAAAGGGGAGATGCAACGAGCCCTGGGTGTCATGGTGCACCAGTCATTGAAAGTAGGCATGCAGGTGCAGCAGGCAGTGAAGAAAGCGAATGGTATGTTAGCATTCATAGCAAAAAGATTTGAGTATAGGAGCAGGGAGATTGTACTGCAGTTGCACAGGGTCTTGGTGAGACCACGCCTGGAGTATTGCGTACAGTTTTGGTCTCCAAATCTGAGGAAACACATTCTAGCCATAGAGGGAGTACAGAGAAGGTTCACCAGACTGATTCCTGGGATGTCCGGACTTTCATATGTACAAGTAAAAATCGTAATTTACTTTGTTGGACTTGCCATTGACATTTCAAGGCTCATTTTTGTCCTTCCAACTGCCTGTTTGAGCAGATGATTAGGTGATTTGGGGCTGGACAGGTTATGTAATCCTTTGGCACCAGGGGTTGGTGGCCTCAGTGCAGCCCATGGGCTTTGGGGGCACGTACATGGTTTGCGTGGTTGTGCACGCTTATGCAACGCCCTTTTGCTTTTCCCATTACTGGAGGATGGGTTGGAGTTGTGCAGTCGCATAAAGTTATGTGATTTCCTATGCCAATCGATAGCACCAGAAGTTAATGCGGTCGGATGTTAGGTTTTCTGTTATATTTTTATGAATCGTACAGTAAAGATCGCAACCAAAGTAAATCCATGGGATGGGAAGACATTGAAAGCAGACAGCGTTCGATGTCAATTCAAGACGTCGTTGGAGCGCCTTCAAAAGAAGAGTGTTGAGATCCTCTACCTCCATGCTCCAGATCACGAGACACCAGTTGAGGAAACATTGGCTGCTTGCCAAGATCTTTACAAACAGGTACAATGCAGTGATTACTGTTTAAAGCAGAGGATGTGGAAGATGTACGTGTCCCGGCTTCTCATGGATATGGTTTAGTTTAGTTTAGAGCTACAGGGTGGAAACTCACCTGCGGCCAACCAAGTCCATGTCTACCATTGATCACCCATTCACACTTTTTCCGTTATCCCACCTTCTCATCCACTATTCTACACATTACAGAGGCAAATTAACCTACAAACCCGCGTCTTTGGGATGTGGCAGGAAACCGGAGCACCCGGAGGAAACCCACGTGTTCACTGGGAAAACGTGCAAACTCCACATGGACATCACCCGAGGTCAGGATCAAATCCGGGTCTCTAGCGCTGTGAGGCAGCAGCTCTACCATTGTGCTGCCCTATACATAGTTGGAGCAGGTGGTACATCATGCCATTTCTATCCAAATAGTCTGACTTACTCTAGCCTGCATTGCTGTAATAATATTGCCTGATGGAGGTTCTACTCACCTCATTATGCATTTTATCTGACTGTTGCAGTAGCCAGGTTAACAATTCCTTTACATGACATGAAGCAAACAGGAATATTAAGTGATGTTATGGCCAGCAGTTTTCAATGAAGTTCTCGATTAAATCTTTGTTTCATCATTGTCTATTGGGTCCTTGCAAGAAAAGTATGCTCCTGGTTTTCAATAATTAATTGCATTTTAGAAGCTTTGAGCAGTTTTGAGGTGATCAAAAGTTACATGTTTCTGTTAATGATACATCTGGTTCAACCATGAACGATGGACTGTGTTTGATTGTACGAAGGACGTGGGTTTTTTGCACGTATTGAGATTATTATTTTATTGAATTTTTCTTTATTATATGTTATATATGTGTAAAGATAGTCACAAAATGCTGGAGTAACTCAGCAGAATGGACAGCATCTCTGGATAGAAGGAATGGGTGACGTTTCGGGTCGAGACCTGTCTGAAGAAGGGTTCTGACCCGAAGCGTCACCCATTCCTTCTATCCAGAGATGCTGTCTGACCCGCTGAGTTATTCCAGCATTTTGTGTCTGTTCAGTGTAACATCTGCAGTTCCTTTCGACATATTATTTATGTGTATTATGTTTACAAGCTAAAATGCTGCAAATGAGAATTTCACTGTTTCATTGTCGACACGTATAACAATTAAACAGTCTTGTCTCTCTTGGCTTTAGATTTTCTTGTAAAATAACTTATTTTTTAGGGCAAGTTTAAGGAACTTGGTCTCTCCAACTATACTTCATGGGAGGTGGCAGAAATCTATTCGATCTGTAAACACAACAACTGGATTCTTCCCACCGTCTATCAGGTGCGTCAGGAGTGAAAGCCTCTTGGAGGAGTTGACTTGTGTGAACGACTCTCATGGTTGTGCTGGTTCAATGTTTTTTCGTGCATTTGTCAAGAAAAACCTTTTTTCATTGATTTAGAAATTTGAACTCTGACCTTTGCCTGTTCAACCATGGCGCCAGGTGACTTGATTTTTCATGACCAGATATTCACTCAGCTGGGCTACATTACATCCTTCCATAGATCCACGTGGATTATTGCCACTGTTTTGTACATGTTTTGAGATGCTTCACAAGTGATAGGAGCAGAATTAGGCAATTTGGCCCATCAAGTCTATTCCGCAGATCATGGCTGATCTATCTTACCCTCTTAATCCATTCTCCTGCCTTCTCACCATAACCCCTGAAACCCATACTAATCAAGGGGCACATGGAGTGGTGGGTAAATGTAAGGAAATGGTAGAGATTGGTGTGATTGCAAATTTTAAAACACTTTTAGACAGTACATAAAAACGAATGGTTTAGAGGGATATGTGCCAAAAGGCTCTTGCACAGGTAGGAAACTTTGTCAGCGCGGACGGGTGGGGCTGGAACTATGCCAAAATGATACACAATAGTGCTATAATTTGTTGCCCACCTTACTGACCATTGTCCTGTGGTGTGCTGTATCAAGTTCCGTTCAGATTAATAGTGTATTTTACAAATTATTAATATTTTAAATGTTTAAAAAAATTAAAACAGCGCCCCCACTTGCCGTCTTTACTTGACTGGCGTCACAAAGGACACCTAACGGGTCCTCATCGGCAGTTGCGCCCTTTGCACAATTTGCATCTTTTTTCCCTTCCACACAACAGCTCCACAACGACTCCAGGGGCAAGTTTCCTTCAATTTTACTGCTGTTTCGGGCCCACGGGGCGGGAGAGGAGTGGTACTGGGCCCGTGGCGAGGGAGTGCGCAGGGAGGGAGAGGAGCAGGACCCAGGACAAGGAGTTGTATCCGGTGCGGGGTCCTGGTGCGAATAGAGTTGGGGGCTGTGGATGACTGGTGAAATATTCCGTTCGGGGACCAGCCGTCCTGTGATACAGAGATGCCAACTGGTACGGATTTCCCGTAATTTCTACGGAAAATTGGCCAATTACGGGCGGTACGATTTTCATATCGTAAATCCCGGATTTTGCCGATTTTAAGTTAGCACATACTTGTTGTGTGTGTTTGGGAGTGTGTGAGTGAGTGTGTGTGTGTGAGTGTGTGATGGAAATGGGGGGGGGGGGTACGCAGAGGGACGACGTTCTCCTACGTTCCAGTTTCCATCCTGTGCATGAATTCCCAGCTTTATCCTGCGCTACTTAATGCAAGGACGAGCGAACAGTCGGACAGACGGGCGAAAGGAATGATCAACGATCATAGATGACATTTCGGATTGAGACCCTTCTTCAGACCGTCAGGGGAAAGAGGAACAATAGATATAGATGGCACTAAGGACAAACGAATGGAAGATATGCCTCCCGTTTCCCTTTCCCTTGATTGTCAGTCTGAAGAAGGGTCTCTGCCCAAAATGTCACCTATTGCGCTCTACGATGGTTGCTTTCGTCCGTCTGTCCATGCATTCACTCACTCTTGGTGCCGGCGCTTCTCCGCTCAGACTCCGACACACACACACACGCAGATCGGCGCGGGCCGGGACCAGGAGCAGGGTGCAGGATGACATCAAATGGGTGGCAGCTATAGAAAAAGTATGGAAATTATAAGTGGGGTGGGGGGGCTGGGGTGGCTCAGTGGGACGGGCGCCGGCTCTGGGGAGTGGATGACTTTTCTGGTCGAGATCCTTCTGCAGATAATCACAAGTACTCTCACCGACGAGAGTTCAGTTCAGTCTGAAAAAGAGTCTTCTCTCCAGTCGCTGCCTGTCCCGTTGAGTTACTCCAGCTGTATGTCTAACTTAAATTTCAAGAGTTAAATAAAAAAACACAGAGTGCTGGTGGAACTCAGCGGGCTTCGCGGCATCTGTGGAGGGAATGGATTACGAGTTGTTTCGGGCCAGGGTTCTTCTTCAATAGGAAGGAACTGCAGATCAAAGATACTAGAGCGGATACTAGTATCTTTGCTGCAGATCAGGCATGATATTCTTCCGATTTAAATCGTAATTTCGATTTTATTGTTTTCCTATTTTTATTTTTTCGCGCCCGATTATTTGGTGGCCAATCAACGACTGTCTCTAAGGGGGTTGCGTCCAATCACCGACCAGCTACCCTTAAAATTCCCGTCCAATCAATAAATCGGTCTCCTCCCGCCCAATCAGCCGCCGTCTCCAAGGGCATTGTGTCCAATCACAATGCGCTGGTCACTTGGCAGCCAATCAGACAGTCTCCTAGGGGCCTTTTGATCAATCACCGACCTGCTTCCCTCACTAAAGCAGACGATGGCTGCAGCCAACACACACACACAGACAGAGACAGAGTTCCCCCCCCCCTCCTTCCCAACCTCAGCTTCACGGACCCAGAGTACCCTTAGTTCCTAAACCCATTTCCATCACTGGAGTGTGTGTGAGTGTGTCTGTGTGTGTGAGTGTGTCTGTGTGTGTGAGTGTGTCTGTGTGTGTGAGTGTGTCTGTGTGTGTGAGTGTGTCTGTGTGTGTGAGTGTGTCTGTGTGTGTGAGTGTGTCTGTGTGTGTGTGTGTGTGTCTGTGTGTGTGAGTGTGTCTGTGTGTGTGTGTGTGTGCGCGTATATATGTGTGAGTGTGTGTGTATAAACATATCAAGACATATTGATAATGAACTCGTTCATCCAGTCTTTCAATAGAGCATTTTCAATGGTGAGTTAATACATGTTTATGTAATACCAACTAATGAACATACAGGTATGTTAATGTTAACATTATGCGCTATCGCTTGCCTGTGGGAGCCGCGCTTGCCATCATGCAGAAAAAAAAATTGCTTCGCGCAAAAAATTACTGATTTTGTCTCCAAATTACTGATTTTTAGCCTTATGATTACTGATTTGTGCTCTGGAAGGTTGGCATCCGTGTGTGATACAGGTACCCAACAGATCCCACTTGGTCTAGCAGCTCTGTAACCCTCTCTCAGCCACCATCACCTTCTGTGTCATTCCATATGCACCCGATCCAAGATATTTTTGTCATATCCACTCCTCCAGCTCTGCAAATTTAGAGCATGATTGATTTCAATTTTTTCATTTTTCTAACGATCATCAGCCTAAAACCTAACTCCACAAGTGCTCTTTGACACTCAGTATTTGCAGATTCAATTTTATTCTTTAAAACTTAATATTTTGATTGAGTTCTGAACCACTTGTTCTAATATCTCATTTTTGTCATATGCACTCCTCCAGCTCCTCTGTAAATTTAGAGCATGGTTAATTTCACAATTTTCATTAGCCTAAAACCTAACTCTCTCCACGAGTACTCTTTGACTCACTCAGTATTTGCAGATTCTATTTTATTTTTTAAAACTTAACATTTTGATTGAGTTCTGAACCACCTGTTCTAATATCTCTTTCCGTAGTTCAGTGTTAATTGTTTTGACCTTTAACTCTTGTGTTTAAGTGAATATGTGTATTGTAATTGCTCATCGATTGACCTCAAGCTAAATATCTGGGGCTGGGTAATTGATGCCCAGAGTGGCGTGTGGTGGCATATTTCTCAAATATAAACAGTCTGGCCTGGAATCATTTTATCTTCTCTTTGCAGGGCATGTATAACGCTATAACCCGGCAAATAGAAGTGGAGCTTATACCCTGTCTCCGTTATCTAGGGATGAGATTTTATGCTTACAACCCACTGGCAGGTATGGTTGAATCTTACTTTTGTTGCCCTTTTGACATGTCTACACAGAATGTGTGGGGCGGCGCAGTGGGTAATGGGGCTGCCAGAGTCCCGGGTTTGATCTTGACCTCGAGTGCAGTGTGTGTGGAGTTTGCATATTTTTCCTGTGACCGTGTGGGTTGGTAGGTCGCAGTAAACCTTCCCTAGTGGGTACATGAGTATAGAACCTGGTGGAAATTGGTAATATGGAGAGAATAAAGTTGGATTGTTTAGTGTAAGATTCATGTAAATGGAGGTTTGAAGATCAATGTGGACGGTGGGCCAAAAGGTCTGTTTCCCTGTTGCATCTCTTTACCAGAACATAGACAAATGTAAGATAATCACAAAAAGCTGGAGTAACTCAGCGGGACAGGCAGCATCTCTGGAGAGAAGGAATGGGTGACGCTTTGAGTCGAGGCCCTTCTTCAGACTGGTTGGGGATAAGGGAAACGAGAGACATAGACAGTGATGTGGAGAGATAAAGAGCAATGAATGAAAGATATGCAAAAAAGTAACAATGATAAAGGAAACAGGCCATTGTAAGCTGTTTGTAGGGTGAAAATGAGAAGCTAGTGCGACTTGGGTGGTGATGGCATCGAGAGAGGGAATGCAGGGGCTACCTGAAGTGAGAGAAATCAATATTCATACCACTGGGCAGGGCTCTCGCTTAACTTTTTTTCCCTGTTGCCAGCCGGGCAACCGTGATAGCTTTTTAGGTTGACAAATGACAGTTTAGTGGTCATTGAAGACGGTTTGCATGACGCGTGCGATAATGTGCTCGGATGAAGTACGTAGTTACCAGTCGGAATTATGCTCAATGAAGCATTCACATATTATGTTCAAAAGAAGGAACTGCAGGTGCTGGAAAATCGAAGGTAGACAAAAATGCTGGGCAAACTCAGTGGGTGCAGCAGCATCTATGGAGCGAAGGAAATAGGCAACGTTTCAGGCCGAAACCCATCAGTCTAAAGAAGGGTTTTGGCCCGAAACGTAGCCTATTTTCTTCCCTCCATAGATGCTGCCGCATCCGCTGAATTTCTCCAGCACTTTTGTCTACAGTCACATATTATTTCTGCTTCAAATAACTCACAAACTAAACATATTCACCAATCAAGACATGATATATACCACAATGACATGCAGCAAAATTATAATACAATATCTCAACTCTTTTTACACATTGCAATGAATGCAATTTCTATTAGTTCTTTCCACTTCCAAACAAAAATGTGGTTGGATTATTCAGCATATGATCAACCTGTGTCAATAAATCCTGGACCTTGGTAACATATATGCTTAACCATGCACACTACAGATTGATGCAAGCATGTTTTCTGTGAAGGACTGAAAATTACCATGACATGACCATATCATGGGTCGTTATTGCTATTGGCACAGAAACACTCTGGCTTCTCACATAATTTATCCATAACAAAATGTAGAGGTTGTAAGGACATTTCTAAAGGCATTATATGATAATAGCTGTTAAAACCGACTATACCCATATGACGGGTTAAACATTACACTAACTGACAAGAGATGGCCAAAGGACATAACTGCAGCAAATGTTCTTTTGGTAATATGTTTAAAGGTGTCAAAACAAATAATAACATTGGGAATTAAAACACATTTGATTACATTCCGTTATCAAAAATAATCAATGTTCGCTCTGAAGACCATGAAGCACAATAGGGTCAGGGGGTGTGTGAATCAGTGCGGGGTGGATAGATGGTGGGGGGGGAGGTTAAGAAGGCAATCGGTGCGGAATGGATGGATTGAGGCAGGTGAATTAGTACGTGTTGGTTGGAGTATGTAAAATTGTGAAGGGAGAGCACGGGGGACGTCAGTGGTGTTGAATGGGGGGGATCAGTACGGGATGGATTGGGGGGGGCGGATCAGTATAGGATGAATGGGGGTTCAGTACAGGATGAATGGGGGTAGACAAAAATGCTGGAGAAATTCAGCGGGTGAGGCGGCATCTATGGTGCTAAGGAAATAGACAACGTTTCTTCAGACTGTTCCCCCCATTCTTCTTCAATGGGGTTATCAGTACAGGGTGAATGGGGGATCAGTAAAAGATGAATGGGGAGACAATAAAGGATACTTTACTTACTTATGAGGAGATCAGTACAGGGTGAATAGGGGATCAGTAAAAGATGAATAGGGAGATCACGGGTGGGTCAGTACGGGATAAATGGGAGGAACGGTGCAGTATGAATGGGGGGAGAAGTGCAGGATGGATGGGAAGGGGGGGGTCAGTACAGGATGAATTGGGGGACCAGTGTAGGATGGATGGATGGGTGGGGGGGGGGGGGGGGGGGTGGCAGGAGAATCAATGCGAGGTTGGTAGGATGATGAATAGATTGGGGGGGGGGGTAGATGGGGATGTCAGTGAGGACTGAATAGAGGAGGGCATGGGGATCAGTGCAGGATGGGGAGGAGGGCGTCCCAGGAAAAGAGGGGTGGAGGGGGGCATCGCCCCGCTACCTTAGCCGTCCCTGTCCAACGGCAAAGTGCCGCCGCCTCCACGCCACCGCCTCCCCTCCAGCGGTGCAGCTCAAAGATCCTAAAGCTATGGGATCATTGGTGCAGCTGCTTCAGACGGCGGAAGGAGACCTATCTCTCCCTCGCTCCCTCTCCCTCCTCCCAGCCTCGGCGTGCGAGAAGGGTTGTTTTGAAAGCGGTTATCGCCGTTAGCGTGTTTGCAAGCAGCGACCATAATCGGGGCGATAGCAGCCACTGATGGCAAATCCGCAAAAGGAGCTTTCAAAACACCCCCTCTCGCACGCCGAGGCTGGGAGGAGGGAGGCCTCCTTCTGCCGGGCGGGGTGCAGGAGGAGGAGGCCGCCGCCGCTGCTGTTGCCGCTGTTCGGGGCCCGTCATTTGCTCCGACCCTTCGTCACCCCGCTCCTGGTATCTTTGCCCCGCAATCAAAGATACTAGAGGAATACAGCCGCCGCCGACACAAAACGTCAGTTCCTATTCGCCAGAGATGCTGCCTGACCTGCAGAGTTACTCCAGTGTTTTGCGTCTACTGGTATAAACCAGTATTTGGGTGCCAAGCCGGACAAAATGAGTCGGCATTTAGGTTGCCCGGTGGCACTTTGGGTGGTCATTGTTCACCGTTAATTTCGTGCCCTGCAGGGCTGCAAGCTGCCCAAGCAAAATATGAGATGCTGTTTCTCCAATTTGCATTTGGTCTAACTCTTATAATGGAGGAAACCGAGGACAGAGAGGTCTGTGTAGGAATGGGAAGGAGAATTAAAGTGTCCAGCAGCTGGGAGATCAGATTGGTTCAGGCGGGCTGAGCGAAGGTGTTCCGCTAAACGATCGCCCAGTCTGCGTTTGGTCTCGGCGATGTAGAAGAGTCCACATCTTGAACAACGGATACAGTAGATGAGGTTGGAGGAGGTGCCATTGAACCTCTGCCTAACCTGTAAGGACTGTCAGGATCCCTGGACAGAGTCGGGGGAGGTGGTATAGGGACAGGTGATGTATCTTCTGCGGTTGCAGGGGAAGGCACCTGGGGAGGGGGTGGTTTGGGTGGGAAGTAGATGAGTTCACCAGGGAATTGTGGAGGGAACGGTCTCTGCGTAAGGCGGAAAGGGGTGGATATGGAAAATTGTGGCTAGTGGCGGGATCCCGTTGGAGGTGGCGGAAACTTCGGAGGATTATGTTGAATGTGACAGCAGATGGGGTGGAGGGTAAGGACTAGGGGGACTGTCTCTGTTGCGACTCGGGGAGGAGGAGCAAGAGGAGCTGCGGGGAGACACGAGTGGGTGCCTCATATATGATGGGAGAGGGGAAACCCTGTTCCCTTAAGAATGAGGACATTGCGGATGTTCTGGTATTGAACACCTCCACCTTGGTCTGCTCGATTTTTTCCGCCACCACACAGTAGTGAAGGCTTTGTGGAGGCGTACAAGTGCATGTTCATTCATCGAACAACAGCAGCCTACCCCTCCATTACTCAGTGAAAGATTGCCCCTGAGGTGAATTGGGGAGGAGGAAAATGGGGATCAATTGCAAATCTTCACAAAATGGATGCAAAAGGAAATGCAGATGCTGGAATCTTGAGCAAAACAGAAAGTGCTGGATAGGTGGAGGTGTCAAAGGTAGTTTCTTAAAAAACAGATAGCAACAAACGTTAAAGGTAAACCATGGCAATTTTTAATTGATTCGTCAGAAAGGAGTGGCAAGATCTACAATGAGCACAAACGTTGCTCAGTGCTTCTCGGGCTCCACTCACAGAACAAAGGAAAATTAGCACAATTATACATTTTTCTTATCAGTAAAGCAATCCTATCAAGTCTGAATATGGCATGACTGAAAGTTTGTATAGCCTTTCAGAATATAGGATCAGAAAATGGGTCCAAATCAAGCTCATCCAATAACAAGTTATCACTTATCCCTGGAGGGTCAGCTATTTTTTTAAATCTTGGCTTCTTTATGGCCTTGAAAGAAGCACATGATATTACTGCAGGTTTCCATCTTAATTTATTTATTAAAAATGTCCTCCATATTGTGTTCCATATAATTTGCAATGTCATTCAGACTTGGCACCGAGCCATTCTTTTGTTTTACTAGTCCATGCTTTTGTAGAATAACGACTCAATTTTAGATTTGATTATTAGATTTGACTATTAGCTCTTTCATTGGGATTGGATAATCACATTTCAGATCAGGATCCTTCGCTGCATATCCATTCCCTTCAAAGATGCTGCCTGACCCACTGAGTTACTCCAGCACCTTTGTGTTTTTCACAAGATGGTAGTCGGGTTCATTCAGGCCTCAATTTGAAACTCACTGCGTGCATAGAATGATGTTGGTGTTGAGACCCTGTAGAATGGTATTAATTGTCTCATTGGTGCAGGTGGGCTGCTGACTGGGAAATATCAATTTGAGCAACAACCCACTGGTCGCTTCATTGGTAACAACTGGGCTGAGGTGTACAGAAACAGGCGAGTTTGCTGGTTTTCTACATTCATCACACTTAAGATAATATGCTTCCTTACGGTGAGACTGTTGTTTGGCATCTCATCCAAAGTGTTGCAACTTTCCCGATTCCCCTTGCATAATCTTATCTGCTATCCACTGTTGTTCAGGTACTGGAAGCAGCATAATTTCCGAGCCATAGATTTGGTGAAGAAAGCAATAGATGAAACCTATGGGTGTGGGAAGACAAGCCTGACATCAGCAGCATTACGATGGGTATATCACCATTCCAAGCTTCAGGTACACATTCAGCAATACAAATATCAACATATTAAAGTACAACTGACTGGGAAAAGATTTGAACATTAAAAAAAATGCAGATGTGGAAATCGGAAACAAAAACAGAAAATGCTGGAAAAACGCAACAGGTCAGGTAGCACCTGTGGAAAGAGAAGGAAAGTTAATGTTTTAGCTCAAAGGCCTTTCATCTGACTGAGAAAGTAAGAAAATGAGCTGGGGTTAAGTTGCAGAGAGGGTGGGCGAAGGATGGATAAAATAAACAAAATATCTCCAAGGCCAGGGCGAGATGAACCCAATGTTAACTTTTCTCTTTTCATCAGGGAGATCTCGGGGATGGTGTTACCCTTGCGGTATCGTCACTGGAACAGCTTCAACAGAACTTGACTGCCGCTGAGGAAGGACCACTTGCTTCATCAGTAGTCGATGCCTTCAATGAAGGTTGGAAACTTGTCGCACATGATTGCCCAAATTATTTTCGATAAATCAGACTTAAAATTGGGCAGAATCTTCCAACCTAAATGCTGACAGTTACAGGAGTAACTGACTTCCACCGGACTGAGGCCTGAGGACTCTGACCTCTTACAGGAGCACTGACCTCTACCGGACTGAGACCATGCAACAACTCTCACACACTTCCTCCTACTTATCGACGAGCACCAAGCCTTAATCTCAAACACCATCACTGATTTCATCACTTCCGGCTCCCTGGGATTGGCCTCAGGTAATGCCTCAACCTCATCGTTCCCCAGTCCCTCACGGCCCGATTTTATTTTCTCCACAAACAGAACTGTTCGGGCAGACCCATTGTTTCTGCTTGTTCATGTCCCATCGAACTAATTTCCACATACCTCGACTCCATCCTATCCCTCCCCACCTATGTCCAAGACACTTCACATGCTCTTCGTTTCCTCAATGACTTGTTTTCCAGGCCCCCACTCCCTCATCTTCACTATGGATGTCCAGTCGCTCCACACCTCCATCCCCCACCAGAAGGGTGTTGAAGCCATTTGTTATAAAGTCCTCGCCTAGCAGAGCTGGTCCTTACCCTCAACAACTTCTCCTTTGATTCTTCCCATTTCCTCCAAATCCAAGGCATAGCTATGGGCACTCGCACGGGCCCCAGCTATGCCTGCCTCAGTACACTGGCCCAACCCCCGAACTCTACCTCCGCTACATTGACGGTTGCATTGGTGCTACCTCCTGCACCCATGCAGAACTCACTGACTTCATCCACTTGCTTAAGAAAGAACTGCAGATGCTGGAAAAATCGAAGGTAGACAAAAAGCTAGAAAACTCAACGGGTGAGGCAGCATCTAGGGAGTGAAGGAATGGGTGACATTTCGGGTCGAGACCCTTCTTCAGACTGATCATCCACTTCAACACTAATTTCCATCCGGCACTCAAATTCACCTGAACCATTTCCGACTTCTCCCTACCGTTTCTAGATCTCACCGTCTCCAACGTAGGTAGCAGACTATTGACCGACATCGACTACAAACCTACTGACTCCCATAGTATCTTGACTACACTTCTTCCCATCCTACCTCCTGTAAAGATTCTATCCCCTTGTTGTGTATTTGGTGCTGGTAACAGACTTTAAATAACACTCTGACACGGGAGTTAACTAACAAGCTTCTTTATTCTGAACGCCGCCTAGAGTCTCTCCGCATGTATACCATTGTGCAAGACATCAAATATGTTAATTATATTTCATACATAACACTCCTCCGCCTTTAACTTGGAGGCAGGTAACACAATCTCTATTTCATACACAGCACTAATTTCTATTTCATACACAGCACTCCTCCCCTTTTAACTTGGTGGCTGGTTACGCAATTTCACCTTCACGATATATGCTCTTTACCAAAAATATAATTAATTAATGCACTGTTGCAAAATTGTATTAAAGTAATCTTACATACATCCTCATAACTATAATAATATCTAAACTTAGCACATTTTTTTCATTCCACCCATCTTCCTTAAACCAAGTACATTACCCCTTTATTTATGCGTTATCATTTTCCGTTCACTTATGTGTAAATTGCGAACTCTTTCTAATCGCTCTAGCTCTGCCTGCATCTCTGCCACTTCTTTTTTTAAATGCCCGAATCTTAATTTGAAGATCTCTTCCTGTTCCTGATATTCTGCTAAAGTTAACGTTTCATTTTCTGCTTCATATCCTTTATTTTCCTGTTTCTGTTCATTATTTGTAGGTGGCATCTGACACATGGCTGCAGGTTTTCGTTTTGCTCGCAGCTTCCTCTTTAGCTCAGTTTCCTCACACTGCGTATTTATCCGCTCTTGTTGTTTAACAAGATTCTGAAATGCATAACCATCTGTCCATTGCTCAGTGAAGGAGGCTCCATGCTGGACTGTAGTGAAGCGTCCTAGTTGCAGTCGGTCCTGCATACTTTTATCTCAACCGACAAGCCTCTCTTGTTTAGACTTTTCTATTAGCAGCTTTTTACTCATTGTCACACATTTACATAACCGTTCTTTGTATCGTTTAAGCCTTTTCTGTTGTTCATCAATTTGTCTTCTTAAGTCACATCTCTGGTTCTTCATCAAGAAGTAGGATCTATATTGTTTTTGCAATAGAACAGTGGCTTTGATTTGTGCTCTGTATAGTTTTCATTCTTCATAAGCAAGGTAGTGAGACTGCACTACAATTGCTGTATATTTCAGTTTGAGGAAGTCTTTCCTATACCAACTCCTACGGAGTACTGACTGAACTTTTACAGCAGCCCTCTTTTGCTTAACCCACTGCCTAACCACCTTGTAGGCAGCCTGAATGGTAATGGTTGCATACCTCATTGACTGATATTGCACAAACTGGGAATGCCCTGTTTTGCTTGCTTTGTACCATCTCTGGATCGAAATGATTGGCGTATAGCTCTGTAGCGTACCCTTGATCGGTACCCACAGAATGAAGCTTGCAGAATGACTATAGCCGCCTTTTGAATCAAGAAATGTTTTCTTGTAATGCACATCATTAAGAATGAATTATATGGCGTGCTGCCTTGATTTTTCCAACCAATTCTCTGGCTTTGACCCTGCGGTAGTAGGCCTGAATACAAACCACGACTTTTCTTAAAGTATTATAATGTCACCCAATTCCTCCGTCTACGCCGCATCTGCACCCAGGATGAGGTGTTCCATACTAGGGCATCGGAGATGTCCTCATTGTTAAGAGAACAGGGGTTCCCCTCTTCCATTATATTTGAGGCTCTCACTGGGGTCTCCTCTATATCCCTCAGCTCTAACTCCCCCTCCCCTATTCGTAACAAGAACAGAGTCCCCCTTGTCCTCACCTTCCACCCTATCAGCCGTCGCATACAGCAGTAACCCTCCGGCATTTTCGCCACCTCCAACGGGATCCCACTACTGGCCACATCTTCCCATCTCCACCCCTTTCTGCAGAGACCGTTCCCTCTGTAACTCCCTGGTCAATTCGTCCTTTCCTACCCAAACCACCCCCTCCCCGAGTACTTACCCCTGCAACCCTGATTGGTGAACCTTTGCGTCACCAATCAGTCTTTCCAGGTGACGCAGAGGTTCACTTGCACCTCCTCCAACCTCATCTGCTGCATCCGCTGTTCCAGGTATCAACTTCTCTGCATCGGTGAGACCAAGCGCAGGCTCGGCGATCGTTTCACTGAACACCTCTGCTCAGTCCACTGTAACCTACCTGATCTTCTGGTTGTTCAGCACTTCAACCCCCCCCCCCTCCCATTCCCAATCCGACTTTTGTGTCCTGGGCCTCCTCCAGTGAGGCCCAGCGCAAATTGGAGGAACAGCACCTCATATTTCACTTGGGTAGTTTACACCCCAGCGGTATGAACGTTGACTTCTCTAATTTCAGATAGCCCAGTTCTCCTACTTGTTCTACCCGTCTCCACCTACTTTCTATCTCTCCCCCCCCCCCCCCCCCGACATCAGTCTGAAGAAGCGTCTCAACCCGAAACGTCACCCATTCCTTCTCTCCATAGAAGCTGCCCGCTGAGTTACTCCAGCAATTTGTGTCTACCTACAATACTTACATTTGTTTTCATTTGGAAGGTGGCTGGATCAGTGGAGTGACCTGCCATTTACTGAGCCAGCCACCTTCCACTCACTGATGACGCCCCTTAATGCTGGGAGATGGAGCTGCCCAGCTTTTGCTTTGCAGGCAGTTCTGTTGATCAGTAATCCAGCTCAGCCAAGCCTTGTCAGCACACTGCAACTCCCGAGTGACAAGATGCCTCTGGTTGAGGGAGACACCGGAAAACAATGGGGTTTCTGGTTCAATCAAGATCAACACAGATTGGGGTGGAGAGTGGGAAGAGATATTGTGCACATTATATGCTCATATCTCCTTTTACCAAATTTCTGGGGCAAGCAATTTAAATAAAGACAGTGACCTTAATAATTTTGGTGACATTTCAGTTTCCAGCTGGGGATAGTTGAGAATCATTGCCATACACCATCAATCAAGCTGAGGTGCGTCAGGTCACATACTCCACCTGTCAGTTTTCTGAGCGAATGTTGAGACATGGCAGGTGGGTGGCATGTCAGTTAACGTGGACCACTAATTGAAATAGGAATTAAAAATATCAAGTATAACCTGGTAAAGGGAATACATTCCATGAGCTGAGTGTAGTTTAAGTAGCCTGATAGCAGTGAGTTTTGTTCACGTGTCTTGACCCTTGGATGTTGCTGAGCTGCTTTGAAAAATGACACAATGAGGATTGGCTGGCTGGGATCTGTAATCTAAAATCACGTAGAATCCCAGCCTGGGACAAAAATTCCAGGCAACACGAGTGAAACAGATTAATTATTACAGCATATGACTGATGGGGTACCCCTGAATAGAACATTTAATACATGTAGAATCAAAATTGTTGGCAACACATTATATTTGCTTGGTTTGCTTGAATAAAAACAATTGATTCCTTTTTGTATTTGATATCACTGTTGTTTTCTCATTCCTACCAGGATGACTTACTCAAACCGGATCAATACACATAAAGTAGTGATATTATTTTACGCAGTTTGTTCAAATCTATAGTTCACCCCTTTGAGATTTAGACTTTACAGATTTAGAGTGGAAACACTCAAGCCAACCAACAATCACCCGTACACTAGTTCAGTCCTACACACTAGAGATAATTTACAGAAGCCAATTAACCTACAAACCTGCATGTCTTTGGAGTGTGGGAGTAAACGGGCACCTGGAGAAAACGGGCACTGTCATGTCAAAGGGAGAACGTACAAACTCTGTAGAGACAACACGAGGACAGGATTGAACCTTGGACACTGATTCTGTGAGGTGGCATGTTTACCACTGGCACTGTGAATCCCTACACAGGTCAACTGTGCACCTACTTTCCTGAATGTACAGTATCACTAAAACCCCTTCAGTTGTGGAGTAAAGTGTACAATTGCTACCTGGCATTTGCAGGTAGCAACCTCTAGCGATAGTGACTGGTCATATGCATAGTAGAAAATTGATATTAAGGCCATTGTGACTCTTCATATCTAACACACATTCAGGATTGGAGTACAACTGCGACTGGCACTTTGTTGCAAAATGGAACTCAATTGTTATAGATGGAACATTGTACCTTTGGAGGTCGTATCTGGTTCATTGCTGCAGGGACATTGAAAGATCACTCAAGGACAAGTCTCCACCTTTTGCTTTAAACAATATGACAATAAACTCTCTTGACTTGACTTTCTGACCACAGTATATTGTTGTCCACGTTAGTTGCTGCTTTCAACTGTGACTACATTTCAGAATCATCCATTGGGTGCAAAGTCCTCAAATGCATTGAAGAGATTATCTCTCTATAATCATTGATGTGTTCCATTGTTAAATTACCTAGATGCCAGTACAAAAGTCAATTCACCATTATTGCTTCACTTGGTGAGATTCAACATTTTTATTAGAAAAGTTGCACTGAAGTTGTTTTCCACCAATTCTTCTCTCATGTATAGTATTGTTCAGTCAATTTAACAGAAATCAAGTATAGGACAAAACCCTTCAATTCCCTGCTAGTCATCCATCTCTGCCACATCTTTGCTTTTTCCATCATCAGTCACAGCAAGTTGTTCAAATTCACCAGTCTTGGAGTTCCACAGGCTGTTTATTGTCACTTTGAATGTGGCCATCTCAATACCAAGGAGTTTCTGGAAGACAACCAAAGAGTACAAAAGCCTTGAAAACTTCCTCATTCCAGTATTATTTATTGTTTGGATGCTCAACATTTAGAAATGCTCTGTACTTGGAAGACAACATTTTCTACATATTGGTGTGTTATCTTAATGGGTGGGTGCAGAAGTGCTGGTGTTTTGTGAATACTATAGCCGAATGAGATTATTGTAGACAGATTTGTGAAAGACCCCACCCTCAATTAAACAAAAAACTAAATTAAAAATCCCTCGGGTTCTCCTCAGTCATGGTTTTCAGCCTTCTGGTGTGGTAATTCCACAAATTAAAAGCCAAAATTTGAAATAAAAGTACTAACCAATAGGCGTGCTTGCTCGGGTGTCAGTGAGGCTCCTTCTTTACATACGTCATAATCACTCAACAATGTCACGACGCCTAGAAGACAATCACATGAATTGACATCTTTAATCAAATAATCAACTTCATCAAATACTTGGCAAAAGGGTAATCTTTATCATTTCTGCACCTTTCTTCAGCGTGGTCGGTAAACCAAGTTTCCGTAATTGTGGCTCCATGGAGTGAGTGAATTGTGATAGTGGCCCAGCGTCAAGTGTAATGGCCATCGTAGCTTTGTTCCCAGACCGTGCAAAATCAGATTCCGAGTACTGAGCAAACCACCTGTTGATCAAGATGTGGAGAGCGCGTTGGCAGAGGCATGATAAAAGAACAGGAACACATTGTATGTCAAAGAAAGTAAGAAAATCAAGAAACTTACTCAATCACCTCTGCCTTTGTGCGATTAGTGAACAGGAGACCAACTTCACCTTCTAGCTGTGCACTGACCTACAAAGGGAAGACAATGTCAAATATTGCTGATGCTCCAAACCAACGTTTCTCAACCGGGGTTCTCCGGAACGCTAGCGTTCCGCGAGAGGTCACTAGGGGCTCCGAGAGAAATATTATTTTTTTGTCCCACTCCCTCCCCTGACATCAGTCTAAAGAACGGTCTCGACCCGAAACGTCGCCCATTCCTTCTCATAGATGCTGCCTCGCTCGCTGCGTTACTCCACCTTTAATCATATGTAAATGCATCTTTGAGTCATTTTTGTGTTTAATTTCATATTCGTAATTTTATTATACACGTACGGCATATTAAGTGACGTCATATTTAGCAACATCTATACGGCGCCAGTGTGAAACTGCCTTTAGTGGTCAGTAGCTATACGTGACGGATTTATGTATCATCAAGTGACTCACTCGAGTACAGATACAAGCACGGTCTCCATCAGTCCTGTCTGTGCTTCCTGGAGTGAAGGCACAGTCCCTCATTCGCCCACGTTATTTAGTAATTTTTACCCACAATATGAATTTTTTTAATTTAAGTATGTTTGTTTATTTTTGTTAGTTGATAAAGTTTATTTATGTATGTTTTTGTTAGTTTATGAAAAGTGTGTGTTGTTTTCTCTCCCTCTCTCGTCCAAGGTTAGTTCTTCTGTTTGCCTTTATTTGCTTCAGTTTCGAACAAGCAGTTTGATCTTTTTTTATTTTTTGCTTAAACCAGTTATCAGAAAAATATATTATGTTTGCCTTATGAACTATGAAAGATAAAGATAGACAATCATTTTTATGTAGGGGTTCCCTGAAACATCAAAATTATTTCAAGGGTTCCGCAAGGGTTAAAAAGTTTGAGAAACGCTGCTCCAAACATACAACAGGTCATAGAGAAACAAAGGCAAAGTGACAAATGACAAAAATAAACCCCATCAACATCAAATCTTTACCCACTGTACTACCAAAATACATTGAACAATTCAGTACACGGGCAGTTGCCAAGAGCTCACCTTGTGTAAACCATCCTTGTATTCATCTGCTGACCCTTTTCCTAGAGCCACCACCATCACTTTATTTTTACCAAAGAAGAACCTGCACAAGTACAACAGAAAATATCTTGAAATCTTTTACATAGGGGCATAAAAGAGAGCTTATAGAAACATAAATTACAGTGGTGCAGCGGTCGATTTGCTGCCTTACAGCGCCAGAGATTCGGGTTCAATCTCAACTTCGGGCACTGTCTATACAGAGTTTGTACATTATTCCTGTGATGGCGTGGGTTTTCTCCAAGTACTTTGGTTTCCTCCCACAATCCAAATACATAATGTCCCGCTGAGTTACTCCAGCTTTTTGTGTCTCTCAGATTTGTACATTAATTGGCTTGGTAAGAATTGATTAGCATGCAATGCAAAGCTTTTCCTGAACCTCATTACACATGATAATAGTAAACCTAAACCTAGGAGGTAGAAGGCCTCAGGGAACTGACTGTATTGGACACTTGGTTTGTCAACATAAAAATTGAAGTAGGAAGCCACTACATGCAAATGTGTCGACAATCATTTTAGTGGCTTAAAATAGATGGAAAGAGAAAGTTACGGGGCAAATAGAATTAATTGTGGGGAAGCATGAAGAAATACGATGTAAGAGTTAATTACATTAGAGTATTAATAGTGATGTAGGAATTAGGAAGGGGCATAGAGATTTAGAAAACAGGTTGATTAACCCACTTAATAATCTAACAGGTTATAGAAGGTAAATAAATGGAATTAATCTAATATAAATGGGCTTTAATATGGCCTCACAGAGTTTCAAACAGGGTAAGCAATGAAAGTTGAAAATGGGCATGAAGAAACAGCTCGGAATTATATGAATCATGCAACATGGAAGATGGCCTTTTGTCTCATCAACTACTGGATGTCATGCAAGAAATGAGACAAAAGGGTCAAGTGTGTGTGGAGTTGAGGGTCACCAGCATACATGTAGAAAATCATCATGCATTGAGGATATTGCTAAGGAACAGCCTGCAGATAAGAAATGGGCATGGGAGTCAAACATCAATCCCAGGAAGGCACAAAATAAAATGGTACATGCTCAGGAACATTTTGATGATTCTCTGGTTACAATTGGATGAAAAACAAACATGCAAGTATGGTCCCTAAATTTGGTGTGCTGTCGACCAGATAAGCTATGATGGAATTGAATGGCAGAATATACTCAAGGGGACTGAGTAGTTTAATTTAATTCATTCTCTACACGACAAATGAGCCAACCAACACATGGTTAACCATCAACAATTAATCATCCAGTATAATTAAAGGAAGAAAAAATCTATAGCATCTCACCGGCTGTGTTTCCAGGCACATCGCATATCCTTCAGTTTGTTATTTCTCATGTTCTCAACAGAAAAGACAAAGAGGTTTGTGTACATGTCCACACATTTTCGTAACTTAAAAAAAAAATTGCAAAGTCAGTAACAAGGAAAACAAACTACGCTGGCAGATTTTTGGAGATTTTGTCTTAAATGCTGAAAAAATAATAATGAATCTTAAACAACAGCATCTTACAATTCCAAATATGTTATTTACGAGTTTTTGCTGTGATGCAATTCAGTGGATAGGGAAGTGTGCTTGATTTATGAGGCTTTTAGGGCTGCAATAAATACTACTTAATAAATGGAGATGGAGTCAGGGTGATGAAGAATGACAAGGAGGTACAGATGGGGAAAGAGGAAAACATTTAGTATATTTTCTTTAGTGTATATTTTTAAAGGATACATCATGTACATAATTGTTAAATTACTTTAACATCGGTGTGGGAACTATTCAACATCATTGTATTCACGTATTTTTAAATGACAAAATATGCTGGCTGAATTTGTTTCTGTAAGCAGTGAGGGCAAGTCTGAGAAGCGGGTGGAGATCCATTTCCACAGGAACCTAGCATGTGGCCAAAATATAATAGGAGAGGTCTGATTGGTGCCTATTGATTGTACACTCACCTCCTCGATTAAGCTCTGTTTGACCTGTAATCGTTTCTTAGTTGTTTTGGTCAAAGAAACTGGAGAAATAAAAAATAGTCTGAGTTAATACAGCGATGTAATCAACAGACATAGAGACCAAATAGAAGAGAGACACAAAAAGCTGGTGGGTCACTTAGTGGGTCAGGCAACATCTCTGGAGAAAAGGGAATAGGTGACATTAGGGTCAAGGCCCTTCTTCAGACTGAGAGTCATGGGAAAGAGAAACATAGAAAGTACATAGAACAAATGCATGAAAGATATTCAAAAAACAACGACGATCACCAACAGAGACCAAATACAAACTAGATTTAATTTTGGTTGAAACTTTCTTATTTTGTAAAATTATTCTTCAGATCGTTGGGTCGTCCCGATACGTCTTTTAGTTAGAGATACGGCATGTAAACCTTATCGATCAACCAGTTTCTCATCCACTCGAGAAATCGATTAACCTACAAACCCCGCACATCTTTGGAATGTTACGGGAAACCGGAACACCTGAAGGAAACCCACGCGGCCACAGTGCAAACTCCACACACACAGACAAGACCGCACCCGAGGTCGGGATCGAACCCAGCGGGTTGTCTCAAGCAAAGATCCTCTAGGATCCGCTATAGGATCTTTGGTCTCAGGTGCTGCGAGGCCGCGGCTCTGTATCTGCTCAGAGTTCATCCAACACGAGTCCGGCATCGGTGGTCTCTGGGCCGCGCTCTTCTTACCCCGCTTGTCCCGCCGGGATCGCGGCATGATGGCTGCAGCTGCTGCAGGTGGAGGCTGAGGCTGAGGCTGGAGCCGCTGGTGATGTGTTGACCAAAGACCACGACCGGCCCGGTCTGTCTGTCTGTCGCTTCCTCACGTGTGGCCGCCGCCAGCGCCCCGTGTGGCCGCCGCCGCCAGCGCCCCATGTGGCCACCGCCGCCTCCTACTCCGCCGCCAGCGCCCCGTGTGGCCACCGCCGCCTACTCCGCCGCCAGCGCCCCATGTGGCCACCGCCGCCGCCTACTCCGCCGCCAGCGCCCCGTGTGGCCACCGCCGCCGCCTACTCCGCCGCCAGCGCCCCGTGTGGCCACCGCCGCCGCCTACTCCGCCGCCAGCGCCCCGTGTGGCCACCGCCGCCAGCGCCCCATGTGGCCACCGCCGCCTCCTACTCCGCCGCCAGCGCCCCGTGTGGCCACCGCCGCCGCCTACTCCGCCGCCAGCGCCCCATGTGGCCACCGCCGCCTCCTACTCCGCCGCCAGCGCCCCATGTGGCCACCGCCGCCTACTCCGCCGCCAGCGCCCCATGTGGCCACCGCCGCCAGCGCCCCATGTGCCCTGCCAGCGCCCCATGTGGCCACCGCCGCCTACTCCGCCGCCAGCGCCCCATGTGGCCACCGCCGCCGCCTACTCCACTATCTTAGATCCTCTCCAATATTTACGACGAAACTGTTGAGTTAGACTTTGATGCAACACGTCGTTTATTATTTCATCTAAAATTAAAATCTGCCAGCAAAGTGTTCAATGTTTTAGACGGATTTGATTTCAACGTTGATCGGTGTCCGCCTCTGGGAGTGCCGTGCATGCTGGGATATTGGAGGTCCCGGGGCTCCCGTGCATGCTGGGATATTGGAGGTCCCGGGGCTCCCGTGCATGCTGGGATACTGGAGGTCCCGGGGCTCCCGTGCATGCTGGGATACTGGAGGTCCCGGGGCTCCCGTGCATGCTGGGATAATGGAGGTCCCGGGGTTCCCGTGCATGCTGGGATTTTGGAGGTCTCGGGGCTCCCGTGCATGCTGGGATACTGGAGGTCCCGGGGCTCCCGTGCATGCTGGGATACTGGAGGTCCCGGGCGCCCGTGCATGCTGGGATACTGGAGGACCGAGCAGTGATGGTGGTTTTCTGTAGCGTTTGGTTCCTTCTCTCTCTCTTTGAGTTTTCAGCGGCGATTTATGAAGATCAGGTCGGGAAGTTCGACTGGTGAGTCGCTGAGAGGAGACGTCGCGGCTCCGGGGCTGGCGGGGATGCAGGGACTTGGCAGTAACTGGCAGGCGAGGCGAGGCGAGGCTGCGAGTGGCCGGTGCCGGTGCAGCGGGAGCCGCTGCTGTGATCATCCGGTCAGGGCGGCTCTGCTGGTCCGCGCCGACTAACTGGAAGTCTCAGCCTCGACACAAGTCAGCAATAAAGGCTTGAAACGTTTCAGAAAGTCGAATGCGCGGTGACACGAACTCCATTGTACAATTTTGTAATGCACTAAGTGCTGGGAGAACTCAGCGGTTCGGACAGCATCTGTGGAGGAAATTGACAGTCGACAGGTTTCTTCAGGCTGAAGGAGGGTCCCGCTGCCGAAGCATCCCCTTCTCATGTGTTTACGTGCCTGTTAAGCTGCTGCAAGTAAGAATGTCATTGAAGGTAGATACAAATGCTGGAGTAACTTAACGCCACAGGAAGCACGTCTGGAGAGAAGGGATGGGTGATGTTCGGGTCGGGAAACGTCGCCCATTTCTCCTCTTCATAGATGCTGTCTGTCGCGCTGAATTACTCCGGCATTTTGTGTCTGTCTTCGGTGTAAACCAGCATCTGCAGTTCCTTCTTACACATTAAGAATGTAATTGTTCCGTTGTTGGTACATATGACAATTAAACAGGCTCTTGACTGTGGAGCGAAGTAGCTCCATAAAGTGTGCATGGACGGACAGGACGACGGGACCCACTTTCAATTTGAAGAAGTACTCGCTGAGTTTCTCCAGCGCTTTGTGGTTTAGTCAAGATTCCACCATCTGCAGGTCCTTGTGTCTCCTGTGCACAATTTTGAACGGTCTTTCAGAACAGAGAGACCAGAAAATAGGCAAGGAATCAGGAGTGTTTAATTGCCATAAGTACTGACGACAGGGACTAGTGACATTTTTCTGGCAGCAGCTTAACATACCTGTAAATTCTATATATATATATATATTATATATAAAACAAAAATATATTAAATTAATAACCTGTATAGTAGATGCAACCTGACTGAGATCTTGCAGCACTTTGTGTTTTGCTCAAGGAACTATAGTTCCCAGTGAAAATGCAATAGCTTAGTGTTTTTCTTACACAGTGTGTCGTGATGGCTTGAAATGCACAGCCTGCCAGAGGCATGGCAATTTTTGATTAGGAGTTAGAAAATTTAGAAATAGTATGAAAAGGATTGCTCTTCCAAAGATCAATACTGGCACAATGGGGCAAATGGCATATTGACTTCATGTCCATGTTCCTATTATTACTTTATGAAGTACCTGAGCAGTACTTTATCACCATTCAATTTCTGTATTGTTTCTGTTTTAATTCTTTAAGGAGACGTCAATATGTTGGGAAACCCCGGTTTGCATATTTTGATACACCTACGCAGAGCTCAAAGAAGCTTGTGGTTGTAACAGAGAAAAATGTGATCGCTTCTTTCAACTTGAGGACTGGGGAGATCCGTGAGTGTGATTTGGAGCCGATATTGCAATCGTTAACTTGATTGTCAGTCATCTTTTCTTCTAGATTGTAAGCCGTCACCTTTTCCAGTTTTTTTTTAAATTTTGTTTTGCAGTCTGGCGTCAGGTGGATAAAGAAGGTCCCGAGGGGGACGTGGATCTATTGTTATTTTATGGGCAGGGTGAGTGAACATCATCCATTTTTTTTCTCTCCAAGCATTTGTCAAGTACAAAAGTGGCTTCACTGGTTCCAGATTCAGACAATCCATACTTATTTTGTGAGATTATTTTGTTCTGTTGCAAAATCCCTGATTTTTTTCGCAATCTGATTACCAGATTGAAATACTTCCATGGAATGTAATTTTGATGGAGTTCAATCTTGGCATTTCCAGAGTACTGAATTTAAATTTTGTGGGATTAACCCTAGATGCTATCATATGATGCTGTTGATAACTGGATTGGGGAAGACAGCACAGTGGGAAATGAAACACAAAATGGCGGAAGGAATAATTTGAAAATTATTTTAACTACATTGTCAGGGCTATATGGAACCGCATTCACGTGAAAAGGCCCTTTGGTCCACAATGTCGTGCCGAACATACAGTGGATTCATTTGTTTGCTGGATTATGTTAACTAATTTAAGCATTAGTTTAAATATTTAAGAGAGATTTTAAAGGATTCTGAGCAAGTTCTTACACTTTTCCACAGATGCAGTGGCCGTGTCAGGAGGAGGGCGAATGTTACGCTCATGGGATACGAACATTGGTGGTTTGAACTGGGAATTTCTGCTGGAAGTTGGCAGGTGAGAGCATCATGTCTCAATAGGATTGAGAGCCAATGATATTACGGAGAATTATGGAAATAAAATCTCAGGAGTGATTGCAATTAATTTGCATTTTTGAGTTTTTAACTTGCAGCACAGAATAATATATCAGGAATAGGCCCTTTAGTCTATGCCGTCTGTGTCTAACTTGACACCTACTCATACTAATCCCTTCTCCTTGCACGTGATCCACATTCCTCCATTCCCTGCGTATATTTAAAAGCCTTTTCAATGCCACTACATTATATGGTTTCATCATCACCTCTGGCGCGCGTCACGGATATCCACCGTCCGGGGTGCGTAAAAACAAAATTGCCCCGTACATCTCCTTTAGACTTACTCCCTATCCCCTCGAGTATCTGACATTTCCACTCTAGGAAAAAGGTTCTGACTATATCTCTCAGAATTTAATGAACTTCTGTGAGGTCTCCCCTCTGCTTCTCGTGGTTCAGAGAAAACAATCCAAGTTTGTTCAACCACACCTTGTAGCTAATTATGTCTACTCAAGGCAGCATCATGATAAACCTTTTTTGCACCATCTCCAAAGCCTCCGCACTCACCCGTAATGGGACAATTAGAACTGCGCACAGTACTCCAAAAAAAAAGTCCTCTTGATTCAAAACACAATAGAAACACAATGACAACATAAAACTTTTTTTGAAAATAATTTAGAAAAACCTAAGAACTAGTTGCTTCTAATTGATCTGTGGTTTAAATCTGATATTTCTCCTTATCCATTATTGCATGTGGTTTTAATCTTAAGAGACTTGGTTGTTTTGTTGAAGAAGGTTTGAGGGCGTGATCATTGCAACTTGTCTGATTTAATCAAAAATATTGTTTCAGTTTTCACACTGGTTCCCTCATTGGCTCTGAGGAAGGAGTCAGATTCATTGCCATTGTGAAGAAAACATTCATTTCTCTCCATTATCTCTCAAATGGACATCAAAAATGGATCGAAGCTCTACCAGAGAGGTATGGGGATTACATATAAAATACTTTGTGATTTTCTGATTGTGTGTTTTACAATTGATGTTAATAGGGATGGGATAATACGCGGGAGCTCATGGAGTGAAGTTTATTATTGAAAAGAAGTTGAGTGAATGTAATGATCAGTTTTTGATTTTTACCCTGATTTTTGAAAATGAACTTGCATTTATATAGCACCTTTCGTGTCTCTCTGAGGATATTTCAAAGTGATTCCCATATTTCCAGGTTAGGTGAGGTATTTTTGAGGCATTGAAAGAAGGATCTCAATCCAAAACATTGTCTGTCCATTGCCTGCACAAATGCTGACCCGCTGAGTTACTCCAGCACTTGTGTCTCTATTTTTGATATGTTTTCACTTCTGTAATGTAGGAATTTATTGAAAGTTCCTACAGCAGCAGCAATATGTTGGTGACCAAAAATATTAATTGAAGGAAAGACATTAGCCAAAACAAAAGGAATAATTCCATTGTTCTTTTTTAAAAAATAATGTCCATTTGAGAAAGCAAAGTGTGGTCTTGATTTAATGTACCACCTGAAACCTCCAGTCGTATAGCACTTCTCCAGGATTGTGCTGAGTGCATGTCTAAATCTTTGTGCCAAAAATCTCTGAAACAGCAAATATACATTGAACCCGAAACATTGCCTACCCACGTTCTCCAGAGATGCTGCCTAACTGGTGGGTTACTTCAGCATCTTGTGTTCTGTATGTGGAACCTTCTGACTTGGAAGTGAGAATGAGCCCCAGCTGACCATGAGATGAGTTGCAGTTAAAGATCTGTCTGCAGATATTCCAAGTGACATGTCTCACAGAGTCTACACTCTCTAATCTCATGGTTTATTTCAAGTCAGTGATGTAAATTGCTTTATTTTAGTGCTTCTGCCCCAGTTTTTCTGCTTTGTTTGTTATCCCTTGAATCTGAGCTCCTTGGTAAGTGTAGCCACAGTCTATACAGGAGGGAGGCATGTGTAAATGCTTCAAAGCTCACAGGCAATGTTCAACATGATAGCTGCCATGCTCAATCCAAGCATCTACACTTGCAAGCATTAAACGATTATGATGATTTATAGTTATGTAGTAACTGCATCTTGCATTAAAATTGAGTGTATAGTTGAAGACAGGAGTTATTTAATTGTGCGGTGAAGGACAGTGGGACACCGTGGTCCCTTTGTGTGAGTTTACCAGTATCTCTACTTTACCCCTCAGCGATGTGGTCCATTATGAGCTGCTTTACTCGGACGGAGGTGCTACTGTGTACGTGGTGGGCATGGGCGCTGACTCTCATCTTGCTGTCATTCAGTACGACATTAACGATGGAAGGATCATTCAGCAGGTGTGAGCAGGTTTGGAAATCAGAGTTCAGTGGAATAGAATGTGATAATTTGTTTTGAATTGAAGAAAACTGGTGAGGATGAAAAGAGTATGCTCTGAACAAACATAACTTTAATGGTGCCGGTTGAGGGAATGCTGATTATGCTATCTGTAGTACTAACATGAGCTAATACAAGATCTGTGATTCACTTCTAATTGAACCTGATTGCAACTGGGTGTTTGCTAGGACATTAAATATAATTATTTGTGTACTATCCTTCTCACCCCTCAGTCTTATCTGTCTCCATGAGGAGAAAGCAAACGCTGCCGCTTTTCCCAAGCGAGTATATTTATTGTAATAATACTGATTGCATTGAGCAGCTCCAGTATTTCCCCCATATTGTAATCACACATTTTGTTTATTATATCTTATCTATGTGTATTGCGTTACTGGTCTGGTATGCTGTTGCAAATAAGAATTTTATTGTTCCATTGTCGGTGCATATGACAATTAAACTCTTGATTCAGTCACTGATTAAGGCAACAATATAATTTATTAAACCAGTTATCAATCACCTCTTTTCTATGGGTTTTGTCCAGTCTTAATCGTCCTGGTGCAGGGTTTAATGGATGTCGAGGGTACGGGTGCTACATTGTATTTGGGACATTACTTAACATAAGATACTTGTGTGCATCAAATTTGGAGATTATGATTGACCTTTCCAAATAAACCAGCAAATGGTGTGTGCTTTCTGTTGACAAATTTGCGTTTTCTCTTGTCAGCTGAGTATATTAACTCCTTGGATTCGACATTTGCGTCACCTTTGTGGAATTGTTGGGGCTGGAAACCTGGTATGCACAGACTCTGATTCACTCTGGATCTTGCCTTTGCAATCTGAACAAGAGCCAGTGCAGGTTGCTATACAGGTGAGCACTCATTCCTTTGTTGCCCACCTATACCAGTGCCAGAAGGAGATATAAAGTACTTTAATAATCATTCAGAAATTCACTAATCGCTACCAGCTCCTTGAGTACAGCAAGTATTGGATTATCTTTTTAATTATAATCCCATGGATATATTTTACACCCTTTCATGTTTGTGATTGTTTTTGAAGGTGGCCATTTTACCATCGACCTTTTATTGATGTTGCTAGGAACTTGAAGATGATTCATGGTAATGTAGAACAGACTTGTTTGTGGGCAAGTCTACTCTAAATCTGAAGGAGGCTCCCGAGCCAAAATGTCAGCTGTCCATTCACGGTGGCGCAGCGGTAGAGTTGCTGCCTTACAGCAAAATACAGCTCCAGAGACCTGGGTTCGATCCCGACTACAGGTGCTGTCTGTATGGAGTTTGTACGTTCTCCCCGTGATCTGTGTGGGGTTTTCTCCGAGATCTTCGGTTTCCTCCCACACTCCAAAGACGTACAGGTTTGTAGGTTAATTGGCTTGATAAAATGTAAAAATTGTCCAGTATAGAAGTGTCCAGTGTTGAGTGATGCTCTACCTAGAGCTTTTCAGCGTACTACATTCTGATCCAGACCCACTCCCTACACAGAGAAGTAGCAATGTTTTTCTGTATAGGTGCAGGTTAGTTATGTGAAGTTCAGCTACTTTGCCTTATTATAGGTGGCACCTGTGTTATGGGGAGAGGGTGTGTTCCTTGCAAAAACAGTCAACATTGTAATATTCCGTAAACATTAAACTGTCATTCGTACACGAGTCAAGATATGCAAATTGAAATTTTAAAATTGTGTTTATTCAATTACTTTTTCTCAACTAAAATTCTTAAAGGGCTAATTATATTCTATATGTCAAAGTTTTCGGGAGTGATTTGTAAGGGTGAACCTCTGCACCCGACTAGCTATAATGCGGGGATTGCCAGTATTTATTTTGCTGCAGAAGATGCTAATGATTGCAGGATAAATCTTTCAAATATAATTCATGTTGATATAAGTTTGTGAAAAGATGACTGAGTTTTGCTCTGAATTGATCTTTGCTTATTCTGTTTCCTCCTATCCTTCCTGTAGTCTCTGGAGCTGGAACTAGCTGGGGAGTTTGAGGGAAGGATAATAACAACACAGTCGTCACCACTAGTGGCATCGGCTGCTCAATTCATCCTTCAGTTGTCGGACACCCACTATGCATTATTACAGCTGCATGATGGCACAGTCAGCCTGCTACGTGACTTTACACAGGTGAGAATGATCAAACAATACGTCTACATATATATGACCAAGTGATGCCTCTACTGTAACCCCCAGTGCTTGGAAATTATTACTGAGTGGGATCTATTTTGCATCTAATTTCCTTGGGGGTCATTCTTCTGAATGTGAATCTCTACCCTGGATAGGAAATGTGGTTATTAGCTTGGACTTGGCTCATTGTAGATGGTTTCTATCTTAGTTGTTCAGCTGCCCATATCTACCAGGGCGAGGTGTTTATCTTTGGTGGATCATTCAAGGTTTAAATATTTCACTGCAAATAGAACCCATTCCATGACAATTGAAGTATTAATTTGAGGATTGTGCAGGTGAAAATTCAATAGTGTGAATATTACCTGAATTTACTTTAATATATATGAGTGTTTAATCAGAGACACTGACATTTATCACCTTACTCTGGTTTCCCTTTTGAAAACGCTTGCGATGGTTCTTTATGAATAATTTAAGACTTGACGGTGACATTGCTTCCGTAATTGCTGATTGGGAAGGGGTTCCAGTAATGACATAGGCACAGGAATGCATTTCTGTCAGGACGATACACACCTTGGAGGTGTGTATCAAAGTGGAGCTGCTCAAATTGGTGGGTGATGTCAAAGTGATTTTGGGGAAATGCTATGACACGGCTTTAGAGCGTGTCCTGCAGTTATGCCGCTGGTGATTGCAGGGCTAGGGCAGTGAGTATCGGATACGTCAAGTTGTCTGACCTTTGTCACTTCTGGATAATATATTGATGTTATGAATGTTGTGTGTGCCTCCATTGAATGGGGTGGTTGAGTATTCCATCATCATCCCTGATGAGTTACACAGGTGTTGGAGAGCCATTTTAGAAGGTAAAGCACTTGTGCTACTTTTACAGCCATGACGTGATGTAAATTGTTGATATTTGAGAACAGTGAGAGCTTTGGGGTGTGATTTTGTCATGGTTTGGGTATTTGGGAACAAGTGCCTTTAGACTTATTCATATGATCGTACGTTGTTTCCCCCTTTTTGGATCAAAATGGAATGTTATTAAGGTTCTTTCAAAGTCTGACGAAGGATCTCAACCCGAAACGTCACCTATTCCGTTTCTCCAGGGATGCTGTCTACACACTGAGTTCAGAATCAGAATCACACTTTATTCGCCAAGTATGTTTTGCAACATACGAGGAATTTCAATAGTTACTCCATCTATTTGTGTCTATCGTTCAAGCATATTTGTGTTCCTTATTGCAGGTTGTGCTCGTATCCTTTGCTACAACTGGTGACAAGATGGTGGCAGCTGTCATGACATCTAGGAACAAAACAGTAAGGAACTCCTTCAACCTAAAGCAAAACTAATACTTTCAATACTCTGCGTGTAACCTGTCCGGCAGTTGCCCTGGAAGTATTTGCTGGGACAGTCTAGTGGAAGTTTGCTCTCCATTGTAACTATGCTACTCTACATTTTCCAGTTAAGCATCCCCGAAAAAGCATTGTTCTGTCCTGATAACCAATCTGGAAAGTATTATTACAAGATCAACCATGCAAACTGTCCTAAAGAACACAGAATTAAAGAAGATGCTAAATCATGACAGATTAGCAGAGTAAAATGGTGTGGCTATATGTTCCAGGAACTAAATGTAAGAAAAGGGCTTAAGCACTTGAGAAATTATTTTAAACTGTGCCCTACTTGCCTTCATAGACATAAAAAAAACCCCATCCCATGCTGTTATTCAAAGGGCAGAATATCTTACTTGTGTCCTTGCCAATATTTATCCCTCAATTAACATTGAACTGTTTGGAGAACTGAGTAGTATTACAGATAATATCAATTTCTTTATTGTATATCATAATGTACATTATCTTATATTATACAAAGATGATATCTACATCATTATTATTGAAAATAATGATATCGATATCTTTGTATCAATATAAGGAATACAGTTAACTCGCTTGCTCTTTCCTCCCTGTATAATCAAACAGACTATCATGGGACGGTGATCATTCATGTCATGGGTTTGATACTGGAGGCAATTTGGGTCTGGTGATAAACAGAAACGTTGTATTTTGGACTGAGTTTTCTTTTCTTTCACAGGCTTTTAGTATTAATCTGTACTCTGCAGATTATGGCAGGCGATTGTTAGACACGGCCATGAACTTTAACTTGGATCCCAATAGTGGGCAACCAGAACAGGTAAGTGTGTGACTGGCCTGATTGCAGGCTGGGGAACTTGTTGGGAGATGGGGGTGGGTGACAGGGTGACCTTAGGAAGCAAGCAGCTCTGCATTAGAATTTGGTTGCTGGCTTTGTGTTTTGTGAATTCCGGGCAAAGTGGATGATTTACTGAAATGATGCATGGGGAAAAATCGTGGAATTATGACGGCTCTGCAACATAGTCTTGAAACTATCACTTAGGGAACCTATTTAGTTTGTGCATTTCGGAGAACAACATAAGAAAACGCACAGGCTGCAGCTACAGATATGTCATTGCAGAACTGTTGAGATCTATGGTGTTCTTGCATACATATAAAAGGATCAATGGGAACATTCCTGACTTATTGATGTATATCTGCAGTGAATCTTTGCTTCTTCTCGAGCGGAATCTCACATGATCCTCTTTTGCTCTCAGCTCTATATTCAGGCTTTCCTGAAGAAAGATGATTCTGTTGGGTATCGTGCGCTGGTGCAGACCTTTGATCATGCGTTAATCTTCATCCAACAACCAGGTGTGTAAAATGGTTGAGGAAAGGAGGGGGGCTGATGAATAAATACAGTGCCCTCCATAATGTTTTGGACAAAGACCCATCATTTATTTATTTGCCGCTGTACTCCACAATTTGAGCTTTGCAATAGAAAAAAATCACATGTGGTTAAATTGCACAGTGTCGGATTTTAATAAAGGCCATTTTTATACATTTTAGTTTCACCATGTAGCAATTACAGCAGTGTTTATACTCAGTCACCCCATTTTAGGTCACTATATACACTATACTGTCTACATACTTCTCAAAACCAAATTACCATTTCTCATCCACTATTTTCACAGGTCGAATTATTTGGACCCGAGATGAGGCATTAGCAGAAGTTGTTATCATGGAGATGGTGGATTTGCCTCTAACAGGAACACAGGCTGAGCTGGAGGGTGAATTTGGAAAGAAAGCAGGTACTGTGGAATGCTCAGCAACTCAGCTGCTACTAACTTCCTAAGGAGAGAGTAAGGAACACTTAAATCTGGTTCCTCCATTTTGTAGAGCCGATGAATTGTTATTGATTTTGGTTAATCCTCACTTCCTGGCTGACAGTGTTCATCTACAGTTTAGTAACTAATAATATTAGATTCTTTCCTTAACATATTAGAAGGAGAATAGTATGTTACAGGTGGTCAGGATCCTGTGTACCATGCATCCACTAATCACTGTGAACACTGATGTGCACCATGAAGATTTATGAAGCTGGAGTATGACATGGTGTGCAGCTGTATTAGAAAGCTGAGTTGTTTCCAGAGTGTTACCAGTCTTGCCTGCTGCTTTGTGCCAGTCGGAAGTGAATGTGTAGTTAATGTGGGACTGGATTGGCAATCATGAACTCAAATACGACAGTGGGAAGTGTGAGGAGTTTAACAAATCTGGTCATTTCTGGATCTGCTCCAGAAATGGGTGAAAGCTGCTGGAGGGTGGACAACGAATTCTGAACTGCAAGAGTGGATTTTATAACATTGGTCTACTTTGGCACTTGATTGTCATCAGTGATATTGATTTTAATTTAATTAGCGTCTTTCATATTGCAAAAATGTGTAGCATTTTCCATTGGAGTCAAATGAAAAAAGTTGAATACAGAGGTGTATAAATATTATAGGACAAACTCTGTGTCTAAAACGATACCAAATTTATGATAATAATTTGGTTTTGAGATGGTTATTACGGAAAAGTATACAGTCAGAGCTGTAAGTCCAATACAATCAGATTAACATTTTTATGCAGTCCTATCCTATCCTGTGTTATTTATGCATGCGATAATCAAAATCTGAACTTGGAAACGGATTCTTGTTTGGGATGTTAAAATTTCATTCAGTATTTTTAGATTTCTTTGTTTTTTTGGTAGTTTTTTGTTCTATTGTGAATGACATGACTGATGTGAGAGTGTAATTTGACCATAAATCATAGAACAGTACAAACAAGAACAAGCTCTTCAGACCGCAATGTCTGTGCCAATACCGTCTCTTATCTACCTGCACATAATCCATATTCCCCCATTCCCTGCATATCCATATTCCCAAGCAAAAGTCTCTTAAATGCTACTATTGTATCTACATCCACCTCCACATCCGGCAACGCATTCCAGGCACTGACTGCCCTCCATGTAAAAAAAACAACTTGTTCCGCGCATCTCCTTTAAACTCTCCCTCTCTCGCCTCAAAACTTTGACATGCATTTGATTTTTTCTATCCTGGGAAAAAAGGTTCTGACTATCTATGTCTCTTGTAATTTTATTTATTTCTGTCGGGCCGCTCCACATCCTATGGTGTTTCAGAAAAAACAATCCAAATGTGTCAAACCTCCCCCATAAGCTAATACCCCTGAATCCAGGCAGTATTCTGGCAAACCACCTCTGTGCCCTCTCCAAAGCTTCCACGTCCTTCCTGTAGTCGGGTGATACTGCAGTGTGAGCTGCATGCAATACTCCAAATGCAACTTAACCAAAGTCCTGTAAAGCTCCATCATGACCCTTCAATGCCCTGACCCATGAAAGCAAGCAAAGCATAGGCCTTCTTTACCATTCGATCGACTTGTTTAGTGGACTTTTAGGTCTAAGCTCCTTGTTTGTAATCTACATTATGTACAAAAGCTGTTGCTCATGTTTAGAAGCGCTTTGCTAGTATGTTAATCATAATCGGGCGTTGTACCAACTGCAGTAGAGTAGCACTGGGCAAATAATTTATTTCATTTGTTTGGATATGTAGGAAACTGCAGGTGCAGAAATCTTGAGCAAAACACAAAGTATTGGAGGAACTCAATGGAGGGCCCCGACCCGTCTGTCCATTCCCTCCTCCGATGCTGCCTGACCCGCTGAGTTCCTCCAGCACTCAGTGCTTTGCTTTTTAATGCTGTCGTTTGTGGTGCTACTTTGATGTTATTTCTTGTTGTTCTTGTATAGTTGAATTTAGTGCTCATTCTGCTTTCTAATTTATGGTGGGAGAGTGTTGGTGTCGGTCAGGTTGTTTATTGTTGAGCTATATATGAGAAGGTGCCGCTTATTTACTGCACCAGTGCATATTGCGTAACACTAGCACTCTAAATTTATCAACAAGACAAGTTCCCTTTGGAACCAATGGTGCACTATGGTAAAAGGTCTGTGATACCGCCATTGTAGAATAAAGCCTAGAATTGAGCTATTCAAATGTTTCATCATAATGTATTCACATTAAGTTTCCTTGTAATTGTGATGCCAACATTGGGATGGGAATACTACTCGATACTACTCGTGGTTTACGCTGCTTGTTCAACACATGACTGAAATGCTGCTTTCTTTATTAATGCTGCTGTGGAGCCAGCTGCGCAAGGTAGCATGTTTAAAGCATAGCTTTGTTCTGTCTTTTATTGGAAGGTGCAAACCTATTTTTGCATGTCCATTGAAGGGGGGAGTTTTCATTTGGTTACATATATGCGCGAGGACTGAATTGATCTGCAAGATCCCTGTTCTGTAAACGGTGACATTCAAGGATTTGCATCTCTGGTATTTAACCTGCCTGAGAGAATGCAACTAACTAACAGAAGAACACTGGGAGAACCAGTGTTTAGTTTATTAATGTCACGTGTACCGAGGTACAGTGAAAAGCTTTTGTTTGCGTGCTATCCAGTAAAACAAAGACTATGTGATTACAATCAAGCTGTCGCCGTGCACAAATAAAAGGTACATTTTGTGCAAATTTGATTTTAAAATAGTTCAAAAGTCTCCAATAAGGTAGATAGGTGGTCAGGTGATCACCTATCTACCTGATCAGCTCTCCAGCTGATCAGAGGACCATTCAGTCAGTTGCCCGATAACAGCTAGGAAGAAACTGTCCCTCAATCTGGAGGTATGAGTTTTGAAACTGCCTTATGGGAGAGGGGTGAAGAGGGAATGACCAGGGTGAGAGTACTCCTTGATTATGCTGGCAGCCTTGCCGAGGCAGCGTGAAGAGTAGATGAAGTGAATGGAAGAGAGGTTGCTTTGCCTGATGGTCTGGGCGACATCCACAGCTCTCAGTCTTGGATCTTGAATGGCGGTTCGCAAACCAGGCTGTGATGCATGGATATTTGGAGTTTTTGGAAAGTTTTTTGCACAATCAATCAGTGGTTAGGTGGCAAGGATAGGTGGATAAGTATGAAATTATCCACTATGCTGGCAAAAAGCAGGCGGGCAGTTTATCTGGACAGCAATGATTGGAAAAGGGAGAGACCCGAGTGCCCTTTTGAACTGGTCACTGAAGATATGTGGATGCAGCAGGTTGTTAAGAAGGAAACTAATGTGATGGACTTCATGATGAGAGGATGTAGGTACAGGAACAGGGATATCTTGCTGTTAATTGTATGTGGCCTTGGTGAGACTGCTCCTTGTATGGAGTTTTTATGTCCCTCTTTGAGGACAGATTTTCACGCTTAAACCATTCTGAAACAGCATGACTGTGAAGAGAGATTGGGTTGATTAGCCTTGTATTTGCTCCAATGTACGAGAATGGGAGGGGACTTGTAGAGTTCAATTATTAACTGGACAGACCAGATGCAGGACTGGGGTGTCTTCGACCAGGCATCATAGTCCAAGGGAAAAGGGTGGACAGAGATGAGGAAAATTGTCTTACCCAGAGAGTTGTGGACCTGCGAATCAATTAATATATTCAAGAAGGAGTTGGATATAGTTCTTGGGGCTAAAGGGATTGAGGGATTAGAGGCGAGACTGCAGAAAATAGTGTGTTGAAATTGGATGATCAGCTCTGATCGTGCTGAATATGGGGACACAAGGAACTGCAAATGCTGGTTTGTGGGAACTGGCTTGAAGGGCTGAATCAACCTTGTTTTCTATGTTTCTATTTGATCACAATGTCAAAAACGCATACAGGGATCTATTGAACATCAGGGGGAGAGGTCCACACTAATTTACAGATTGAATCCAAATGCCCAAAACTGCTAAGACCGGAGGTCAAATAAGATGGCGGAACTGAGTGAAATCCAGGTTAGCCGGGAAGTGGTGTTGGGTAAATTGAACGGATTAAAGGCCGATAAATCCCCAGGGCCAGATGGTCTGCATCCCAGAGTGCTCAAGGAGGTAGCCATGGAAATAGTGGATGCATTAGTGATAGTTTTTCAAAACTCCTTAGATTCTGGAGTAGTTCCTGAGGACTGGAGGGTAGCTAATGTAACCCCACTTTTTAAAAAGGAGGGAGGGAGAAAGCGGGGAATTACAGACCAGTTACTCTAACATCGGTAGTGGGGAAACTGCTAGAGTCAGTTATTAAAGATGGGATAGCAGCGCATTTGGAAAGTGGTGAAATCATTGGACAAAGTCAGCATGGATTTACGAAAGGTAAATCATGTCTGACGAATCTTATAGAATTTTTCGAGGATGTAACTAGTAGAGTGGATAAGGGAGAACCAGTGGATGTGTTATATCTGGACTTTCAGAAGGCATTCGACAAGGTCCCACATAAGAGATTAGTACATAAACTTAAAGCACACGGTATTGGTGGTTCAATATTGATGTGGATAGAGAACTGGCTGGCGGACAGGAAGCAAAGGGTAGGAGTAAACTGGTCCTTTTCAGAATGGCAGGCAGTGACTAGTGGGGTACCGCAAGGCTCAGTGCTGGGACCCCAGCTATTTACAATATACATTAATGATTTGGACGAAGGAATTGAATGCAACATCTCCAAATTTGCAGATGACACCAAGCTGGGGGTATAGTTAGGTGTGAGGAGGATGCTAGGAGGCTGCAGGGTGATTTGGATAGGCTGAGTGAATGGGCAGATGCATGGCAGATGCAGTATAATGTGGATAAATGTGAGGTTATCCACATTGGTGGCAAACACATGAGGGTAGACTATTACCTGAATGGTGGCAGATTGGGAAAAGGGGAGATGCAACGAGATCTGGGTGTCATGGTACACCAGGTATTGAAAGTAGGCATGCAGGTGCAGAAGGCAGTGAAGAAAGCAAATGATATGTTAGCATTCATAGCGAAAGGCTTTGAGTATAGGAGCAGGGAGGTTCTACTGCACTTGTACAGGGTTTTGGTGAGACCACACCTGGAGTATTGTGTATAGTTTTGGTCTCCAAATCTGAGGAAAGACATTCTTGCCATAGAGGGGGTTCAGAGAAGGTTCACCAGACTGATTCCTGGGATGTCGGGACTTTCATATGAAGAAAGACTGGATAGACTCGGATTGTACTCACTGGAATTTAGAAGATTGAGGGGGGATCTTATAGAAACTTACAAAATTCTTAAGGGGTTGGACAAGCTAGATGCAGGAAGATTGTTCCCGATGTTGGGGGAGTCCAGAACAAGGGGTCACAGTCTAAGGATAAGGGGGAATTCCTTTTGGACTGAGATGAGGAAAACATTCTTTTTACACAGAGATTGTTGAGGCCAGTTCATTGGCTATATTCAAGAGGGAGTTGGATGTGGCTCTTGTGGCTAAAGGGATCAGGGGGTATGGAGAGAAGGCAGGTACGGGATACTGAGTTGGATGATCAGCCATGATCATATTGAATGGCGGTGCAGGCTCGAAGGGCCGAATGACCTACTCCTGCACCTATTTTTCTATGTTTCTATGTTAATCACAGATAGAAAACCAATGTTCCTGTACTTTGTGTATATGAAACGGTTTTCTGTTCTCGTACAATTTCTGATTGTGTATCTATTCTGACAGATGGTCCGATGGGAATGTTTATGAAGCGACTGTCCTCGCAGCTGATTCTGCTACAAGCATGGAGCTACCACCTCCTCAAAATGTTTTACAATGCACGGAAACCTCGTAATCATTCCAAGAATGAAATAACGATCGAAAACCTGGCCCGCGATGAGTTTAACCTGCAGAAGATGATGGTGATGGTAACAGCATCTGGAAAGGTAAACGATTCATAGCAAGTTGCCTTCTGCTTGGCCGGGGTTCTGCATAAACTGGTGACCTGCAGTCCCTCATTGAGTTGGCGATGTGTGCTTAAAATAGTGAAAGTTGGCTCGTGGACCACCTGCTGAACCGTGCGTCCGTAGATCAAGAAGAGAACACACACCGAGAGTGTTAAATCCATCTAACATTCCTGGTGCTGTTATTAAATTTTGTTTCAATTGTACCGTAGAAAATGATATTTGCAGAAATGGTATATATCTTCCATCTTGGCACAAAATTACTTAAAATTAGTGCAATGTACCAAAGTAATCTATTTCATTCACCTGTTCTTGAACTGTATTTGATCGTTAATCCGTTCACTTTGAAAAACTGATCTGATTTTGCCCTTCATTTATTCTATTCCGGATTATTTCATGTGCGCTGATTTTGTATCTTTTTAGACGTGGAGACCAGAACAGTCTCATAATAGTCAAAACCATTCTTACCACAATTTGTCAGGTCAGGTGTCACTGTTTTATTTTCTCATTGATTAGCCAGTGCCAAGAATATATAAAGTGCGAGAGTAAGGACAGAAGATCTATTGATAGATGAGAGTTTTAAATTGTTTTGATAATTTCTTGCACTTTTCATTATCAAGACGTACAACAATATCTGCTCGCCTTTTATTCCTCATTCTGGTATATCATCTGCCTGTTAATAGAAGAAATGCTTTGATTTAAGTTTTTGACACCAGTGGTTGGCTGGAAATAGATTCATTTAATTCACAAGTCTAAGCTGATCATTGATCACCCATTAACATTATTTCAAAGTGATCCCAAGTCCACCCTAGATTCCTACACACTCGGGGCAATTAATAGCGGCCTATCAACCCAAATGTCTGTGGGATGTGGGGAGGAAATATGAACTTCCAAATGAACCTTTGTGGTCACAGGTGGAATGTGCAAATTCTACTCGGACAACACCCAAGGTTAGGATCGAACCTGGGTCACTGGTGCTATGAGACAACAGTTCTACCAACTGTGACTATGTGCTGCCCATAGTATTTATGGGCGGTATAAATGTTTCCAACCATTTAGATGTTGGCTTTAGTGTCGTTTTACATGCTGAATTGAATGTTTTATTTTTCCTGACGTCCTTTTAAAAAAAAATTCAGCTCTTTGGAATTGACAGCGGCACGGGAACCATTTTGTGGAAGCAGTATTTAGAGAATGTGAAACCAGGCTCTTCTTTCAAACTGGCAGTGCAGCGAACGACGGCTCATTTCCCTCACCCACCACAGTGCACCCTAATCATTAAGGACAAGGTGAGAATATAAACTGTGTCCTCCAACATTAGTGGAGCATTTTCACTGAGTAAGCTTGAATCATCATTCAAGTTCAATGGTTTCATGTCTTGTGTGCCCACTTTGCAGTGTCTCAGTTTAGGCAATGAGAGTGTTTACAGAATTTATTATTTGCCTTGGTACGGGATTTTGCTCTCTGTGGGGAAATACTCTGCCATGGATGGTGGTAGAGGCAGACATGATTGGCGCATTTAAAAGGCTTTTAAAGAAGCACAATGATATGTGGGGAATGGATAGATATGGATCATGTGGAGGGAGAGTAGATTAGTTTAATTTGGCATCATGTTGTGCACTGACAGCGTGGGCTGAAGGGCCTGTTCCTGCGCTGTATTCTATGACCTTTGATCCACTGTCTATGCCGATTATCATGCCTATCTATCCCATTTCTGCTTGCCTTCATTAATCGCATACCCCTCTATGCTTTGTCATTCATAGAGTCATACAGTGATGCAGTGGAAACAGGCTCTTCGGCCCAACTTGCCCACACCTACCAACATGTCCCAGCTGCCTGCGCGTTTGGTCCATATCCTTCCAGCCCTGTTTTATCCATGTACCTGTCTAACTGATTCTTAAATGTTAGGATAGTCCCTGCCTCAACTACCTCCTCTGGCAGCTTGTTCCATACACCCACCACCCTTTGTGTGAAAAGGTCACCCCTCAGATTCCTATTAAATCTTTTCCGCTTCACCTTAAACCTATGTCCTCTAGTCCTCGATTCACCTACACTGGGCAAGAGACTCAGTGCATCTAAGCAAGGGACTCAGTGCATCTATATTCAAATAGCCATCCAACTGCCTCTTAAATGTTGGAGATGTAGGATAGATGGGTCTAGCATCGTTTTTTTTGGAAGAGTGGTTGAAAGATTTGAAAAGGATTTGTGGAGAGTTCTGAGAAAATCCAAAATGTCAGCAAATGAAAGAAATGTTATGTGATAAGTAATTTGGTTAGTTTAAGACCAAAAATGGAGTTGATGGGTCCACTGGGTAAAAGAGCTAAAATACAGTCCAAAATTTCATGCAGAGCCAGGAAAGCTTGGCCAGTTGGACTAAAGAAAGAATAAATTGGCAAAAGGAGCTGAAGCCAAAGGGATGGCACCAAATCTTGTGGCATCGAGGGAAATTTATTGTCACGTGTGCAAGTACGTTGAGGTAAAGGTATAATTAAAATCTTGCCTGTGGCAGTATCACAGGCTCATGGAGTCAGACAAACATGAAAATATTCATTATACATTGTTCTTTAGCTCCTTCATCTTTGGAAGAGAGGGTGGAGAAGGCAGAGGAGGATGTTTTTGTGGTGAAGAAAGTGTTTATTTGCATTCTTCTCTGAAGAGTGATTAGTTTTGGAAATTGGCCCGAGAAAATCTTGGGGTTCATCCAGATCTGAAAGTGGAAGGTGATGTTCATGGGTGATGTTCCACATCAAGATCCTTGGCCCAGAGGAAACGTGAAGTGAAGAATGTGCAGGGGGTTGAAAGAGGAGGAAAAAGCGAACTCAGATGGTAGAAAATATATCATTTATCAGATCATAGCTCAGAAAATATGTGAAGAATTATGGGCCAATGGCTAGATAATTTGGAATTTAAACAGATGGTATTCAGCCTCTGAAATATTTTTGTCTGGAACATATACACAAAGAAGTGGTTTGGGAGAGGGAAGGGGAATATGGGTGTAATGTGGAAATGATCAGAACTTTGATTAGTACGGGTGTCAGGGGTTTTGGGGATAAGGCAGGAGAATGGGGGAGAGAGAGAGATAGATCAGCCATGATTGAATGGCAGAATGGGCTGCACTATCACTTATGAACTACTTTGTCAGTAATGGTTACAAGGATAGTACAGGTTTATATTTGGCAGAAACAAGGAAATGACTGAATCGGATAACCCCTTCACCTTGTTGAAAATTTCAGACTGCTTTGCAGACAGCCAGTAATGATTGGGTTTTATAATGCTTGTGTAAAAAGTGGCGTAAATTAGCCAATTTTACATTTGTCTAAATTACATTCCTGAACCAGTCACTCCTTATGCTGTTATTAATTTTCTATACAGGATTTCATTTAAAACATTCCATATTCCGTATTAACATTGATTAAAATATTATCCCTTTTCTCGTTTTTTTTTCCCCACTCTTTAATCAGGAAACCGGACTGAGTTCTCTCCATGTCTTCAATCCAATCTTCGGAAAACGGAGTCAAATCAATCCACCAGTTTTGACCCGCCCTATTCTTCAGTCTTTGCTGCTTCCAATTGTTGACCAAGATTATGCCTAAAGTTCTGCTCCTAATTGATGATGAGCATAAGGTAATGTCAAACCTCATGATTCCATAATGGGTCCATTGGCGTGATAGTCTCTTTCTATTTAATTCGTGCTGATGGTGATGTATTTGGGTACGTCAAATTATGGGTCGAACTGTTCTTATTAGGCAGATATTGTAACAAAATAATTGTTGTTGACCAAGCCGAGTGGCACAGCAGTCACAGGGCTTTGAAGATCAAAAGCAAAATGCAAATTCTGTAAATTGGAAACAAAAACAAAAAATGCTCAAACTCCACATCTGTAGAAAGAGAAACTGAGTTACTGTATGAGGCCAATGACTTTGCCAGATATCTGAAAGAGGGAAAACATCTTAATTTTACGTTGCAGAGAGGATGGGAGAGTAATGAATGCATGAGCTCAGGATTGCAGTGATGATAAACAGTTCCTTGGTGGAAACCAAAAACAGAATGGGTGGCTGCTTTAATTGAGTCCATTGAGAAGCTGTCACTTCATTTCTCCATCTCACTCCTCCTTTGACCTGTTTATCATTGGCCCCCTGCAGTTTTCCACCGAGATTGAATATAAACTTGAGAAACAATGTCTCATCCTCCATGTTGGAAAGGCACAGGCTTCTGGACTCCTTCACTGCGATATGTCTATTCCAGCTGAACACTGATGTTGTTTCATTTTAAAACGGACAAAGATGTCAAGGGTGGTGTTTCTGCTTTATCTCTTGGCAGGTAACGGTCTTTCCCTCCAGCAGAAATATCCTGCAACAACTGCAGAACTCGGCCCCTATCATTTTTTTCTACTTGGTGGACCCTGTTTTGGGAAAGTTGAATGGATACAGTCTGCACAAGGTAGTGTTATCAGTTTTAAACCTGTGAGTAAATAACTTGAAGTGTATTTAATAGCTTCCTCTCAAGCATACTGCTCCCTGGGATCCAGGCCAATGGATACATAACTGGATGTAACACTTTTCACCTTCCTGTAAGTGTATGTAAACATGTTAATGCAGAAGATCATACACAGGAAATAAACAATAATATCTAATATAGTTTAAAAATTCATTGTTGGGATGTGAGAAACTACTTGGCATATCTGGGACGCTCACTTGGCTGCTTCGGGGAATGTTTAAGAGCAACCAATTTGGTGTGAGATTGGAGTTATGCATATTCCAGACCTCGTATGGTTGAGCTTTTACCTTTCCCGAAGGACATGTGTGAATCGGGTGTGGTTTGTGCAACAGCTAATGGCAGTTTTATGGTCCGTTTTCATGTTCATTAGTTATAGGAGCATAATTAGGCCATTCGGCCCATCAAGTTTACTCTGCCATTCAATCATGGCTGATCTATCTTTCCCTCTCAACCCCATTCTCCTGCTTTCTCCCCAGAACCCCTGACACCCGTTTTACTTGCACCTTTTTATTTTTGTCTGATTATTTCTGTCCAAAATGAAGTCTGATGGTCTGTTCTATTTTCTACCAGTGAGCAGTTTTATTATTATTATTATTATTGAATTTGCTTCCTCCCTTTTGCAGGATCTTAGCACGGAAGAAATTTGGGAAGTGGTGATTCCAACAGACACACAAAAAATAGTGATTGTGAAGGGAAAGCGGTCGAGTGAGCACGTGCACTCACAAGGCCGTGTGATGGGAGATCGGAGTGTCCTCTATAAGGTACGGCGTAGAGAAATGGAGCGAGGAGGGGAGGGACGTTTTGAGACTGCTGCTGGGTGAAGGCAACAAGGCTGGAGCTAGGTGGGGGAGCGGGAAGGTGGAGACAGAGGCTGGGTTGGGAAGGGGTGACAGAGGGATAAAAAACCCAGGTGTATAGGTGTGTGGGTCATAGGCAAGTGCAACAGGTGACAGATGGTAACAAATGGGGGTGAGGGAGGATGGACAAGGGAAGAGTGAACGGATATTAACTACTAGAAATGGGAGAAGAATACTGGGTGTGTGTGCATAAAATTTTAAAATTCCATTGGATTGTGGACCAACTGGAATATGATGCGTCCCTGCTTTCAATTTCCCTCATATTATTGTTTTAGACGTGTTAATGTTGTTTAGAATCTGTATGAATTTAAAAGTAGGTCTGTCTTAATGTGAACAGAGAGCAGTTCTTGAATATGCCAAATGCCTCTGGCACATCTTTGTCCGTAGCATTTGTGGAATCATACACAATAGCTTTTTTGGACAATTCTGTCCAAGTCCTCTCTCGATTTCTGTTAGAATAGAGAATGCTGGGCAAAATGAAAGTTTGGGATCATTCCGAACTGTACTCTGGTATCACTAAAGAGCAAAGCCTCAGAGTAAGAATAGATCTGCAGTGCTTATTGTTAAGTAAAAACAATGCACAATATTGAATGAACAAAATGGGCAAGGATGTTTAAACAGCGGCAATGCCTCCAGTTGCTGTTGTTAACACTGAATGATTCTACAGATTAATGAAAATAAGTTTCATTTCTTTGTACAATTGATCAATCAAACATGGTACAACTCACACTTACTGTTACTCCAATTAACCTCAACAGGACAATCTTTTGTGTTACTTATTCCTTGGTCACCCCTTCCTATCCCTCTTAATGTGTTGACCAATCACTGATGAGAATGGCTTTGTTACCTTTGAGATTACTACAAGATTCTGTAGTTTTGTATTTTGTACTTTTTATTCGTTTAATTTACTGATTCATTTCCCAATTTACATAGAGTGAATGCACAAAATCTTTTTTTCCCAGCAATTGGGGAATCGGGAACTAGAAGACATAGGTTGAAGGTGAGAGTGGAAAGATTTCATAGGAATCTGAAGGGCAACTTTTTTTACTCTGAGTGTGGTGGGTGTATGGAACAAACTGTGAGAGGAAGTGGTTGAAGCAGGTACAATAATGGCCTTGTCCCACGGTACGAGTTCATTCCAAGAGCTCTCCCGAGTTTGCCCTGATTCAAACTCGGAGATTTACGGTAATGGCCGCTCGTCGGTACTTGGGGCTCTCGTGGACATTTTTCAACATGTTGAAAAATCTTCACGAGTCTTCCCGAGTGTACCTGCCGTTAGCGAGTCTTCCCGAGTACCTGCCATTAGCGTTACGAGCCGCTAAGAGACGTCCCCGAGCTCCGGCGCACCCGCTACGTTCATTCTCCGTGCTTACCACGAGTTTGATTTTTTTTAAACTCGGGAGAGCTTTTGGAATGAACTCGTACCGTGGGACAGGGCCATAACAGCATTTTAAAGACATTTGGACTGATACATGGATAGGAATCCTTTCGAGGGACTGTGGGCTAAACACAGGTCAATGGGACTAGCTTCAATGGCATGGATGAGTTGGACTGAAGGGCCTTTTGCCATGCTGTATGAATCTATGACTATCAAATTGCCAGATTATCTTCTGAATCCCTGACTTCGGAATCTTGCTTTCCAGTATTTGAATCCAAATTTGTTGGTGGTGGTGACTGAGAGCACAGATACACACCATGAGCGCACCTTCATTTGCATCTACCTTATTGATGGAGTGACTGGTCGAATTACTCACGAGTCTGTGCAGCGGAAAGCAAGGGGACCCGTTAATATTGTGCATTCGGAGAACTGGGTGGTGGTAAGAATGGAGAATATAATAACTTGGGGAATTAGTGATGTCTTTGCATCTTCCGCAACATGACTGGCTTGGCCACTCAAATCTCATTTATAAATGTTTTGTTTAATTGTTCTTTCATCGTTCCTCTTCAATGATCCTTGTAGTCCCCCCCCCCCCCCCCCCCCCCCCCCCCCCCCCCCCCCCCCCCCCCCCCCGACTGTGTATGTGTGTGAAATATGCGGCAGATGCATTAAATATCCCTGTATATTGTCATGCAAGCTGGCTATGGTGCGTGTCACAGTTAAGATCTATGCAGCCCAGCAAGTTTCCAACAAGAATTTCTGGATAGTGATTAAAAATGGACAAAAAACTGAATGAGGAATCTGAATCTGGAATTTAAACACGTATCATTTTAATCATTGATTCTGGATACAAGTTCAGCAATTTCAAATAATTTAAATGTTTTGGCAATTAAATACCACATTATTGCAATAATTTCCACATCTCTGTGTGTGTGTGTGTGTGTGTGAGAGCTGCACTGAAATCTCAGCTGTGAGTGTGATTTTCCACCATTAGTGGCCACAGGACTTTTTTTGGAATGATTGCTACAGTATGTTGGGTGCTCCCCCCTCCATCTCTAATGTCCGAGTGTTCAGTTGCTGTCCTTGTTCTAGTGTTCCTTTGCTGCAGTTTAGTCTAATTAGCTTCTTGACACTGTCTGGATTGTGCTTACTATGTAAGACTTATTCCTAATGTGGTATTCCAATAATGTGGTATTCTGTCTGCTGTTCCTTTGCAAGTACAAGTACTGGAACACAAAATCCCGAAGGAATGAGATTACTGTTCTGGAGCTATACGAGGGTACAGAGCAATACAACAGCACAGCATTCAGCTCAATGGACCGTCCTCTCTCTCCCATCATCTTCCAGCAGTCCTATATATTTCCATCAGCTATCAGTCTGGTGGAATCCACAATCACAGAAAAAGGGATCACCAGCCGCCACTTGCTGAGTAAGTAGGAGACCTTTCTTGGGTATGTAATGGAGAGTGCATAACAGATGGTGGATGGGATTATTCTGTTCTGAGCTGACAGGACATATCTTAAGACAGGCCCAGTTACCAAGCTCTCTGATTCTGTTGGATGTCTGCTTCTCCCCCCCCCCCCCCCCCCCCCCCCCCCCCCCCCCCCTTCTGTGGATTTACAGATCAAGCATTCCTGAGGCTAACTGTTTTTTTGAATGATTGCTAGTTTATTTTATTGTCACGTGTACAGAGGTACAGTGAAAAGCTTTTTTGCTAAAAGATACAGCATGCAAACTGTCCCTTCAGCCCACCGAAACCACAGTATCCATTGATCATCCTTGTTCCATGTTGTCCCACTTTTGTATCCACTCTTGCACACGGTGGGCAGTTTTTACAGAGGGCAATTAATCTACAAACTCCCACTGGGATGTGGTAGGAAACTGGAGCACCCGGAAGAAATTCACGCGTTCACTGGGAGTCCCAACCACAATCAGGCTATTAAACAGTAAAACCTCCAAATAATCTCCGAGCTACATAGTGTTGAGGGTTATTGTTTTTGTCTTTGCACTATTTTTGTTTGTTTGCTTTTTATATACTGAACTTTTTTTGTTTATTATGGTGTTTACAGAGTACTAAGTTTACATATCTGTTGTGCTGCTGCAAGTAAGAATTTCATTGTTCCGTTTTGGGACAAATAACAAAAAAGCACGCTTGACTCTTGAACTTGCAAACTCCACACAGACAACACCCGAGGTCTGCATGGAACCTAGGTCTCTGGTGCTGAGAAGCAGCAGCTTCATCAGCTGCGCCACTGTGGTTGGTTGCATGATTATTGACTTGTTAAGTGCTGGCTTTGAATTCCTGAAACGCACCTTAAGTTATCTATGGTTTGTTTGCCACAGTTATAATATTGTGATGCCAAGGCCACAGGGAGTGGGTGTAGAAATGATATGGCCGGGAGGATCTTAATGTTGATGGATGTTTATTTTGGGGAGAGATAGGAAACTGATGGATGTGTAAAGAAGTTTACATTCATGGAAGGTTTGATAAAGTAAATGGGCTAATCCAATTGCGTTGGGCATCAGTAGATTAGTGAAGGAAACCAGAAGGGAGTTTAGATTTATTTTATTTATATTGGATGCCAGAAAATTAAACTTAAAACATTAAATCATTCAAATTTCAAGCACACAGAAGCAGAATACTGCAGGACAGGTCCTTTGGCCCACAATGTCCGCACGGAACATGATGCCGAGATGTGTGGATATATATTTGAGAGGGAAAATGTTAAAAGCATTGTTGCAAAAGGTTAAATGTTTCAATCCAGCATCAGCATTATGGGCTGAATGAACCTCATTATAATCGGAATCTATAATTCCATGTTGCCAGTAAAGGGTGCACTGGATTGACTGGTTGGTATTCTGCAATTAATCTGATTCTAATGGATAGTTTTCTGTCTGGCAGTTGCATTGCACTCTGGAGGGATTCTTTCCTTACCAAAAGCCTTTCTGGATCCTCGTCGCCCGGAAGTTCCGTCTGAGCAAAGCCGGTGAGTTAACACATTCCATGGAGACACGAGCAACTGCAGATGCTGGAATCTTGAGTAAAACACAAAGTGCTAGAGCAACTCTGGGTCAGGCAGCATCTGTGGAGGGAATGGACAGGCAATGTTTTGAGTAGGGACCCTTCTTCAAACCACATATGCTGCGTGACTCGCTAAGTTCATTCAGTTTTTTGTAATTTGCTTAAAATTCCCGCATCTGCAGTTCCTTGTGTCCACAACACACTCCCATGTTATAGTAACTTATCTATAGGACTAATATTAAACGTGATATCTGTTGTTGTAAATCTGGTGGGCAAATGTGGAATACAATCCAGTTAATCCGCTTGGCTTTGCATTTAGAACACAAGGAATGGCAGATGCTGGAATTTTGAGCAAAAATTTAGAAAGATAATAGATCAAGTAAATGGCAAAACTTGCAAATGTGAGGTCATTCTCTTTGTATGTGGAAAGAAAAGATAGGTTTACATTCTGCATGGTAAATTGATAAAACCGACATTTGAAGAAATTAAGAGGTCTGTGCATCGATCATAAGATAGGTCGAGAAAATAATCGGAAAGGTAATGAAATGTCAGCCTTCTGTCTTGAGGATATTAAGGAGCATTTCGGCTAGTTAAAAATAAATTATAGTTGCAGATTCCAATCTATTAATACTGAGGCATGAAATAATTCAATCTAGGAATAGTGAGGTACTGAAATAATAGAATTGTGTGTTCAGGAGTGAAATTGAGAGCCCTGTTTAAACAAATGAAATTGACACAAATAATGCCTTTTACCAAAAGCAGAAATTGATTTTGATTGAATATTAATATTAATTACATTTTTAGCAAAAGGAATTACGAGATACCGAGAAAGCTCACAGATCAGGAACGATCGCACTAAATGGTGTCAAAGGGTTACTCCTGTTCCTGTGCTCCTGTTTTTAACCTGTCATGGTGTTTTGTAACTCCAGAATTTGACGTCAGTTTTTTATAACCCTTATTATTTTTTCTTTCAGAGAGGAGAATTTAATTCCTTATTCTCCGGAACTACCAATCCGACCAGAATGGTACATCAACTACAATCAGTCTCTTTCCAGAGTACGGGGGATATACACAGCGCCATCTGGTCTGGAGTCCACTTGCCTTGTGAGTGTCCAGCAACCTCCTTTGCCAATGACGGTCAAGTCTCTTGTGCCAGATTCTTAAGGCTCAACTTGTCCGTTCTGTCTGAGACCACAGCAGGGGAATGTGGTCAAATCCCACAATACCTAGTTAAATTCTCCATTTTGTAACATGATGTGTAACTATGATTCATTTTGAAATGTCTACTAATGTATCACCACTTGTCTCACTGTTGAGATTTTGCTTTCATCTTGGCCACCACCAACACTTTGTTGGTTTATTAAGGAAGCTTACTTGAACTAGAGTTAGATAGAGCTCTAGGGGCTAGTGGAGTCAAGGGATATGGGGAGAAGGCAGGCACGGGTTATTGATTGGGGACGATCAGCCATGCTCACAATGAATGATGGTGCTGGCTCGAAGGGCCGAATGGCCTTCTGCACCTATTTTCTATGTTCTATGTAACACATTTAACAAATCCTCCCTGGCCGAGCCCTTCCCACTGTGGCTGACCGAATTGGAAGCACTTGGCATCAAAATCAACTTTATGTTAAATACTTTGTCTTCAGCCAAAAGGTCATGACCCAAAACGTCACCCAACGTTTTTCTCCAGAGATGTTGCCTGACCCTCTGAGTTACTCCAGCACTTTGCGTTTACCTTTGGTGTATACCAGCATCTGCATTTCCTTTCTACACACTGTGCCATGTTTTATGTTTATCTGTTTATTTTTATTGCATGGATGAAATCGCTTGGCCCCATTTAAATGTCAGTAATTTTAATGGTTTAGACTTAATTCCTGGTCCCATTAATGTTAAATCTCTTGGCTAAGTCTAGATTTTTACAGCTCTTGCTAGTTACAGTAAATAATTCTCTACTTCAACTAATGATGTTATACCCACCATTGGTGGAAGTCTTCAAACACACAGATGGACACTGCTTTCCTTTTTCCAGGCGTGATCAAGGCCTTGGAAGAAATGTGGGTAGATGGTGCAGCCTTTCCCTTCATGCTCCGAGCTTAACCACGTTATTGCTGCAGTCGGAAATCAATAGACAATAGGTGCAGGAGTAGAGGCCTTCGGCCCTTCGAGCCAGCACCGCCATTCAATGTGATCATGGCTGATCATTCCCAATCAGTACCCCGTTCCTGCCTTCTCCCCATATCCCCTGACTCTGCTATCTTTAAGAGCCCTGTCCAGCTCTCTCTTGAAAGCATCCAGAGAACCTGCCTCCACTGCCCTCTGTGGCAGAGAATTCCACACACTCACAACTCTCAGTGAGAAAAAGTGTTTCCTCGTCTCCGTTCTAAATGGCATACCCCTTATTCTTAAACTGTGGCCCCTGGTTCTGGACTCCCCCAACATCGGGAACATGTTTCCTGCCTCCAGCGTGTCCAAACCCTTAACAATCTTATATGTTTCAATAAGATTCCCTCTCATCCTTCTAAACTCCAGAGTGTACAAGCCTAGCTGCTTCATTATCTCAGCATATGACATCCCGGGAATTAACCTTGTAAAACCTTATAACCTTGCCGTGTCCATTACTGGCACCCTAGTTCTAACAGTGAGCATGCTTTGTCTATTTCAGGTTGTTGTTTATGGATTGGACATCTTCCAGACCCGTGTTTATCCATCCAAGCAATTTGATGTTCTGAAGGATGATTATGATTATGTGCTTATCAGCAGCGTTCTCCTTGGACTGGTTTTTACAACCATGATCACAAAGCGCCTTGCGCAGGTGAAGCTCCTGAACCGAGCCTGGCGATAGATGTCATCAGCTTGGAAGAGAATAGTTGTCTCCTCGTCGAGTGGAGCTGAAGATGGGTGCAACCTTAACAGGGACCCCCATGCTCTTGCACCCATGTACATACTATGTATATTTTTCGTAACACATTCTCAATAAGAATCAGAGTGATGGACACTTTCATGAGCAGATTTTAACAAAAGTTGGTTTCGTCGTTGTAAAAATTAATTTGTTTCTATTGATCAGAAGTTTTTCTTTGGGATAAATGATGTTTATGTTCCTGCAAGATGGCTCGGAGATAGAAAGGGAACGTTTGAAAGTAATGTATACAATTAATGATAGGTGAATCTGAATGTTTCCTGGTGCTCTGCTTTAAATCTTTAGCCCATGCTGCATTTTTAGATCTGGTTGATACTTTATTTGTAGATGGATGTTGCCTCTAGCTCAGGTTCCCTATAAAAATGAATGCTGGATATTCGCATCTTTGTTATTCTTTGGACAAAAAACGTCAGTCTTTTCGTCTTGCATTCTGACGATATCCCTTTGGTCTAATTTTTCTATCTGAGGCAGGACATGGACTGTTTCAGAGAGGTGGATTTTCCATGTTGAAGCCCTGCCACTAGGTGATGCTGGTGCTTTTTGTCCCCTTGCACTGTGAGGTTGGATTGTGGTAGGAAAGTTTACAACGCCCTCTCTCCCCTTATTATCTGCAGCCCGAATGTACTGAATTTGGACAATAAACTACTGACTTGCATCCTTTAGTGACACAGTGATGTTACCTCTTGCCTGAGTGGGTAAAAAAGATAACTTTTTAACATTGCATGTTGATAATATTCGTGAGGTGATTGATACGGGACTGATGATTTTTTTTTTTTTGAGAGAGAATTTGAAAACATGACTGTTAATTTTTTTTAATTGTATTGTGAAGTTGGTGTGTGAGGGAGTTTTGAATTGCGGGAGTGCACCCCACACCACAAATGTGTGAACAGCAAAAAATCGTGGAAATTTGAAAGTGTACAAAAGGAATTGAAGACCTTAGCTGTTTTGGATGTTTAATATTTGACTCCTGAACATCCGATCGTGACAGGCATTTAGAGTCAAAGTGTGCAATGGATGTGTGAATGAACAGAATTAATGTGTGAATATCTGATATTCTAAATATTTGCCCATGTTTCATCATTGTTTTGCAGGAAAGGGATGGTTTGAATGATAGTTATAACCTTTTACTAGTTAGTTTGGTGTTTTATTCTCTCCCTTGCCTAAAATTCAAGTACAGCCACATCAAAAATGTTGAGACTTAACACACCTTAAAATTAATGCATTGAAATTTTGTTAAATAAAAATTTATTTATGTTTGAGTTATAGTTTTTGAAACCAATAAATAAAATGTTACTGTGACATTGAACTTTGTTTCCTTCAGCTTCAGTTGTACATAATGTCATATTTGAATTGGGAATTAATCAGGGTTCCAGCCTGAAACATCCCAACCCAAAATGTCGCGTATGCATGGTCTGCAGAGATGCTGCCTGACCCGCTGATTTACGTCAGTACTTTGTGTGATCTTTGTTAAACTCACAGTAATGTTATTTTTCAAATTGTTGTCTGATTATCAGTATTTGTACAGTTTGTTTTCTTCTCTGAGTTTCTCCAGCATTTGTACAGTCATCACCGGGTTATAGAGGTGCTTTTGATTTTTACTCTGATTTTGGGTCCCAAAAAATATTGCTATCCTAGCATTTAATGCAAGGGCTCAGTCATGCTGCAGTGAACTCTCACTTTTAATTGATATTTAAATGAAATATGCATTTTATAAACCAAATAATATGTATAACACATCTGTGAAACAACAAGGTCCCACAAATAACAATGAAACAAATAACAGTTTTAGGGATGTTGATTAAGAAAACAAGTGAACAGGGATGTCAATTGAGATAAAAGTTAAGGTCAGATACTTGTGGATGTCTCTGCTCTTCGAATAATGCCTCTGGATTATTTGTTTCCACCTGAATGAGCAGATGGTGCCTCGCACAATGCAATACTCTCACAGTAATTGCATTGAACTCTCACTTGCGATAATGTTCTTAATTTGTGATACGGATTTGAATTCTCAATCTTCGAACTCTGAGTATTATCAATGATCATGACAAACAGCCATAGATGTGAGTATATTCATGAAAAGTCAAATTTACTGCTTGGGAATTTTGCAATGAATATCTCATGTACCTCATAAGGTATATTATAGAAAATATAATGTTTATCTGACCCCAAGGCCTTTAAGGTGTAAGCTCTATACTAAAATTGGCAAATCCAAAATTACAATATTGGGTACTTTAGTGCAGTGACTCCATTTTTTGCATTAGTTCGTTAGAACAATCTACAGTCCTAGCTATGAGTGAAATGGCTGTCAATTAATTTCAAAACCCAAACCAGAATTTTTCACTGTATTGAATAGCTACTGCAAGCATGAAAGAATTGAATTGGGGGGGGGGGGGGGGGGACGACGACAGTGAGAGTAGTTTGGTGTGGATACAAATATTGTGATATATACCAAGGGCCCATTTGTGTCCTATATTTAACATGTCAACCTAATATTTCTGGGTTTTTTTTAAGTATTTGTAAGTTGTTTGCTTCCTTTCCTATTCCCATTGCTTAATATTTGGATAGAATTCTTAGTTTTGACCATTTTGGCGGTACATTGCAGTCTACATTTGCACCATTCACTTTGTGACCGTAATAATTTCCATGTATCAAAATAGTCCAGTTCAAATCTGAAGGTTTAGTAAGTGATGTAAAAAGTAGATTTAAAGAGTCGATACCATGCAGGCGGAGAATATCCATATGTGGTTACTTTTTTTTGCCAGTGTTTTTAAAAGTTTAAAAAGAGTGGAAAGATGCATTTTATTAAAGTTTAAAATGCGGGGGAAATGGTTTAAACTTGTTTCGCCCTCTTTTCCTGGACGAGAGGGACTTCTGGAGCAAAGATACTAGAGGAGCAAGATAGAGCGAAGTCCAAATCCTCTAGTATCTTTGCTCTGGAGTGCTGAGTTGGTGGGTGGTCCACAAGGGTAGGACCGATTACGCTGCGGACTAGTGTGTAACGCGCTTGTGCGCGGTTCTTCTCCGGAGTGTTCAGTCCGTTGCACCAGTCGGCCCACGGTAAAATGGCGCTGAACTCGGCTCCGGCCCTGGAGCCGGACCCCGACTGGAGCGCCGCTGTTCGCCCGCTCCTCGCCGCTTCCTATTCTACATTCGAGCCGCGGGACATCTCTCAGCTTTTCAGCTCGGTCATAAACAGGTAAAGTGGGAAGCCGCGCTCCGTGGTCGTCCAGGGAAGGGAGCAGGAGGACGGGTTAACAGAGCCGCGGCCCTGGGCCCCGCCGCTTCGCCTCTCCCCCCCCCACCCCCCGGCCCCAAACTAGGGTCACGGCCTGCAGTGACACCCCTTGGATTTTTAACTCGATGTTGGAGGCAAATGTCAGGAAGCAGCTGCGGAAACCTCGGCCTAATCCAACAGCCGGGAACTTTCTCGAATGTGCTGGAAGCCAGGGAGGCGCAGCGGTGTTAAACCGCACCCTCATCGCCTGGCATCTCTACCTATATTTTATGCCATTCCGCCTCTACAATACAACGCACCACTGTGTTGTTGTCATCATGCAACAACTTGCATTTCTAGAATGCAGTCGATACCGATATAGATCCTAATTATGTAGCAAAGAACTGCAAATGCTGGTTTTAATCGAAGGTACACACAAAATGCTGGAGTGAGTCAGCGGGACAGGCAGCATCTCTGGAGAGAAGGAATGGGTGACGTTTCAGGTCGAGACTCTTCTTCAGACTCGTTATATCGGGTCTCCGATCAGTGGCAGAAAATGGGGATGTCCAAGTTCCACCAAAGATGTGGTTTGGGCGAAATCAGAGGAGAAGAGGGAGGCGGAAAGGTAGTGGGGAGGTTTAAGGACAGTTTGTTATGGGGACGTAGAAGATTCAGGAAGTTGTAGGAGAAGGATAAAAGTTTATTGGGTGGATAACGTCCGCCAGGAAGAAGCTATTTTGTGCCCATTGCTTTGATCAACCATCTGATCAAATCTGGTTATGAATTTCTTCATCGTGATTGTCTAAACTGCGGAGAAGCTGAATGACATGTTCTACCCATAAGTTAAACATTTATGTGCCTGGTATTCTCGGAATCTCTGCCATTTCCCCTCCAATCTTTCCTGAGGTATAGAAACATAGAAAATAGGTGCAGGAGTATACCATTCGGCCCTTCGAACCAGCTGATCATCCAAAATCAGTACCCCGTCCCTGCTTTCCCCCCCATATTCCTTGATTCCGTTAGCCCTAAGGGTGGCACGGTGGCGCAGCGGTGGAGTTGCTGCCTTACAGTGCTTGCAGAACCGGAGACCCGGGTTCGATCCCAACTACGGGTGCTGTCTGTACGGTTTTACATTCTCCCCGTGACCTGCGTGGGTTTTCTCCGAGGTCTTCGGTTTCCTCCCACACTCCAGGTTAATTGGCTTGGTGTATGTGTATATTGTCCCTAGTGGGTGTAGGACAGTGTTAATGCCTGGGGATCCTGGTTGGCGCGGACTAGGTGGGCCGAAGGGCCTGTTTCCGTGCTGTATCGCTAAGCTATATCTAACTCAAAAATATCCAGTGAATTGGCCTCCATTGCCTTCTGTGGCATAGAATTCTGCAGATTCACAATTCGCTGGGTGAAAATGTTTTCCTCGTCTTAGTCCTAAATGTCCTCCCCCTTATTCTTACACTGTGACCCCTGCTTCTGGACTCCCCGAACATCTGGAACTTTTTTCTTGCATCTAGGCTGGCCAATTCCTTAAGAATTTTATGTTTATATAAAATAAGATATAAGATACCCTCTCATCCTTCTAAATTCCAATGAATACAAGCCCAGTTGATCCATTCTTCCATCACATGTCAGTGCCGCCATCCCAGGAATTAACCTGGTGAACCTACACTGGACTCCCTCAATAGCAAGAATGTCCTTCCTCAAATTAGGAGACCAAAACTGCACACAATACTCTAGGTGTGGTCCCACCAGGACCCTACACAACTGCTGTAGGACCTTCTTGCTCCTATACTCAAATCCTCTCGCTATGAAGACCAACATGCCATTTGCTTTCTTCCCTGGCTGCTTTACCTGCATGTTTACTTTCAATGACTGATGTACAAGTCTTGTTGCACCTCCCCTTTTCCTAATCTGACACCATTCAGATAATAATCTGCCTTCTTGTTCTTGCCACCACTGTGGATAACCTCATATTTATCCACATTATACTGCATCTGCCATGCATCTGCCATGCATCTGCCCACTCACCCAACCTATCCAACTCACACTGCAGCCTCATAGCATCCTCCTCGCAGCTCACACTGGCACCTAGCTTTGCATCATCCACAAACTTGTAGATGTTACATTTAATTCCTTCGTCTAAATCGTTAATATATATTGTAAATAACTGTGGTCCCAGCACTCTGCCTTGTGGCACTCCACTAGTCACTGCCTGCCATTCTGAAAAGGACCCGTTAATTTCTACTCTCAGCTTTCTGTCTGCCAACCAACTCTATCATGTCAATACCCTACCCCCAATACCATATGCTCTAATTTTGCACACTAATCTCTTGTGTGGGACCTTGTCAAAGGCTTTTTGAAAGGCCAGATACACCACATCCACCGGCTCTCCCTTATCCATTCTACTTATTACATCCTCACAAAAAGGGTTTGTCCATAAATGAATGGAGATAAGTCTGACCGTGTCTGTATCACCGAGTGTGTTTCTGTACACATTCTAGCAGGAAATGCTGGACATAGTGAGTCGGGCAGAGTGAACATAGAACTGCACAGGAACGGACCCACAATATCTTTGCTTAACATGATGCCAGATACGATGAAAAAAAACAATATATAATAAAAATAAACCAGGAGATGCTGGTTCATACCAAAGATAGATACACAATGCTAGAGTAACTCAGCGGATCGGGCAGCATTCCTGGAGAAAATGGGCAGGTGACGTCTCGGGATCCTCCTTGAGATGTGGGGTATATGGGATCGCTATTGCTATTGCTATAGATATAATGCTTTTGGATATCAAAGTGTGATGATCGCACTTGTGTTTCCACTTGAGAGTCCAACCTTTGATGTTTGCAGATATTACTAAATTTTTTTGTGGTTGAGCTTTGAATAAAACTTGATTAATGAGCATCCTATTTCAGACATATTTTGAATCTGCAGTTGTAATGTTCTAGGTTAAGATTGGGAATAATTCCAATCATTGGAGAGTTTTCATGGTTTGCAATATGGAGGAGGACAGATGTGGCAGCTGGGGGAGGACAGTGTGCTTTCCTGTATTTGATTTGATGCCAAAAAATGTTGTGATGTTTATTGAATTCATACTGGGCACTATTGTGGCCACTTCTTTGCCTTTTGTATACTCTTGGGTTGCCATCTCCCATGTGTTTGAGTTATTAGCAGTCCAAGACACACTCGAGATCTGTGGAGGTGGAACTGTTTGTTGTTAAAAATAAATACTTTTGCCCAAGAAAGGTAGTCTCTTAAGCTACTCTGCCACTTGAAACATTTTTCTTCTGGCTTCACCTGATAGCTCGATGTATTCCCGTCTCCTGGCAATTTGGAGCAACTCATTTAAAGGATGTGTTGCTGATATTTGATGATACCTCACCATTCCTGAAAAATATGTTACAGCAAGAACAGAAAATGATGTTAACACTCGGCAAGTTAGGCATCATCTGCGACAAGAAATAGTTGATGCTTCTAGTTAACGATCTTTCATCAGAATCTGCTGGGTATTTCTTAAGTTCATAAGCCGTAGGATCAGAATTAGGACATTTGGCCTATCGTGTCTACTCTGTCATTGTATCATGGCTGATCTATCTTTTCCTCTCAATCCTGCTTTCATGCCTTCTCCCTATAACCTTTGTCACCCATACTAATCAAGAACCTGTCAATCTCCGCTTTAAAAATACCCAATGACTTGGCTGCCACATCCATCTGTGGCAATTAATTCCCCAGATTCACCACCCTCTGACTATAGAAATTCCTTCTCGTCTCCTTTCTAAACATGCATCGTTTTCTTCTGAGGCTGTGCCCTCTAGTCGTAGATCTTCCACTCGTGGAAACATCTTCACCGCATTCACATTATCCAGGCCTTTCAGTTTCAATGAGGTGTCCCATCATCCTTCTAAATTCCAATGAGTACAGGCCTAGAGCTGTCAAACAGTTTTGTTGCATTTTCGTGAACTGGAACTCTGGAGTAAGAAGCCATTTCTACTTTGCATTTTGTTCTGCAATATTCTACTTGAACGATTTTATGTGCAATTACAAAAGAGGAGTTGCACCTCACTGGCAATGATTGTTAACAAAATAGTTTGTGTTGTATACCTGATCAAATAAAATGATGTGATTCAAAATATGAATAAAGTTCCTTCTACTTCTCTCGGGCAAAATCTTATAGCTGGTCAGAGCATGGGGCTGCTAGACAGCATACTACACAGGACTTCATTACCCTGCAGATTAGCAGGGCAAAAGGAGTAAAGTCGGGCTGTCAGATCTTATTCACTAATTTATCAGTACAACCTTTGTTTAAAAGGATATATTATCAATGTTAATACAGGATGGTAACATTACTGCAAATGAAATTATGGGGTTAACAGTGTAGTGCAGGGACAGGCACTTCGACCTATAATGCCTAATTAAACAAATTCCTTATATGACCCATATCCCTCAATTCTCTGCATATTCGTGTACCTTTTCAAATTCCTACTACCATATCAGCTTCTTCCACCACCCCAAGCAGCAGATTTAAGGAACCAACCACTCACCGTAAAAACAAACAAAAAAAGATGTCCTGTGCATTTTCTTTAAATCTTTCCCCCCTCTGACCGCTGCTGCATTACTCTCGTCGTTGGTGCCTCATGCATCAATCTCCCTCTATAACCGGCAAGAGCAATAATGACCAATGATCAGACTGGCCAAAATGAGGAAGGGGAATGGAGCGATAGGCATATTTGATGGTGGTATAGCAATGGTCTCGAGTGTTAACACCCCAAGTTCAGTAGACATGCTGATGGTATTTGGGGATTGCATTCCTGAGGTTTGCCCAATTGAAGTTGCGAGTGATGATGAATCGGGTATCAGGGTTTGCTATCTCAGAAGAATTGATGACTGAGTACAATTAATCTTTGCGTTGGATTTGGGTGCTGTGTAGACTGTTGACAAGATGGTCGAAGTGAATTCCCATGGTGGATTAGAGGGATGGCATTTCACGATCTGTTATTCCAGAGCAGAGGAGCCGAATTTACCTAAGTCCATCACATCAGAGTACCACGAAACATCGACAATAAAGCAGATACCGCCGTTTTCATTATGTCTGAATATTGTATGCGGTTCGTACTATAATTAGAGAAAACCGTGCTTTGTATAAGAGTATTAAGGCTGAGCCATGTTTCAGCGAATCAAGGCTGAGCCTCTGATATCCCTTTGGAACAGCAGTCTTGTTCTGAGCTCTTCAAGTTTGTCCTCTTCAAGGGTTAGCTTGTTATAGTGGATGCAGCCTCGTAGTTTCTTCTGACTTGCCAGAGGTGTGTACACATGCACACTGGGCAGATGCTTTGGCAGGTTATCACCTGTCTTGTTGATTCCAACTCATCTGCCTTTCACTCTAAATCCTCTCAGGAAGTGTTTCCATCAAAAATCCAATTGACATTCCCAAATTTTACAGATGGCTTCTGCACCTTGCATACCTATTTTAATTGGCTTCAGAGGAATTCATATTATTCCTGATTTGTAGCCTGTTTTTCAGCAAGACACTGGCCTTTTTTACTTTTCCTCCTTGCAGAATCATAGAGACAACCATCATGCATTAGTTCACTGTCTGCACTGACCATCAAACACCCATTTGCACTAATTAAAACTAAATTCTATTTTTATTCTCCCCAGTTCTCTTTAACTGTCCAGATTCTTCCACTAACTTAGGTAATAGAGACATTTTACTAGTGCCTATTATACTACTAATCCTGCATGGCTTTGGAATGGGATGGGATGGGCGGGCCGGAGCATCCGTGGACGCTCGTTTGGTCATGGAGAATGTGCATTCACCACACAGACAGCATCGGACGTCAGGATTGAGCCCAGATCTCCGCCACTGTGAGACGGTGAAAGCTTTTCACTGTACCTCGGTACTCGTGACAATAAACCAAACTTAAGCAGTGACTCTGCGAGCTGCACTAATTCTAGCGTCCATTTTATCCAGGGATGCTGGGAAATTCCTGCAGCGACGTGGGGATGCGCAAAACCAAATGATGCTTGCTCTTCTGTCTCGCTTTTTGATTAAATTGATTGAAAGATACAGCATGGAAACAGCCCCTTCGGCCCACCGAGTTCACGCCGCCATCAATCATCCGATCACACTAGTTGAACATTAACCCACTTTTGCATCCACTCCCGACACACGAGGGACAATGTACAGAGGCCAATTAACCTACAAACCCACACATCTTTGGGATGTGGGAGGAAACTTGCATGATCACACGGAAAACATGCAAACTCCTGAAAGGCAGCACCCGAGGTCAGGTTCGAACCTGTACCTCTGGCGCTATGAGGTAGCAGCTGTTGTCTTAAGGTGCTTTCCTTCACAGTTCATGATAACAGGTTGCCAAAGTTTAAACTAACTTCAGAGTTAGGAGTTTACTGGACAAAGGTTTTTTTTATTGCATATAAGCACGGATGGAATGTACAATGTACCAAAGTCTCTCAAAATTTTAAAATTTACAATAGGTTATCAAAAGAGGATGCAGTCAGATACTCAAACTGCCCATATTTGTACATTATCCTTGGGTATCTATACATCTTCATGTTCATGGATGCAGAGAGATTATAGAGAAGACAGATTATCTTAACACTTCATATCATGCATCACAGGCAGTCGGTTGAACTTGAGTTGGTTTGAGTTAAACACAATTTAACTGTGACAACAAACAATGAAAAAAAGTCCAATCTATCTCATGGAGAGTAAGCAAAACTCTGTAGTCATACATTCTGGCAATAAACAAGGTTTGGTCTTGCTATTTGTTGGTTTCTGCCGCCGGAGAAATGACTGCTTTCTGTACCCACTCCCAAACATTAACCGAAAAATCACCAACTGTGATGTCATAAGGCAGCCACTCACCAATGACGTTCTAACTCATGCTCAGTTGAGGTCTTCCTTGATTCACTCAGCTCCACATTTCATCAAATTCCCGATCCAGGCATGGGCGGAACTGTTGCTGCAAGAGAGCTGGCAATAGCTGTTCTTTTCACACCAGTGTAGCCATTTATTATGGAGGCTCAGCAAAGCTTGTTGGTGGATTCCATTGGGGAAATCCCAGCAACATTTAGGATTTGATCATTTGTAAGTACCCTCTTCCCCTGACCTGCATAGGAGTCCACCCTCACTGATTCCCTTTTATTTGAAACATGAATAATGTTTCAGTTCAAACGGTGAAGCTTGTCCTGCTGAGTATCTCCAGCATTTCTATTTTTAACATGGATGAAAATACTGCAACATTTATGCTGGATGAATATGTACTTGTTTTTAAAGTTTGTGCGTTATTTGTTTTGTCTTTCAGTGAGAAGGAGATTCTACATCATGACAAACATTATGAACCGTTCTATTCTTCATTTGTGGCGTTGTCTGCACATTACATCTCAACAGTCTGTACACAAAGTGAGTATTTCTGATGAAATCTATTGTAGGTTAATATTATTTTAATCCATTTCATAAAGAATTGTAATGGTTGTCAGCATGGGGAGACTAGTCTCCTTGTAGTTTGATCTGGGCTGCATTTAAGCTCCAGAGATGGAGTTGGAGGTTTAGGGCCACCTTGACCTGTGAGCGTGGAAATGTTCTGATAAAATTCAAAGCATTTGGCCAGGTTCAGTTTGCCACTTTCAGCACATCAACACTCTTTTACTGTTACTGATTAGATTTTGAATGACTCAAGGGCTTACCATGTCTTGTTGTATGACTGAATAATTGAATAATGCAGCACAGATGGCAGTCATTTGCCTTCTCGTTGCCTTGAAAGCTTCCTTGTTTGTCTTACTTTAAGAGTTTCTGAAGTTTCCATGCTAGTTTAATTTATTTGTTTTTAATACCTTAAATAGTTAATGTTTTGGAAATTTATTGTATTTGTTGCCAACTCTTCCAATATTTCTAGTTCCTAGGAACCAATTGCTGTCTGTTACTGCCGCATGTAAAGTCCTGATTGAATTTTCATTGATGCGTCTCGAGAATCCAGATGAAGCATGTGCTGTTTCACAGGTAATGACTTTACTCTTCGGACTGGTTTAATTGTATGGACTTCTCTGATGAATATTCATTATCTAACAAAGTAGGATTCAATCTCTCCTTTCTCCTCATTCTTCTTTAGTTTTCTCATTGGTGTCTGGTCTGGATAGTCACTGGTGGGTTTATCACCTCTCTTAGGGTTCACCTCTCCAATAGGTCAAATCCCATTCCATGGCTCAAGAATGTTACACGCAAACGCTCAATTGCAACATTTGTTGGAAGGGAAATTCTTTTAGAAATGGTGTTAAATTAAGGCCTTATCTCTCTCTTTGGATGTGCATCCAATATCCTTTATTTTCTCATAGTGAGTTCTTCTCATGCTCCAAACAACTTTTAACTAGCTGTGCCAAGAACAGATTGTTTATTTCAGTGCAGTGAATCATGCTGTGTGAAAACTGCTTGGTGCTTACAGAGCTGCCAAGTAGTACAGATTTTCTGTATTTTGTACGGAAATGCGATAAGAATACGGATGTACGGATTTGCATTGTAAAATACGGATTTTTTTTTAAATCAGCCCCACTTCCTGTTTCATCTTGCTTAAAAAATGCAAGGATATAAAAAGTCATACTGTAACTCTAAAAATGATAGCAGATTAAATCTATTAGTATTTTAAATTTCAAGATTATTTTTGTAAGCATTGATCTGCCTGTCCGGCTACAGGTTTAAACAGCGCTGTCAGTTTAACACAACAGTGCTAAGGGTTCTAATTATAGCACTGCCAGCTGGAGCGCTATTGCCTTTACACATAGCGCTATGGCCACAGCACTATGGGTCACAGACTGTTCGGGGAGGGAGAAGAGAAGCAATAAGAGAGGGAGGGAGAAAAATAAGGAAGGAGAGAGGGGGGGAAAGGGGGAGGGAGAGGGAAGGAAAGAGAGGAAGGAGGGAGGGAGAGGGAGGCTTCCAAAATGGCTTCTACATCATCATCTGGTGCTAAAAGCAAGAAGCAGCCGTTCAAACAGAAGTATGCAAAGAGATGGCAATGTATGCACTGTCAAGTAAGGTGCGTAGAAGACGTGTCAATTGGTAGCAAAGTTATGCATTCTTGTACATGGGTATGACCGCACATAAAAAACAACTTTTTTTTCAGCAAAATGGATCCACGTAAAAATACTGATTTCCTCAGCAAAATACTGATTTTCAGGTACTAGAATACTGAAATGCTCTGACAACTTGGCAACTCTGTGCTTATGGCAGTATAACAAAAATTACATTTAAAAGTGCTTGATTGTAAAGTACTTTGAAATGTCCTGAATGCATTGTAAGATCCAAATAGTTTTGATTTATGTCCACCCATCTTAGGGTAATGAGGGCTGGGGCATTTAAGGATGTAAGAAGTATTGATCTTTCTGCTAAAGGGTTATTAGAAGTTGAAGATAGTGTTGTGTTGTAACAAAAAGGGTAGAACTTGAGTGGAGATCAGCTTTGATCTAATTTTACTGGCTGAGATGGACTATTCCCATTCCTTTATTTAGCTACCGTGACAAAATTCATGTTCTTACTACTTTCATAAACCACCTTAAAATTGATGCGTTTTACAGTGTTTTCTACTTTTCAACTATTGTTTGATTGTCATAATTCTTCCTCAGAAACACTTGATCCTATTGATCAAGGGCTTGTGCACTGGCTGCAGCCGACTGGACAGGACTGAGATCATTACATTTACAGCAATGATGAAGTCAGCCAAACTTCCAATGACAGTAAAGACTCTCTCAGATGGTAAGCCTTTTGAATGTGAATCTCAGCTGTTTATCTTGTTGCCATTACCAAATTTCCACAAAATCCTTGGTGTTCAGGTGAGGTTGCATTTGGTGTACTGTGTTCAGTTTTGAGCACCCTGCTATAGGAAGGATGTTATTAAGCTGGAAAGAGTGCAGAGAAGGTTTGACAAGGATCTTTCCAAGATTTGAGAGGTTAGGCAGGCTAGAACTTTATCCCTTGGAACGCAAGAAGGTTATAGAGAAGAATAAATTGGTGATGGGAATAGGCAGAGTGAATGCACGGCCTGTTTCCCTGGATAGGGGAATCAAGAACTAGAGGGCAGAGGTTTACGGTGAGAGGAGAAAGATTTAATGGGAACCTGAGGGGTAACCTTTTCACTCAGAGTGTGATGGGTATATGGAACGAGCTGCCAGAGGAGGTAGTTGTGGCAGGTTTGAATAAACACTTGGATAGGAAAGATAGACACAAAATGTAGTAACTCAGCGGGATAGGCAGCATCTCTGGATAGAACGAATGGGTGACGTTTCTGGTCAAGACCCTTCTTCAGACCAGGGAAGGCTGAGACGGATATGGGCCAAACGAGTGCTAGTGGGACTAGCTTAGATGGGATATATTGGTCAGCTTGAGCAAGTTGAGTCCAGGGGCCTGTTTCCAAGCTGTATGGCTGTAACAGTCTGAATCATTGATGGTTTTGTTATGCTTAATTCCAATAAAATAATGTATTTATCCAGTGGAAGATCAAAAAGAGACCGTCTCTCCATTGACACCTGAACTACGACAAAAAGAAGTGCAAATGAACTTCTTGAACCAGCTGACTTCTGTTTTCAACCCAGATGTATCAAACTCATCTGCTCCATCTACTGTGACTCAGGTAAATGAATTCTGCACTTGTTTTTGTTAGGGCCATGTCAACAATCATAAAATAATAGGATTTTGATTTGCAAAAATCTAGTTTTGCAATTCATTCCAATAAAATGGCACCAGTGGGATAATGCAGAGGGTACCAAGAGGAATCAACTGGAATATCTTAAATGGTGGGTTATTTTAGAATGTAGTTACTTAAGGGAATTAATTACATTATTTCTGACTAGAGTAGGGGACTTCCGATATATCTTTATTTGATGGAACACATGACCATCTTGAATTTTTTGTAATTTAAAAAAAAGTGAAACGACACGTTGTATGTTGTGAAACAACACATTCCCTCTATTTTACTCTCCTTGATTGTATGAAGCTACTTGCAGATTAAATATAATCTGGTAAACCCTTTCTTTTGTATACGAATAGAAAGAAACCATTCTGCCCCTAACACCCGTTCTATCACTGATTTGTTTTTTAGTTCTATTCACCCGCATCAGCAAATCCAGGATTTTTGTTTCAATAAGAACATCACTGCTATTTGAGTTGCCCGCCTTAATGTTTTGAATTGTTCAATTGACCAATTTATTGTGAGTTATGACTGAATTATTACCTGTATCATCATGTATCTGCAAGAAGTTGTTGAATACAATCATAATCTCCATTTTTTCTCTCTAAGTGGTTATTGTCAGTTAAGCCGAGATGGGAATCTAGGTTCAAGGTGAAAATATAAGGATTTTTTACCCCAAAATATTATTTTTAATCTGTTGATGCTTTGACTGTCCTTTACTAGTTCTGCAAATAGTTAGAACAGGTAGTTAAAAACATGACATACAAGAGAGTGGTTGGCGTGGTGGGGAATCAAACACCGACATGACTGGTGCAGCTGCACAGCTTGTCTTCATCTTGTGAATTTTGAGTGTCTTTTTTAATTTGTCAGGTGGATGGAGAAAGTGATGACCAGACTGTAACAGATCAAGCAACAGTTACCAAGATGAAAAACGCATTCATTGCCCAGAACGTGTCCAGTTTACAAGCATTGGGTGAGTTTAAATGTGAAAGCTTTACCCTAAAGAGAGCTGCAGTGGAATGTTATTCTTTTAAAGCAATTTGACTAGTTCCTATAATAAATGTGATGACAAATGCTACAGAAATGTAATCATGCTTACAGACGTTAAAAATAGCAAATCAATTGGGCTGTTTAAGAAGGAACTGCAGATGCTGGAAAATCGAAGGTAGACAAAAATGCTGGAGAAACTCAGAGGGTGATCAGCATCTATGGAGCGAAGGAAATAGACAACGCTTTGGGTCGAGACCCTTCTTCAGACCAATTGGGCTTGTTGGTTAACTAAATACTGTTTTCAGAAAGGAATGATAGTCCTTTTTGACCCTTAATCCTGTGTTACTTACTCCACATCCAAAAAGCAAAGCTAGACATGTAACCTTAACTCTGAGATGTTGGGTAAATAATGATTCCATAAATTTAAAATTATTATCGAACAACTAAATACTGTTGTTGGGACTGCATGTGCATTTTGTTATTTGAGTTTCGGGACTGCATGTGCATTTTGGTGAGCTTGTTGCTATTCCAGTGGTCATTCTTGAAGCATCTACGTTTTGAGTCACTAACTCAGAATCTGATTGTAGAATCGATATATTTTTATACATGGGCTGAGAAACATTTGGGTAATTTAGTAAAGAACACAACTGTCGGGTGAGACCGATATGAAAAGAGTAGAGAGTGACTGGTGGACAATAGGGTATGGGGGACCTAGCGGAGCTGCATTTAAAAGAAAGTCAGAGGTGGTTTGTAAAGACATTACCAAGAAGAGAGTAATTGCATATAAGAGTCAAGGTCCAAGTAACTGAATGTATTGAATGTTGGCTTGGAGTTGGGAAGTATATATTGGAATGACCTGTGCTGGGGCCAATGTTGATTTGTATGTACGTGAACATATGCACAATTTTAACCCTTTTCAGTGCAATTAAGAAATATGACTAAATTAGTGCTCTACAAAACCATATTTGCGGCCCTTATGTTAATCCATTTTGCATGATCTGAAACATTATTTTCTGCTATAAATATGAGGCAAACAGATTTATAGTCATGCTTATCTTTTCCCTTTAAATATGTAGCATTTGCCTTTTTCAGACCTTATGGTGCAGTTTCTGTTTTCAAAGTATCTTCCTTAGTGGCTCTGCTCTCACTGCGTATATGATAATTAATATCTCCAGTCCATGATAATTAACATGTTCGTTTTACTTTATATTAAGGCCAAACATACTTAGAGTATGCTCTTGCATCATTGCGGTTGGTTCATTTGCTTGTGCTCGATCTTGTTTGTATTAAACTTGATGTTAAAGGAAGAATGTTTGTTTGTCATTTTGCAGGTGGCTCTGAGAAGCTGTTGCGGGTCTGCTTAAACCTTCCCTACTTCCTGCGATATATTAACCGTTTCCAAGATGCTGTCTCTGCCAACTCCTTTTTCATAATGCCTGCTACAGTTGCAGACGCAACTGCAGTGCGGAATGGGTGAGTTGTAAACATTCAGTGGGGACTGATGACTGCGTTTCAATTTTCATGTAATTGGTTAAAACGTATTGATCGATGTGAGGCAAATTCAAAATTATCACTTTTTTGTCTGTATAAATGATTCAGGTAATAAATTTTGAATGGTTAATTTGCTCTGGGTAGAAATTTGACTGATCCACATGTCTTTTTAAACACTAGTGGGGTGTGTTTTTTGATTTTCCCCATACATTGTTTTTAAAATATTCTCTTTAACGCTATATCTTCAGATTCCATTCCTTGGTCATTGATGTTACCATGGCACTGGACACACTCTCGTTGCCTGTGCTTGAGCCCCTGACCCCTGAAAGATTACAGGATGTGACAGTATTAGCACTGAGTTGTTTATATGCAGGTCTGTATACGAACAAATAAAATGTCTTTCCAAGGCTCGGAAACAGCAGATTAAACTGATGGAATTAATGTGTCCTTTTAAATGTCATTTTCATGAGAGGAATTATGAAAGTAGGTCTGGTAGAAACCATACCCAGTTCTCTGTCAATAGGATTATATTGAGCAATGTGGTCATTTTGTTAACATTTTTGTATAATTTTCTATCAGTTGTCATGCATGTTATAATCATAGAATGGTTATTGCACAGAAGGATGCAATTTGGTCCATTATTCCCATGCCCGCTCTCTACCAGAGCAGCTCACAAATTCTACCCCCACCCTTGCCATTTCTCTACAGTTTTGACAATTTTCCCTCCCCATAAATTTATCCAGCTGCCTCTTGAGGGCCTCGGTGGAATCTGCCAAGTCCAAACCTACAGATTTCAACTGTGTACTGTGCCAAAAAAAAACCCATGTCAGTATTTCATACCTGTATCTAATCTTTGACCCTTCAACCACAGGAACATTATAAACCCTATCCAGATCTCATAATTTCACCTATTTCTGTCAGGTCTTACCTCCGCCTCTTCCGTACAGAACATATTCAGAGCCTCCAATCTATGCTTTACACTTTAGTTTCTTATTCTTGGAACAATTTTCATAAATCTCTCCTGGACCTTATCTAATGCCATCACATCCTTCCAGATGCAGTGATCAGGTGACCACAATTGAGTGTGGGCCAGCGAATGATAAAGATCTTTCCTTCTTACTGCACAACATCCCTTCCTTTATACTTTGTCTCAGTTCATGATGCCCAGAATTACATATGCCTTATTTCTTCATCTGCTTTGCCAAGTTTAATGATGTCAACCCTGTCCACAGGTCCAGCAGTTCCTGTATGCCTTTTAGAACAATATCCTTTATGTTGCTGCTCAGTTTCCTCTAAAAATGACTCAACTAACATTTATTTTGATTAAAACATCATCTTTCATATGTCATTCCATTTTACCAGCCTAGCTAGAAAATGCTGCAATTTTATCAATTGCCTTTTTGCAATACTGCCAATATTTGTGTCATCTGCAAATTTAGAAATTGTGGCTTGCACACTTATGTCTTGGGTCAGAAAAGGAAATGGTTCTAGCACATCTTCCTGTGGAGTATCATTATTTATCTTCCCTGGTGCGTTATAGAACAAGTATTGATGACAATCTGTTATCTGTTACTGGGACAACTTAGTGTTCATGCTCTTAATTTCATTTTTATGCTATGAGCCTCATCTTTACTAATGAGCACCTTATCAAAATCCATTTTCTAAGGTCACATGCAACTGCATTACCCTCATCAACCTTATTCGTCATGTCATTAAAATTTGATTTGTACCTGTGGGCTTGTTTAATTAATTCATTTCCTCCAGTTGAATCTTAATAAAATTCCCAATCAAAGATTCTGAGAAGTTTTCCCACCGCTGAGATTAAACTGATAGACATGTAATATTTGTCACTCTACAGTTCTCAGGCCCAGCCCCTGTATCCAAAGAGTGATGAAAAATTATGGTCAGTGGTCTCATTGTTCCTTGCCATGCTTGCGTGAATATCCTAGCCGCCATTGATGCAGATTTTATTAATATGTTAATAACCCAAAGCTCCCCCTTTTTTCCCAGTAAATACAAATGATTTCTTATTTAAGCTTTCCTTTTGAAGGACATAAAGTTGGTTTCTAATCATACAATCTAAACCAGATTTGAATGTTAAAATTGTTAATTTCTAGTATTCTTTCACTAGGAGTGAGTGTTGCGACATGCATGGCTATTCTACATGTAGGCAGTAGCTTGCAAGTTCGATCTGGATCTACTAGTAAAGATGAAGACTATGAAAATGATGCAGCTACAATTGTACAGAAATGTGTAAGTGCTGTATGACTAGATGTATTTTACAGTATTGCAATTAATCTTTGGAATAATGCTAGCACTTGGGGATAAATTTGATTTGCTTTTGTTTTCATTGTGTTAATGTTGTTCAGATAAAAGTGAGTGTGTTACTCTACCAAGCCAGATGCTGGTAAGATGCTGGTTAGAATAAGATAATGATCAATCAGGGAATATGTTGAGGAGAATCCCAATTACATGCAGGCATTTGAGTTGTCATTGTCTTAAGCAGTCCCTTGGCATCAAGGAGAACTTGTTCCTCCTTTGGTTCAAGGTGACTGACGAGGCCATTGTGGGAACCATAGACATTTTGGGCTAGTAAGTGCCTCATGGTACGGGCAGGTGGGTGGTTTGTGAGGCACTTACTAGGATGGCTATTGCGATTCCTAGTGCCATCCTGTGTGCTGCTATGTCACAGTCCTGATTCCCGGAATGTATTTTCTCAAGTAGCTGCGAGATCATACTTGGATCTTCAGTGCCTTGTTCGTCAGTAGTTTTGTTTCCAGAAGACTTTATGAAGTTTTTTTTCACATGCTTGTCCTGTTAAGTTGGATGAGGGCAGTCCTGTTGTATGTTTCACATCAGCTGCATTGGAACTGCTAGAAGATAAATTCACGCAGTTATTATGGCTTACTGGATCTGAGCAGGTTAAGGGATTAAAGAACTATGCTAAAAGCGCATCTTGAATCTTTCTGCAGGATATATTCTAATTCTGACAATTTTCAGTTTTGTTCAACTTGATTTAGTTAGGGACCACGCTATTTATTAATAATTTAAAACATCAACAACGGGGTTGTCATTCAGCTATATAACATGCTTTGCTGTAAGCCATAAAACTCAAGGTATGAATTCTCTTGCCATTGTCCTCCTCCTTCTCCACGTTCTGGCTCTGCGAGTGTGATATGGATGTATATAAGGTATTTCCTGATTGCTTGAATGCAGCACTAAATTAATATTTCATTTATTATTGCAGTTGGAAATTTATGACATGATCGGTCAAGCAATTAACAGCTCACGACGCGCAGGTGGGGAGGTAAGATGTCTCTGTAGTACGTTTAGTATGCTTCATTAGTTGGGGCTTTTCAGCACAAGAATCAGGAAGTCATGTTACAGTCCTAAAACTTTGGTTTAGCTGTATTTGGAGTATTGTCTGGCTCTTAGCATCCAATTACAGGAATAATGAGGGTACTAAGAAGTCTATCAGCATGCGGCCTGGATTAGAGTGCAATGGTTATGAGGAGAGAATGGACAGACTTGGGTTATTTCCCTCTGGAATGTTTGTGGTTGAGGGGAGACAAAATATGAGATGCATTGGTCAGTTAGACAGGTCAGAATTGTAGTTGAATTTGGCTTATTTTGGTTTAATTAATCTCGTTCATCACAGATCTCACGGGCCAAAGGGCCTGTTCCTGTGCTATGCTGCTCTATGTTCTAATTGCTAATGTTAGTCCCCGGATTGCAAACCCTGTGTCGCAGGTCCAATTGAATTCCTTGCACAATCTGGATGATGCAGGTTCAATGACAGTGTGAGATTGGAAACTCCAGAAGACGTGCCTAGTAACAACCTGGACTCAGGCATAAGAGCATTGTGTCTGAGTCCAGATGGTGTGTGTTGGCAGATTGATGCTCTGGTCCTTGGAATTCTCACTTTAATTAATGTAGAAGTCAGAGGAAGGAGATATTATTGAAATAATCTGCATCAGTTGCTGCAGTTAAATCCCATAGATTCTGCTGTATTGCAGTGTACCGAAGGAAATGTTCTGCAATCCTCTTGTATGTTGCCAGTCTGTCAACCGATTGTCTCAGTTCGATATGTATAGGTTATCAAGCCTGTAATTTTGCCCTCTGAGTAGATGACAACAATGGAGTGAACACGACTTTATACTTGTGGTTTCATTTACTAGTTGCTCGTCAAACTGAACAATGCATTATGTATCATAGGTTCAGAGTATTTTGCTGAGAGAGCACTGAGGATGGAAGTTAATATTATATCTAGCAACTGTAAATGTATAGAAGGAAATACCTTGTGGCATTGTTTGCAATTAATTTAAAGATATCATTTGCTATGGAACAGCTCAAAGATTTGAATGAAACAAATGGGATACTGCCCTGACTGAAATATATAAAGTATTTATATATTTTGAAAGCAAAAGTTGAAAATATTTTATCTGTTGCCAGTTATTAATTTTATTTTGTACTTTCTCCCCAGCATTATCAAAACTTCCAATTATTGGGTGCCTGGTGCCTTCTAAACAGCCTCTACTTGATCCTGAACCTTAGTCCTGCAGCGTTGGCTGACAAGGGGAAAGAGAAAGACCCACTGGCTGCACTTCGAGTCCGTGACATTGCTGCTCGTGCGAAAGAAGGAGCTGGGTCGCCCAAATTAGCACCTGTTAAAGGGTGAGTGAATAATCGATGGATAATGTACTAGAGTTTCTCGAAAGAGGTGGATTGTGCAATAAACTCCTCGGGTTCTACTTCCAGTCAGTAACAATGATTTGACACTCATTTTGCTATTTTTTCTTCTCTCAGTTCCAAATAAAATCAGTAAATTTTGAAAAATCAATCCATTGTTTCATTGGCAAAATTTATATAAACCAATTAATTTTTCTATTGCTCAAGATAACATAGAAGAGTAGAGTACGGGAACAGATCCTTTGACGTACAATGCTTGTGCCGAACTTAATGCCAAGATGGTCGGCACGGACTGGAAGGGCCGAGAGGGCCTGTCTCCGTGCTGTAATTGTTATATGGTTATATGGTTATAAACTAACCTCATTTGTCTGCACATGATCCATATCCCTCCATTCCCTGCATATATTCATGTGCCTACCTTAAATGCCACTATCGTATCTGCCTCCACTGTGGGCCAGCACTGGTAGTGCTTTTCTAGGCACCCAACTTTCCTCTCTGGCATGATGAGATTTTTTAAATCTTGGGTTCCCTGTGTTGGGTTTAATTAAAAAATTGATGTTACCTTTGCTTTTTAATACTAATTGTATGGGCAAGTTCATATTTGTATCTGGAACAAGACAGCAGATCAAAATGAGTCATAGAGTCATACAGCACGAAAACTTGCCATGCCGACCAAGATGCCCCATGTATGCCAGACACAGCGTCCCATGTTTGGCCCACATCCCTCTAAACCGTTCCTATCCATTTACCTGTTCAAATGTCTTTCGAATGATGTAGTAGTACCTACCTGGACTACCTCCTCTGGCAGCTTGTCCATATACCCACCTGCATCTGTTGAAAATGTTACCGCTCAGTTTCCTGTTAAATATTTCTCCTCTCACCGTAAACCTATGTCCTCTGGTTGTTGATTCTCCTACTCTGGGTCAAAGTCTCTGTGCATTTACCCTATATATTCCCCTTATGATTTTATACATCTCTATAAGATCACCGCTCAGACTCCAACAATCCAGGGAATATAGTCCTAGCTTACCCATCTTGTTAAAATTCTGTCTGCATTGTCCACTGCCTGGATAGTCTAAAATGTTTCAAACCGATGGCCTTGTGTAGTTCAATAAAAAGGTTGACATTAGTCTGACTTCCTTTCCTGCAGACATCAAGGATTTGGCATTTTGTCTGTGGTTCTGGCAAATCATGCTATCAAACTGCTGACGTCACTCTTTCAAGATCTACAAGTGGAGGCTCTCTACAGGGTAAGTGGCAGCTCTTGAGTTTAGTACACAGAGTTACACTTGAGAAACCTATTTAGCTTTTTGAAGTTAGCCTAGATTTGGATTTCTCAGCATAAAAAGTGAAGCAGAGGTTAGATGCATCAGAGATCTCTGTGTATATATGAAAAATCAACCAGCGATGCTGCCTGACCCGCTGAGTTACTCCAGCATTTTGTGTCTATCTTCAAACTAAAAGCAACTAGATGAAAGCATAAAATAATGATTTAAGTTTATAACACTTTCCTTGGGACCATGGTTATCCCAACACATTGTTCCTTTGAAGCATGATGGAAACGGTCCATGAAAAGTAGCAAGAAGCTACGCTGTTAATAAAAGACAAACTTGCCAACACCTCATTTGTTTGTGCACCCTGCTATGCTCAGAATACCTGCAGTGTATGTGTATAAGTTTATTCAAAATAATATAATATCCTGGTAACATTTCAGTGAGTTTGCTTAAGGAATAAATATTATCTCAAGATATTGGATTGATCTTACCTGCTGTCATTGAAATATCCCAAAATATCATTTATATTTACCTTAGTGGACAATCAGGATCATAGCTTAAAGTCCCACCCAAAGATGGCAGGCCTGATGTTGAACAGAATGTAATACAAAGCTAAATTGTATGTTTACCTTTTGAGTACAAATTGTGCACGTGCATACTATAAAGCGTATCTTTTTTTCATATGTAAATTTACCCGGTTATTTGGACACAGTATAACAATGGATCATTTTGATTTCAACAGGGTTGGAGAGGCGACGGTCCACCTGCAGAGCTAAATATAAGGGCACAGAGCTCCTCCATTCAGCGTGTCCAGAGACTGATTGAATCTGTTCCCCTCACCAACTTGCTTTTCACACTTTTGTCAACATCTTATAGAAAGGTAATCACTTCTACAATAGAGTGCCACAATGAAGCCAAATTGGTTGCCATGTTTGTGCTGACTCTTTGTTGAACAGTTCACAAATAACTTGCGGATTTGCTTCTTTCCCATATCTCACGATTGTCCTCAATCTGACTAACTAGATCCTCCTCCACCCTCCCGTTCATGCATTCTTTCTTGGTTTCCAACATTTGTCCAGTGTCCAATGACTCTCTTGAAGATTTTATCTTTTGTGTGGTTAGTGATTCAATCATAGTGTAACAGTATGATTATGTGTAGTTCATTTATATTTGTCAACAGAAAATTAATGCACTGGTATTAAAATAATGGTTGCCAACAAATGTAAGGTCATGTTACCCTTTGAGAACAATGCTGCCCTACACCTAAAAGACTTAAAAATGAAGGTTGTTTTTATTTCCACAATTATTTGGGGGAGAAAAATACACCTTTCATTGGCCTTTGTGTGGGGGCACGTGACCTTCAATGGTTCATCACCAATTTTGTAGTCCGTCTTGTTTTAAATTACTCAGTGGAGGAGATTGTTTCCCTCTTTATGATCCCAAACACCTTATCTTATCCATCAACCGCATAAACTAAAGAATAGAACTGATTTTGTCAGTATAACATAATTCGTTACCATCATTATATTGTTATCATCATTATATCTCAATGTAATTCTGATGAATCTGTGCTGCATCTCTTGCTTGGTGACTATTTGTTGCCCTACTCAACAGAATGCAGATTGGTTTGATCAGGGCTCATTGCAATTGTACCTTTGTACCATCATTATTTTGAGAAAGTTGTTTGGTAATGACATTCAAATGTTTTCCGCAGTGTCCAGTTTCCTATAGAGAGTCACTGTTCATGCGGTACAGCTCCCCATAGGAATTCCCTGTCTTGGCCTGTGCATTGTGTTATTATATTTACCAGGTTGTAGATGTGGTGATTAAAATTGTTATCATTTTACACCTCTAGGCTTGTGTCCTTCAACGCCAGCGCAAAGGTTCTGTGAGTAGTGATGTCAGTGCATCCACTGATTCAAACACTTATTATGAAGACGATTTCAGTAGCACTGAAGAGGACAGTAGTCAAGGTAGTCTCAGGATTTATGTTGTGTTCTGAGACTTAATGTGGGTTGAAATGGTCAATTTATGATGCTTGGCCCAGGCATTTTCCAGATTTACAGAATACAAACTGCAATAAAATTCTAAAATATCAATTATTTCTGGGTACGGCTTTAGTGCCCTTTAGTTTTCAACACATTCCAATGACATTAGAAATAGAACAGCTATAAAAAAGATCTGCTAGGTACATTCGAAATTCTGAATGACGTATATTTAGTATATCTGCTGGTGATTGAACAATTATTTCTATTTATCAGTGTTACAGACCTATTATTGGGTTTGCAGACCTGCTCTGCTGCAAGGAAGAACTTCATTGTTCTGTGTTAGGTACATATGACAATTAAACACACTTGACTCTTGAATTGATAATCGGATGATATTCACCAAATCAAATTTCAAGGAAAGGGTTGAGAGTATTTTAGCACATTATTGCAATGTGTAATTCTCCACAGTTACACTGGTGTGTCTTGAAATCATTTAAAACGTTTTGAACAAGGATATTTGGAGACTGGAACATACAAATGTATTCCATACATTGGAGTAAGGGCAGGAATATAGAACAATTTTGGTCACCTTGGAGGGGCTGGGTAGATTGGATGGTTTCCTTTTGTTCTTTATAATTCTGCAACTGCCGTTACATTTGTAATTCATTCATGATTGCGATGCAAGTTGTGCTACTGTTACTTGAATTACTCTTGCTTTGAACAGTGGGGGCATCTGTGTTGTACTTTATAGATGACGACAGTGAGCCGATTCTTGGCCAATGGTTTGAAGAGACTATCTCACCCAGTAAGGAAAAATCAGCACCACCCCCTCCTCCACCACCCCCTCCCCTGGAGAGCTCCCCACGGCTGAAGAGCCCAAATAAGCAGAGTACTGTGGAGAATGGCAACATACTAGCGAGTCGCAGAGACCCCGAGCTGGTGAGTGAATTCCAGCAACAAATAAGTCAAATATCATGTCAAACTGTTTTTGATAAATCAGGAGGTCAAAATATGTTTAGTTTTAATTCTGGATCTCTCATATTTAAATAATTTGATGGGCTGGCTTTTTAAACTTATCTGTGAAACTAAGCTCCATGGTGTCTTTATTATTGAAAGTGAACTCTTGAATCATTTGGTACTTATCAAATAACTGTGTGGTTTTTCAGATTTGAGGGAGTTAGATGTGGCCCTTGTGGCTAAGGGGATCAGGGGGTATGGAGAGAAGGCAGGTACGGGATACTGAGTTGGATGATCAGCCATGATCATATTGAATGGCGGTGCAGGCTCGAAGGGCTGAATGGCCTATTCCTGCACCTAATTTCTATGTTTCTATGTTTCCTTATATGTAGAACTAAATATTAGATTAAGACACATCTCGGGCTCAAATTACATTGAGAATGGAGGTGAGGATAGTACTTGCGAATGAGATTACCTCAGCTCTAGTAAAATCTCCATGTTTAAATTATTTTTATAAATTGTCTTCCAGTTTCTCAGCCTGGCTTCAGGCATCCTCAACTTCATTACATCTTCAATGCTGAACTCGAGGAACAACTTCATCCGGAATTACCTGAGTGTTTCTCTGACTGAACAACATATGATGACACTAGCAAGCATCATCAAAGATGTGGACAAAGATGGAACCAAAGGTTAGGATGCTACTTCAGAGTTAGCGAATAATAAGCAGGCTTGCCTTTGGAGTGCAATGTTTGCTTATTCTTTCTTAGGCACTTCTTTCAGCCTCTTACTACTCAAGTAGTGAAAAAGCTAATGAAAGCTTGAACTGGTTAAATTGTAATTCATTGGGTAAAGATGATTTGCCAGGACACTGCCGTGGGGTACCCTTCGCCACCATAAACAGAGCGTTGAGAAACAAGGAACCCCAGATGCTGGTGCTGGAAGAACTCAGCGGGTCAGCCAGCAGGTTTAGACTACATAGATAAGTGACCTTTCAGATTGGGACCCTTGTTCAGACTGATTGTAGTAGGAGGGATAAAGCTGGAAAAGAGGTGGGAGTGCGACAAAGCCTCTGCAATGCACAGGTGGATACAGGGGGGTGGGGGTGCTGGTGGGCAGATGAATGGACAAAGGTTAGAGATGCAAAAATAGAGAAATATTTGTCGTAAGGAGAGAGGAGACGTTAAATATGAACCCAGAGGAGGAAGTAGATATGGAAAGGGCCAGGGAGGGAGGGATAGTTGGAGAGATGGGGCACCGTGAGTATTGGGGGGTGAAAAACTAAAGATTTGTGGGCATCCAATAATGTGCCAAACTCGGAGGGAGGATTTGCATGTATCGAAAAGGGTTAACTTAATCTCTTAAAATCTTGACAATCATGGGTTTGAATTTGAATATGAAATTGACTACTAAAATGTTGTGTTAGCTGGAATAATGACTTCTGTAATGATGAGAAGTAGACTGGATTAATTCTAAGATAGACACAAAAAGCTGGAGTAACTCAGCGGGTCAGACTGCATCTCTGGAGAAAAGGAATAGGCGACGTTTCATGTCGAGACCCTTGTTCAGACAAATTCTGTTTGTGTTGTGGTCCCCTTTCCCTTCTCTCTTTGTGCTTATTTTTTATTTTATGCATAGGGTCATCAGATGAGGAATTTGCCGTTGCATTGTATCAATTTAACCATTCCATGGTTACCTCTGACCTCCCATCACCAACCCTGCAGGTGAGTCCACTGTGGTTCACTGACTGTCCTTCGATTTCAGTTAGCAATGATAATATTATTTTGTGTGTGTGCTTTTTGTTGCTTATTAATGTTGCCACAAAATGCAATGAAACAAGTTAAATGGAAATGCATGACGTTTGGGTTCATTTCTTAATATCTGTGAAATAGTTTCATGCAACTGTGTTGTGGACTCTTTTATGAATAACATATGTTAGAAATAAAAATTGAGGCTTTTGATCACAGTTTTGGTCCTTTTTGTGACGATCACTTAAATAATTCAAACTTAATAATTTGATATAAATACCACGTTTACATATCCGTCTTTCTGAGAAGTTTTTTCCCCAGTTTGTTCTCTGCCAAAGGAGTGAGCTCGGGGAGAAGGGTGTCAGCAGAGGAACAGCCCATGTCCTTCAGTGATCATAACACATATGAATATGTATAACATGGATGTTACATGTTATTGCAAGAGCTGGCCAATTTAAATTCCTGCACCCGACTGGTAGCATTGCAGAACATTCAAACTGAAATCTGATTGTACTGTTTCTGTTGATTTTTTTTTTTAAATGGATACATATTATATGTTGTATCTTGCAGATCAAGAATCTGGTATTGTGTACGAGTCTTTTGTTGTGCCAATCGCATTCAACATCACAATATTAACACTTCTGTTTTTATCCAGAACATACTGCTGCAGCAACTGGGGATCGCGCCTTCTTCAGAGGGTCCATGGCCATTGTATGTTCACTCACAAAGCCTCTCTGTGCTGTCACGCTTGCTATTAATCTGGCAGCACAAAGCCAAGGCACAGGGTGATCCAGATGTACCAGAGTGCATGAAAATCTGGGAAAGGTAAGAAATTCTTCACCAAAAGTAAATGAAAAGAGGTTGCCCAGTTTCATCCTTCGATCTGTATGCAATGCTGAACTGAAGCATCTCTAATTGTTAGTGTTGCTGATTTAGTGACAATTGGAGATTATCATTGAAACTAGATTTTAATTGTGATTAACCATAGACATATAGAATCACAAGCAGATTAAAGGCCTCAATGTTTTTACTATGTAGTTTGGAATATTTAACTTTCCCACGATCATTAATTTCTACTGCAATATTTCCTGCAATCTCTTATGTGGATAATTATCTCTTTCCCACGGCAGGTTTATTGGGACACTTAAGCAGAACATATTCCAGGGTGTGGTGCCAACTGACTCAGAAGATTTAAATGTTGAGCATCTTCAACTTCTGCTGCTAATATTCCATAACTTCTCGGAGAGTGGCCGGCGCATGGTGGTCACCATGTGCGTACAAGTGATTGTTGAGGTGGCATCAAAGGCAGAGAATCAAGTTCGATGTGTGCCACTAACACTTGCCAGATTGCTGCTGGTCTTTGAATATGTTCTTCAGCAGTATTCAAAAGTGCCAATCTACCTATTTGAACAGGTAAGGACCAGTGGAGTGGGTGGTTGAAAATCTATTTTGTGTAAATAAAGCTATAAACGTTTAACTACAAACTGGATCTCAGTATAATGGCTTGGAATTGGCAAGGAGAGGTAACACTGAGGTTGTCAACTTAGTGGAGAAATTTAGGGAGCAACTTAGAGTCACAGAGTCACACAGCATGGAAACAGGCCCTTCGGCCCAACTTGTCCATGCTGACCTAGATGCCCCTTCTATTCTAGTCCTACCTGCCCATGTTTGGACATATCTCTCTTAGCCTTTTGTATCCATGTAGCTAACTTCTAAATGAAGGTGAAGTGCAGGCAAGGTTCTGTCATTAGTTTCATGCAACTGTGTTGTGGACTCTTATATAATTTACAGAAGTTAATGAATCAATGCAAGTTTTAGACATTTATGGTTTATGTCCAAACATGTTACCTTTTGTAGAACGAGGAGTCTTTTGCATTTCTAGTGGTGAAAAAAAATTATAATTGCTGCTCAACAATCTATCTGGGCCTAAACAAATAATTAAAAAAGCCTTTGTTGCATGTTCTGATAATTACTGCTATCTTGTCAGTATTTGGGAAAAAGTTTGTTAAATGCAGAGTTACTTGGTCCACCACCAACACCTCCTCCCCTCCCTCCCCCCTCCCCCCCCCCCCCCCCCCCCCCCCCCCCCCCCACCGTCCCAGAACAAAATTAACTATTTTTTTATGAAGCATGAACATCTATAATCTTCATGAAGTACACAAAGATGAACACCAGAGCTAAAATTTGTTAGATTATAAGAAAAGGTTCAAATCTGTGGAGAAATGTTCAACGTCATGTTCTGATACTTGTTCAAGCTGTGGAAATTGAATAAAGTAAAAAAAATAGCAGTATGGCTGATTTAGTAACCTTAAAATATTGTGACAACCTTCAATTGTTGCAAAATTATCTTCTTCCACCTGCTATTTTCTTTTTGGGGGTTGGTCAAAGAGAGGATACAATTTCCCTACAACCTCTGCACAGCTGAACAACCTTTAGGCATTCATAACCAGGACTAACAGATATAGGACATCAAGTTGGACTAAGCACTTGAAGCAACTTGAGCTGCAGTGCCATCGATGGAATTTATGAATCTTGGTCCATTTATTCTATTCCGAAGAGATAACAGGATTATTTTGCTGTGTTGGCCGAAAGAGTGATTAAATACTTCGAATAAAAGAGTGTTATTATTCATTTCTCATCTGTTTAATTAAGATATTCTCTCAAACTGAACCTCATGTCTCCATAAATTATTTAGATCGTCTGTTTTTCTGCATTTGCTTCGGCTTCAATATTTTAATAAGTTTAATCAGTCTGAACAAAGCATCGTCTGTTCATTTCCTCCACAGATGCTGCCTGACCCGCTGAGTTCCTCCAACACTTTGTGTTTTGTTTTTAACAGGCTTCTGTTTACCTTCCATCCATCCTGTAATAGAGTCGTCAAGAGTGTTTATTGTCATGTGTCCCAGATAGAACAATTCAATTCTTACTTGCTGCAACACAACAGAATATGTAAACTGATTTTTTTGCTTCCGTCATTTTTCCACTTTCAGCCCCTTTCTGATTTCCATTCAGCCATTGCTTTATATTTCATCTTTGATCCCTTACCAATTGTAATCCAAACCTACCATTTTGTTTGCCTACATAGCCTCATATGGATAATTTACTGCTGCGACCTTGCCTGTTTTACAAATGAGATAATTGCTTTGATTCTTCCTCTGATTTTTCTGAATGATATGGGACTAAATATAATATTAGAATGTTAATTGGGCTGCACTTATTAGAAGAAGCATTTGATTAAGATTGTGAGTGTTTTTGTTTTTAGATTCAGTACAATCTACTCACTCCACCAGCCTGCACTGCTAGTTCCAGTGGTACACAAGATTCTGGCCGGCGCATTCAAGTGCCATTTTACCATGGATTTAAAGAGGTTGAAGAAAACTGGGTGAAACACATTGGGACAGGTACGGCAAATATATGGTTAACATGGAGGGATAGGTATTGGAAGTCAAAAGATAAATACTGATAAGATGTCTTTGCAGACTAGTCATCTTGTGTGAGCAAAATGTAACATTTAAATTAAGTCATTAATCTAGAGTTTATGAAGCAGCAATCAGTCTCAGAGAGTCATGGCCAAAACCTGCTCATTCAGTCATCCTCATTTAGTCTGTCCCAAATGTGAAATTGTTAACTTTTAAATGTCCTCTGAGAGGCAAAACAATAAAGTAAGTTTATCATTGTCTGTTAAAGAAGAAAACAAATAAACAATGGGAATGACCTCGGCACTTGAATTCTGACACACCAAAGACATTTGCATGCAACCCACTTTCACCCCAGCATCCTCCACATGCAGCGTTTTATTCTTTGACATTTCTGTATAAAATCATGGGAGGAATAGATACTTTGCCCAGAGTTGGGGAATCGAGGACCAGAGGACATAGGTTCAAGGTGAGGGGGAAAAGATTTAATAGGAATCTGAGGGATAACCTTTTCACACAAAGGGTGGTGGGTGTATGGAACAAGCTGCCAGAGGCGGTAGTTGAGGCTGGGACTATCCCATTGTTTAAGAAACTATTAGACAGGTACATGGATTGGGCAGGTTTGGAGGGATATGGACCAAACGCAGGCAAGTAGTTAGCACATTGTTGACTGGTGTGGGCAAGTTGGGCCGAAGGGGCTGTTTCCACACTGCATCACTCTGTGACATTATGACTCTACAACGTGATCAACTATCAGTCACATCTTCCCCTCACCATCCCTTTCTGCTTTCCATAGGGACCAGTCTCTCCGTGACTCTGTGGCGCACTTACCCTTCCCCACTCATCCCTCCGTACAACCGTAGAAGATGTAATGCCTGTCACTATACCTTCCCCATCACCACCATTCAGGGGCATAAATAATCCTACCAGTTGAAGCAGAGATTCACCTATACCTCCAACCTTGGCAGGTCCCAAAACGGAAGTATAGATACAAGGAGTGGTTTGTGACTTAAAATGCTACGTTTTGGAACCAGAGATTTTGTTTGGTGGACATAAGACAAAACATTTTCTGAGAGTTGACAAGATTATCTTCCTGAGTTATTAATGTCTATGAACAATCTTAAAGTAATACAGTGTATAACAATGAATGAAGAGTTAACCATAAGCTGGGCTTAGATTTTATTTCTGATGTCCAACTGTTTCTTTTCCAGAGTCTGCTCCTTTGCCTAAATTCTACAGCATCCTTTCTCATGAGACTTCCGATGATGATAGGAACAGATTAGATGAGATGGTGAGAAGCATGGAATTAAGTTTGCTACATCCTGGAAATCTTGTAAAAATATTTTTAAATTGTAGTATTCTTGAATGGTTATCATGCAAATTGGATATATCCAAGAGGTGGTCTTTTTTTAAGGTTTTATATCTGTTTGGTATAACTTATTTATATTATTTCATTTATTTTTCCATTTATTCTTCAGGTCTTTGATGTCCTCTATGGCGGTGCATTAAAGTATGATGACTTGTATTCATCCCTGATTTTGCTGTTGTCAGCTGGCTCACAGTTTGATGCACTCAGGCGTGAAGAGCACAAGAATGCAACGCCTGTGGTAAGTTCAAGGAGTGTATATCTCACAGTCTCAGCCCTCACAAGAGTCTGCAAGGGGCCATTGGACATGAAGGAGCTGTTCGCTGTATTCTGTCCCTACCCCTTTCTTTGTCAGATACTTAGCAACTTGTAGAATGAGTGCTATTTCCACATAAAATGAGTGCTGAGTCATCAAAACTTCAATCTATTGAAGTCTTTGAAGACTCAAAGACTGAAGTCTTTGTCATGGGGCCCATTCGACTTTACTGTATAACTTAAATTTCAGGTTTCTGGTTATGACGCGAGTCACTATTTATCCCAGATGGGAATTTCGCTGAATTTTGAATGTTTTGAAGCACAATTATTACTTGGTCCTGGGTGTGGGGGTGTCGGTGTGTTTCCCTGCATCTCCATGCAACCTCTTTAATGTCGCTACCTCCTCCTCCACCACCCCTGATTCCAGGCACCCACCATCTTACGTGTGTAAAAAAAAAACAACCTGCCCCACACATTTCCTTTAAACGTTGCACTTCTCACCTTAAAGCTATGCCCTGTAGTTTTTGATATTTCCACCTTGGAAAAAAGTTTCCAATATTCATTCGTGGTTTGTTTCTCACACACACAATGCTCCTAAAATGTAAGCATCCGTACAAAATGGTGTTCTCTGCTACGTTATTGAGTTGTGTATGATCTGTTGAAAAATAGGCTTCCATTTAATGAGGTTTGCATCAGATGTAGAATTAACCAGTTCTGTTTTTCAGTTGGCCTATGCTTTATGCTGCAAGTCATTATTTCGTTCTTTCGTTGACTTTTCCTTCTAGGAAGCTTGCTCCATTCAGTATTACTTCTTAATCTTGTGGAGGATCCTAGGAGTTGTGCCTCCGTCAAAAGCCTACGTTAATCAGGTGGCAATGAGCACAGCGGAGCTTAGTGAATGCGACATCCTGCATACGCTTCGATGGTCATCGCGCCTTTGTATCAGCTCCTATGCAACGTGGATCAAGGTATTAACAAATGAAACCCCCAGTGGTTTGTGGTGCAAAAGTGCAAAGTATTTGTTTAGTTGCAGCATGAAAGCAGGCCCTTCTGCCCGATCACCTGTTCACACTAGTTCTTTACCCACCTTTGCATCGATTTCTTACACATTAAAGGCAATTTACAAGGCCAATTAACCTACAAGTCTGCATGTCTTTGGAATGTGGGAAGAAATTGGAGCACCTGAAGGAAACCCGCACAGTCGCAGAGAGAATATGCAAACTCCACATAGACAGTACCCGAGGTCAGGATCAAACCCGGGTCTCTGGCGGCTGTGAGGCAGCATCTCTACCAACGGCATCATTGTGCTGGCCTATTACATGTCAAAAATAATCTGTCGGGAAAATTGATGTTTTGTAGAGCCAAGTACTGGACCAAGAGAGGGAGACACGAAAAACGGAGAATTGTTGAGAGGTTTAGATTGTTAGTTCACACTATATCACAGAGTATTCAAATATTGCTTTATGGCTATATTTTACCTCGTATTTTTTCTGTTTTCTTCTTTTGATGCTGCTTCATGCCAGGTTTACCCTGTTCATGCCAACAATGTTCTACGTCATCACCGAGGCAAAGAACCAGCAGTGTCTGCACCATTAGGGTGCAGAACACAGTCCTACCCAAATCACTGTGCATTTTTCAAAGAAGCTGCCCGACATCGCTGAGCAACAATTGGGAAACAAGGGATTATATTCACATGGATCATTTACTGCTGCCTTAGCTTTTTCCTCTGCATCAACCATTCATCTATGGATCACTTAGTCTTGTACTGGGATGCTATGGCGCATGCAATTAATGTTGAGCCATTATCCTATCCACATACAATAGCAGATGGAAGATTACATGGTAACATGGAAAGGAAAAGGAGAGTGAAGCAGTTATTTTCAATATGACTGTTGTTCATTGAGCGGCTTGTTAATGCGTGATTTTACTTTGGCTGCAGGATCACCTGGCGCGACAGGGCATGAAGCCAGACCATGCTGGCTCACTGGTAGAACTGGCCGTTGCCAAGTGCAGTTTTGTGAAGTATGATGTGGAACTTGCAGAGGACTACGTTGCCAGACAGGTATGAAAAAGCCTGGCCAGTGTGCTGTCTGTCTGAAAGTGGTGTTTTTATTACTGTATGGATGAAATAACCTTGATATTATAGGCTGTGGTACTGCCATTGTGGCTATAATCTTCAAGCCATGGCAAATCGTTCCTCCTGTATTTTCAGAATATTTCGCCAAAGTATTTCCATAGGAGAAGAGGGAACAAGAAGACCAGAACAGGAGCAGTACTGGGCATGTTTTTTACAGAGAGTGAAGAGTGCCTGGAACGTATTGCCAGGGGTGATGGCGCTGGCATTTATGATAATGGTGTTTAAGAGGCTTTTAGATAAGTGCTGGGAATGGAGGGTAGTGGATCATGTGCAGCCAGGTGAGATTAGTATACAATATACCAAGCTGTGAGAAAGTATAGTGGAAATTATCTATCTGAGGAGGGACTGGCATAGTACTATTTTTTCCGAGGGGCGAAGCCCCGAGGAAAAAATAGTAACTATTGACAGTCCCTCCGAAGATAGATAATTTCCACTATACTTTTGAACTAAAAGCTTGGTATATTTGTTTTATATCCCTTCATAACATCTAATAAAAATAAAAAGTACAGAAAATAAATCGACTTACCCCATTCTTCTGCATAAACTGTCTTGAAATAGCTGAGTGCGCGATATCCTCAATGAAAGATAACAGAGTAAAACTTGAACTTCCTTCAAAACGAACATGGTCACTCGGTAAGCTGGAAGCTGCCATGTTTGTTTACGTCTAGTCTCGCTGTACTGCTGCGGCAGCTCGCAGCGCAGCGCAGTGGGCCATACACTCTGCACGCAAACTATGCATACCGCTGCTACAGGCGGCAAATTAACGAGCTTTCCGTACAATGTACAGTCTTGCTCAGCATTGTCGCCTGCACGTTCGTGGTTCGAATTGAAGCAAATTTCGTGACCGAGTTTTGAGCATGCGCAGTTTTACCAAGGAAGAAATTAGTAAAAAGAGCATGCGCAGTGCTGCCCAGGAGAAAATAGCAAAAAATAATTGGAGCTAATGCAATTTATTTTTTATTCATCGAATACCGATTGACCAATCACGTTTCTAGATTACTCATGAATATTCATAGAAGGGATATAATTTAAATTATATGTTCGGCACAGACATGGGCTAAGGCCTGTTCCTAGTTCCTAGGCCTATTGTTTGAAGTTCTGTGAGCTGAATATCTTGTTTTGCTGCTGTGTAAACTTTGCCCAGATATACCGAAAGAAACTGGGGGTGGTGAGGCTGTGGGGAAGACCACAGAGATAATTAGAACCACAGTCACGATATTATTGCTTCCATTCCCTCGCAAGTGTTTCTATACCGTAATCCCTGACAAAATTGCCACAGGGAGTGGTTGAGGCAGATTGTTTTGATTACTTTAAAGGGATGTGAGTAGACAGGAGGGGAACAGTAAGGAAGGATTTATTATTTTTCATTCATTTATTTGTGGAATGCTATAGTCTGCATGGTCAAAGGGCTCCCATGGTGTTAGACAGGAATTCATGTAGTAATGATATATATTTTTTTAATGTGGACGATATGTTACCTCAAGATGGTGGTCTCCGATCAGCAAGGAGATAAGGGTGTTGGGAATAGCAGTTGCTGTTGGAAACTCCTGGCAGGTTGCTGTCTTCTTTAAAAATGATTGAGACAACAGATCTTTTAAAACTTTTGTCTTTGTACACGTATGTATGTGAATTGCATGTTTTAATCGGAAATCCTAATGTGCCATTATGTAACAGTTTTATTTGTTCAATTATTCTGGATTCTTCTTCGTGATCCAGTTGCAGAAAGTATTTCATTATCATTTAGCGTATATTCAATGATGATTGACAATGATGCTACTATCCATTCAAGAGCTTGAAGTGAGTTCTCCTACAAATTTAGGTCTCCTCCTGTAGTGGAATTGATGCAACTGCTATCCTCCCACTCAACCGGCTCCCCAACATGCAGACCATCTATACGCTTGATGCAGTTATATCAAAGATCCAGGTTTCTTTGGATGAGTACTTTTCTAAGGTGGCTGCAGAAACTGATACCCACAAGACTTCTGAGATCACAAAGAATTTGCTTCCTGCAACCCTTCAGCTGATTAGCATCTATGCTACTTTTGCCAGGTACAAAACTGAATGCTCAGGCATTTTATTTACATTAAAATTGCCAATTGAAATGTTGATAATGGCCACATTTAGCTTTTATGACAATTTTGTTGGATATCAAGTTCCTCCGGGGCAACAACTGCGCATAAGAAACCCATACTTCAGCAAAGGGGCGGCACGGTGGTGCAGCGGTAGAGTTGTTGCCTTACAGCGCTTACAATGCCAGAGATCAGGATTCGATCCTGACTATGGGCGCTGTCTGTACGGAGTTTGTACGTTCTCCCCGTAACTGTGTGGGTTTTCTCCGAGATCTTTGGTTTCCTCCCACACTCCAAAGACGTACAGGTTTGTAGGTTAATTGGCTTGGTATAAATGTAAATTGTCCCCAGAATCTGGAGGATAGAGTTAATGTGCGGGGGTCGCTGGTCGTGGCGGCCTCTGTGGGCCGAAGGGCCTGTTTCCACGCTATACCTCTAAACTAAACTAAACAATGGGGGTTACATCTTGTGGTTAAGTTGTTGTAGGTTGATGGAACAGTAGGGAGGGAACTTTACACTGAATCTAACCGCTGAACATGCATTTCTAAATGCAAAAATAACTTTTAATTATTGAACTAACATGTGCAGTTGCCGAAGATAGACACAAAATACTAGAGTTACTCAGCGGGTCAGCTGGGGAAATACAAATGTCAGTGAATGGGCTGTGGTCATTTCCCAATGTCCCTGAAGCTTAGAAGGCTGAGGCGTGCCATTATAGAGGTTTATAAAATGATGAAGGACATAGATAAAATGAATAGCCACAGTCATTTTACCAGGACAGTAGAGTCTAAAACTAGACTGCATAGGTTTAAGGTGTGAGGGAAAAGGTTTAAAAGGGAGTTGACCTGAACGGCAAGTTTGTCGTACAGAGGATGATGTGTATTTGGAACGAGCTGCCAGAGGAAGTGGGAAAGGCAGGCACAATTACAGCATTAAGACAGATACGTGAAGAAGAAAGTTTGGGCGAGATATGGACCGGGCACAGGCATGTGGGAGTAACTCGGTTAGGCAAATTGGTCGACATGGATGAGTTGGGCCCATGGGATTGTCTCCATGCTGTATGACTATGATTTTGTGCTCGTGAAAATGCAAATGTTAGTGATTGGGCTGCTGGTGTTTTAGGTCTTGATTATGATTTTTTTTTTTTTAACAATTTGTGTATAATGAATTGCTTGTTTGGTGTTTGATGTTAGGTCATACCTGTTGAGGAGCCTGTGTGAAGAGGGCTCGGCTGAATGCCCAACTGAAGAGAAGCTGCAAGGCTACGCGGCAGCACTGGCGATTGGATCTGCCCGTTGCAAGACCAACACTGTTGGTAAGGGCAGAAACTCTTCTGTAACTGTTTAATCATTGGCACTGTAAAGAAGGTGGATCTAAATTGCAGGAGTTGTTCTTATCTTTGAAAAATAAATTTACAAAGTCATTCCTTCTGATCCTTTCCTTTTTGGCCATGGCTACTGTCATCTTGCTCAGGTCCCCATTAGACGTCCATCTTTTCAGTCACATGACAATCACTCTATGAACCTGGGTATGGGCGTTGGCAGGCTGATTTAATCAAATCTCAGACTTGTTCTACCATAATGTGTGCGCACACTGATCTTCCACAGAGGCTACAGAAATTGGTCACATGCCAGCATCCTGGTTTTTAATTTCCTTTCTCTTATCCCATTTAGAAAATTTGATCCTAATTGCAGTATGACATTGGGACCTCTATTGTGTGACATTACCATACTGATAAAGTCATTGAAATTATTCCTGATTACATTGGTTCATGTAACGAAAACAATAGAGTACTGTAAAGTTTATTTTAATCAGTCATTTTTTACTTTGGATTTTTAAAAAATGCATTAAAACTGCAAGTCAATGAGGGAAATGGCTTTGATTCAAGCTTATTATGGATACTGAAGGAATGTCCATTTGTTGTGATGCTTTGATTATACTTTATAAGTATAATGCAGCTAGAAATTCTGTCTGCCTAAGGTTGATGTTGTATCTGCGAGAGGTATTCTGTTCTGCATGATACACAAGACTGAACTGCCTGCTTGAAATAATTCCAATTGATTGTGATTGTGTTTGCAGCTCAGTTGGTGATACAGAACCTTCCATCAGCTGTTCAGACACTGTGTGAAGCGTGGAACAACGTCCACACCAATGAGTTTCCCAACATCGGATCATGGGTAGGTGAAAAGTACAAGATTGTAAGATGGAGCAGGATTAGGTCTAATCGCCTCTCCAGCCTGTTCTGCTGTTCAATAAGGATCAAGACTACCAATCTTTGGCCGTAGCTATATTTTCCTGCCTCATCCCCAAGATCATAATTCCCTTGCAGTCCAGGAGGTTACGTCATCCTTATTTATTCTTGAACGTACATTAGATATTAAATTGTTCTGTAATAATGATTAGATGGAGCATGACCATCCATTGCATGGGTCATTAAAGATCTTGTGGTATTATGTAGAAACATATGAAGTGTCTTGACGAGGGGTCCCGACCCAAAATTGCCTATCCATGTTCTCCTGAGATGCTGTCTGATCCGTTGAGCTACTCTAGCACTCTGTGTCTTCCCATGGTATTATCTCTGGACCACAATTGATTTAATAAAATAGTGATTAATTGTTTCTAGAATATTATATGCTGAATGGCTTTTAGATTTTGTTAAATAAGTTAAGAGGAATTGTATTTAAAATCCTTTGAAATGTTCCTGGATAGTGTGAAAAGGTACTATATAAATGTATGCTATGGGTCATCTCCTTCTGTTACATTGCAGCAGATCTTTTGTCAACCCGTGTTTATAATACCATGTAGTGCCTTAGCCTTCGATGTTTAATAAGTTGCATGCACATGAAGGTCAATTCACAATAATGTATTCCTTCTCTCCAGAGATACTGAATTACTCCAGTTTTTTGTGTCTTTCTTCACAATAATGTACAGATATGGAGTTTAAGAAATAGAGAAAATAAAAATGGAACTTAGATGAAAATATATTTCCGTCAATTCAAAGGCTGTGTTATGATAGAGGAAGGTTTGAGTGTTTGTGCACATGGTGCATGGTACCTTACTTCAGAGAAATCTTATGAGGTGATCCTGTCGTGCTGTATGATATTTTACACAAATACAGTAATTTAAATATTGAGAACATATGTGGTCATGTGAATTGCTCTGGGCTTAGATGAATAAAGATTAATCAATAGGGATTAACAAATACAAAGAATTGTAAAATTGAACCGTTTTCATTGGAATAGATATTATAAGGTGAATCATAACCGTTTTTAAAAGTATGAATGGATACGATAAATGGAGTGAAATATTTTGCATCTAGTCTAAGGAAGGTTAAGACGCAATATTGAATAGATTCAGGAGAAATATTTTTACAGGGAGCCTTGGCTTATATGACCATGAGCCACTAATTGAAGGTGTAGCTATGACAACATTGAGTAAAGCAATGTAGATAAATGAAATGTTAAAAGATTTGGATTTCTGCTTTTTTGGACTGATAGAGCTAAATGTTATGTTTTGATGTAGGCCCATTGATTTCTATCCTTAGTGCTTAATGTATAAGCTAATGCTTATACTACATTGGCAGATCCCTTCCCATGTTTGGTGCTAGCTGTTATTATCCATGGGTTCTGAATAATTTGAATGTAATTCAGGGGTTTAAATGAGACTTGATTTTTATCTTTTTGTTTTCTTCACAGCGAAATGCATTTGCGAATGACATCATTCCAGCAGAGAGTTACATTAGTGCAATCCAGGCCGCACACCTTGGCACGTTGTCCAATCAGAGTCTGCCATTGGCTGCATGCCTGAAGCACATTCTACTTTCGTTGGTCAGGCTTACCGGTGACCTCATAGTGTACGTTGAATAGTGGATTTTCAATCTTCACTCTGTTATATGTGACGTTGCATGCTTCAAAGACTCCAGTGTTACTAATCACTCCTATATTTAATGTCCCCTCTACAATCTGGAAACGTAGAAAATAGGTACAGGAGTAGGCCATTCGGCCCTTCAAGCCTGCACCGCCATTCAATATGATCATGGCTGATCATTCAACTCAATATCCTCTACCTGCCTTCTCTTCATACCCCCTGATCCCTCTAGCCACAAGAGCCACATCTAACTCCCTCTTAAATATAGCCAATGAACTGGCCTCAACTACCTTCTGTGGCAGAGAATTCCAGAGACTCACCACTCTCTGTGTGAAAAATGTTTTCCTCATCTCGGTCCTAAAGAAATTCCCCCTTTGGATGGAAGGATGTCATCTGGCCCATTGTGCCAATGAGAGGTCTCGAGCCTTTCCACTGAGAAGTCCAAAGTTAGATATAGCTCCTAGGGCTAATGGAATCCAGCGATATGGGGAGAAAGCAGGAACGGGGTACTGATTTAGGATGATCAGTCTAATGATCATATTGAATGGCGGGGCCGACTCGAAGGGCCTAATGACCTCCTTGTGCATCTAATTTCTATATTCCATTCCCCAAATCTTTTCCTATAACTTGTCCTCTCATATGCCTTCAACTCCTGATTTTCCCTGTCACAATTTACACAAGGGATAATTTACATCAAGCAGCATGTCTTTGGAATGTGGGAGAAACTCGAGTGGTCACAGAGAAAACCATGTAGTCACAAACAGACATATAATCTCCACACAGCACTTGAGATAGGATCAAATTTCTGTTGCTGAAGCTGCACATCAGCAGCATGCGGCCCTGCACCATTTTGTCCCCTCTGTTGTAGGGGACAAATCGCTTTATGACTGATGAGTTGACCAGTTTATCTGTCCTCTGCCTACATGCGTCCTGAATTCTCCAAGAAAGAAAAGAAAATTCTACTAGGCCACAAACCTTCGTGGCTGAGAGAGCCTCAACCATCTCCGTTGCTTCTACTATCCCAGGTGCTTGATGCTGTAGTTCATTTACTCGGTATCCAGTACACAAGTAGGATTGTGATCAGGAATTTCTTAGGATGTAGTATTAATTCTCCAGCTCCTGCTCTTGGTCAACTGCACATGGTTACCTGCCCTGGTGCCTCTGTCTGTGGCTTAGTGTCATTTTTAGTTTGAAAATACCTCTGTGATATACTTTATGATAATTTGTCATTTTAAAGACTTTATGTGAATGGAACTTTTTGTTGAAATGTCTGTGTAATTGTTTTCTTCTGAAGAAGGGTTTTGGCCCGAAACGTTGCCTATTTCCTTCGCTCCTCAGATGCTGCTGCACCCGCTGAGTTTCACCAGCAGTTTTGTCTACCTTTAATTGTTTTATTCCCTCAAACTACATATTCTGATTTGAATTTGATATCTTCCGTTTCTCATGCTGCTAAATTGTATTTTGTTGTCCATTTATTCGACCTTCTTGCACTGTTTCCATTTTCAGGCAATTGAACTCACCATTAAGTATATTTATCACAAAACTTCTGTCCTAATTATTTTCCAGGTGGTGTCCCGATGAACTGAACCCACCACAAGTTATTCACACTTTGCTGCCATTGCTCTTGGAGACCAGCACTGAAAGTGTGTCTGAAATCTGCTCCACTTCACTGGAACGTATCCTGGGACCCGCGGAATCCGATGAGTTTCTTGCACGTGTCTACGAGCGACTCATCACCAGCTGCTACAATATAATCGCCCACCACTCTGACCCTAACAGGTAGCTAAAAGGTTAAAAGTTAGTAAATGACTTTGGATTTTGTAAAATATGAAATCATCAGAATCTATAGTACTAATGGGGTGGCGCAGCAGTAGAGCCGCTCCCTCACAGCGCCCTGGATCTGGATTTGATCCAGACTACGGGTGCAGTCGGTACGGAGTTCGTACGTTTTCCCTGGGACTGTGGGGGTTTTCTCCGGGTACTCCGGTCTCCTCCCACACGCCAAGGTATGTAGGTTAATTGGCTACGGTAAAATTGTACAATTGTCCCTAGAGCGTGGGATAGTGTATGTGTACGGGGTAATCGCTGGTCGGCATGGGCTCAGTGGGCCGAAGGCCTGATTCCGTGCTGTATCTCTAAAGTCTACAGCACAATTTTATTATAACCAAGTTAGCTTGTAACCCAGGACTAACAGGTGTTTAGTAATTACAGCTGATTTATCGTCTACAATGCACCCATATTTTTGAAAGTATTGAAAGATAATTAAAACTCAAATTTGTTGAATAGTTAGAATGCATTTTCTTTACTGTTAATCAGCAATTTAAACTTTAATATGGATAATTTGGAATGGCAGATTGGTTCAAGTGGCAATTTTTGAGTCAAAAGATTTTGGATGTTACTGGCTGTTGGATTAAATACATAATCTGGTATTGTATCTAATTGCCATTATTTTTCAGATAATACGTTAAAAGAAAGCCGTAAATGCTCATTTATACCATCATATTAATTATAGCGAAACAGGAAATTTTCCTGATGCCCAGGCACGTGCCGTCAGGGTAGGCAAGGTAGGCACTGCCTACCCTGACTAAAATTATAACTTGGTAATAACTAAATATAAATAGTAAAGGCATGGGAGAATTATGCCTATGTAAGAGATCGATCTCTTAGGTCGGCATAATTCTCCATGCCTTTCATCCGCAGCGCTTGTAACACGGGAAGCTCTGTGCAACCCACGTGCCGTCAGCGCTGCCTGAAGCCGTCAATGACAATCGGGGCTGAAGGCAGCAGAAATTCTGCCTTTGCAGCACTGCGCATGTGCATCGGTCTACTGCGCATGCACAGAGCAAGTTTCTTGGCGGGGTTTTCAAATATGGTTTGTCAATATTTTAAGTGTATGTTAGGTAACAAAGAGAGAAGAATGGAGCTTGTGTACCAATAATGCTGTAAGTACATTTTGTGTTTATGTTTTTAAATACTGTATTCCCGGGGTGTGGGGGGGGGGGGGGGGGGGGGGGGGAAGAGCTCCTTTGACAGTGTTTGAGGAGTCTGGCCCGGGATAAGGTTGCGGGGAGGGCACGAATGTTATGAATGAGGGGATTGGGATAATGCCACTTGCGACGCTCCTTGCACGGAGGCGTGGAATGCCACCGCATTGAGGCCGGGGGGGGGGGGGGGGAGAGATGTAGCTCGGGTGGTTGAGCGGCCGCCGGGCCGGACAGCGGAACCAGCCGCCACCTTAGCTTCTTCTGCCGGTCCCCGCTCACCTCTGGCAGCTCTCCGTCTACAAACCACTCTCCTGCCTATCGCTGGCCTCACTCATGTCCTTAAATTCCGACAGCGCGATTGAGGTTACTCGGCTGTGGGAATTTAAGGATTTACAGGAAGCTGCTGACATGAGCGAAGTCGGCGAACGGCGGGTGACAGGTGTTCCGACGGAGAGCACTGTCAAAGGTGAGCGGGCCGGCAGAAGGCGCTGAAGTGGCGGCCAGTTCTGCTGTCGGGTACCGGCGGCCGCTCGTAGCTACCCGAGCAGCTTCTATCCCCAGCTACAGTGCGGGGGCTTCATGCCCGGAGAGCTGCGGCAGCGGTGAGTGAGTACGTTTCTGGCATTATCCCAGATACCCTCCTTGTCAACACTCGTACCCTCCCCAAAACTTTACCCCTGACACAGACTCTCTACATGCTGTGAAAGGAACTGTTCCCCCAATTGGTCTAGGACTAGGGCAAAATTGACTAGCCTTGGGCAAATTGAAATGTCACCGTTTTTATTTATTTATTTATTTAACGGAGCGAACAATCTGCGCATGCGCGGTTTAATTTTTTTTTAGTGGACTGAGTGCCTACCCTGAGTAATTACTCACGGCACGTGCCTGCTGATGCCCTAACCAACATTCATCCCACTCAGTTAATCAATATCACTAAAAGAATTGACTGGCTATCCATTATTTTGTTTCCTTGGACTAAGTAAACCAAATTGTGCAAGTTTATCTAAGCACTTCAAAAGGAAGAAATTGCCAGTGAAGCTAAGTCGTACTGAGGGCATGAAAGATAAGTTCTTTGAACTTTGTTTAGTTTTTATGTTTCAAATTGGGGAAATCCTATTAAGTACTTGATAACTGCTTTAGCATAATGGAAGTGATGACTCAAGAGTTTTAAAATTGCTTGGGATTGGATACCTCAAAACAACATAACATCAATCCAGCAGAAGTGACTGTTCCGTTTCTTTTTGATCCCAGTCCTAATTATTATAAATATTTTAAACCAAGCACTGAATATGCAGAACTACAATAAATGATTGGTGAAAATGTGCTGTCTGGTTCACAGTTCAGTTGCAGTGTACAGATCAGGTTCTAAATAGTACAATGAATCAGGATCTCCGATCCCATTCAATCTGGTGCTCACCAGTATTGCTTGCATTTTTTCTCCAGCTCCCCCTCACCCCTTCCCCCCCCCCCCCCCCCCCCCCGCCCTCCTACTCAAGTCAGTTTGAAGAAGGGTCCTGACCAAAAGTGTCACCTATCCATATCCACCACAGATGCTACCTGACCCACTGAGTGACTCTGGCACTTTGTGTTTTGTTTTGTAAACCAGCATCTGCAGTTCCTTGTTTCTCTAACTTGTATCCATTGCTTGGATATGCACAGAAAATTATTCAATCATTCTCATATTTTAAGATTTACTGCTTTTAGTTGAGCATATTCATTATTTATGAGCATAAATGCGAAAGTTAAATTTTCCCATTTGGGCAACAATTTAATAACGTGTTTGGATTGGAAAGAATTTAGAACTTTTGACAGAATACTTTGCCATGCTTTAATGGAGCAAAATCGTCTTCATTAATGTGCCACTCTTTCCATCTCCACAGTGGTCTAGATGAGACTATCTTAGAGGAGTGCTTGCAATACCTGGAGAAGCAACTGGAGAGCAGTCAGGCACGTAATGCCATGGAGGAGTTCTTCTCTGAACGGTAAGAGGAGGATCCTGTGAACTGCAAATTAAATATAAACTCTACAAATTGGGAATGAGAAGAGTGTTGGATTAAGCCTAAGTTCTGTGTTAATTCATTGTTTTGAAGTCCCTTTCAGTGGACCATTCCTGTCTCCGCGATTTACTCAATTTTCCCCATCTTCCTTGAATTGGCTGGGTCAGGGTTTTTCTCTATTGCACTGTATCTACAAATGTCATGTTTTAAATCTTTCAATTTAAAGAACCATTTATTGATCCCAGTAAACATAAAACTAACAGCATGCTGTAACTTCTTTTCTCTTTGTTTTTGTTACTTAATCAATATTTGGCAGAACAGAAAACGACAATCAGATTTAAAAAAAAATTATGTTCTAAAGCAATGAATCCCATTAACATGTTTTCATGGTGAGTGTTGCCTCTGTCTACCTCCTCCATTAGTTTTATTCATTATTCTAAACAACATTAGGTGTTGAACATTAGGATTGGATAGACGGCGTATCCATGTTCTCCAGAAATTCAGCCTGACACGCTGAGTTACTCCAGCACTTTGTCTTTTTTTGTAAAGCAGCATCTGCATTCCATGTTTCAACATTAGGCATGTTCATTGACCCATAGAAATACAGCACCACTGGGGATCCTTTTTTATTTTCATAAAAAGCATTTATTGGCTTTTGATACTCAAGACTTTGAAGAAGGTTTAGAAATACAAAATAATCAGGTGGAATTTTTGGCCTGAGTAACAGCATGATTTATCTTTGACAAAGTCTGCTGCCCATTTTGACTCCGTTTATCAGCATTAGTGCCTGTCTTCCTCTTTCTTGCAGTGGGGAGCTGGTACAGATCATGATGGCAACAGCTAATGAGAACCTTTCGGCAAAATTCTGTAACAGAGTGCTGAAGTTTTTCACAAAGCTCTTCCAGCTTGGTAAGTAGTAACAAGCAGTGGTAAGAGCGAATGCATATTTCCAGTGCTTCCTTTGTAGATGCCCAGATGCCGGTATGCATATTGTTTCTTGGTGTTGGTGTCTATGGCAGATCGCCGTCCTATAAGCTGTTTAAGCTCTTTAAGGGCCTGACTGCCAAATTTAAATAATACATTTTATTTTTTAAACTTCAGTAATCTTTCTGTGATATAAAAAAATTGAAATCTTTGAAAACTGCATACTATCACCAAAAAAAGGCACTGCATATTTCTAATCTGATAATAATGCTGTGAGAACATCTGGGCACACTTAACTTCTTTGAACCCTTGGTTTTTATTTGATTAATAGTTGGATTCGGATCTGTGCGGGGTGAGAAGCAGCTTAGTTTAGAAATGTGCTGGTAAACCAAGACCGTAAAGAACTGAATATTTTGTCGTTATACCAATTCAACCATCTGTCATGGTTAAAATGTGGAGTGGTGGTTTCTGTGATACCATTTAATTTTTATTTTGCCATTGCGGGCTATGGAATTCTGCAGGGAATTGTACACTGCCATTTGAGATGGAATTGTGTTCTTTCTATGCAAAGTAATGTATAATTTACAAAATAATCGGCCTCTGTTTTACGTCTATTAAAATGTTCAAACTTCATATTGGTAACTTTTGAATTTGAACTGAGTAGTTAGATTTCAAGTGGGCTTTTTGAGGTTTGGGATTGGTGGCACTCATCAAGATTCCCAGCTCTGCTGTACAACGTCCTGTTATTGTTCTCACAGCTGCTTTTCCGTCCTTTGCTGTTGGCAATTTAAGGATTTGTAAGGTTGTTCTATTTTTTCTTTCATTAACATTGCGGCAATGGGAATAGAATTGATCATTGCCTTAGCATAGAATTAGACTTATTGGCCTAACTCATCCATGCCAACCAAATCGCCTAACTGAACTATTCTCACTTAACTGTGGCTGGCCCATATCCCTCCAAACCTTTCCTACCCAAGTACTTGTGTACGTGTCTTTAAAGGTCATTATTGTATTGAATTGCACTCTCCCACTCCCTCCCACAGCTCATAGCTTGTTCCATATACATACCATTGTCTGTGTTCATGGATGCCTCTCCGGTCCCTTTTTAAATCTTTCCTCTCTCACTGTAAACCTATGCCTTCTTGTTTTAGATTCCCCTATCGCCGTTCTCTAGAGATGCTGCCTGACCTGCTAAGTTACTGCAGCACTTTGTGTCTGGCATTATGTTTGCCTTGCTTTAGCCAGGAAGATATAATAAATTGGTATATTGTTCCCGATTATTCTTGTGAAGTTATTTGTAAACAGTTTTCTTCCATCTACTTTCAAGAATGTTCAATTAGAGTATTTAGTTAGCTCTACACGTGGTCAAAAGAATATTGATAAACGTGGAGCACATCTCAGAACATTTGGAAGAGGATGCATTGACTTGCTTTCCCTGTTTCAGCGGAGAAGAGCCCAAACCCAAGTCTCCTATGTTTGTGTGGCTCATTTGCACAGCTGGCTTGTGTTGAACACAGCCGCTTACAAGCCTGGCTGACAAGAATGACCCAAGCACCCCCAAAAGACTCTGACCAACTGGAGGTGGTGCAAGAAAACAGACAACTTTTGCAGCTTCTGACTGCATGCATCGTTCGAGAAAACAGGTACTTTGTAGCTGAGCCCTAGGGAATGATTCAACAGCAAAGGCTGTGCTAAAGTTACTTCTCATTTTGCAGAAAAGGTGTAGTAAGAATATGGCTGAAAATAATGAGTGCAGGCACTCCCTGAAAATATAAATGATGGTCTAGTTACAGTAAATGAAAAGGATTCATGTTGCTAATTTGTACTGCCCTGCAGCAATCAAACAGATATCATTAGAATCAATGGAAGATGGGTCTCGACCCGAAATGTCACGCATTCCTTCTCTCCAGAGATGCTGCCTGTCCCGCTGAGTTACTCCAGCATTTTGTGTCTATCTTCATTGGAATCTAACATCTGTTAAGAATGCAGCGGCTGGTTTGCTGCAGGAGGTCACTTAAGAGATTTACTTTGGAAATTGACAAGGCAAATCTCTTATTGACATGTAAAATATTCTGCTAAACAGTGTAACATCCATTGGTACTTTCAGGTAATTGAAAATAGCCAATAGATGTGGGATAACCTGATTCTGTGCTACACAGGAAGACAATCTATAAATGTTCATGCTAATTGACCCTCATTGACATTGTCCATTTCAGACGTGTAATAAGCAATTTACAATGATTTCTTAGAAACGGAAACCCTTGCAAAACCTCAGGATTGCCTGCTGTTATATGCTTGAGGTATTATGAGTGGATAATATCAAGTGGTAAACTTGATGCTAATTTGTTGCCGTCCGCTCTTCAGCCAGGTTGGAGAAGGTGTTTGCACGGTGCTACTCAACACGCTTATTCCCATGGCAACAGAGATGTTGTCCAACGGTGATGGAACGGGATTCCCGGAGCTGATGGTTGTTATGGCAACACTGGCCAGCGCTGGGCAGGGAGGAGGACACTTGCAGCTTCACCGTGCAGCGGTGGACTGGTTAGGGAAGTGGTGAGTACCACAGGATCATTCGCTGGGTTATTGCCGTTAATGAGCCCGCAAAAGGGGATTAGGGTTCAAGGACAAGTCCACACGAAAGGATGTTGGCTCGAACTTTAATTAAAGAATTTTGGGGGAAAATGTTGGATAGTTAACAATTGGGGTAACATCTGGAAGGATTTGGGCAATATTTACAGTACAGTTTGTCACATTCCATTTCTCTGATAAAATGGCATTCTTTCTTTTTCAGTAAGAAATATCTCTCCCAAAAGAATGTTCTCGAGAAAGTGGGAGCAAATGTAACACAGGGGAAGGTAAGGTTGCTTGTGGGAATAAGTGTGGTGAAGTTTGTGTATTGAAAGTAATCCCAATATTTGCGGAGATTTTGTTTTGAAATCCTGTCTCTTCTGGAATTTCCCCTGAGTAATGATACGTGGGGTGGAGCATATATTAAGATGCAGATGGGGCTCCTGTGTTGTAGAGTTTGCTTGTACTCAGGTGGTTTGACAATTCCTTTTGATGCTGGGTTTAACCTTTGCCATGCAGCATGTTGGTATGCTTGACTGTGCCTGCCATATCATGACTTATCTCGCCGATGTCATGAATGCCATGAGACAGGGCAGTGGGCAGGGATCAACACACGTACTGGTGGATGGTGAAGAAAGGGCGATTGAGGTTGATTCTGATTGGGTTGAAGACCTGGCTGTGGAAGAAGAGGACTCACAAGCAGAGGACTCGGTGAGTAGTTTGGCTAACTTGCTGGAGAATTGTAAAGTATGATATAATAATGTCATGTAAACTGACAATGTTTTATCACAAAAGCAATCATTGGAATATTCTTTGTTCAAGGATGAAGATTCCTTGTGTAACAAGCTGTGCACATTCACAATAACACAGAAGGAATTCATGAACCAGCATTGGTGAGTGCATTGGCCTTGTATTATCTAAGATCTTCTTCTTATCGAGTCCACACACAAGATTAGAAGTTGTTCAGCCAGAACTGAACACACTTCTCGGCACCTGCATACCTTCTGAATCCTTCTGAATTTTGTAGTCGGCAGGGCAGTACTCTGCATATCGCCAACATGGACAATTTTACATATTTATCAAGCCAATTAACCTACAAACCTGTACGTCTTTGGAGTGTGGGAGGAAACCGAAGATCGCGGAGAAAACCCACGCAGATCACGGGGAGAACGTACAAACTCCATACAGACAGCGCCCATAGTCAGGATTGACTTTTGCATTGTGCTGTAAGGCAGCAACTCTACCGCTGTGCCATCCTGACTGCACGGTTCATGCACTTGTGTGTGGTGGTGGACAGATTGGTGAAAACAGGGCCGCGACGTGAATGCTTTTCCTTGACACCATTATCTTAGATGATTGTTGCATTGTATTTTAGTGTGCAGAATATTCATAGATTAGATTCATGGCACAGCACAGAAACAGGCCCTATAGCCAAATGCATACTAATTGACCAAGATCCGATCAACACTGATCCGAAGGGCTGAGATTGTCCTCTGTCCCTACCATCCATCTATGTTCCTGTCCGAAGTCTTTTCAATGTTGCAATTGTACATACCTCTGCCATCTCCTCTGGCAGCTTGTTTAAAAGTTGGTGAAAAGTTGTTTCTGTCACTGTGGTACAAGAAGTCATTCACGTAGGAACGGAAACTAAACCTATGAGTTCAAAGTTCTGCACAATGTACAAATTATTTAAATTGTAGACTTATTGAAACATCAAAACTGCTGTAAAATAATGAAAGCTGGGAATTAAGTCCATTCTTGGATGAGGAAGATAAAAATGGACACAATCTGACTTCTTGTTTCAGGTATCACTGCCACACTTGTAAAATGGTGGAAGGGGTAGGTGTTTGTACCATTTGTGCAAAGGTCTGTCACAAAGATCATGAGATTTCTTATGCCAAGTATGGATCGTTCTTCTGTGATTGTGGCGCAAAGGAAGATGGGAGTTGTCAGGTATGTAGTAAATAATGTTTATATTGAAGGGTAGTAGGAAACTAAGTTGGTGTATTACAGATACAAGGTACTGCAAATACTGGTTTACAATAGATAAGACCCAAAGTGCTGTAGTTACTCAACGGGTCAGGCACTATCTCTGGAGAACACAGTTAGGCGACGTTTCGGGTCAGCTCTGAAGAAAGGCCCGAAACATTGCCTCTCTATATTCTCCGGAGATGTTGCCTGATATGTTGAGTTACTCCAGCACTTTGTGGGTTTTTTTGTATTACAGAGCTTGCTATTAGTATTTCTGGTGAATAAATGTGATAGATAATTTTAAGAGCTTTTCCTGTGCATTTCCTTACTAATGTCTTTAAAACTAATGTTATTTCCACAAACTGATCTGTGGACTCAGAACCTCACTTTTGTCCGAAGGATTGAATGCCACAGGTCCTTTGAAGGTTAAGGCTCACAAATAAATTATACACGTTTATCTGACGACAACAACCTGAAAGGGAATTCAAGATCTATAGTTGACTCAGTCTCTGCATTGGGAAACTAACCAAGAGGCACAAAGCTGGATTATATTTGAATTAATGTGGGAAAATTGAATTTTCATGGTTACTCTCGTGTCAATTTGCATGCTGTTAGCTGAAATGATGTTTTAGGAGAGGGTGAAGTACAGAAGGATGGTGGGATCATGTTGAAGGTAGAGGACAGGAAGGTGACCGTATACCTGATTTAAGCAAGGTTCAAGAGGGCAGACATAGAGGCAAGGAAATCATTCAACAACAAGAGAATATGTCGAAGAAAAGTATTGAGGAAAAAACTAACTGTGGGGTGTTGAAGATAATGAAGGGGATTGGTTATCATATTACTGAGGCTTGCACCATAAAAAGGTTGCTCACAGTTGAGGGGTTGTTTGTTAATATTCCCAGTCACCGTCCTTATTGATTCTTCCTCAACCGATTTTTATTTACATTTGGGTTCTTCAAGACATTTCTCAATACCATTTGCAACTTGCTTTCACATCATGTCAATCGTTTCAGAATCTGGAGAATCATGCAGTGCGCGCAGGGTTCTGTTGAGGAGAAGGAGCTTTATCAGTCATGTCATTGTTCTGCCATAAGGTGGTGACCTGTCTAAATACTCTTCAGACTAACTGGTACGATCTAGTTCTCTGGTGAATGACTAATGAGAATATAATTAATTTTCTTCAGCATTGTCTCCAGTCTTTCTTCCAGGGGATTGGTTATCATATTACTGAGGATTGCACCATAAAAAGGTCGCTCACAGTTGAGGGGTTGTTTGTTAAAATGCCCAAAGAGCATAATTGGAAACTTTTATATTGTTTTCAATACATTTGGGGTGCAGAGAGCTTTTGGGCTAAATAAAACTTTAAAACACCTTGCATCTTGAAGACCTGTGATATTTATATAGCGCAGCTCGCAATTATGAATATAGATAAGGAATATACAAAGTTCTGGAGTAGCTCAGCGGGTCAGGAGAATCTCTGGAGGAAATGGAGAGGTGACGTTTCGGGTCAGGACCCTTCTACAGATAGATAGGTGACATTTCACGCTAGGACCCTTCTTCAGACTGATTTGGAGGAGGGGAGAAAGCTGGAAAAGAGGTGTTGGCAGGACAAGGTCTGGCAAGGGGTGAGGAGGATTTAATTGGTGGATGGGTGGAGTATGTAACAGAGGGCAGAGATGGAAAGGAGACTAAAGGGTTTCAGATAAGGAGAGAATAGATACCAATACTGATAAAGTTCTGTCTGAAAAAGGGCCCTGCCCCGAAACATCGCCTATCCGCATCCTCCAAAGATGCTGCCTGATTCGCTGAATTACTCCAGCATTTAGTTTTTTTTGTGTGCCAACCAACATCTGCTGTTCCTTGTGTTTACAAGAACACAGATAAGATTGAATAGTGAGAGCCACTTGTTGGTTGGGGGGGGCGGGGGACGTTAGGCAGGCAATTTGAAGATAACATTTAAATTATTTGTGTGGGTCTAAGGGCAGATGTTTAATATAATTTCCACAGGCTTTGGTAAAGCGGAGTCCAAGCAGTGGAATCAGCTCCTCCATGAAGGAATCATCTGCCTTCCAGAACGAACCGCGTGTCCCAGAGAGTGCCCTGCGACATCAGAGCTCGTCTCCAGCAGATAAATGCAAGATGATGAGTGCAGATGGCAAGACCTGCGAGGATGACAAGCCAAAGAAGAGCACCTTGTGCAAACAGATTCAGGGCTGCAGGGAGGAGCTGCAGACCCAGGTGGTGAGTACTGATGAATGAACTGAAAGAGGTTCAAATCTCATTCATGCAGCACAATTTATTGGTCAAGCAGTGGCAATTGCTGGTGGCCGTCTGGTTTTTACAGGCCATTCCTGGAGTTATAGACTCATCCAGCGCGAAAACATGCCCTTTGGCCCAACTCATCTATGCCGACCAAAATGCCCCATCTAACCTAGTCCTATTTACTTGTGTTTAGTCCATATCCCTCTAAACCTTTCCTATCCACATATGTATCCAAATGGCCTTTGAATGTTGATATTGTACTTGCCTCTCCTACTTCCTCTGGCTGTTTGTTCCAAACATCCACAACCCTCCGTTCATATTCCTGTGCTATGCTTAGTGCAATTCTGAGGAATTTCAAAGATAACGGTAAAAGTTTCAGAAGAACTCAGGAGCTTGTAAGATAAAGGTACAAACCTGAATGTCTTGCTCATTTGTGCTGCGGGGGAGTGGTGGCTGTTGAATGGGGGTAGTTCTATGATCAGCGCAGTTTCCTTTTCAGTGTTTACAAATGAAAACTCTTGGAAACTGCATGTCATCACGAAGCTTGGAAGGATCAGGGCCACTTGTTAAATAGTTCCATAGTGTTTCAGCTTAAAACGAAAGCCCATTTATATTGAAAGGTGCCTGGTGGCCAAGACGTTTGTTCCACTGGTGGAGAAAAGAAGAGAGAGATGATTGAGTTCACGCCAATGAAGGCTCAGTGTGCCCCTCTCCACAGTCCTAATGACCTTTCAGCTTCCTTTGGAATGTTTCTGATAAATCCTCCTCCACCATCATAAAAGTGATTTACTGTAATCAAACCCTTCATGATTTTGAACACATCTTTTGATTCACCTTTCTTCAACAAATTCATCTTCTTTACTTTTGCCAAAAGTCAGTTTAAATCACATACTTTTCTGGACATCCCATCTATCTATCCAGTGTGTTGCATTCTTCTAAAGTGTTTCAAGAATTGTTCACATTATTCCAGCTGAGGACTAACCTATGCTTTCCAAAGTTTATGATTTGTTTAAATAATTTTTACTTTCATAAAGCAATACAGCACAGAAACGGGCCCTTCAGCCCATCAAATCCATGCCAACCATCCACTGTATGGATTGGGCAGGGTAGGAAGAATTGTTTAACAGAACAAAGTTTAATGCAAAGAAGACACAATATGTTGGAATAACTCAACAGGTCAGGCAGCATCCCTTGAGAATACTGGTAGGTGATGATTCTATCCGAATGTTTAATGCTGCTAAATTGGACTCCCAGCACATTGACATGCACAGGATGTTGCAATGCCTCTCCCGTCCGGCGTGATCAGTTGCAGTAACAAATATAGTGTTGAGGACGCACCTCAACAGGTCAAGTCTGCTGTTTAAATTGAAATTTGTGAATCTCTTTGTTGTTTACAAATGCTCAAATTCCCTTGGGTTTTATCAAAGATGACATTAAAGATTAAATTATTAACACACATTCAAAATTAACTTTAAAAAAAACACTTAAAACAAAATCATGTATGCTAACTTAATTTAAAATGAACACCAAGCTTTATTGGCCGCAGAGAAATCTGCAGATGGGTTGCCTGGGACTGCTGAGGTCTTGTGGCCAGTAGCTTCTGAGCACATTTTTATGGAGTTCAATGTGTTAGATATTTGATCTTAGAGATAGTGGGGAGCTTCAACCCAACAACTTAAAATTGGGCTGAAAGCTAGACTGCGAATATTTTGTCACTAAGCTGTTACAGTCGCAAGCACCACATGTCATCCCAAATGACTAACCTTTGTTTCTCTTTCATTTCACTTAGGCTGGCTGCTCCACTGCTGGGTTGGTCCTTGACATGCTTATCTTCCTAATGGATGCAATACAAACAAACTTTCAACAAGCCTCAGCGGTTGGCAGCAGCAGCAGGGCCCAACAGGCGTTAGATGATCTGCACACAATGGAGAAGAATATGGAAATGACTGACCAGCTGATGGTACGCCCTGGAACTGGAAATGGAGTGTTGAGGGTTAGAAAGTGTTTGGTACAGTAATTGAGTATGCTGAATAATGTAAAGCTGTGCGTTATGTAAGCTGTGTTGTCCCTCTGTAACGTGCAGTGAAATATACCCTTGTATCATCCAAATTCAAGCCACATGGTGCAGTGCCCCAGCGCTCATCTTGAACCATTTAATTTTCATAGCAGGTCCTTATATGTCACCATGCACATAATAAAGTGAAATACATGAGGATGATATTTTTATAATATAACCAGCAGAAAATAATATAGTGCCAAATACTGATTCATGAAGTAAATAAATGTCTTGTGTGAAATTGAAATATGAACCATCCTTTGCATCATAGCTGCACCACTCAGTTCCTGTCACCATATTTTGTGGTGCCTTTTATCTTCAAAAATAACAAAACACAAGGAACTACTGAAGGAATAACTTGTGTGAATATCCAAGTACATATGAAATATTGCAAAACAGGATGTGGCGAAGTAATTGCTTCTGTCATTCAGAATATTTGCAATGTTTATTTTTTTAATCAACTGGGGTGGAATATCTTTTTTTAATTTTGATTTCTGTTAATTTTGTGTCTTAAGCTACATTTGCTTCAGTAAGTTGCCGCTTTTTCTTTTTTATTTTGCTGTTTTTTTTACTGGAATTATTCATTTTGGGTCTTGGATGTTTTGATGCTCCTGACAATATTCTGGTCTTACAGGTTCCAACACTGGGCTCTCAGGAAGGGGCCTTTGAGAACGTACGGATGAACTACAGTGGCGATCAGGGACAAACGATCCGTCAGCTGATCAGTGCGCACGTGCTGCGCCGTGTTGCTATGTGCGTCCTTTCCTCTCCCCATGGACGCCGACAGCACCTCGCAGTCAGCCATGAGAAAGGAAAGGTACGTTTCATTGTCATCTTCAGTATTAACGCCATTTGGAACAGAGTTTATAATAATTTATTTGACGTCAGCAAAGACTCCTGGTGCACACCACTGTCTACTATCCTTTAGTCCAGAAAAACTGGATTTATTGGCAGCAGAATCTTTTTAGAAAAAAAACAGATACAATATAATCAAGTATTCCAGCCATCCCTGTGTCTATACATCGGTTATTTTTTCTGTTCTCTAGTTGACCACTCTCCTCTTTTTGTTTGTCAATTACATGTCAGTGTTGCACCTTCATCTTCTCATAGCCACTCCTTTATTTCACATGAATTTATTTATTTTCTATCTGGTTTACGCTGAGAACAATTAGATAAATTCCTTAGTATTATTTCTGTGTAACTTTTTGCCTTTTGTAAGCTTCACATGAAATGTACTACCTTGCACTGAGCGCCAGACAAACGTTCCAAGCTTAAAGCCAGCAAAACCAGCAGGCGCACTGGAGACATAAAGTGACACCCTCCAATTCCACACTTGTCAAGTTCCCAATTTTTCTAACTCATTGAAGCTGCATTCTGATATCTTACTGATACAACATTGTTGCCAGTTGATTGGAGATAGTTTGTTTAGGTTTATTATTATCGTGTATCGAGGCATAGTGAAAAGTTTTTTTGCATGCGATCCAATCAAATCAGATAATATTCCACATAAATACAATCAAGCCAAACTCAAGTATAATCGGTAGAGCAAATGGGAAGATACAGAGTGCAGAATATAGTTCTCGGCATTGTAGCACAACAGTTCCAGAGACAAAGTCCAATGCCTGCAATGGTGTAGAGGAGGTTTGGTCAGTACCTTAACTTATGGAAGAACTATCCAGAAGCCTGATAACAGTGGGGAAGAAGCTATTCCTGAGTTTGATGGCATGTCTGGTTGCTGGGGAGGAGGTTGGAATTACCCAAAACTGTAAGTCAAGCTGCTTTAGAAGAATTCTGATTTTTCATAGTGGTGTCAAAAATGTATTTGCAAAATGGACCGTCAGATGAAACTTGGCCATACATGCCTTTCCTCCTGTTGCAGATCACAGTGCTCCAGCTATCAGCTTTACTCAAGCAGGCTGACTCAAGTAAACGGAAACTGACACTAACTCGACTTGCTTCAGCTCCAGTTCCTTTCACTGTTCTGAGCCTGACTGGAAACCCATGCAATGAAGATTACCTTGCAGTGTGTGGACTGAAGGTAAGTGATTCCTGGAACCTTTGGTAAAACCACATTACTTAATAAATTTGTTTAGAAAACATAGTATCCTTTATCTGATTTTGGCTAAAAAATTGTGTGAGATCATTGCTTCATAAGAAGCATAAGAATACAAAAGCAAGAAAGTCCTTATCTTTATAAACTCCTTATTAGACTTCAGCTGGAATATCAGGAGACATTCAGAATTATCATAGCATGTTATTGTTTAGAACGCCTACGTAAGAGCACTCGGCTGTTGCCACTGACTGAAAAGTAAAAGTATCTCAGTAGTGATGTCCAGAGGGAAAAGGGTGAAAACTTGTCAAGGAGAAGGTTGCATTGATGGGAATGAATGAATGTGTGACTAATTGGGTATCCCTGTGAGTAAGCAACACCTTCTCTCCTGCGTGATATTGTATCATTTTAATTTTAATGCGGATCCAAATGTGTGTCTTAATCATGGAGCGATAAATCAACCTTTATCTGTTTTGCTCTTCAGGATTGTCATGTTCTCACATTCAGCAGTTCAGGATCAGTCTCTGATCACCTTGTTCTCCATCCACAACTCGCCACCGGTAACTTCATCATTAAAGCAGTCTGGTTGCCAGGGTCACAAACAGAACTTGCGATTATAACAGCAGATTTTGTCAAGGTAAGAATAGAATAGCAAGTCATGTTGTTTAGTTGCTCTACGTTGCTCTTCCACTGCCACAAAATGGGGATATGTCTTTGGTTGCCAAAGTTCATTTATCCCAATCAGATAGACATTGCTCTTTAAGTAGCTGGAATATAAAAATGATTTTGTGCTACCCATTGTGATTCAGGCAGCTGTGGGTCAGCTGTAGCAAGAAATACATTCAGGGTGCTCCACACGTTTGCATCTCAAAGAAAATCCTATCATTAAAATATATTATGCCCAACAACAGCCAGCCTTGTAAGGAATGAATGCAATATTAATTTATATGTTGACAGCACTTGATAGTGCATTTGAATATTGGTCCTGATGTGAAAATAGTACTCAATGCTGTGTCCTTTAGTATCCAAGAGAAAGATTTATATTTGTTAACCATAATTATTTGCCAGCTTTGTTCCAATTGGCCTCCCTACTGAGGTGGTACAGAGAACAGTACAACACAAGAACAGGACTTTCCCCCCGCAATGTCTATGCCGAACATGATAACAAGACCATCTCTTATCTGCCTGCACATAATCCATGTGCCTCCATTCCCTGCATATCCATACGCGTATCAAAAAGTCTCTTAAATGCCACTATCATATTTCCCTTAAACACCAGCCCAGGCAGAGTGTTCAAGGCAATTACCACCCTCTGTGTAAAAAAAAAACCTTGCCCTGCACATCTTCTTTAAAATTTGCCCCTCACCTTAAAGCTATGTCCTCCAGTATTTGACTTTTCCATCCTGGGAAAAAGGTTCTGACTATCCACCGTATCTACGCCTCTCATAATTGTATTTATTTCTATCAGGTCTCCCTGCAACTTCTAACGTTGCAGCAAAAACAATTCAAGTCTGTCTAACCTGTCCCTGTTGCTAATACCTCTAATCCACGCATAATTCTGGTAAATCTCCTCTGCACCCTCCACAAAACTTCCACATCCGACGAGAACAGCGCGCAATACTCCAAATGTGGCCTAACTATAGTCTTGTAAGTGAGTAACCATGATTAGTAAGTTAAGAATATCGGGTAGATTCAGATAGGATGTCTGTTCAAATAGAGCCAAAGTGGGATATCATGTGGAAACAGGCCCTTTAGCCCATTGTCCAAGCTGACCATAAAACACCCATTTGAAATAATGCCACGTTAACATTCTTGTGTTTCTCCTGAAAATGCATGTGGAAATCAACTTTTTTAAATTTCATTTCAAAGTTGCTTTAAATTAAACCAGATGATTTTTTGAGGCTCTCGCAGCACATGTAGTTCCTATAGAATATTATTAAAGATGCACTGTGAAGTTCTTTACCAATTGTGTTCTATATTTCCTGTTCACAGGTTTATGATTTATCCACTGATGCCTTGAGTCCAATGTACTACTTTCTTTTGCCAAGCTCAAAGATTCGTGACACAACATTTCTGTTCAATGAGGAAGGGAATAGTATTATTGTCGTCATGTCTTCGGCGGGTTATATGTACACACAAGTGATGGAGGAAGCCAGCAGTGCTCAGCATGGACCATTCTATGTCACTAACGTGTTTGAAATCCTGCATGAGGATCTGAAGGTTTGTACACAAATCATACTCTGTTATGATCAGTTTTGCTTCCAATTTTTTGATATTCTCAAATGGTCACGGTTGGATCTAAACGCACATTTTTAAAAATTCCGATCTGGTTATATAATCATCAGTCAAAACACAAAGTGCTGCAGTAACTCAGCGGGTCAACCAGCATCTGTGGATGAAATGGACAGGAGGGTGGGGACCCTTCTTCTAGGCTTTAGTCTAAAGCAGATTCTAACCTCGAAAGTGGAGTCGACTCGAAAATGTCGCCTTTCCATTCTCTCCACAGATGCTGTCTGACCTGCTGAGTTATACTAGCATTTTGTGTTTTGATCAGGATTCCACATTTGCAGTTTCTTTAGACTTTATACAATCACTGACCTTCTGCAATCATTTTTTGGAAGTGTTAAATGCACCCTGGTTGCAAATGTTCATGATACTCAACTCGTGTTCACGATATTTCAACTCAATGATTATATTGATGTGTCAATGTACACACCCGGACTTGATCCTTTCTCTTTTCCTTTCTAGGATAGTAATGGGCAGTTTGCAGGCGGTGGAGTCTCAGTCTTCTACTCCCATGTCCTCCAGATGCTGTTTTTCAGTTACAGTCAGGGCAAATCCTTTGCAGCCATGTTAAGTCGCACAACCCTGGAAGTGCAGCGTCTGTTCCCAATCAATCTGAAGAGGTGAGTGACAAGCAAGGACTATCGCACACAGAGGCTCGTGACACTTGGGGACTGTCACACAGGGCTGGCACCTGCGCACTCTTATAAACGAGATGGTGATCGAACATCTCTTTCAACAGCTTCTCAGATATTGGGATCTTCTCAGCTTTTATACTTTATATTTCATCTAACAATAGAGTGAACTAACAGAGACATTTACGAAAAAGAAATAAAAAGCAAAATTCTGTAAATACTGGAAACCCCAAGCAGGATAGATGGCATGTGGAGAAAGTGCAGGGAGGTTAAATATTCTGTTATAGCATCTTGATCTGAAGAGCTTGAAGTCGAAGATAAATGCAGCACATGATGAAAGAATGGCTCGACTGGGCTGATATTCACTGGAATTTGGAAGGATGAGCGGGGATCTTATAGAAACATGTACAATTCTTAAGGGCTAGATGCAGGAAAAAATTCCCGATGTTGAGAGCGTCCAGAACCAGGGGTCACAGTTTAAGAATAAGGGTTAGGCCATTTAAGACTGAGATGAGGAAAAACTTTTTCACCCAGAGAGTTGTGAATCTGGAATTTTCTGCCACAGAAGGCAGTGGAGGCCAACTCAGTGGATGTTTTCAAGAGAGAGTTAGATCTCGCTCTTAGGGCTAACACAATCAAGGGATATGGGGACAAAGCAGGAATGGGGTACTGATTTTGGATGATCAACCATGATCATATTGAATGGCGGTGCTGTCTCAAGGGGCTGATTGGCCTACTCCTGCACCTATTTTCTATGTTCTACGTTTCAATAAATGGGCTCCTCTGCCAGCCATCATGTCCGTATTTACACTTATCCTACCCTAAGCTGTTATTCGACTTCACATATCCATCAAATCCCCCCCAGATTCTGCCAATCACCTGCACGTTCAGAATAACTTATCCTGGCCAGTTAACCAAGCAAGTTGCAGTGCTTGGGGTGTGGAACAAACTGGAAGACCCATGCGGTCATGGAGATGGTACAAACTCCACGCACACAGCACCAGAGGTCAGGATTAAACCCAAAGCAGCAGCTCTACTTGTAGTGTTGTTGCATCCTCCTCCACCACAATCTGCATCTAATATATCCATGTACATCTTCTCTACATTCATATTCAAGGCATTCATTACCATTGATGATAAATGCACCATTTTGAAGGCTTGGTGGTTGTACCTGAGTTTTGTCTATTTATATCTCTACCTCTAACTCCTGCTTCCCATCTTCTTTGTTTCCTCCTCCTCTCCCTCTGTTGCTTTCATTATTTTCCTCCTTTCCTGCAGACTTTGCTTCTCATTCTTTAACGGTAATATTAAATTGGAAAGCTCTTCTGGCACACTGTCACAAATGGCGTACTCTCAAATAATGTATTTGATTTCACATTGTCTCACAGCGTCTCTGTATCTTCTGAAGCTCTCATCCCTTCACACATTTCCTCGTATGAGTCATCCAGCCGTGGCTCCTCAGTTGACGTCTTTCCTCCTGGCAGATCTCTTGCACACGCCCTTCACCTCCAGCCCGGCCTCTTTACTGAAGAGCCATCAATTGAATTGAAAAATACAGCATAGAAAATGGTCCACCGAGTCCATGTTGACCATCGATTACCCGTTTACACTATTTCTACATTATCCCACATTCGCATCCACCCCCTGCCCTCTTGGTGCAATTTACAGAGACCAATTAACCTACAAACTAGCACATCCTATGGACGTGGGAGGAAAGCAGAGCACCTGCCGGAAACCCAAACGGTCACAGGGAGAACATGCAAACTCCACACAGAGAGCATCCAAAGTCAGGATGGCAGTAGCTCTACCAGCTGTGCCAATGTCCCTTCCCTAATTTACTTTCCTTCACTACTTTCCATGTGTAAGTTTCTTATTATGTTAGAATAATACAGCTTAAACAGGACCTTTGGCCCACAATGTGCCAAACATGATGCCGAGTTAAACTGATCTAATCTGCCTGTAGAGGTGTATCATGACTTCCTTACTCTTAGGAGCCGGTATGATTAATTTGTTCATATTTTTATTGCTTTATTTTCCCCTCTAGTTCCAATGGTGGTAGTGGGAAGACAGTTCCTGCCTTATGCCAGTGGTCAGAAGTGATGAACCATCCAGGTCTTGTTTGCTGTGTCCAACAAACCACTGGAATTCCACTGGTTATTATGGTTAAACCAGACACGTTTCTTATCCAGGAAATAAAAACCCTACCTGCCAAAGCCAAGGTCAGCGACTGTCTCTCTGAAAATGTATCTGGTAGATAGTATAAATTGGTTCAACGGTACTTTATTGTCCTATGTACCTCAATGCAGTGAAATGCTTTGTTTGCACAATTCAGTAAAAATCATACCTTACATAAGTACAAGGGGGCAACGATCATATTGTCAGATCGTAAGTGAAAAATCACTGAGGGGAAGTCACCATGTTCCTGGGTCCATCTTGTATCCCTCAACTCCACTTCTTATAAATATCTCGTCTTTGCCCTTCAAGGCTTGTTGTATGGTGGCGGCACTAGATCGGGGCTGCAGGGGCGGCCTGTCCTGGCAATGCTGTTGGTGTATTAGTGCAGTTTATTGCAGTACAATGTATTGATGTACTGGATAAGCAATCCGGCAACGACCTCTCTTTAATTTCTGCCTAAGGACTAGCCTTAAATTGTCTTTCCAAACAGTCTTTCCAGGTGAGGCAGAGGTTCACTTGAACCTCCTCCAACCTCATCTATTGTATCCGTTGTTCCAGGTGCCAACTTCTCTACATCGGAGAGACCAAACACAGGCTCAGCGATCGTTTCGCTGAACACCTCCACTCAGTCCTTCTTAACCTACCTAATCTCCCAGCACTTCAACTCCCATTCCCAATCTGATCTTTCTATCCTGGGCCTCCTCCATTGTCAGAGTTTGACGCAGCATAAATTGGAGGAACAGCACCTCGTACAATACAATACAATACCATTTATTGTCATTTGAACCTCATTGAGGTTCAAACGAAATTTAGTTTCTGCAGTCATACAAACAAGAAAAAGAACCAAGACACAACACAATTTGCACAAACATCCATCTGAACATATTTTGCTTGGGTAGTTTACACCCCAGCGGTATGAACATTGACTTCTCTAACTAGATAGCCCTTGCTTTCCCCCTCCATCCCCTCCCAATTCCCCCACCAGTCTTACTGTTCCAACTACATTCCATCTTTGTCCCGTCCCCTCCCCTGACATCCGAATGGTCACCCATTCCTTCTCTCCAGAGATGCTGCCTGACCCGCTGAGTTACTCCAGCATTTTGTGTCTACCTTCAATTTAAACCAGCATCTTCAGTTCTTTCCTACACAAGTCTTAAATTGTCCTTTAGCTCAGCCGGTGCACAGGCATCAGCCCTTCGAGGCTTACTGAGGATTGCACCTTTTTATTTGTGTTACTAACTGGGGATGTGCTCTGAGTTATTCTGAGATATATTAATTGTGTTTCTATAGGCGCAAAATACACAAACCTCTTGAGAACAAACTGTGCAAACCTCAGTATAGATTGCTTTAAATAGGCCCAATGTAACTCAATCTACTAAAACCAGATAATCCTAAAACAAGAATGATATTCTTACTGAAGTGACAGAATCAATCACTGTGCTACTGTGCATCAATAAAATTGGCTAGAGACTGAACATTTCTCCATGGTTATTTTGTTTAGATTCTGCTGCCAGTTTCAAATTCCACATTTGTGACATATTTTATGTTGGCAGTTACAGTTGATGATATACTGACCATAGGAATGTAGTGAGTGATTTCAATTGTCAAACGGCAGGGAAGGAAGGCCGTCAGCTTTCCTGTACAGCTGAGCCGCATTTGTAATGAAGCATAGCAAACTCTCCAAAAAATAATGAAATCTGAAATAAAGGTTTTCAAATTAGTAATTTCGTATGCAGCAGCATGGCATATGACTGCTCAAAATAGTGAGGAAAAGGATGAATAACAAAGGACAGAAAAAACAGGTGCTTGAGCAAACAATCAGTTTGTGGTTATAATACGTCCAAATGTTTCCTATCTTTTCAGTTTCAGTGAAAAGCCTCCAACTATTCAATTCAATTCAATTCAATCTTTAATTGTCATTGCGCAGTGTACAATACAGAGACAACGAAATGCAGTTGGTATCTTCGAAGGGTGAACTTACGAATAAACAAGTAATACATATACATATACAGTGGTATCCGTGCAATTTGCTGGTGATTGGGTAGTCCAGGGGGGGGTGAGGGGGTGGAGACAGGCAGTCATTGAGGTGCAGCGTTGAGTAGTGTGACAGCCGCAGGGAAGAAGCTGTTCTTGAGCCTGCTGGTACGGCAGCGGAGGGACCTGTAGCGTCTCCTGGATGAGAAGGGGGTAAACAGTCTATGGTTGGGGTGTGAGCTGTCCCTGGCGATGCTGTGCGCCCTGCGCAGGCATCGTTTACTATGGACAGACTCAATGGAGGGGAGTGAGGAGCCTGTGATGCGTTGGGCGATCTTCACCACCTTCTGCAGAGCTTTCCGGTTAAAGTGTTAACTTGTCCTTTTAGTGCTTCCCAAAGGCTCTCTACATCTACATAGCAGCCAAGCTGTGCAGAACAGCACTTTATGAGATTTAATCCAGGCTGAGAATGCTTTGGGATGATTGAATTACAGAAGTGATAATCTGGCAGTTGGTTGTGCATATGTAATATCTCTTGCTGCGTATATGTATGAATGTGAGTGGAGACTGCATTACTTTGTGCATTTTCTGTGCTGAAGCGGGTTTTCAGTGAACCACACTGTCGCTTGCTGACAGCTTATCAGAAAGCAACTGCTAATAAGATGGAGCCACTTCATGATAAATGATGTCAGCTGCTTTTCATTTTGCTATATATTCCTGTACCGTCCCTCTCAATTGTTCTTGCCATCTTCAAAGGTCAGCAAAACACGAAGAAAGATTGTCTCAAGCTGCTTGTTGGGATAGCTGAAGCCATTTTTTAAATGGAAGTCATGTCTGACAAAGTTATAAGAGGAAGGAAGTTCAAGTTCAAGGGAAGGCATGACGTACTCCTGCTCTGATTTCTTACATTTTTGTAGGGAGATCCTACACACTGGCAAAGGCTTGTGTAATTGCTGTGATAAATGTGGGCAAGAACATGCCTTACCCACAATAGCTGAATTAACAACAAGCTGAACTATGCCTGTAGCTTTACTGGCTGTCAAAGCTTCGAAGGACTATAAATCAAATGTTTCTAAATATCCATCACATTCCGGAACATTTGCGAACTATTAAAAATGAATCAAACAATTAGAACAAATTAAAACATTTCAAAAAATGTTTTGTAAGAAGTAGCTTTGAGGTGAGAGGGGAAAAATGTAATAGGAATCTGAGGAGCAACTTTTTCACATAGAGGGTGGTGTTATATGGAACAAGCTGCCGAGGAGGTTGTTGAGCTGGGAAATTGCCAACGGAGCTCATCTCGCAAATCTTGGACTTCAGAGTCCATTCTGAACCTCCTAGCACTATGGGGGATAAAAGCTGACCATTTGGCCCATTGTCTAATTCAAATTCATTTCCAAGCCACCAATATTGTTGTGGACAGTCTGGGACTGAGCCGTTTTGTTTATGCCATACTCACGTACAAGAACTTTAAACCACTTAATATATGAAAGCTACAAAATATATACGTTTTCACCTCTAAAATTCCATTGTTCCACCACTTGCTTTTGAAGCATTCAGCTTTACATTTGTTCTTTCTGGAATTGACTATTTCAATATTCGCTGGCTGATGTCCCACTTTCTACCCTTGGTATATTTGAGGTCATCCAAAACTTAATTGATTTCTTTTCCAGTCTCGTTTGCGAATGTGATCTGCATTTATCACTAGTTATACAACACCTCAGTCTTAAAATTGTAATTCTCATCTTTGGTATCCTCCATAGTCTTGCCCCTCCCTGCCTCTAATCTCTTTCAACTCAACAATCTCTTGATATTTGTTTTCCAAGTATCTCCTTTTAAATGTAGCTAAATTGACTTCATCTTTGCAGATTGTGCCTCTAGCAGCAGAGGCACAAACTCTGGAATCCCTTTACCTTTCCTTCCATTTTGCTAATTCTTCTTTGACCATTTGGTCAATTGTTCTGAAAGTATCACCGTTTTTGGCAGTTCTTTGGTGTACATTAGAATTTTTTACATTAAAGGTATTCCATAAATGTGCTATTGTTGATCACCTGCACCTCCTCCATTACCTTACACAGTCCAATATAAAGACTTCTGCTGATAAATGTACATATTATTGCAAAGATTGAGCAATGAATGATGAAAATTCCCGGTAGAGATAGTTTAGGTATTAAGAGAAATATTTATCTCGAAATTCCAAGCAATATATTGTGCGTCCAGAGCATTTTCTAATTTTACTTAAGATTTCCATTGTATGAATTTTATTGTGATTACAAATACTTCCATTTAATTATTGTAACGCAAAACTGGAATAACTGCAGTGCTGGAATAACTCAGCGGGTCAGACAGCATCTGTGGAGGAAATGGATAAGTGGCATTTTGGGTCGGGAGTTGAGCTCAAGTCGGGGGTCTCCAAGTTATTGTAAAGGTTGTTCAAAAGCTGATTGTATATAACTGTAACAATCAGATATTCTAATATCTCTGCACTATTTGGGGAAAGATGCGTAGATACGGGAAATGTTCTGACTGCGTGCTAATTTCAGCAAATGGCCTAAGGATACTTGATTATTTCATTTAGAATGTAAATGGAAAAGCCTCAAATTCGAAAATGTGATTTGGAACCAAAACGACAATTTATTATAAATGAAAGGCAACCTGCTCTCAGCTAGAGGGACAATATTGGTGATATGTCTGTTGGAAAATTCATTTGCAACCTCAAAATAATTTATTTTTAGAATTCAAAACATTAAGATAGGGGCAGCAAAGGTGAAACTGTTAAAATCTGCACGTAAACAGAGACTTTGGAAAAAATATTTGAAAAACCGTTCCTTCTGCAATTTTGTATTCTTGTCCTCTTCCTTTCACATTCTAGATTCAGGATATGGTTGCTATTCGCCACACGGCCAGCAATGATCAACAGAGAACCACCATGATACTTCTATGTGAGGATGGCAGCCTGAGAATCTACATGGCAAACGTCGAGAACACATCATATTGGCTGCAGCCTTCCCTCCAGCCAAGCAGCGTCATCAGCATCCTGAAACCTGTTCGCAAGCGCAAAGCTGCAGCTGCCAGTAAGTCGTTACTCTTAGATGTAATCCCCTGTTCAAGTAGAAGGGAACTGACAGAGTGATAAGTATGAGTACAAAGATGGCAAGGGAAATGCCTGTGTAAATGAATGCACTGCCTACTCAAACTGAGATTCTCACTTGTTCAAACCTTTCTGCTGGAAATGAGAACGATAATCTCCTTTACAGGGCTCTTTTAGAAATTTAGGATTGCAGTTTCTTAGTTTAGTTTAGAGATACAGCATCGAAACAGGCTCTTCAGTCCATGACGATTATCGATCACCTGTTTACAAATTATCTTTGATCACCTTTGAGGAGTAAATCTCCATTGCTTTCGTAGGCAGTGCTGACGAAAAAGTCAGAAGAGGAAGAAAAAATGATCTGTTTTGATTGCCAGCTACGTACTTGGATAATCTCCGGAGAGACCTGTTGAAAGGCTAATGTGTTCATATGTAAATTTGTAATTTTTCTATTAACATTCTATACTTCAAAGATCACCTCAATAATTTATAACATAGATATATCTTTGAGCTGAATGGATTAATGTAAAACTAGTGGATGAAAACATTTTGCACAGTTGTAAGTCACAAAGGAGAAATGTAATTTATTTCTCAACAAAACATTTAACAGCACAGCACAGGAACAGGTCCTTCAGTCCACATTGTCTTTGCTGAACATGATGGCAAGATAAACCCATCTCCTCTGGCTGCACATGATCCATGTCCCTAGATTCCCTGCATATCCATGTGCCTTTCCAAAGGCTTGAGTGTCAGATGTTTATTGATAACATCCTGCATCACTGGTTTATCACTGATGAGTTTCCTTTGCTGCCTTTGTTTACAGCGACACACACCTCCAGTCAGGTTACATTTCCAATTGATTTCTTTGAACACAACCAGCAGCTGACTGATGTTGAGTTTGGGGGCAATGACTTGCTGCAGGTGTACAACATGCAACAAATTAAACATCGGCTGAACTCCACCGGCATGTACGTGGCCAGCACCAAGGTACGTCCACCAGATGGCACCCACTGTTACTTTCTGAAGATGCCATTAGTTCTTCAATTTTAATGTGTCGATATCTTGTTCACTATTTAATTTTTCAAGAAGAGATCAGAGGTGCAATCTCATGACATAGATGGCATTGAATGTAACACAGTGCATCTCCACGTATGAAAATGAAAAGTGTAGGGGGTGAGTTCTGCAGTACAGAGTCTGTGGCACCTTCTCAACTGGGGCCATGTTTTTGAAAAAGCTGCCCAACTAATCTAGCTGCTCTGCTCTTTCTCCATTTGTCTGCAGTCCCCATCTTCCTTTTTAAGTCCATCCAGTTCCTTATTGAAACTTCATAATTCAACTGCAACATTTATCCAGAAAACGCTCTTCAGATCAAAACAGTGTACCAAGTTTTTTTATTTTTTTATTTTTTTTAAAGCTCCTCCTCTCGCCTCTGGTTCTGTTGTCAAGAGTCTTAATGCATTGTCTCCTGGTTTCTAACTATGTTGCCTGTGGATTGATTTCATTATTCACTTGATTTTTTCATCAATATTTTGATGTTTTGAGGAGGGAGATAAACTATTCCTAGCAAGGAAGATGGGGACTGCAGACGGCAAACATTTTGTGTAAATACATGGTTTCTGACAACAATTATTTATTGAATACATTTGATCATAAAATTGAAACTGCACAATAATCACACGTAACTAAAATGACCCTCTAAGTCTGCTTGGGGTCCTTTTTCATTCAAAGGGGTATTGATTATATCAGAGTAGATTTGGAGCATTATGACAGGGAAATTCTGAGACATCATTTTAATTGCTGTATAAGCAGGAGCAGGAGTAGGCCCCTCAAGCCTGCCCCTCCTTTCAAGAAGATCATGGCTGCCTATGCTAACCTTGACTTTTCTTCAAACTCAATTCCTCCCCCTGTCCTCCACCAACTCAATTCTCAATCTTTCAAATACTTATCGATCACCACTTTAACTATGTGTAATGATCTGGCTTCCACCACTCTTGGGGGTCGAAGAATTTCAAAGAAGAAATTTCTATGCATTTCAGTTTTAAGTGAACTGCCCTTTATTTTGTCACTATGTTCCTTATTCTCCCATTAGTGAAAATATCTCAGCATCTACTCTGTCGAGCCCCCTTTGGATCTTACATTTATTTTAATGCTGTTAAAATATGTTGTTTGTGGTTGAGGTAAAAGGGATTTGGTATGAATGCATACTTCCCTGCTCGTTGTCAGTCTATGCACAAGAGGAAGATAATCGGAATATGATAAAAATAAGTGTATGGCTATATTTGTTTTGATTGATACTTGGAATTTGTACATTACTTTGCAGCCAGGTGGATTTACAGTGGATGGTGTCAACAATAATGCCACCATGGTAATGACGGGGATGCGGATCCAAGTTGGGACGCAGGCGATTGAGAGAGCACCGTCCTATATCGAGATTTTTGGTCGCACAATGCAGTTGAACATGACGAGAGCTCGTTGGTTTGATTATCCATTCACACGTGAAGAGGCACTTCAGGCTGATAAGAAATTAACCATTTTTGGTAAGTGGAAATTAGTTGTTGATGTAGGAATCTGGCCCGCAATATCCATGGCAAACATGGTGCCGAGACAAACTAATCTCATCAATCTGCACATGATCCATATACTTCCTTTCTTTGCCTATGTGCCTATTTAAAAGCCTTTGAAACACCACTGTTATATCTGTCCCCACACATCTTCCTTATACTTTATCCCTCTCAACATAAAGATATGCCCTCTTTGACAGTCCCACCCTGAGTTCTTAATGTGTCCATATATTTTTGTAATTAATTATCTCCTATTTTTTACTCTTATAGTTGGTGCATCAGTGGATCCGGCTGGAGTTACAATGGTCGACTCAATAAAAATCTATGGGAAGACAAAGGAGCAATTTGGGTGGCCCGATGAGCCTCCAGAGGATTTCCCTTCAGCCTCTGTGAATAATGTCGTTGCTCCGAGTGTCAGCCAGAGTAACACCACGGGAGAAGTGGACTCAGTCACTCCATCCTCCACCAGTGGCTCTGTCCTTGAGAGGTAAGCATGAGCTGGACTCGGTGAAGTTATGTGAATTGCATACTGACGTCCAGCTCCTGATTGGTGATGAACAAATGTTGAACGGTGAACAAACATTGGCAGCATTTAATATAAGAGTCTATGGGATAAATTCCAAAAATATGTTTTCTTGCAGCAAATTGTAGCCTCCAAATGGAGAGGCAAGGCTGATTAAAACAAAATAAACATTCTCTAACGTGGGGAATGATTTTGTTTACCTTGACGCATTTGTTCTGTAATCAGAGTCGAGTGTTCTAGAATGCCTTTTTTGCTGAACCGTGTGTGGCTTTCATGCAGAAGCTTGTCATTATAGCATGATATCAGGCAGTGTCTTGAGCTTACAGTTCCGGCATTCAGTCGAATGATGCATTTTTATTGTTTCTGAAGATAGTGGAATTAGGAAGTAAAACCTGGCAACATGCTCTTTTCATCTGTCCTGCCCAAGAGCTCCTTTCTACTAAGCTATGGCTGTCTGTATCTCTGCACGTTTCTGTAATTTCTGTCCATTTATGTTAATCTGATGCGCAGTTATGTGCTGATTTTTTTGCATTAGATTGTTTTCTTTCTCTTGGCCATGCTCGGACGCTTCTTCCTACCTCTTGCCTGTTGTAAAGTCTTGCTAGTTTTTTTATTTACACTCTCAACCAATTTATAAGTCCATCCCTCCTGCCCTGCCTTTCTTTGCCCCCTCTTCCAGTTTGGATCCTTCTCAATAAACCTTCAACTGTTTTCTCTGCCTTTCTTGGCTTCCTCTGAAGTTCCGTTATTGCTTTCATAAAAACAGCAACTCCAACTGTCTCATACTTATAACCCATCAGCGTTCTCATCTAACTTCAACCTGCTCACTGTTCCACTAGCAGTATTCACCACAAACCCACTAATTTTGGACAGATGAACAATAATTGCACCTGTCTAGATTTTCTTCCAAAGTATCATCTGAGCAACTTTAAATCTTCAATGATCACCTCAACTGAAATAGTGTCAACTAAAACCTTCAACAATATTGGCAACATCAGCCCTCCTCAAAGCTACCTGCACTGTAATTAAATATATGCAGTTGCTGGAAATCTAAAATTAAAACAATGTGCTAGAAATATTTGATTAACCAGACAGCATCTGTGGGAAGAGAAATAGATTTAACTCTTTAAGTCAACCATGCCTTTAAGCTATGGAGTTAGTCAACTTTTCATCTTGCAACCTCTGATTTAAAAACTCTTCTGCCTTTATTGAATTCTGTACTATCCCATTCACCCATCTCTCCGTTCGTCACATACATACAATGGCTTCCACAGTGTTTCTCATCCTTACGTTTAAATCCTTGCACATCCTTTACCCTTCTTAACTCGGCAATCAATTGCATACTTCCCTCGAGTATATATTTCCTCTTTCTTCTCTCACTCTCCATAGTGTATAGGCATAGGCATTATCCTCATGTGTATAACTGCCCCAGATTGTTCCTCCACCCATTGCACAACATTCAGTCTGTGTCTTTGAAAACTAGATCAAAGCTTTGGAAACTCTGCACCAAATCTGCTCATCTATTAACCACATCCTTTTCATCTTCCTCAAAGTCTTTTCCTTTTGGCTTAGTAGCCACATCTGAGCAGTTACATCTCTGAATTACTGTAGTCATTTAGTAGGACACTAGTGATATATATTTGTGGCATTAATGAAAGAGAGAATCTACAGATATGGCAATATCTGTAGTTCAATAAAAAACAGTTTTTTACTACTCTAAAAATAGTGCTTTTTATTGAACTGAGGGACTTTATAATTCCTTAAAGCATTGATGCCAACTCAATCTTATCTGTAGGTGCTTAAAGTAGTAGTAGTAGTAGGCCCCTCTCGGTCGGATGCAAGCCTGGGCGATGTCATATGCAGGACAGGCTGTTGCACAGGCAGCATGCCCCCTCTCTCCACGTCGCTGATCGATCCAAAGGAACAGCAGAGCAGTTACAGTTTGGCACCAGCGCCGTCGCAGGAGCTGCCAGAGCGAGGTTGTAGACAATGACGAACTGCCTTAGGGGTTCCGACTCCGGATTTTCTTGAGGTTTACTCCTGGAGCCTTTTCCATGACTGGATATGGCCACAAGGCAGTGTAGATTTTAAATCAGTTTTCACTCTCCTCGGACTGCCTTCCCAGGCTGACGAGCCCCATCTGCCAGAGACCCATGGGGGCGGGAGCATCTACCTTCCCGTGCAGGTCTATAGCACCTGCCCAGTGCTTAAAGTAGATTTTGACATATTATATGAAAAAACTCTGCACATTATTCTCCTAGCAAGGTTTCAATTGCTGGGAGCACATCTGAGGCCACTTCAGTTGGGGTTTGGACCATCGTAAGAAGGTGGAATAGGGGAATGGGCAGAGAAAGCCGGAACGGTTTACTGGCAAGAATGTGGTCAATTATGTGTTTGGAATGTGACCATATCGATAAGACTTTTATATGACTGCATTGGAAAGACATTTTTAATTACTTTCTCTCTTGGGGATGTGATGATAATTTGACAGCTGAGTTGTTAGTGGTAAGCATGCCATAACTTTAAATAAGCAATGTATTTCCTGAGTGTTTTGAGCCTGTATAATGTTACTTTGCACTGAATTGCAATGATTTTTTGCAGTTTGCAGCTGTTGTTCTGGATCAGGCAGGAGTGCTACAGTTATAAATACCTCAATGGTTTCCCAACTGAAACCACCTGGTTTAACACCAGTCCTTTCTACTCAAAATGGAAAGCCATTGTAGTTTTTAAGTCTCCAGGGTGTTTCGCATTCTGAGAAATCTCCTGGGGTTTCACTACAAAACTGCAAAGTGTAAAAAGTGTATACGTTTGTGCAGAATGAATTAATTCCCAAACCTACAAACAATGAAATGAATGGGGAGGTGTTGGGATAACTGCAAAAGGAAATGGTCTCCATCTTGCATTTCATTTGTCTGTTGCATTTTGTGCTGTGTGCTGAAACAAAGTGTTTCATAGCAAACACTTGCATGACTGCATCAAAACCTCTGCTGTTTCTGCATGCCAGGCTCGTCATCTTTTCTTTCTGCTTTTTTCTAAAGTGTTATTAAGAATTGTGTTTACTTCATTTAAAGTTCTCATGTGGTGTTCTTTTCTGTTATTCCTTGAAAGTTGTGAAACTGAATCCCTAAACTCCTTAGACCGGTTAGTATCCCTTCTTTCTCTTTATTCTGTTCTCTTTTCTGATCATGTTGTCGTTTCTATAACATCAGACTAACTAATGTGGCAGTAACAATACAGATGTTTGATCCATTGATTGTGAAGTGCTTTTCAAAATAACATTGATTTAATCGTGTTCTTGGGTTCAATAAACCATTTCCATTCATGTCATGTTTATGGAATCAAAGTCGGCATGGATAACTGCACATTGCTGGCTGGGTGAATTCTGTGGCTCTACCACTAAGTAGGATGTATCTAGTTTTTAGAGTTTGTTGTTTAGGTCTTTGATGCTCTATTGACGGTGCTCTTTATGTGACTTCACGTGAAGTTAAGTTGTGAGGTTATCCACTTTGGCAGCAAAAACAAGGGGACAGATTATTATCTCAATGGGGTTAGGTTCGGTAAGGGGGAGGTACAGTGAGACCTGGGTGTCCTTGTACACCAGTCACTGAAAGTTGGCTTACAGGTACAGCAGGCAGTGAAGAAAGCTAATGGAATGTTGGCCTTCATAACAAGAGGATTTCAGTATAGGAGTAAAGAGGTTCTTCTGCAGTTGTATAGGGCTCTGGTACATAGGAACATAGAAAATAGGTGCAGGAGTAGGCCATTCGGCCCTTCGAGCCATTCAGTATGATCATGGCTGATCATCCAACTCAGTATCCTGTACCGGCCTTGTCTCCATACCCGCTGATCCCTTTAGCCCCAACGGCCACATCTAACTCCCTCTTAAATATAGCCAACGAACTGGCCTCAACTACCTTCTGTGGCAGAGAATTCCACAGATTCACCACTCTCTGTGTGAAAAATGATTTTCTCATCTCGGTCCTAAAAGACTTCACCCTTATCCTTAAACTGTGACCCCTTGTTCTGGAGTTCCCCAACATCGGGAACAATCTTCCTGCATCTAGCCTGTCCAATCCCTTAAGAATTTTGTAAGTCTCTATAAGATCCCCCTTCAATCTTGTAAATTCCAGTGAGTACAAGCCGAGTCTATCCAGTCTTTCTTCATATGGAAGTCCTGCCTCCCAGGAATCAGTCTGGTGAACCTTCTCTGTACTCCCTCTATGGCAAGAATGTCTTTCCTCAGATTAGGAGGCCAAAACTGTACGCAATACTCCAGGTGTGGCCTCACCAAGAACTCTAGGGGCTAGTGGAGTCAAAGGATATGGGGAGAAGGAAGGCACGGGTTATTGATAGGGGACGATCAGCCATGATCACAATGAATGGCGGTGCTGGCTCGAAGGGCCGAATGGCCTCCTCCTGCACCTATTTTCTATGTTACTCTATGTTTCTAAGTATTTGGTTATTTTATGTTAATGATGTGGACAATAATTTGGAAGAAAAGTTCTGTATTTTTATAAGTGATGCCAAAAGAAATGGAACGGCATATAATGAAAAACAACGTAATAAGGATTTGCAAAGATTTATGGTTATTACTTTATCAGGGTAAAACATGGGACATAAAGTTGATGTGGAAAAGAATAAAATAGGAAAGCAAGGAATCAAAAGAGAGAAAGTATTCTAATTGAAGAATGAGGAGCATTCTCCTTCGTTAAAATGGTCATCAGTAAATCTATCAGTTTTGTCTTTAGCTGCAGATACTGTGAAGTGCTGAGGTCATCTGAACATCCTGTTGCTCTAAAGCTCATGGAGATAATCCGTAGAAGTTTGCTCAGGATTTTGATAGACTGGACAAATTAGTGCCAGAAAAGACAAATTATTCTTTAAGTGTGGAAATACCATTTGACGTGAATGTTATGTGGCTTTATTATGTTTGGAGACAAGGAACTGCAGATGCTGTAATCTTGAGCAAAGTACAAAGTGCTGGCGGAGCTCACTGGGTCAAACATCATCTGTGAAAGGTGTGAAGACAGGTGTGACAGGTGAAGAGTGTGAAACGCTGCCTGACCACTTGAGTTCCCTCTGAGTGCCTTATTACTAACCCAAGGAAAAGTCACCAAGGGCTGAAGTAACTCAGCAGGTCAGGCAGTATCTGCACCACAACATCACCTGTCCATTCCCTTCATAGATGCTGCCTGACCTGCTGAGTTCCTCCAGAATTTTGTGTTTTACTCAAGGTTCTAGTATCTGCAATTCCTTGTCTCTCCATCTGTGGGGGGAATGTTTTGGGCAGATAAATTCTTAAATGCTGCTTGTTGCTTTATATTGCATCAAGCACCTTTTTACAGTGTCATTATTGAACATGTCTTTTACCTCTCCCAACACTGCGGTCAGCTGGAAGTAATGCTCCCCTTTCTCCTCAGGCTCGTGGTGAGCTCCATGGAGGTTCTGGAAAGCTGCTTCGTCGTTGGGTGCTCAAACGAAAAGGTTAGCTACTTGCCTTAATGATATTGGGGAAATAAGTGATTTAGACCATAGACAATAGGTGCAGGAGTAGGCCATTTGGCTCTTCGAGCCAGCACCGCCATTCATTGTGATCATGGCTGATCATCCACAATCAGTACCCCGTTCCTGCCTTCTCCCCATATCCCCTGACTGTTATTTTTAAGTGCCCTATCTAGCACTCTCTTGAAAGCATCCAGAGAACCTGCCTCTACCACTCTCTGAGGCAGAGAATTCCCTTTTATGCTATAAATGAGGGGAGTCATTGTTTAATATAAGATTATTTTGGTTTATTTATTTATTTTCAACTTGGTCCATCTAGTTACTGGTACAGAGAAAACATTTAATAAAATCTGACAATGTGCACTTTAACCCACATGTGATTTTTTTTCTATTACAAATCTCAAATTGTGGGGTACAGAGGCAAATAAATAAACGATGGGTCTATGTCCCAAACATTAGGGAGGGCACTGTACATTCTAAAATCTCAAAGCGATTTGCCCTTTTGAAGATAAAGAATATTTTCAGTAACAATGTCTTTCTCAACAGGAAAAGAATAAACAGACAGCATTGGAACTGGCCACTACGTTGTTGTCAATGCCAACTCCTTCCAGTATTCAGCAGCAAACTAAGGGTCTGCTCGCGAGTCTTCACAACAGCCGTGGCAGCTATCACAATCATAAGGTGACTTGTGACTCTCTGAATGTTTTTCACGTGCATGTGTGGAACCAGTCTGTGCGTTTTCCACAACGGGACCTCAAGGCCAAGGAGTGAGGCTACCACAGCTTCGAATCTCCTGCCTTTGAGGATTGTAGTTCAGTTGGATATGCTGCAATGTTGTTTGCAAATATGGTAATACATGGTGGTCTTAAACTACCAGGCACCATGTCTCCTTGAAGCCAGTCTGCTTTCAAATTAGTGACGATATCAGCTGAGCTCCAATGGCAACATCTGTTTTAGTTCATCTACTTAAATCGTTAATGAGGGGGTTAAAGAATGAAGCAGATGTAGCAATGAATACTTTGTTTTTCAGGTGCTGTATCTAATAACAGAAGGGGGATATGTGAAAGTAGAGCTTATGTTCTATTTGAATAACATAATTACAGTATCCTTACAAAATATGTTCCTCCTTGTTCAGGATCAGGCTTTGCTGAATAACGCTGTGCAGATTCTAAATACTTGGAATAAAGATGGCCGTGATCTTGACCCAGAGGTGTTCCAACGACTGGTAATCACAGCCCGTTCAATCGCCATGATGCGACCCAATAATCTTGTACACTTCACTGAGGTGAAAGCATCACAGCCTGATAAAGGTGAGGTTGGATATGGGTAAGCTGAGAAGAATATTGTAATTACAGGAAGGACCTTTCCCTCTCCGGTCATCCCTCCTTCTCCCTGTCCCCTTTGGACAGAAGATACAGAAGCTTGAAAGCATGTACAACCAGACTCAGCACCAGCTTTTTCCATTCTGTAATCAGACTCCCATTAGTTAGGATACTGTCCCGATTCTCCATCCTAACTCATTGCAGACCTTTTCTCTGGAATTGTCACACTACAATGCTGAGAACAATATTCTGCACTCTGGTATTTTTAGTTTGGTTTAGAGATACAGCATGGAAACAGGCCCTTTGTCCCCAAGTCTGCGCTGACCAGCGATACTCGCACATTTACTCCAGCCGACACGCACTTGGGACAATTTACATTTATATCAAGTATGCAAAGGCAAGCCAATTAACCTACAAACCTGTAGGTCTTTGGAGTGTGGGAGGAAACCAAAGATCTCTGAGAAAACCCATGCGGTGACGTGGACAATGTACGAACTCCGTACAGACAGCACCCGTAGACGGGATCGAACCTGGGTCTCTGCCGCTGTAAGGCAGCAACTCCACCATACCGCCACTCGTGCCGCAGTTGATTGGGAGCACACAAGCTTTCCACTTTACACATAACAATAATAAAGCTAAATCTAAATACAGAAGATTCTGGAACTAACCAGCATCACTGGAGAGAAAGGTTTGAACATGGACCTTGCATAAGAATTGGAAACTGATAAAATAAAAAGAATCTCTTAAAAACTGCTGGGAAGTGGGTTGGGTGATATAAAGGCAGGGAGGTGGAAATCCTTCAAGAGGGTCTCGACACGAAACGTCACCCATTCCTTCTCTCCAGAGATGCTGCCTGTCCTGCTGAGTTACTTCAGCTTTTTGTGCCTACCTTAGCCTAATTGGTCGAACTAAAATGGTTTCGAAAAGCTGGAAATTGGTGAAAACTGACATGGTTCCAATGAATCATTGAAAGGGTAATGAGATTAAAGGACCATGAAGTAAGGAAACAAGTCTGTGCAAAGATGCCCAGATACAAAACACTCATGCCATCATTGCACTCCTGAATTTGTATCAACCCTTTGAATCATTTTATTATTTCATGTATCTTGATTAGATCAATGCCTAACCAACTAAGTTGAAAGGAATTATTCGCTTCAAGATAGTTATGGATAAAGGCAGGGCGAGTTAAAATTCAAAATTAGGGCAAGGCCAACGTTGATGGTATTAGTCAGGAACTCGCTCAAGTTAATTGGAACAAATTGCAGGAAAAGGAACATCGGGAAAGTGTGATGCTTTAAAAATGTGCTGACATTTGTTCAGGGCATGCATGTTCCTGTTAGAGTGAAGGGCAAGGCAAGTGGGTGTAAGGAAGCTTTCGTGACAAGAGAAATTGAGGCTCAGGTCAAGACAAGAAGGAGTCATGGGACAGGTATAGGCAGCTGGAATCAAGTGTATCCATGGAGGAGTTTCGGGAACTGAGGAGCATGCTAAAGAAGGAAATCAGGAAGGCATAAAGAGGGCAGGACATAGCTCCTGGTTGATAATATTCAGGATAATCCAAATAGATTTTGTGTACATTAGAGGAAAAAGGGTAACCAGAGAAAGAGAAAGGGGGCCCTCAGGAATCAAAGCAGTCAAATCTAGAGCATGTGAAGCCACTGGAAATGGCCAAAGTCCTCAATGAGTATTTCTCCTCTGTTTTTACTGTGGAGAAAGGCACAAAGACGGGATCTTGGGGCAGTCAATATTACAGTTGAGGCGGTATTGAATGTCCCGTTGCGTATGAAGGTAGACAAATCTCATAGGCCTAATCAAATATGTCCAAGGACACTGTGGGGAGCTAGAGAAGAAATTGCAAGTTTCCTGGCAGAGATATGTCATACTTAAATACGTTTGAGGTGCTGGAAGACTGGAAGGTGGCAAATGTTGTGCTTCTATTTAAGAAGAGCTGCCAGGAAAAACGTGGGAACTACGCCAGTGAGTCCAACATCTGAAAGTTACTAGAGAGTATTCTGAAGGATAAGATATGCATCCATTTAGATAGACAAGGGCTGATTAGGGATAGACAGCACAGTTTTATACATGGGAGATCGTGTCTCACGAATCTGCGTTTTTTAAAGATGTATCCAAAAAGATTGATGAGAGCACAGCTGTAGACATTGTACATATGGATTTCAGCAAGGCATTTGACGAGGTTTTGCATGGTAGGCTGCTCTAGAAGATTAGATCTCATGGGATCCAGGGAGAACAACTGGTTACCTTCATGGCAGGAAACTGAGGGTAATGATGAAAGGTTATATTTCAGACTGGAGGCCTGTGACTCGTGGTGTGCCTCAAGGATTGGTGCTGGCCCATTGTTGTTTTGGGTTAAATAAAATATGTGCCTTTCAGAACAGGAAACCTACTGTACCAACCTAGTCTGATCTATGTACAACTCCAAACTAATAGTGACTAGGATGTCATTTAACATCGTTTTAAAATAGTCCAGTATGCTGCTTAATTGTTTCAAACTATTACAAAGACACATAATGACATAATCTTGCAATCTAACATCTTTATGGAGTGGCTTTGTCACACACAGTACACTGGTTCTCCATCTCCTTCACAAGGACTATTGGGGAAGATCAATAAACAGGTCTTGCCAGCAGCATCCTTATTTGTTTAGTGATTAATAACAATTGGACACTGCAGATAAAGTGAAGTAACATATATGAATGATGCCACATTCAGCAGAGAAAACAATTACTGTTTAATCTTTCTCTAGAAGGATCGGATGAACGAGATCATGCCCACAGGGGCGCAGAAGCTGAAGGCTGCAGTTTCATCATGCAGTTAGTCACTCATTTCTGGAGACTCCATGCATCCAAACCTAAGAATGCATTCCTGGCTCCTGCGTGCCTACCTGGTAATTGTAACTCTGTCTCAATTTTAGATAATTATCTTGCAAATAAAATTAAAGTAAAGCACATTCACAATCGATAAAACATAATAGATGAAAATTTATACACCATCGGGACTCTAATGAGTACATTGTAATTTTTTTTGGCGCCAGATACATGGTGACTCTTTGCATACTTGGTGTATTGTATGCAAAAATAAATAATTTCACTGTACCTTGGTACATGGGAGAATAAAGTATCATTGATGAATATTAAAGAGTATATTTAATAAATATGAAGAGATGTATAATATGGTTGTATAGAAATAACCAGCTTTGTACATGTCCCTTAACTATATCTATGTAAAATGCTGCTGCACTTACTTTGCTTGTACTGAACTGCTTGTCAAGTATTGGGAAGTCTGTTCAATGTTAAATCATATTTCAGTTTTCATTTTCTTCTCTAGGTCTGACTCACATTGAGGCAACGGTCAATGCATTAATTGACATTATCCATGGTTATTGCACCTGTGAGCTAGACTACATTAATGCTGCTGCAAAGGTTTACATGCAGATGCTGCTGTGTCCTGTAAGTACCTATGTTCTGTATAATAATAATAATAACTTTATTACGTACTCAAGGTCCAGACAAGGGGCAACATTACATTAAAAATGCATTGCATATCAAATATCATAAATATATATAAAATCATGGTAAATCACATAAAAACATTATAATGTATATATTTAAAAAACCCACAATACTTAAGTTAAAAATCCAGAGTAAAAGATGACCAATGTCGTACAACGAGACAACGATACCAGCGTCTCCACAGCTGAGATTCGTAGCGTGTAGTGCTAACCCTTATGTTTGTCAAGGCCACAATAAGCACATTTTTAGAGTCATTTATCCTGCAAATGAATTTATACATGTGGTGTCTTAGGAGAGCTTCTAAAGTACTGACTCCTGCAGCCACAAACATATTACTGGCACTACACCATCTTGGTTGCCTTAGCAGTGTTCTCATGGCATCGTTACATGCCACCTTTAGTCTCTGCATACTTGTCTTTAAATATTTCGACCACAGGTGCGCAGTGTAGAGGGGTGTGCAGTATGCTCTAAATAGCGACATCTTCACCACATCTGCACACGCACCAAATTTACGCAAGAGGATATTCGCCTGTATATACAGCATGCGTCGTTGCCTATAAATATCCTCATCATCTGTCATTTGTTCTGTAATAATATGCCCTAGATATTTTATCTTATTACAGACACTAAGATTGTTGTCAGACAATTTAAAATCAGGATATTTTAGGCTTTTATCCTCTTTGGTTCTACAGATCATAACAGCACTCTTACTAGCATTATATTTAATGTCATGTTCCACACCATACACGGAACATGTAGTAAGGAGCTGCTGGAGACCAGCGCTAGATGGACTAAAGACCACAAGATCATCTGCATACATAATATGGTTCACTAAAATATTACCAATCACGCACCCAGTGTTACAGGCTTTCAATTGTTTAGACAGATTATCAATATATAGATTAAAAAGGACTGGGGACAAAATTCCCCCTTGTCTAACACCATTGCTAACCCCAAATGGGGCTGAGACCCTATTGCCCCATTTTATTTGCATAGTCTGGTGGGCATACCAGTAGGCCAGAATTCTAACAATGTATTTAGGCACCCCTCTTTGACTCATTTTACCAAACAGCTTTCTGTGATTAACACGGTCAAAGGCTTTGGAAGCATCAATAAAGCACATAATGATTGAAGAGTTTTTGCCTCTATATTTGTTTACAATCTCCTTCAGGGCATATATGCACAAGTCAGTGCCATGTTTAGCTTTAAAGCCAAACTAGTTATCTGTGGAGTTAACAAACTCATTTATTCTATCCAGCAGAACTCTTTCTAAGACTTTTGACAATATGCTGGCTAACGCTATGGGCCTGTAATTATTTAGACTGCCTACTTTACCAGCTTTATCCTTAATAACCGGCACTAATAGGACAGACAACATTGAGTCTGGTAATAAGCCATGAATCATAAAGCCAGTAAAACAAATAGCTAGGAGAGGAGCTATCCTCATACTCGCATACTTAAGATGTTCAGCAGAGATATGATCCAAGCCACTTGCTTTGTTGTTGGACAGCTTGTTCATGGCATGATACACCTCATGTGACATAATCACCATCGAGTCATTACTCTCAATATTGTCCACCCTATACAAGTCACCTTGGACACAGTTGAATAAAGTGCTATAATGTTGTCGCCATAACTCCGTGATATTAGGTGTTCCGGAGATTCCATCTACAGTACATGGTAGAGATGTTTAAGCTAATGGGTGTTTAATTAATCATAGGTGGTCAGTTTTGCGGTCCTATTTTGTGGGATGTGCGCAGTCTGTTTGGAACTTGGTTAAAGATTAAATATGAATATCAATTGTTGAATTGTTGTGAAATGCTATTTGCCTGTCACCATGTTTTTGTCTGACCCCAGCAGTGTTTTGGATCTAATTAGTTTAAACTGTTCTCCCTCAGGACCAATCGGTGAGTTTTGCCTGTAAGCAGGCGCTGATACGTGTTCTGAGGCCACGGAGTAAACGCAGGCACGTCACGCTACCCTCCCCTCCCCGCAGCAACACTCCAATGGGTAAGGGGCAAGCAAACTGAATAATAAATATAAATGCAATGTAATAATGTGCTGTGTAGTCTCTATTTAACAGAAATGTTGCTATTCGCAAAACCCTATATAATATTCACCTGAACTCAAGAACTCGAATGATTTAAAAAAAAAACTATTTAAAAAAAAACCCTTCCCGTTGTATTACTTAAAGGACCAAGAAATAATCTATTTTGACATTCAGAAATGTGTTCTTCACTTCTCATAAAAGGCAATGAAGTTTATTTCTACATGGTTTCTAGCTACGTTGACTCTTGAATCTTTTTATGCAAGTGCTGAGTAGAATTCAGGAATAAGTTGCACCCGGCCACCGGCCCTTGTATAATTGTAGCTGCACACCAGCATACTTGATCGTACATGTTCTTCATCAGTGTTGTGCATCTGTGTTAATAAATTAACATTGGCCTTTTAGATTTTCCTATCTATGGAATAATGCTCTAAGACTTTGTATTAATGTTTATTCTAAATGAGTGGTTGATAGCTGTAGTACATTGGTGTACAGTGCAATTCAGTTCAGTGTGAGCAACCCCCTCCTTTTTGCAGGTGATAAAGATGACGATGACGATGATGATGCTGATGACAAAATGCAAACTTCAGGAATGCCAGGCAGTGAAAATATCCGTCAGGAAAGTCAGGAACAAAGTGAAGTGGATCATGGAGACTTTGAGATGGTGGTAAGCGTCTTAAAAAGATAAAATGTTTTTTTCCCGGCCAACAAAAAGATGAGATAAAACCGCAACAATAATTAGCAAATAAAGACTTTTATATGTCTGGAAGTGTCTGAAGAAGAGTCTGTGTCTGAAAGAGTCTGAAGAGACCGAAATGTCATTTGTCCATTCGCTCAGAAAATGCTGCCTGACCCACTGAGTTAGTTCAGCAGGTAGACACAAAATGCTGGAGTAACACAGCGGGTGAGGCAGCATCTCTGGAAAGAAGGAATGGGCGACATTTCAGGTCGAGACCCTTCAGAGTTATTCCAGCACTTGTGCTTTGATCAAGATTCCAGCATCAGCAGTTCCCTGTATCTCCAGAGACTTATTTACGTTCCACTCTCTCTTACTAGTGTGGATGCAGCTACAAACTGCAATAAGTCTGCGCTTTACACAAGGAGCAGAATTGACTGTGAAAGTGTAGCAGATAGCTACATTGCGTACACAGTGAAACTCCATACTGTAATAAAATGCCTGTCTTTCTCTTCACCTAGTTTCTACATCTCAATGCATCATCAGCTTGCACGTCCATTGCACATTTAACATGATAAAGAATTCCAGGAACATTATGAAATAAGATTTGATACTAACCCACAAGAGGTTATCAGTACATGAGTATAGTTAAAAGTTTAAGTTGCATTAAAAGAGGATGTGAAGGGCGACAGAGGGAGAAGAGTCCTGACCCAAAATGTGTCCTATTCATGCTCTCCAGAGATGTTGGCTGACCCACTGAGTTATGCCAGCACTTTGTGCATTTTTTAGAAAACAAGTTCCTTGTGTCTGTATTCTAAGGCATTCCTTATTACGTGAAAGTGAGCATACGGAGATACTTTTTACCTGATACTGCTCTGATTAAAATTATCTTCTTTTGATCCCCGCGATCATGATTAATCCTCATTCCCTCCTTTCCAGTCGGAATCAATGGTTTTGGAGTCGGCTGAAATCGTCACAAACGGAAACCCGTCCCCTCTGGAAGCACTGCTGGCAGGAGAAGAGGGTTTCCCTCCAATGCTGGACATCCCTCCAGATGCTGATGATGAGACTATGGTGGAACTGGCAATTGCTCTTAGCCTGCAGCAAGATCAGCAAGGTACAGCATGTTTACTCCCATCTGTCAGCAACGGGAACACAATGGAATTTGACTAATTTGTAAAGGGTTGAATAGAACAAAAATGAACAAGTTTCCTAATCTCCATTTCAAGGAATTAAAACTGTTTCCCTTATAAAAAGCCATACATGTTATAAATTCAAAACAAAAATGAAACTGAAAACAAATTTGTCTGCTCCATCTCTTTAAAGTGCAGTAAATTTGAGAAAGCAAACAGACTAAGTGCCTTTTATTAGAGCTGGGCAATCTGGATTGAGATTTGTCTCATTTGTATATTGAGATAAGTGTATAATGAAATGAGATTTGTATAATGTATAAGTTACCTTGTTTCACCCTGTTTCGCATCTACATTGGCTAGACTGATTAGTGAGCTAATGAATTTAAATCTGGGCTATCATTTACTGCACTGACTATGTGCAGCTATTTTGGATTTGATGGATATTTTTTTTTATTGATTCCTGAAATCGATACACTGGTTACTGTAAGCTTGGCAGTAAAGCACTGCACGTTTAAACCAAAGGCTCAGCATTTCCCACATGCTGATTAAATATAGGTTTCCTGAATTAGAATTTCCAGCTCGTGTTTTCCGAGTGACTTTCTTCCACGGATCCCTGATGTATGAACAAGTTACTGATGTTGAGATTTGCCCTTACTAGGCAGCAGCAGTAGTGCACTTGGTCTGCAGAGTCTCGGACTATCTGGGCAAGCACCCAGCTCCTCCTCATTGGATGCAGGGACATTGTCAGATACTACAGCTTCAGGTAACTGCATTGATTAAATTTAATGTGCGTCTATAGATGAACAAAAGTACAGCTACATGGGTTTTCTTGGCCTCTGCCTTTGCTGGGCCATAGTTATCATCAAGCGTAGAGTTTCAATTCAGTCTAGGTGTTTAGTGATAATAAATTGTCATTAGAATTTAAATAAAATGAAGCAATTCAAAAGCAATAAAGCTGCTTTAGAAATTATTAGCAAAATGGATTTCATTATTTAAAAATAGCTCTGAAAATTCTCAAATATCCTTTTTCTTGCTCGGGTATCTTGGATTAGTTTAGATCAACCTGACTCGCAATGAGAAGGTTAAACTCGTGTGCCATCCTTCATTTTCTATGCTTCTGTTTGCAATCCCTACAGTTGGACTGCACGCTCCACATGTCCCATGTTGTTCTATTGATGTTTTAAACCGCAGGCTAGAAGAATGATTTTTAATTTATTCTCCCCAATTGAACAAGTTACATCTTGTTAAATCCTGACATTTAAAGAATGGATTGTGCCTGATGAACCTGGTGTGGTTTTTTAAAAACGGTGATTAAATGAGAGGACCTGGTAAAAACTGTGGACGTTAATTATCGAGAAAAAATTAGGTAAAGTTAAAACTCTTGAAACAAAATGCAAATTATTGCACTTGTGAGGAACTAGCTGAGCAGTGAGAGATGGTTAGATGAGATTAGGAGCATGCACTCATGATGCTAATTACAGCCATAATCATGTAACTCAGCAGTTCTGTGTTAAGGCTGCAACTATTCGCAGGGTTTATTAATGACAGAGATGATAGGAGGTTTCTGTGTTTGACAATGACAGAAAGATCAAATGCTTTTTATGTAATGTGGATGCAATCATAAAATTATGTAGAGATATTAAATGAGCACAATGGGTCAATTGGGTCAAATAGATTTTGGTGTAGGTCCATGTGAAGTCAATCACTTTACATCTAGAAAGGATAGAATAGAGGACTTTCTGGTGAAAAGTTAGAAGCAGTAGAAATCCAAAGAGACTGGTTGCTCCATGTATGTTGATCATTGGACAAGAAATGATGGTCAACAGCGAATTACCAGATGGGAGGAAAAGATTGATTGCATCTTCAAGATTTCTGCATTCATGGTACATACACACACATGCCCATGTTGCTATTAGTTAGGAGGCAAAATGTTTCAAAGTTTGCTGCAGCAAAGACTGATCCAATTAATGCTAGTGTCAGGTACAGAAGATGATCCAAAAGGCAGATGAATGGTGGTGAATAAATCTGGAGATCTTCTGCTGTAGGAATGGGGTAGGAATCATACCACTAATGGAGTAGAAACTATAATATAGCTGATACAACGCCAAAGTTAGACCACATCTACTGAGGTACCGTGAAAAGCTTTTGTTGCGTACTAACCAGTCAGTGAAAATACATGGTTACAATCGAGCTATCAACAGTGTACAGATACATGACAAAAGGATGAACGTGAATAACGTTTAGTAAGAGATAAAGCCAGTAAAGTCCGATCAAAGAGAAAAGATTAAGAAGATCATAGTTAAAGTAAGAGATGTTGCTGTGGGAGTACAGTGGAGTGATTGGAATGCGTGGCTGCAGGTCCACTTCTGTGACCAGCAGACAAAGTGCCGCCTGGGTTGGGCGCCATCTTGGATCCACTTCTGGCACATTTTGAGCAGTTCCAGAGGGCACTCCTTAGTAAAGTCATGATAGCTTTGTGGAGTTGGTGGATTGGGACAAATGAGGGACGTCTGGATGCTGAGGGTTAAATGAAGAGAGATAATTATACAAACCAGGGTTGAATGTCCTGATATTTAGATGGTTCGACGATGATTTGAAGTTTGCTAGATTTTAAGGGAGCGTGATAAATTCGATACAGAAAAATTATTTCTGGTGGTTGGGCATGTTTTTCACTGCAGGAAACAATATGTTTCTATTCATCATCCCTGTGTTATTTCAAACACTTTTGTCGTATTGATCTTAAGGGATTGGACAGGCTAGATGCAGGAAAAAATGTTCCCGATGTTGGGGGAGTCCTGAACGAGGGGTCACAGTTTAAGAATAAGGGGTAGGCTATTTAGGACTGAGATGAGGAAAAAAACGTTCACATAGAGAGCTGTGAAGCTGTGGAATTCTTTGCCACAGAAGGCAGTGGAGGCCATTTTACTGGATGTTTTCAAGAGAGAGTTTGATATAGCTCTTGGGGCTAACAGAATCAAGGGATATAGAGAAAAAGCATAAATGGGGTGCTGATTGGATGATCAGCCATGATCATATTGAATGGCAGTGCTGGCTTGAAGGGCCGAATTGCCTACTTCTGCACCTATTTTCTATGTTTCTATGATCCGTAATCTATGTCATTTTGTTAATGTCAACAAGCATCTACAGTCCAAATTAGTTTTGTCTTTTCATAGAATTATTAACTGCTGGCACAGGTATTAGACAGGCAAAAGACGTCTCCATAAAGTGCCTTTGTTCCACATGCATTGGAGCGTTTTCCCCCTTTCTGCTAGACAGGTGTTTTGTGTGTGTGTGTGTGTGTGGAAGTTCTGTATAGTTTGATCAAATGCTAGAACTGTTCTGTACTTGCCTTGAGCTTTTTTCAGTTGCTGCATATTAAAAACCGGTAAAAGACCGTGCCAAGTGTGCGCGGCCTGCACTGTGTTGCTCTCAAACTTCTGTGCTTGTGCTCACGGTTTGTAAATATGGTGTTTTTACCTGTAACAGCCGTTGCTATGCTTTTAGCTCCAGCCTCTGATGATGAAGGGAGCACAGCAGCAACAGATGGATCAACATTGCGAACATCTCCAGCAGAGCACGGTGGTAGTGTGGAATCAGAGAGTGGGGGAAGCGCTGTTGATTCAGTTGCTGGAGAACATAGCGGTAAGCCTAATCATTGGTGTTAGCTTCAGCGAGAGGGATAAATATATTATAAGAAATGTAACTTCAAAACTAGAATGTTGTGCATGATCCCAGTATTTCAGTATGTACTGTGCCCTCCATAATGTTTGGGACAAAGACCCACCATTTATTTATTTGCCTCTGTACTCCACAATTTGAGATTTATAATAGAAAAAAATCACATGTGGTTAAAGTGCACATTGTCAGATTTTAATAAAGACCATTTTTATACATTTTGGTTTCACCATGTAGAAATTACAGCAGTGTTTATGCATAGTCCACCCCATTTCAGGGCACCATAATGTTTGGGACACAGCAATGTCATGCAAATGAAAGTAGTCATGTTTAGTACTTTGTTGCATATCCTTTGCATGCAATGACTGCTTGATGTCTGCGATTCATGGACGATTCATGTCTTCTCTGGTGATGCTCTGTATTGCAGCCATCTTTAGCTTATGCTTGTTTTGGGGGCTAGTCCCCTACAGTTTTCTCTTCAGCATATAAAAGGCATGCACAATAGGGTTCAGATCGGGTGATTGACTAGGCCATTCAAGAATTGACCATTTTTTAGTTTTGAAAAACTCCTTTGTTGCTTTAGCAGTATATTTGGGATCATTGTCTTGCTGTAGAATGAACCACCAGCCAATGAGTTTTGAGGCATTTGTTTGAACTTGAGCAGATAAGATGTGTCTATACAGTTCAGAATTCATTATGCTACTACCATCAGCAGTTGTATCATCAATGAAGATAAGTAAGCCAGTACCTTCAGCAGCCATACATGCCCAGGCCATAACATCCCCCACCACCGTGTTTCACAGATGAGGTGGTATGCTTTGGATCTTGGGCAGTTTCTTCTCTCCTCCAAACTTTGCTCTTACCATCACTCTGATATAAGTTAATCTTTGTCTCATCTGTCCACAAGACCTTTTTCCAGAACTGTGGTTGCTCTTTTAAGTACTTCTTCGCAAACTGTAACCGGGCCATCCTATTTTTACAGCTAACCAGTGGTTTGCATCTTGCAGTGTAGCCTCTGTATTTCTCTTCATGAAGTCTTCTGCGGACAGTGGTCACTGACAAATCCACTCATGACTCCTGAAGAGTGTTTCTAATCTGTCGGACAGGTGTTTGGGGATTTTTCTTTATTATAGAGAAAATTCTTCTGTCATCAACTGTGGAGGTCTTCCTTGGCCTGCCAGTCCCTTTGTGTTTAGTAAGCTCCCCAGTGCTCGCTTTCTTCTAAATGATGTTCCAAACAGTTGGTTTTGGCAAGCCTAAGGTTTGGCTGATGTCTTTAACAGTTTTATTCTTGTTTCTCAGTCTCATAATGGCTTCTTTGACTTTGGTCCTCATGTTTATAAACAGCAATAAAAGTTTCCAAAGGTGATGGAAAGACTAGATTCTGAGAGCTCTCTTATACCTGCATTAAGGAGGCAATTGAACACACCTCAGCAATTACAAACACCTGTGAAGCCATGTGTCCCAAACATTATGGTGCCCTGAAATGGGGGGGACTATGTATAAACACAGTTGTAATTTCTGCATAGTGAAACTAAAATGTATAAAAATACCTTTTTAATAAAATCTGACAATGTGCACTTTAACCACATGTGATTTTTTTTTCTATTACAAAACTCAAGTTGTGGAGTACAGAGGCAAATAAATAAATGATGGGTCTTTGTCCCAAACATTATGGAGGGCACTGTATGATTGAATTTTACTGCAAACCAAGTGTTAGCTATCGTAGATAAAATTGATTACAAGATTTATAAGTATTCTTCGCCAGTTAAGTCTCCAATATTTCATTGCTGTAATCCTCTCCAGCCAGTTTGTCCTCTGTAATGTTTTGAATATTAAAGGAATCAAGGAATAGGGGGAAAGTGGTGCTGAGGTGAAAGATCAACTGTGATTTTACCGTAAGATGAAGCAGGCTGGAGGGACCTTTGTTACATAGAAACATAGAAACATAGAAATTAGGTGCAGGAGTAGGCCATTCAGCCCTTCGAGCCTGCACCGCCATTCAATATGATCATGGCTGATCATCCAACTCAGTATCCCGTACCTGCCTTCTCTCCATACCCTCTGATCCCCTTAGCCACAAGGGCCACATCCAACTTAAATATAGCCAATGAACTGGCCTCAACTACCCTCTGTGGCAGAGAGTTCCAGAGACTCACCACTCTCTGTGTGAAAAAAGTCTTTCTCATCTCGGTCTTAAAGGATTTCCCCCTTATCCTTAAGCTGTGACCCCTTGTCCTGGACTTCCCCAACATCGGGAACAATCTTCCTGCATCTAGCCTGTCCAACCCCTTAAGAATTTTGTAAGTTTCTATAAGATCCCCTCTTAATCTCCTAAATTCCAGAATCCTGCTTTAATTATGCTCTTATGTTCTCCTGTTTACGTCCATTATTATAGAATTAAACAACACAAATTAGGCCAATCAGTTTATCATGCCAATGCCTGCATTTTTCAACAAACTTTCAAATCAGTCTCAAGCTTCTGGCTATGATCATACTGTCCTGCATTAGAATTGTGCATCTTTCATGTCGTATACAGCCACACAACAGAAACAGCATGCCTGGTCATTTTGGTTGCCAGCTCTGCTACTGAATATAAACACTGAACACTACTTTGTCTCTCTAATATTTTAAGATGCTGTTTTGACAACACAGCCCAACAAGAAAAAAGAAAATTGTGATTTGATGCTCAGTAATTATGTCCTTTTATGGTTTGCAATGAAAATGCTGACGTAAAAAATAGGACTGGGGTTAGCCACAGAAATCTCACCAGCTGTTCAACAAGATCGCGGATGGTCTGATCTTGTCTTCAGCTTCCCCAAAATACTTGACTCCCTGTGACACAGCAGATGCTGCTGCTTCCTCTTAGCTCTAACAAACCACATTCAATCCTGGCCTCCTGTGCTGTCTGCGTAGAGTTCTCCTACAACCAAGCAAGTTCCCTGGGTTATGTTTCCACCTTTTCACTTATTACAGCCTTTGCTCTGCTTCTCCTCCCACATTTCAAAGATGGGTTGGTTGGCAGTTTAATTTGTTTCTGTAACGTTCCCACAGGGTCATGGATGGTAACAGAATAATGGTGGAGTTGATTAACAAGTGTACATAAGTGGTGGATGAAATTATCCTTAGAGCCAGCATACATTTGATAGATGAAAAAAAGGATTGTGGATGTTGGAACCTAGAACAAAAACAGAGCACCAGAATAACTCAGTGGGTTAAGCAACATGGTGGCGTGGCGGTAGAGTTGCTGACTTACAGCGCAAGAGACCCAGGTGAATCCTGATTACGGGTGCTGTTAGTACGGAGTTTGTATGTTCTCCCCGCCACCGGGTGGGTTTTCCTCAGGATCTTCGGTTTCCTCCCGCCCTTCAAAGATGCACAGATTTTGTAGGTCAATTGACTTGAATTAATTGATTGATTGATTAATGTAAAATTGTCCCCAGTGTGTGTAGGACAGTGGGGATCGCTGGTTGGTGTAGACTCGGTGGGCCGAAGGGCCTGTTTCCGCGCTGTATCTCTAAACTAAACTAAAACAAATGTGGAGGCAAAAAGTGTAAGTTGGCAATTTGAGTCGAAACCCAGTATCTGGACGGAGAGAGAACAGGAAAGATTATCAATGTTGAGCAGTATGTTGGGGGTGGGGTGCATTGGAGGCAGGTAGGTGATGGGGGGAACGAGGTGGGATGAATGATGCGGGGGGGGTGATAAAAGCTGGTCAATGAGAGGTGGAGCCATATGGGCAGATGAAACCAGCTTGATTGACTGATGACCTCCTGTGTCATCAGGGAATATGTGCGTATGTCTCATTAATTTGTGAACTAATACTGTTCAGACAGCTGTTCACTCTAAAAAAGACAGTGCTGGAGTAACTCAGTGAGGCAGGCAGCATCACTGGGAACATGGATATGGTTGTTTTTGTAAACCAGCACCTACAGTTTATATTTCAAGCTGCTCACTTTATCCGATTTTGATAGGAAGTTAACTTAACAAATACATTAGTACATTTCCGATTACCTCGCAGTTCCTAGCAAGGTTCTTTTTTTAAGATTGAGTGAGCAACATTAAAAATGTGGAAACTTAAACCTTTTTTAACATGCAACTAAATCATGAAAGAATCTAAATGATTTCTGAGATCAAATCATATATGAAAATGGTAATAATTTCATGAGCACAGTAACCATGGGTGTAAATCGGTATGTAAATGTAAGATATACATGTATTTTAATGTACATTTTCATACTTGATGCAGCTTGCAAGACTGTATCGGGCAGTTTAACCATTTTCTAATCTGTCTGCAGTATCTGGGCGCAGCAGTGCCTATGGAGACACAACGGCCGAAGGACATGCTGCAGGTCCAGGCAGTGTCAGCTCCAGCACTGGAGCCATTAGTACCACCACAGGGCAGCAGGAAGGTGAAGGTTCAGAAGGAGAAGTTGAAACAGATGGTGACCTGCATACAAGCAACCGGTGAGAAAAAAATCCCAAAAGCAGTAAAATCCCAATGATGTGCAGGTTTGTAGGGTGATTGGCCTCCATAAATTGCCCCTAGATTGTTGGAAGTAGATGAGAAAGTGGGAGTAAATCAGAACAAGCGTGAACTGGTGATTAATAGTTGGCATGGACTCAGTTTGCCAAAGGGCCTGTTTCAATGCTGTATCATAGAAACTACAACTAAAACTTTTGAGTAATTTTCACCATCCATCCAAAGTAGAGTGGGCCAGTGATGGTGCGTTGCATTTCATCTAGCCGTAACCTTCGGAGCATTTAAAATGTATATTAAAGTTGCAGAATTAATTATCCCTCTACCTCTCCTTATATAGGCTACACATGGTGCGTCTGATGTTGCTCGAGAGACTTTTACAGCATTTGCCACAGCTTCGTCATGTCGGAGGAGTTCGAGCTATTCCTTACATGCAGGTGAGCTCTCTTGAGTTTTTTTCTAATTTTTAAATGTTTGTGTGTGACACCAAAACAATTATTTTCCTCTTAAGTGGGTCAAGAAATTGACTGCTAGGTTGGAGATTAAAAATGATGAATGCATTGGCATTTGAAGAAATATTAATATTAGGACATTAATTTTGTTTAGCACGCAACAAAGGCTTTTCACTGTATGTACCTCGGTACATGTGACAGTAAACTAAACTAAGAATATGAATGAAAAAATTCCATTAGTTCCTCTCAAAGACATGATCCATATTTTACCTTCTAGCCCCCAACACAATTAACGGTTATGGATTAAAGAAATAACTGATGGGAATTTTGAATTGCTATCCTTGTTTCCTTTCACAGCTGGAAATATTTTAGGGGTAATTCCTCTGGATATTTTCAACCATCCTGCGGTCTGCATGATTCTGTGTTCAATGCCTTTACCTGCTTCCTCTGGCAGCTTAATCAGGAGCAGTTCGTGCAATAACTTCATTAGGTCGGTCAGATAGTGCCCTGCGGAAACACTGCATAAGAAGTGATGGAGCAGATCAGGACTTTGGAGTTTAGAGGTTAGATCAGAACAGGACAATGAATAGTAAATTGATTGAGCATCTCTGGAGAACATGGATAGGTCTTGGAAAATGTTCTCCAGAGATGCTGCCTGACTCGCTGAGGTACTCTTGCACTTTGTGTCATTTTTTTTTAAAGAGTAAATTAATAGGTGGTTGGCATGGAGGAAATTTGGCTCAGAGAATTGGGGAACAGTTTGAAAATATGTTGAACTTGTACCTCGGTTTGTGTTATTGATGATTTGAGTCTACTTTGCATTTATCCGTCAGGTCATCTTAATGCTGACTGCTGATTTGGATGGAGAGGATGAGAAAGATAAAGGAGCCTTGGACAATTTGCTTTCCCAGCTAATTGCAGAACTGTGCATGGACAAAAAGGTAATGGGACTTCTGCAATCAATTTTTCAATTAAAATGTAAATTGTATTTTTCTTCTTTCAATATTATGCGAGCGATAGGGTGGCATAATATTGCCACAGTTGCAGTATTCAACAATAAATAGAAAGTCATCTGGTTACCTTGCCTTCTGTAATAATTCTGCCCCCTCCCTCCAAAATATCTTTTTTTTTTCAAATTAGAATTAGCACAACTGAGCCATTGAACTTTTATTTTGAAATATACATGTTTGAACCTAACACTGCACGACTGGTTAATATGATTAAAAATGTTAAATATAATGATCCACAGATATCCATCAAACTAAAAATGCAGCAGTAGTTTGTGTAGAGCGAATTGTGCTGATCTGCACCGAATGAACTCTGTTCACTGGAACCGAGAGATTTGTGGGGTCATTTCTGGGCCATTCACAGTTGTCACAGGCCGAAATTTTGCAGTGGAAAGTTGTGACATTAAATGTAATAAATGGCGGAATTTTTCAAACAGTTTAAGAAAAACAACCATAAAAGTCACCAATTTTGCCAAGAACCTAGTATAGGTTCCACTAACTTACTAATGCCCTTCAGGGAATGTGGGCTGGCAGCTCGGGCTGACTTGTTTTGATGTAAAGATACACCATGGAAACGGGACCTTGACCTGACCGAGCCCACCCATACCATTGACCACCCGTTCACACTGGTTTTATGTTATCCCTCTTTTGTATCCATTCTCTACACACTAAGGGCAATTAAAAAAGGCCAATTAACCTACAAACCAACATATCTTTGGGGGTGGGAGGAAACTGGAGCACCTGAAATAAATCCCAGGGAGCGTGTAAACTCCACATTGTCAGGATTGAACCTGGGTCTCTGGCTTTGGGAGTCAGCAGCTCTACCAGCCGTGCCACTGTGTAGCCCTCAATTGCACACAATTCCAGTTCTCCGTAGCATGGTTAATGACGTGTGAAATGGTCCCGCACTCCAAATAATCATTAAAAGTTGCTAGATAGTTCCAAAATAAGAAAATGGCACTATTGTCACCACCAGATGAAGGCTGTGCATCTTTCTAATTCCATCTACTCTCAAGTATAAGTAAAGATGTTCAGAATTTCCATTCCTTTGTTGATTACTGGTGACTATTTTTGCCAGGATGTTTCGAAGAAGAATGATCGCAGTCCACTGAATGAAGTGCATTTGGTGATCATGAGACTTCTCAGTGTTTTTATGTCCCGAACTAAATCAGGCTCAAAATCTGCTTCTGAGGTAAGTCTCTGCTGTGCACTGCAAATATCAATTCATATAAATGTTTTTGTTTCTTTTAATGAAATAAATTGCATCTGTTTTGTTTATGTGTGGTCTTCAAAATGTGTCGTATTCAGAGTCTGCGATAGTAATTACTTTCATACCTGCAGTCGTCATCGTTGATCTCCAATGCTACGGCCACCGCACTATTGAGTTCAGGAGCCATTGACTATTGTCTTCACGTTCTTAAGTCATTGTTGGATTACTGGAAAACACAACAGGGTGAGGAGGAAGCCGTGGCCACAAGCCAGCTCCTGAAGCCACACACGTCATCCTCACCACCAGACATGAGCCCGTTTTTCCTGCGACAATATGTGAAGGTAAATAGCAAGCACCATTGTTGAGTCTCAAGTCAGCCAACAATAAAAGTAGAGGCGTGTAGGAAAGAACTGCAGGTGCTGGTTTAAATCGAAGATAGCCACAAAATGTTGGAGTAACTCAGCGGGACAGGCAGCATCTCTGGAGAGAAGGAATGGGTGACGTTTCGGGTCGAGGCCCTTCTTCTGACTGAACGTCACCCATTCCTTCTCTCTAGTAAATGTAGAGGTGTAATGCTTTGAAGATAGTAAATACAATTCCAGTTCTGGATTCGGGATAACTGCAGCGCAGAAGTATTTTGACACGTATAAAATATGAAGATGATATGTAATAGCAGAAAGGAATAAGATGCTGACATTCTGTTTATGGAGACACAAGGAGCTGGAGATACTGGATTCTTGAGTAAAGCGCATAGTGCTGGAGGAAAACAGCGGGTCAGGCAGCATCTGTGGAGGACACGGACAGGCAATGTTTTGGGGTGGGACCCTTCTTTAGATAGATTGTAATATGATTGGTTTATGTGACAGATGCGCAGTAATTTCATTAAGTTTTGCTTCACAAGTTTAGAAATTCTTCATAAATGCCTGTTGTTTTTTCCAGGGGCATGCTGCAGATGTGTTCGAGGCTTACTCGCAGCTCTTGACTGAAATGGTGCTGAGATTACCATACCAAATAAAGAAGATTGCAGATGCAAACTCTCGGATCCCCCCACCTATTTTTGACCATTCTTGGTTCTACTTCCTGTCTGAAGTAAGCATCTGTTCGCATCCGGTAACGCTGTCGTGTGCGTGCCTGTCTGTGTACACTTGGATGTGTGGTACAATTGCCGAATTCCTTTAACAGTGAACGTTTCCTCTTATTCCAGTATCTCATGATCCAGCAGACTCCATTCGTGCGTCGCCAAGTTCGCAAACTCCTGTTGTTCATTTGCGGATCAAAGGAAAAGTACCGTCAGCTGCGTGACCTGCACACACTCGACTCCCATGTTCGAGGAATTAAAAGGCTGCTGGAGGAGCAGGGAATCCACCTGCGAGGTGGTGTTGTCACAGCTTCATCAGGATCCGCCCTGCAGTACGATACACTCATCAGCTTGGTGAGTTGTGGCTGATCACCAGTCATCCTGTGGCAACAGACCAAACTCTGAGAGTAATCCTTAATTTTCTGCAAACACATTAAAATGTGGCATTGCGTTTGCTCTATTATATTCTTACTACAAGGAAACCTGCCCTTTGGCACAACTCATCCATGACAACCAAGATGCTCCATCTACGTTAATCCCACCTGCCCATGTGTTGCCCATATTTCTCCAAACATTTCCTATCCGTTCCTGTCCAAATGTCTTTTAAATGTTATAGTACCTGCCTTAACTACCCCCTCTGGCTTCTCATTCCATCTACCCATTGCCCTCTGTGTGAAAAAAGGTGCCCCTCAAGTTCCTATTAAATCTTTCCCCTCTCACCTTAAACCTATGTCCTCTGATTCTTGATTCCTGTACTCTGGGTAAAATACTCTGTGCCTTCACCCTATTTATTCCTCTCATGATCTTCTGCACTTCAAATAGATCACCCCTCAGCTACCTGCGCTCCAAGGAGTGAAGTACTGGCCTATACGACCTCTCCCGAAAGCTCAGGGTCCCAGGTCCTGGCAGCATCTTCTTTGCCTTCTTTGTAGCTTAACAACATCCTATGCATTGGAAATATTGTGTTATCTTCCACAAGTCATATTTCTGAACAATGTTATTTGGTGAATTACTTTTACTCGACCTATGTAAGTTGTCATTTTTTGTTTCAACCAAAATGTCTTTCTATTAATTCAACACCTCTGTCCCTCACAGATGGAGCATTTAAAGGCCTGTGCTGAGATTGCCAGCCAGCGGACTGTGAACTGGCAGAAATTTTGCCTCAAGGACGATTGTATGTATAACCTCTCAACATTGAAATGTTTGAATGAACTCAGCAAATAATTCCTGGTATCTAGTGCTAGACAGACCTTCCTTCATGTCACAGACCATTCCTTCTTGACCTCTCACCTCATCTATGGACTGTCTTTCGGTTGCATTAAGAACCTGATGGGGTTTTTTGCACTCGATCCCCGCACATTAACGCAAGCATGCGCACACTAGGAACAATTTTCAGGCCAGACTTGCTGTTACTCCTGACTGACAAGGATTCAAAAAGATCATATCCCAACTGAAAAATAACAAGGCCTTGGGAGGAAGCGCACTATTCCCACTGAAGTTTGAAAACTTAAGAATTCAACAACTTCAATACAAATCCACAATCTCATTGTCCATATCTCAGAAGAAAATGATATTCCAGGGAAACAGGGATGGTGTGATCATGACCACCTTTGAAAAAAGAGGTATGTCTGATTGGGGTAACTACAGAGGGGTCTCCCTGCTGTCCCTGCCTGTCAGCAAGGTCTTTCTGAACTACCTCCTCCCTTTGGCCGAAGAGCTGCTTCCAGAATTACATTGTTTATTCCATCCATCTGGAGGTAGAGTGGATGGGATGTAACAATTCCCAATACATTTTTAGGGAGCATCACGGGGATTTTTGTTGGCCTTTATCAACATTGCTTAAACTTTCACCTTCATCTTTCTGGGTCCTCAAATTCGGCAGACCACAGAAACTCATCTCCATCTACCTTGGCTCTATGATGGCTGCAAGCCATGATATTAACCAGCGAGTCAGCATCAAAGCTAATCTCAGTGAGGGCCAACATCAAACAAGGCCCTGTCATTGCTACAAAACTATTCTCAGTTTTTCATGTTCAATAGAAACTTTATTGTCATTCAGACCTTTCGGTCTGAACGAAATTTCGTTGCCTGAAGTCATACATATAGTAAATAACAAAACACAGATTTAACATCCACCGCAGTGAGTTCACCAAACACCTCCTCACTGTGATGGAAGGCAAAAATCTTAAGTCTTTGTCTCTTCCCTTGTTGTTCTTCCTCTTCCTCTGCGCTGAGGCGATCCATGTTGTGCCATGCATCCAATCAACTTCCTGCAAGGATGGACGGAAACTTCAGAACTCATGGAAATTGTTCAACTTTGGGCTCAAATCCTCCTTTAAGAAGAGCAACGTCCCTGCTTTTTCCTGGGAATCCTTTGACCACTGCCACTCAGTGGAAAGGAATATTCAAGGTGACATTGAGATGCATACAACTGTCTTGGAAAAGCAGCAGAAGGAGTGATTCACCTCACAAGCTGCCTAAAAGTCTGACTCATCTGTGAAATAATCTAAGGTCTCCGATTCATCTCATCAGTCACGAGAACTCTCAAAACCAGAGTGTAATGGGCCTGTCCCACTTACGTGACATTTTCGGCGACTGCCAGCACCCGTCATAGGCCGTTGCAGGTCACTGAAAATGTTCAACATGTTGAAAATCCAGCAGTGACCAGAACAAAGTACGACTCTTTGGGCGACTACTCACGACCATACAGGCGGCACCCCGCGACATGTCACCAGGGTGTCGCCTGTATGGTCACGAGTAGTCTCCTCAGTCACCCAATGAGTCGTAGCGTCTTTCATGTCGCCGCTGGATATTCAACATGTTGAAAATTTTCAACGACCTATGACGGGCGCCGGCAGTCGCTGTAAAAGTTGCGCAAGTGGGACAGGCCCATAAGAGAATACCAGAGATCTTGAGGGACGAAGGTGAAGGAAAGTCTAGTTTGGAGAAAGACCACATTTTCCCAGTTGTCAGACTTCCCTGATCAAGTGTTGTGGTCCACGGCATCATAGTTAACACAAACTAAAGCTGCACATAAATGTGTGTGGAGCCCGAGCTCGTCTAATTCACACAATAAACCTTTTTTTAATCAAGGTGCAGTGCCCACTCCTCATGGTCTTTAAGATTCCATTTTTCTACAAGCGCCTCTTCTTCTGTTCAAACAGTTTATGATCAGTTGCTTTAATAAAATTAAACACAGAATACACACACTTTGTGTTTAAGAAGGAACTGCAGATGCTTTAAAATACGAATGCAAATATTCGATAATGTGCAACATTCCTGGAATTCATTTATTATCCTGAACCACGATTGAGTTTTGCTGGCATTATTCTTTATGTTGGTAATTTAAGTCAGTCAAGTAAATAAAATAGTTTTTAAAGTGTTTCTCTCTTTTGTTCCTCCCCATCCCTCCAGCCGTTCTGTATTTCTTACTGCAGGTCAGTTTCCTCGTGGATGAAGGGGTGTCACCGGTTCTCCTCCAGTTGCTTTCCTGTGCATTATGTGGCAGTAAGGTGGTCTCCACGACAACATCCAGCAGCACAGGGGGCACTGGGACAGCCGCAGGCTCCTCCGCCTCAGGACAGTCTGGATCCCAGTCCAAATCGTCCAGCAAAAAGAGCAGGAAGGAGGAGCGGGAGAAGGAGAAGGATGGTATGTTGATGTATCCGACTACAAATCATTATCCACAGAATGTTGCCCTTATATCAGTAACACTCTTTCCAGAGTTAATAATTCAAAGCCTGAACTGATAACTAGGAGACAAATTCAAATAACACCTTGATAGTGGAGGAATTTAACTTATTTAATTAAATAATCTGGAATAAGAACAAATTAGTGGTAGTGTGTATGAAACTGTGAGATTTGTGCTAAATACCACCAGGTTCACTAAAAGTCATAGAGCTGTACAGTGCAGAAACAGGCCCACCATGTCCGTACTGAGCTAATCCCATTCAGCTTCATTTGGCCTTGAGCTCTTTAAACCTTTCCTATTCATATCTGTCTAAAAGTCTGTATTATTTCAGGCCCACAATATGATTAAAGCTTAACAGCTTGACAAATTGGACAGCAAGCCACTTAGCTCAAGTGTAATTTGTATGGGCAATAAATGCTTTTCTTTGCCAGCAATGCCTGTGTATCATAAACCATATTTTTGCACAATATTTTAAATGTAACAAATGTTAAAAGAGACCGTTTTAATAATGTATGCTCTAAAAATAGATTGCCAATCAAAAACAGACAGCCAAATGGAAAAAAAAATTCCAGAACAAGATTTCTTATATCTCTATGTGCCTGTAAATCATATCAGAACAACTGCAGTATGAACTCCAGTCTTCCTTGGAGCTAATGTTATCACATGTTCATTTGATGATTTAATTAGTTTTATATTAGACACTTAAAATTTACATCTCTCTTTTTGCAAATAAAATTGTGCTTGTGCAGTGGCGTTTTTTAAGCTGGGGTCAGAGCCAAGCCTATACTGAGGGAGGCTGGTCTGACTGTGTGCTACGCGTAATTCCGCCTGTGTTCCTGGTCTGCTTTGTAGTAAGAACATTGCACAAAAGAATGGGAGCTACAACTTCACAAAATGAGCAACCACGTTACGGACGATTAGGATGACTCGTGTGGACATGATGACATTTGTACTTCAACAGGGAGGGTTATTTCATAGTTTTGACTCACACTTTGTTGAAATACACACATAACTATAGCAATGCCAAGGGGCGTTTACTGTGAGTCTAAGCATTTTTATATCTGCCCTGCAAGTGGGCATTGTTTGGAGAGACTGACTCTGTGTACAACGGCTGCTCAGCCCACCATGGTAATATTTCAACTTCCAAACTTTTTTTTTAATGTTTATGCAATACGTCAGCCAGACATTTATAGCATCAGCAATAGTCTGGACATTGTCTCATTCCGTTACTGGGATACTTGCTGCTCCTTCATTCACATTGAACATTGAAGTGTACAGCAGAGGGGCAGGCCCTTTGGCCCACAATGTTTGTGCTGAACATGATGCCAAGATTGACTAATTTCATCTGCCTGCGCATGATCCATATTCTCTCCATTCTCCACTATCAAATCTGCCCAAGCTGCTCCAGCACTTTGTTTTTGCCAAGTTTAGTTATTCTTACATCGAATATAATCTCCAAAACTAGGTATCTGCCTACATGTGATTAATACCCCTCCATTCCCTGCATAACCACGTGCCTCTTAAATGCTATCGTATCTGCCTCCACCACCACCCTTGCAGCTGGTTCCACGTGCCCACCACTCTCTGTGCTTCAAAAAAAAACTTGCCCCGCATATCTCCTTGAAACTGTGTCCCTCTTACCGAATCACTATGCCCTCTAGTCTTTGGCATTTCCATCCAGGGAGAAAGGCTCTGACTATCTACCCAGAGGAAGGGGAATTCCAGGATTTTGACCAAGTACTGTGTGGAAATTTTCATCACCAAAAGGTGGGCACGCCAACTCGGGAAGCCTAATTAATTTGACCTTGCAGGTTCCCAGACTGCACCTAATGTGTATCTGACTAAAAGCGTTCAACGCTTTTATTACACCAATTTTTAATAAATATTCATTTTCTTTGTTTCCTGTTTCCAGAGAACACAAGCAGTCAGGAAGATCAGCTCTGCACGGCTTTGGTCAACCAACTGAATAAATTTGCTGACAAAGAAACACTGATTCAATTTCTACGTTGCTTTCTGTTGGAATCAAATTCCTCGTCTGTCCGTTGGCAGGCGCACTGCCTCACTCTACATATATATCGGTAAAGTGCTGCTCAGATTCAGGGTTCAAGCAAAACGAATAACTGAGTTACTGTCGCTGTGCACAAAATATCAAATGTTGCTGAGAAGGAAGGGAGTTATAGGGAGTTATAGTCAAGTCACTTCAAATTCAATATTATTACAATAAAGCTGTAATAGAGTCTTCCCTTGTCCCAACAAAGGTCCCATCCTTTCCTCTATTAGCAGGATAAATGTGAACAAAGGCGGGGTCTAGTGATGACAACCACAGGATCTGTATTGGAGCTTCAATGCACATACGCGTGACTTAAATGAGAGATTAGTCAAACACTTATCTAAGCTTGTTGCAAATACCAGGTTAATATGTAGTGTGCCTGTGAGCAGAAAGTTACAAAGAACCAGATTATAACCAGCCAAAAATAGCAAGAGACTTGGTGTGGGGAGTGTGCGGCACAAACATAAGTCAATCTGTGTATCTGTCAAATATGAACTGTGGGGAAGTACGGAGATTTGGGGATCCATGGAGAAATCACTGAAAGCTAATGGGCAGCACAAAATAATATAAAATATGAACATAATGAATCTTCACCTTTATTTTACGTATTTCACCCTTTATAAGCATGTTTAACTGAGTGTCAGTGGCAAGGTGATGCATCAGTTACTGCTACTGCCTCATTGCTACGGAAACCTAGGTTAGATCCTGATCTCAAGTGCTGCCTGTGCTGAATTTACACCTAGTTATAATCTGGTTCTTTGCAACCTTCTATGACCATGTGGGTGTCCTGCTGCTCTGGTTTCATCCAAAAGACATGCTGGTGGTAGTTAATTACCTGCTGTAGATTACCTCTTAGTATAGGTCAATGGCCAAAAGACTCAAAGCAGAGTTATTAAACTTGTGTGAGAGGAATAATTTGCAGGGAAAGAGAAAGGGAGCTAATATTATCATACCCCGGAGTCCCAGTGTGGACTCTGAGCTGAATGTCCCCCATTTGTGGAATTAAAAGAATAAAGTAAGGCGAAAGAATTGAAGTTACATTGTAAATTCTGCTTGGGCGTTATCACACTAAACAGTCTTTTGAGTTAAGCTCAGCAGCAGTGAGATGGGGTTTAGACAATAGACAATAGGTGCAGGAGTACGCCATTCGGCCCTTCGAGCCAGCACCGCAATTCACTGTGATCATGCTTACTGCCCATGTGAACAGAGAGATTGCCACTATGGGTTGTGACACGGGTAACGATTTTCAGGAGCTGGAGTGATGACAGCCAGGAACATGATGGCTGTCATCATAAAAGCTGGAGTGTTGAGACCCGAAACATCACCTATTCCTTTTCTCCAGAGATGTTGTCTGAGCCGCTGAGTTACTCCAACATTTTGTGTCTATCTTCGGTTTAAACCAGCATCCACAGTTCCGTCCTCCACAGAAATATTATGAGAACTGGTCTTTGTTATATTTCCTATTCGTGTGACAAACTACCACATCTATTTCTTTCTTTCTTTGTTTTTGTGTGATTAGGAGCTCAGGAAAGTCACAGCAGGAGCTTTTACTGGACCTGATGTGGTCAATTTGGCCCGAGCTCCCAGCTTACGGGCGCAAAGCCGCACAGTTTGTGGATCTGCTGGGATACTTTTCACTCAAGACTCCACAGACTGAGAAAAAAGTAAGAAATGTCAATGGAAATGTCATAGTATCTGTGAAAAGAGCAGGTCACTTTTCTGGGGAATTGTCAGCTCTCCATGTTCCCACAATATTTTTTAGGAATCTAACTGCAGTCTTTGTTTCTATCCTAGTTAAAGGAATATTCACACAAGGCAGTGGAGATCCTGCGTACTCAAAACCATATTCTCACCAACCACCCCAACTCTAACATTTACAAGTGAGTCATTTATTTGTTTCAATGTCCATATTTTATTACTAACAAGTACAAAGTATTTATGTAGAATTGGATTTAATAGAAAAAACAGCAGCAGTATGGTTTCATGTCATTTATCAAGTTGTTAATGAAATATATCTGATTTTGTTTTGTCCCAGTATGCTGTCTGGTCTAGTCGAGTTTGATGGCTACTATCTGGAGAGTGATCCCTGTCTCGTGTGTAATAACCCTGAGGTGCCATTCACTGTGAGTCCAGATGTATATTTGCAAAAGTATATGCGTGAGATTGCCAGACGTCAATAAAGTTTTCTCTCCCTCTTGGAAAGTAGTGCATTGTTCCAATGTTTAATCGGTGTCTCCAATGTTTAATCAGTGTCAATAGTTTGTCACTCTCGACAGCTCATTAAACAATCTCCTCAGTGCCAACCACTTACAATTTGAATGAGAGATAGTTAGATATGTTGACACTGTGATTATCTCAACCTAACCACATTGCACGTATACGGTAAATTAATGTTGATGAACAGAGGAATTTTGGTGTTTTAGACCATAGTTCCTGGAAACATGGGCAAGTAGGGTGGTGAAGAAGACTGTGGTATATTTGCCTTCAAAGATTGAGATTTAGAATATTGTAGTTGGAACATGATTTTGTAACTTTCAAAACACTGGCAATGATGGTTTTGAAGCAATGTGTGCAGTTCTAGTTGTCGAGTAGAGGAAGGGTGTTGTTGTAATGGAGGTAATTCAGAGGAGATTGACCAGCATGTTTGCTGGAGTTGAGGACTTGATTTATAGGGAGATATGGGGATAGACTAGGCTTGGAGTGAAAGAGAGCTAGTGAATAAGCTGACATAGGTACATAAAATCACAAGGGGCATTGATATAATAGGTAATCAAAATCATTTTCTTGTGATAGTGGTATTAAAAACAAGAGTGCATAGGTTTACGGTTAGAGGGAGAAGTTTTAAAGAACATTTGCAGGGAGGGAAAGATTTTTTATAAAAAGTGGTTGAAATCTGAAACTCACTGCCAAAATAGATGGTGGGGTTGTGTACAATGGCTATGTTTAAGAGATATTTGGACTGGCATTTGAATAAGCAAGGCATAGAGCATACGGATCTAATGCAGGCAAATGGGATTAGTGCAGACGTGGGCCAGCATGGATGCAAATAGATCAAATGGCCTGTTTCTAGGCTGTACCACTCTGATTCTATGACAACAACTTGTGCCAAACTATGCTGCCTAAATTGTTCCATTACATAGATATTGTCTCGTATTTTGTCCTCGTGAATTTAACTTACCAAAACTTTATTTCAGAATATTAAACTTTCATCGATCAAGGTGGATACTCGTTACACAACGACGCAGCAAGTTGTAAAACTGATTGGCAGCCACACAATCAGTAAAGTAACTGTAAAGATTGGGGATCTAAAACGTACGAAGATGGTTCGTACCATCAACTTGTATTACAACAACAGGACGGTTCAGGCCATAGTAGAACTAAAAAACAAGTAAGTGTATGGTGACATTTATGTGTATGTTGGTGGTGATCATTTTCTTTGGGTTTTCGGATTTCCTGAATAACGATAACATGGTTGATGCAAATTCCAAGTAGCTGTGAGCATTGTGCAGGTTTCATATCGTGATTCTGAGTGGATTGTGGAGTTATGCTGTGCAAATGTTATTTTCCAATCTGTTTATTTGATAAGATAAGATAAGATGCATTTATTTGTCACATGTGCCAATTGGCACAGCGAAATTAAATCACCATACAGCCATACAGTAAAAATAAAGAACACAACATGGAATAGATAGAATTCAACATAAAACATCCCCCCACAGCAGGATCAAAATTTCCCACTGTGAGGGAAGGCACCAAAGTCAGTCGCTTCCCAATGTTCCCCACTGTTCATCCGTGGTCAGGGCTTCCCCGAGCCCCCTGCAGTCGCCGCTACGGGCGGCCCGATGTTCAGGCCCGCTCCCCGGGGTGATGTAAGTCTGATGTCGGGGCTGGGGGACCTCCTCAGCTGCCTGGACCTTGAGTCGGCCCCCTCCTACCGGAATCCGCGGCTCCCAAAGTCCACTGGCCGCGCCGGGTGGAGATGCAACGCTGGAGGCCCTTGGCAAAGGGCCCCAGGTCTCCAGGGAGTTGTTCAGCGCCGCCCGCGTTGGGAGCTCTCTAAACCAGAGCTCCACGATCCTTTGCAGTCGTTCCTCATGCTCTTTCTTTATCTCCTCTCTGATTTTCCTGCATCATCTCCAGCTCCCACTTGTAATAACAACTTTTTCTGTTCTATTTCATCAACAGTTTGGTCATTCAGAGAATGTGGCTTCAATTTTCCTAAACTTTTCTCCCAAGGGGATATATTTAAACTGTAGTCGAGGCATCTCTGCCTTCACTGTTTACTTACAACGTATCCCTCCAGTCTCCGATTCCAGTTTATCCGATCTCCTCTTATCCCATTGAAATTGGTCATTTTACACCTGGTTGCATTTGGCCATGGAGTGAGTGATCATTCATTTTTCAATGCTATGCTAAACTTGAATTTGTATTATTCATTTTCACTATCTGGGCATTGTCAGCAAATTACTGCCAGTCTCTCTTTGCTCACAAGACTGTCGTAATGAGCCACCATCATGAAGCCTGTTAATGACGCAGTTTAGCCAAATAGGTCATGACAACCAGGTTCTGTTTTGAAAGAGGTTGCAATTTTGATGATCAATAAACTAGGAATTCAAAGGGTATTTTATTGTCACGTGTACCAATTAAGGTGCAGTGATACTCGAATTACTGTAGCCATACAAAAATAAAGCAACAAGACACACAACTATATAAACAACATTGTTTTTACAATATAATTTGGATATTATTGTGGCAATGTTATATTGATAACCTGACTGAATGACATCGTTCGGGCTGTCCTGCGCATCACCAACCTCATTGGCTTTTCTCCCCAGGCCTGCTCGATGGCACAAAGCAAAAAAAGTCCAACTAACACCAGGACAGACTGAGGTAAAGATCGATCTACCACTTCCCATTGTGGCATCCAACCTCATGATTGAGTTTGCAGACTTCTATGAGAATTACCAGGCATCAACTGAGACCCTGCAGTGCCCACGCTGCAGTGCATCAGTCCCAGCTAATCCTGGCGTCTGTGGGAACTGTGGTGAGAATGTTTACCAGTGTCACAAGTGCAGGTAAGTGGGTTTTTAAAAACCAATTCATGTGATTTGATGGACATAAATAGTAACATTTAACTTTCTCGATATTGTCGAGTTTGGAGAAAACTGTCAAGTATTCTGCTTAGGTGTAAACTTTGGAAGTTGTTAATATAATCTGGTAGCATGCATTTTCAAACATCTGCACCTCTTGAGAGGATAAGAGGGAGTGACTGGGGTGAGACTAGTCATTGATTATGCTGGCAGTCTTGCCGAGAGAGCGTGAAGTGTAGATGGAGTCAATGGAAGGGAGGTTGGCTTGTGTAGACAAAAAATGCTGGAGAAACTCAGCGGGTGAGGAAGCATCTATGGAGAGAAGGAATAGGCGACTTTTCGGATCGAGACACTTCTTTAGTGATGCACCATCTTAGAAACATAGTTTCATAGAAACATAGAAATATAGGGCAAAAGGACCAATCTCTGTGCAGTATGACTCTGATTCTCATCTGTCCATGCAATCCTGAGCCCTTGTGGCTGCAATAAAATAAAACCTTTCTATTGATTTGTATACATCCAACTATCATGACCTTTAATCCGTCTACATTTTGTGTATTCAATGCGTTTTAATTAATCTCCAGCATGTACTTTCAGTTTTGAGATACAATACACTACAAAATAATGTACTTAATTATGATAATGCAGTCCATTTCAGTTAAAATTAATTTTACACCAGTTTAATTGAAAGGCTATGGTTAATTTGGATGCTGACTTTGCAGATCTAGTTTTTGATTTTTGATGCATTCAGTTGGATTGGCCTGGTAGTTTGGTGAAACTGGTTTCTGGCAGTACAACATTCTCATACTTGCACATTATCTAATTCCTGTACAAATAATTCATTGGGTTCTTTGAACATCCTGGATTGTGAAGAATCCAGGGTTACTCCCACCCCTCTCCCCCCCCCCCCCCCCCCCCCCCACCCCCCCCCCCCCCCCCCCCCCCCCCCCCATCCCCAAATTTTGCAAGCACCTCATCCCATTGCTCAGTCCCACATTTTCTTTTACCCCCTTTTTCTCCTCCCCTCTCATTTTCCTCCTGTATTCTCCCTTCTGCTTTACTTTTCACTCCTCTTTGTTCCTATCTGTCATCCTTTTGTCTAATTTACATCTCCAGACATTTGTCACCTACTCCACCCATCTGATGTTCCCACGCACTTTGTGTGTTTTGCTCAAGATTCCAGCCTCTGCAGTTTCTTGTCTGCATAAACACAGATCTCTGACATCCACTCATCCATGCCCCTATTTAAACAAAACAATCATTCAATGGCAAGTCTCATGAGGATATATCATTACAGAGAGATACTTGGTCAAGCAAGTAGGTTTAAAGGAGGAAAGCGAGGTATTTAGATTCTTGAAGGGAATTCCGGAATTTAGAGCTAAGGCAGCTGACATTACAGCAAGGCAGCTGAGATTATTGCAAAGGCTTGTCAGGCTGCAGGGGGTTATTGAGATACAGAGGTAGTGAAGGTGGTGGGTGGGGAGGGAGGGTCAAGTCATGAGAACATCAACTAAAATATGGATATCAGGCAGAGTGATCTCCCTTTCAGCTGCATTTGAGATGGCAACATCTCGGACTAATACCTGGATGAAATTATGATCACTTTAAGGAATCGATCTGATATTTTTTCAGATCTATTAACTATGATGAGAAGGATCCGTTTCTGTGCAATGCGTGTGGATTCTGCAAGTATGCACGCTTTGATTTCATGCTGTATGCCAGACCATGTTGTGCAGTGGATCCAATCGAAAATGAAGAGGACAGAAAAAAGGTGAACTCAATCAAATAAATGTTTTCGTGGATTTCAATCTCTATGCCCTGTGCCCTTTTTGTGTACTAAATTCTATGAGTTTATCACTGGGGAGCTTATTTGACCACAACCTTTTAAACATAGGAAAAACACAAAGTTCTGGCAGAACTCAGCGGGTCAGGCAACATTGGCAGAGGGAATGGACAGACATTTTGGGTTAGGACCTTTCTTGCAAAGAAGAGTCCTGACCCAAAACAATGCCTGTCCACCCCCTCCACATGTACTGCCTGATCTGCTGAGTACCTCCAGCACTTTGTGTGGTGCTCAAGATTCCAGCGCCTACAGTTTCTTGTGTTCCCAGCTTTTTTAACATCACATTTTTCATTTTGCAATAATTTAACCTTGTTTTATTTTGCAGGCAGTGACAAACATAAATACTTTGTTGGATAAAGCTGATCGTGTGTATCATCAGCTGATGGGACACAGGCCACAACTTGAAACTTTGTTGGTGAAAGTCAGTGAGGCTGCTCCTGAGAAGCCGCAGGTAAAGAAGGGATTGGTTGCGAGCACATTTGTGAGCCTTCAAACTATAGCCGATCCACTGATGTGATGAACACCGTGTTGCCTGGCACCTTACTGAACTTAGTAGATGGAGGAGTATTGTTGGAAAAGATTATTTGAGATCTGGGTTGAAAATATGGGATTTGAGGAGATGTTTAAAGGTGGGGAGTAATGGAGTGGAATTGTCATTGAACGTTAAAAATAATCACCAAATATTAGAAAGTGAAGCAAGATATCTTTGGTAGGGACAAAATACTGGAGTAGCTCAACGGGACAGGCACAGAATGGGTGATGTTTCGGGACGAGACCCTCTCTCAACTCCAGCATTTTGTGTCTATCTTCGGTGTAATCCAGCATCTGCTGTCTCTTCAGTCTACACAAGATATCTTTTCAATGTGCACTATCTCACTTCTGTGGCGAAGTAGTGAAGATGGCTCTGCTACATTCAGTTCCCATTTTAACATTTGCTGATTGACACCTAATTCAGATACCAAAAAATTTTATTTCTCAGACTGTTGTCACTCTGTACTTCCAATCATTGCATCTAATCTGCATTTGATGGAATCATTTGGTGCAGGAGGAAGCCACTTGGATTATTATACTTATTTCTACTTTGATAGCTCTCTAGGTTATCCCAGCTGTTTCGTAACAACAGCCATTTTGTTTCCTTTTTTAAGGATTTATATAATTTTCTTTTTAGACCATATGAATCAGCTTCCATCATCATTTTTAGCAGCACCTTCACATCACATTCACTGCATGAAAAATCTTCTTGCAACCCCCTGGCTTTGTATTCAGTGTTCATTATTCCAATTATTACAGCTGGAAACAGCTTCCCCCTCTCTGCACTACCAATAGCTTACATGATTTTTAACATTTAATTTCCTTTGTCTAAGGAGACCTTCCAATTTTTGCTATTTTCTCCACATAAGTGTGTTTTCTCCGGGTGTTCTGGTTTCCTCCCGCTCTCGAAAGATGGACATTTGTAGGCTAATTGGTATGGTAAAATTGTAAATTGTCCATTGTGTGTGTGCGGGAATCACTGCTCGGCGCAGACTCGGTGGGCCGAATGGCCTGTTTCCGAGCTATATAAACTAAACTAAACTAAAGCTTCCATATCTTGCACCATCTGAGGAAGTACAAAACCTTGACATGCTTCCTTTGATGCCCAGAATGATACATTGGACTCCAGCCAAAGCCCGAAGAATAAGAAAGATTTAGCATAGTTTAGGTGTATACTTTACACTCTCTTTTAATGCCAATGATTCTGTTTGTTTGCATCAACTCTGGGGTCAAGCTAAATTTTGAAGAAGTACTTGGACTTGCTTGTAAGACCATGCTTGTTTTTCAGGATGATTCCAGTGCTGTTACTGGAATCAGCTCAACAGCAGCAAGTGTAAATCGCTACATTCAGCAACTGGCCCAAGAGTATTGTGGAGACTGCAAGACATCCTTCGACGAGCTGTCCAAAATCATACAGGTAACAAAAAACTATAGAAGGTTTGCACAGCACATATACGATTAAACCAGCAATGAACAATAAGGAAGTGATATAATTGAGAATTTTATTATGATGATAGTTTGACGAGAGGTTTGAGTTTAAAAATGTGTGTTATTTTTCACCATTTTCATTTGCACAGGGATTAGTCATATTTGAACGTATAATCTAACAATTTAAAAGACTAACTTGAATGTTTTACTTGTTTGGCAGAAAGTTTTGGCTTCGCGGAAGGAACTGCTGGAATATGATCTTCAGCAGCGAGAGGCTGCTACCAAGTCTTCCCGATCAACAGCTCAGCCCACATTTACGGCGAGCCAGTATCGAGCACTATCTGTCCTCGGCTGTGGGCACACCTCTTCCACAAAGTGCTATGGCTGTGCCTCAGCTGTTACCGAGCATTGTATAACACTGCTTCGTGCCCTCGCTACAAATAGCACCATCAGACAGATCTTAGTTTCCCAGGGCCTTATCCGTGAGCTATTTGATTACAATCTGCGGCGAGGCACTGCCTCAATGAGAGAAGAAGTCCGACAACTGATGTGCTTGTTAACAAGGTATGCAGCCTAAGCAAACTGTGTTATATGAGAGAGCAGATTTTCTGCAATCAATACATGAGATCAATAGTATGAGAGTTTCGGAAAGAACTGGGTAGTGCTGATTAAATTATTTAACATTGACTTCTGAAATCTTTGTGCCAAAATGTAACGGAAGACGGTGATTTACCCACTCTCTGCTCTTTCTCTACCTCAGCTGCTTCAGGTGTGCAGTAATTTGAACCCAATTGTTGTCAGCCACAGCACAGTTCGATATCAGGTCAAGAATAGAAGAGACAAGAGTCTTGAGATTTTGCACCGGCAATATTAGAATGCCTGCTTTTATTATAGTTGCAGGGAATGCAGACACCACCCAGTGACCTTAGGAAACGGAATGTGCCTCACATACCAAGTACTTACTGTGTTCTGAGTTTGATGTACAAGCTTACTTCACAGACAATCAGATGACAAATGGGAGGTTGCTGCACCTGTTTGTGAAAATAATTTTAAATTCAGGTTATTGTTTTTGTTTCATGCTGATGGGCAAATGAGACTTGGCCTTAATTATAGACTGGGGAATTTTGAATTAGCAAGTTTGTAATGGAAAATGTGGGAATTTGGCCAGCTGACTATTGGAATGATCAGGTCTTGAGGTAACAACTTCATTAGTGAGTGTTTCAGCGGAAAATATTCTGAGGTGGGATTGAGATATGTAATGTTACAGTAACTATTCCTGGGAATATGTGAAGTCAGCATTAAAACTTGGGTTAAAGGGATGGGAAATATGAATCTTGTTCAGCTTGGGACAATGTCCAGGAAGAGGTTGCTTTACCCTGTGTGCCTCCAGACATACCTTCAAAGGAAATACTCCAGAAGATTAGTTGCTAAATACTACAGCTGAATTGATTACCGTAAGGTCTAACAAATTACCTTTTTTTGAGATTGTGTTAGTCAACGAGTCTGTAGCGTTTGTGGATCAAGGTAACAGAGCCTTGATTTGTCATCTTATTTGAAAGACCATTTGACAATGCAGCATTCCTTTGGTCCTGTCATTTGAGATTGTGTGCTCAAGCCCTAGTGTGAGGCTTGAACCCAGGGAGTGTTGCTGCCTCTTGCCTCCAGCAACCAAGTTCAATCCTGATATCTGGTGCTGACTGTGTGGAGTTTGCATGTTCTCCCTATGACTGCATAGATTTCCACATCCCAAAGACATGCCTGTTGACAGGCTATTTTGTGTCCCTGTAAATTAAGCTTAATGTTTTCAGGGAAATAAGTTGTAGAATAGGACCTTTGGGATTATTGACTGAGTGGCCCAAATGTCGGCCTTTTTTGTTGCAATGTGAAATTTATTGACTCTGGCAACTGGGCCAAGCTGCCATTTTGTGAATTAGTTGAATGTGTTTACTAGCTTTGTTAAGGGTAGCATTCCTATGACTATAACATTTTGCTCCGTATTTGCAGAGACAACCCTGAGGCAACACAACAAATGAATGACCTGATTATTGCCAAGGTTTCGACTGCGCTGAAGGGACACTGGGCCAATCCTGATTTAGTGAGTAAAGTTGGCAATCCAAATGTAACTTTAGTGAACGTTTTGGCTCAAACTCACTAACATATTCCCAAATGCAAAATCTTACAGCAGGTAGCATAATTGAGCATTATTTTGCTTTAAAAATAATTTCTGATCTATTTGAGAAGTAACTTAGTTCTGTTTAGACTTTATGATAAAAGACGTAATCTATTTCAAGTGGCTGTGCACCGCTTGTCGATAACCCAATGATTGAATATTATATTTAAAATCAAACTCCAATTATATTAGTGAAGGATTGTTAGTTTAGTGTAGTAAACAAAAATAACATTGAGAGATTTTACAGTGAACTTATTGTGCCCACGTGATCGGCCTCAGATTTTCAGATCCTCCTCAAAGATGCACAGGTATAAACATGTGCAAGTAGAATTAGTTTGATCTGTTGTATGATCAGTTTAGTGGGCTTTGCTTATTTTTGTTTAGACTCGTTTTAAAGGTTGTTTGGCATAAATACTGCAATTTTCTGGGCAGTCAATGATAATGTTTGCATTAATTAAGAGCATGTATGATGTAGCAACAGGCTGTGTTCACAATGAATGGCGGTGCTGGCTCGAATGGCCTCCTCCTGCACCTATTTTCTATGTTTCTATGTGTGGCTCGGGAACATGATGCCAACTAAAACTAATATCTGCGACCACCACGCTCCATATCCCTCCATTCCTGCATATCCATGTGCCTATCTAAAAGCCTCTTAAACACCTCTACCGTATCTGCCTACATTAATAATGCAACTTAAACATTGTGAAACATCGAATGGCAACATCCATTCGTGTAGACACCATCCACTGCCCTAAATTCATCACTCACCTTCATCACCTCCTCAAAAAACTCAATCAAGTTTGTAAGACATAACCTTCCCTGGACAGAACTATGCTGACGGTTTCTAATTAACCCATTCTCTTATAAAACATTCTTTCCTCGAAGAATTTCCTCCCAGAGCAACAGCGACATTTTTTTTTGCTGCTGACTGACCAAGTAATTAGCATGGCATGGTAGCGTGGGCATAAGTTACCAGGATCACAGCCATATTTGTGGACCATTGATCCTGAAATGAGAGTCTGATTCCTGCCATGAAGCTGGGGAATAGAAATTAAACAATTAAATAAATCTGGAATTAAAAACTTTCCTCTGTAACAATAACCACAAAACTGGAGGATTATTAAATATCCCCGTCTGTTTCACTGGTAGAGATAGAAACCTTTCCTCAATACCCAATCTTCCCCTAAACATGGTTGACATACAGCAACATGTTCAGCAGCAATTAGAGGTGGATAATAAATGAGGCCATTAAAAGATGGCATTTATAGTCCACATTTGAATATTTTAATAAAATGTCTTTTTTTAAACATTCTATATTTTCAAAACAAAATTGTGTTGTGTAGGCTCTTTCATTTGAATGGGTCTTTGCATTTTGCAACCATGGAACAGAGTGAGGTGTGCCACAAACTATTGATGTACCAGTTCAGAACATGCTCTTTGAGAACATTTATAATGATGTTGGAGGAAGTGAGGCTGCTGAGAACTAATGAAGGCTGCCAGAACCAGCATAATTATTAACACGGTCACTGACTTGCACACATGTTTGTTTACATGCTCCCAAATTGTGTAAATATTTCCCCCGTTTGAACTGACGTGTTTGTTCCCACTGGCAGGCGAGCAGTCTTCAGTATGAGATGCTGCTGCTGACTGATTCAATTTCAAAGGAGGATGCATGTTGGGAACTGCGACTCCGATGTGGTAAGTAAGCAAAGCTCAAATGTGCGATCGCACATTGGTGCCAATCATTATCCTTTGAGTCCTAATGAAGCATTGCCATTAACTGTCAACTCAAAAGAGATTTTATGGATCATTACGTGAACCACGAGCCTTCTGAACAACATGGAGAACGTCAATGTTATTATTTGTGCCTTCTCTCCCTTCTGCAGCACTAAGTCTGTATCTAATGGCTGTGAACATAAAGACCCCTGTGGTTGTTGAGAACATCACTCTGATGTGTCTGCGTATCCTGCAGCGACTGATTAAACCACCTGCCCCAACTAGCAAGAAAAACAAGGTGTGCCCGCGGACTGGTGATCTAAGTCAATCTGTCTTCTTTGATTGAAAGCATCAAGCCAATTGATTTCTGTCTGTCTTGTCGGGATTATCTTCATGATCCTTCTCTTTGGCAGGATATTTCTGTTGATACACTTACAACAGTCAAACCTTATAGCAATGAGATACATGCACAGGCTCAAGCATGGCTCAAGAAAGATCCCAAGGCATCGTATGAAGCTTGGAAGAAGTGCCTACCTGCCAGAGGTAGAGGAAGTTTTATTTGTGGCTTATGCTTCTATTATGTTACATCTTAAGTCATTTCAGAATAGGTGCTTAAATTATTTGCATATCGAAAATAAAGAGCGGAGTTGCCTTGTTAATATTATATTTTGGTGCCATATTTCTGAGTGGCTTTGGAAAGCTGTAATAATGGTCGTGTATATTGCTGAAACAACCCTAATTGCTTCATTTCTACTACACCATCTGGCAGGTTTATTTATTTAAATAATCTCTGATGATAGAAGCTGTCTGCAGAGTTTTTGTTCTTTTAATCTACTTCTTGTTTTCATTAAATCCCACTGAATGCTCCAGCACTCAAGTAATGCCAAGATTCTGTCAGTTAATGAGAAATGTGTTAGAAAGGTATAGAATAACTCATGACAACAACACACCTATTTGGCATCGCCTTCTGATGGTATCTCTGATAGTTTCCCCAGGAAGGAAATCATTTGTTAAAAACGACATTCTAGCATGGCGCAGTATGTTGGAACATCTCACACCACACTACAGTGCTCCACTGTTCTTTCCCAGTGAACTGCTTGTGATGTTCCAAATCACACGTTGGATCTTGCAATTAACTGAAAATTAGCCTGACGCCAGTACCAGGTCTGTGCGGTTCCCAACAAATGCCAAAGCAGAATAACAATTTTTAACTCCTTAGATGCTGCTGCACCGCTGAGTTTCTCCAGCCTTTTGTGTACCCCCTAACAATTTTTAACGTGTTCCTATTTTTTTTGTATATAACGAAACAGAAGATGGCCGTGCCAGTTTCTAGGAAGCAATCCCATTGCTTCCATACCTAGTCTCTTTATTTCCTTGCATCCCTGCAATGCACGCACGCACGCACACACACACACACACACACACACACACACACACACACACACCCCCCCAGATATTTTGCCACTAACCCACATTATTGAGTAACTTGTAGTGTTCATTTAACCTGTTTTTTGAGAAACAAAACAAATGATGGATTTTACAATAGTAAAATCGTTGCAAAGGTCAAGTGAACTATACAAATAGGCCCGACTATGGGTGGACATGGGATGGGGACTGGACATTGTGCCTTCCCTCATAATGGGAACCATTGTGGGGGGATGTTTTTAATGTTTAAATCTCTTTGTTATTGTTATGTTGTATTCTTTTTTTTATGTGCTGCATTGACAAGAAGCATTTCACTACACCAATTGGTGTATGTGACCAATAAATGACCTTTGAACCTTTGATAGTGGTATTAACGTGGGAATGAATGGGTTTATTTTCAATCCATCTTATTGATTTGAAATATTGAGTGAAATTATTTCCAACGAATTATTGTGTTTTTTTGGAAATGTTTCATCTTTGGACAGTGACTGATTTGGCATTTACTCCCTCCCATGTCAGGTCTGGACACAGAAGGAAAGGCACAGAGCAAAACTGATTTGCGGCACCTTTACCTCATGGAGAAGTATGTTTGGAAATGGAAACAGTTCCTGAGCAAACGTGGCAAGAGGAATTCCCCACTAGACCTCAAATTAGGACACAATAACTGGCTCAGACAGGTAATGGAAAGAAAGAAGTGAATGTAGAAATTAGAGTAATGTTGACATAGATGGCTCAGATTGTAACTGAAAAGTTTAGAGATTCTGAAGAAGGGTTTCGGCCCGAAACGTTGCCTATTTCCTTCGCTCCATAGATGCTGCTGCACCCGCTGAGTTTCTCTAGCTCTACCTTCGATTTTCCAGCATCTGCAGTTCCTTCTTAAACATTTAGAGATACATGGGGCAGGTGGGATCCAGTTAAACTGCTCTGGCTGTTTAATTTGTTGTTGATGTTGTTCAGGCTTGCTGGGACATGCCCAGCTTGCCAGACTGTACACACAGAGAGAAAGAAAACCTAGCAGGCACAAATGGTTCATATATAGACACAAATAAAGGACATGTTGTCTTCATGGTCTTTGGTTCGATTTTAACATTTAAGAGTAAAGTGGATAGGTATATGGACGTGAAGGGAATGGAGGGGTATGGTCTGAGTGCAGGTAGATGGGACTAGGGGAAAACAAATGGTCGGCACGGACTGGAAGGGCCGAGAGGGCCTGTTTCCGTGCTGTAATTGTTATATGGTTATATGGTTATATAATTATATTGATGAGTTATTAAGATGGGCAGAGCAATGGCAACTGGAGTTTAATTCTGAAAAAATATTTCAGAATTAAACTCCATATTAAACATATTAAATTCTCTGAGTGAAATATTTAGTCATATTTTTCAGAATTAAATTCCAGTTGTCATTGCTCAGCGTGTTCTTTGTGTCTACATAAGAATCATTTGTGCTATATAGTGACAATGTTACCCACCTGACTCCAAAACACAAAGTATTTGAGTAACTCAATGGGTCACGCAGCATCCTTGGTTCTTGGTCGCCTGGTCCTCCAAAAATATTCCAAATGGAATTTAAACTGGAGGTGGTGGAAGGTGGACTTAAGCAAAAAAACGGTTCTTGGGGAAAAAAGAGCTGCCTTAAATTTAGTTGCATCTGGTTGGGTAACTATGATAGGGTGAAGACCATTCCATGCTTTAATTGTGCAGGGTGAGAATGAATTGCTATACATGGAGAAAACGGAGAGGCGACATTAAGACCCGAAACGTCATCTATCCATTTCCTCCACAGATGCTGCCTGTCCCACTAAGTTCCTCCGGCAACCTTCCAGCACCTCAGTTCCCTGACTCTCCATTTTATAAAAGCTACTAATTTTGTTTTTCAGGTATTATTCACTCCTGCAACACAAGCTGCAAGGCAGGCCGCATGTACAATCGTGGAGGCACTGACCACCATCCCAAGCCGCAAACAGCAGGTCCTTGATCTACTCACCAGGTATTTTTCTCATCATTAGGAAACCAAGCAACAGTTTGAAAAGTCCTTTATACAACCATGGGACATAGATGGTGGTAGCTTATTTTTGTTTATCTGTAAGATTGTGTTATTTCCTCTTCAGAATTGTGTTGCTTTAATCTTTGATTTCAGTAGTTTAGAAATACAGCGCGGAAAACGGTCCTTCGGCCCACCTAGTCCGCGCCGGCCAGTGATCCCCGCACACAAGCACTATTCTACACACTAGGGACAATTTACAATTATACCAAGCCAATTAACCTACTAACCTGTACGTTTTTGGAGTGTGGGAGGAAACTGGAGCACCTGCAGAAAACAGACGCAGGTACAAACTCCGTACCGACAAGCACCCGCAGTCAGAATCGAACTGGGTCCTTGGCGCTGTAAGGCAGTAATCCTACCGCTGCGCTGCCCTGCCACCCTCAGAACCTGTTCAAAATCTTTGTTCAAAAACGTAGAACTTTCAAATCTGTCACAGCAACAAAACTTGAAAGCAGAGAGAACTATGGGAGAATAGAAATAGACAGACGATATTGACAGGCTGGTGGAATGCTTCGACGTACGTCGGAGAAATGACAAGGGCCGCATTTCAGTCAGTCAAAATAAACTACAGGACTACATTTTGAAGAGTATATATGCATGAATTGTTGAAGGTGATAGGGTAGGTTGAGAAAGTGGTCAAAAAACACATGGGATCTTGGGCTTCATGAATGAGGCTTCATGACAAGAGTCATTCTGCGCCAATACAAAACTGCAGAGCAAATGTATGTGTCCAGTTCTGGGTTTCACACGTGGAAAGGGCACAAGAGACAAGAAAGATTCCAGGATCGGATTTATAAAGGCAGAATGGAAAAATTAAGGTTATTCATGTACATATTCATGAAAAATTAAGGTGACAATTAAGGATTGTACATCAAAGGAGACAGAATGAAGCTAATTGGCAAAGGATCTAAAGTGAATGAAGAAGGACATTCTTGCTATTGAGGGAGTGCAGCGTAGGTTTACAAGTTAATTCCCGGGATGGAGGGACTGTCATATGCTGAGGGAATGGAGCGGCTGGGCTTGTACACTCTGGAATTTAGAAGGATGAGAGGGGATCTTATTGAAACATTTAAGATTTTTTCGGGTTTGGACACGCTAGAGATAGGAAACATGTCCCCAATGTTGCGGGAGTCCAGAACCAGGGGCCACAGTTTAAGAATAAGGGGTAAGCCATTTAGAACGGAGATGATGAAACACTTTTTCACACAGAGTCTGTGACATTCTCTGCCTCAGAGGATGGCGAAGGCAGGTTCTCTGGATACTTTCAAGAGAGAGCTAGATAGGGCTCTTAAAGATAGCGGAGTCAGGGGATACGGGGAGAAGGCAGGAACGGGGTACTGATTGTGTTTTATTCAGCCATGATCACATTGAATGGCGGTGCTGGCTCGAAGGGCCGAATGGTTTACTCCTGTACCTATTGTTTATTGGCTAAAATGCTGTCGGCCGATTTTTAAGTTGTGCTTTTGTTTTACCAGTTATTTGGATGAACTGAGCATTGCCGGAGAATGTGCTGCGGAATATCTCGCGCTCTATCAGAAGCTTATTAAACCCGCTCATTGGAAGATATATCTGGCAGCTCGGGGCGTGCTACCGTACATTGGAAACTTGATCACGAAGGTCTGTGAATAAAGAATTAAAACATTTTCCAAACTAAAATCAGTCACAAAAAAATCTCAGTTGCCGAATTTTCAAAAATATTTAAGCATGCGTTATGTTGCCACCCATCCATGAAGGTTTACATGACCGCGCCTATCCCTGCCCACCCTCGAGGCTGTTTAAGCTTGAAAGAAAAAGAAAACCTTACCACAGTTGCATTTCTCCCTCTGCCTCCTCCCTCTGCTGAGTCGATAGTATCAGTTATTCTTCTGTGACGGTATTTTCCACGAAACTACTTAGCCTCTGGAAGTCGGCTTTGTTGTTTGGGATTTGGCAAGAAATCTGGGGCAGGTTAAGCAAGAGATGTGTCCTGCCAGCCTTTCCAGTTGATCTAGATCAGCAGTAACAGGCGATGCAACATGGCAGATATACTTTAGAGAGGTCAGAGTGTGTGCTGTCAGATGGGTTCGTCTTCAGGGACAAGATTAATTGAATCAATTTTACACCATTTTAGGAATGCCTTTTTAGCAATGCTTGGTAAGGGACCCAGGACCTTGGTATCTGGAAGGATGTGGTGGCTTTGGATATGGTGCAGACTGCTGTCTGCATTAGGGTGTTTTAGCTGCAAGGAGAGGTTGGACAAACCTGGACTGTTTGCTCTGGAACGTCGGAGTTTGAGGGGAGACCTCATAGAAGTATATGAAATGATGAGAGGCATAGATAGGGTAGACAGTCAGAATGGAGACACAAGGAACTAGCAACCCTACAAAAACCTTCTGAGTGTTTCCCAATCAGAAACCTTGAATGAACTTTGAGATCCGCACTCTTCTGAAGTCCAGACACCGAGCATTCACGTCTGATGATACAGTGGACTACAAGAAGTCCAGATACGACCTTCGTAAGGCCATCAAAAAGGCCAAAAGGGACTTCTGCTCCAAACTAGAGGATGAGACAGATGTTTGGCAGCTGTGGCGGGGCCTGAATGCAATCACTTCCTACAAGGCGAAACCAGGAGGCAGCTCGAATGTCGGCGAAACATCGCTCCCTGACGAGCTCAATGAGTTTTACGCACGCTTTGATAGGGAGAATACTTATCTACCTTCCCGAGCCCCCATTCGCTGTGATGGTATTTCAGTCTCAGTCACAGAGGCCGACGTCAGGAAATCCTTCAGAGGGGTGAACCCTCGAAAAGCGCCTGGACCTGATGGAATACCCGGTCGTGTTCTAAAAACCTGTGCGTACCAACTGGCTGGAGTTTTTACGGACATTTTCAACCTCTCACTTCTGAGGTCTGAGGTCCCCACCTGCTTTAAAAGGGCATCAATTATACCAGTGCCCAAGAAGAGTAAGGTGACGTGCCTCAATGACTATCGCTCAGTGGCACTAACGCCAGTGGTGATGAAGTGTTTGAGAGGTTGATCATGGAGCAAATCAACTCCTACCTCGACAAAAACCTGGACCCACTGCAGTTCGCTTACCGCCACAACAGATCAACGGTGGATGCGATCTCGCTGGCCCTCCACTCCGCTCTGGACCACTTGGACAACAAAAACTCATATGTCAGGCTGTTATTTATCGATTACAGCTCGGCATTTAACACAATCATCTCCTCCAAGCTGGTTACCAAACTCTCAGAACTGGGTGTCTGCGCATCCCTCTGCAATTGGATCCTCGACTTCCTCATTCACAGACCACAGTTTGTTCGTATTGGTGGAAATGTGTCAGCCTCGATAACAATCAGCACGGGAGCACCTCAAGGCTGCGTGCTCAGCCCCCTGCTATACTCACTCTATACTCATGACTGCGTAGCCGGTCACAGTGCGAACTCCATCATCAAGTTCGCTGCCGACACCACTGTTGTGGGACGTATCACTGATGGGGATGAGTCAGAGTATAGAAGAGAGATCGAGCAACTGTCCATATGGTGCCAGCACAATATCCTGGCCCTCAACACCAACAAAACCAAGGAACTGATTGTGGACTTTGGAAGGAGTAGGATGGGGACCCACAGTCCCGTTTATATCAACAGGTCGATGGTTGAAAGGGTCAAGAGCTTCAAATTCCTGGGAGTGCACATCTCTGAAGATCTTTCCTGGTCTGAGAACACTAATGCAATTATCAAGAAAGCACATCAGCGCCTCTACTTCCTGAGAAGATTACGGAGAGTCGGTTTGTCAAGGAGGACTCTCTCTAACGTCTACAGGTGCACAGTAGAGACCTTGCTGACTGGTTGCATCGTGGCTTGGTTCGGCAACTTGAGTGCCCTGGAGAGGAAAAGACTTCAAAAAGTAGTAAACACTGCCCAGTCCATCATCGGCTCTGACCTTCCTTCCATCAAGGGGATTTATCGCAGTCGCTGCCTCAAAAAGGCTGACAGCATCATCAAGGACCCACACCATCCTGGCCACACACTCATCTCTCTGCGACCTTCAGGTAGAAGGTACAGGAGCCTGAAGACTGCAACAACCAGGTTCAGGAATAGCTACTTCCCCACAGCCATCAGGCTATTAAACCTGGCTCGGACAATACTATGATCATTAACAACCCATTATCTGTTATCTGTTATTTGCACTTTATCAGTTTATTTATTCATGTGTGTATGTATTTATATAATGATATATGGACACACTGATCTGTTTTGTAGTAAATGCCTACTATGTTCTGTGTGCCGAAGCAAAGCAAGAATTTCATTGTCCTATCAGGGACACACGACAATAAACTCACTTGACTTGACTTGAGGTGCTGGAATCTTGAGTAAAACACAGAATACTGGAGTGTAAGATGAGACTTTTCTGGAGTCGAAACCACGAGTTTGCCCCATTGCTTAGAAACTGTTCTGTGCATTGTTCAACACGTTCACAGAATCTGATGACGGATCCCAACCCAAAACATAGCCTATCCGTGATACCAGAGATGCTGCCTGACCACTGAGTTACTCCAGCACTTAGTAAACTCATAGATTCCATCCCTTCTCCATTTTCAAGGCTACAGTTGCCAACATTTCTGTGATCAATGGATTAGAAAACAGTTACAGTAACAGTTACAGTCCCTTGACTCACACTAGAATTTACATATATTATGTGTAAAATTAAGGCAGAAATGGGCTCAGATATGATGTCACCCACAGTGATGTAATCTTCCTGTCAAGCCTTCTTTGTGAGAAATGGCCATTTGAATGAGATTCCAGATGGGTTCTTTGTCTCCAGGCAGCTTAAGAATCAATGCTTTCAAAGCAACATGGTATTAGCTGAATCACCTTGTTTTGGTGTGTCCAATGTAGTAACGTCACCATCACTTTGTGTCCTAGGAAATTGCTCATTTACTAGCACTGGAGGAGGCAACACTCAGCACTGACCTTCAACAAGGCTATGCATTAAAAAGCCTTACAGGTGAGATATGCATTGTGTTCAGGTGCAAGGCATACACTGTAGTAGCCCGTGTAATCTGTCACGACATACACCAAGCACCAGAATGTTGTTTATAATGGGATTTAGTTTAATTTAGAGACACAGCGCGGAAACAGGCACTTTGGTCCAAAGAGTCTATGCACTATGCACTAGCGCAATCCTACACACTAGAGACAATTTCGAATTTTTACCAAAGCCAATTAAACTACTAACCTGTACATCGCTGGAGTGTGGGAGGAAACCAGAGCACCCGAAGTAAACCCACAAAGTCACAGGGAGAACGTACAGATTCCATACAGACAGCACCTGTAGTCAGGCGAAAATTCGGGTCTCTGGCGCTGTGAGGCAGCAACTCTACCGTTTGATTATATATGTTGCTGCCCTTTTACAGCACTGCTTTCATCCTTTGTGGAGGTGGAATCAATAAAACGGCACTTCAAGAGTCGCTTGGTGGGCACGGTGCTCAATGGTTACTTGTGTCTGCGAAAACTTGTGGTTCAGCGAACTAAACTTATTGATGAGACGCAGGATATGTTGCTGGAGATGTTGGAGGACATGACAACAGGTAATAGCACAGAGAAATGGAACCCTTCGTGAAGCTAAGTACTTTAAAGAATAAAACATGTACATTTATGACATTTTCTACCCTTTCACTGTTTAGAAAAATAATCCAACTAAATTGACTTTGATCTCTGCAAGCTCGTTTGAATGTCTGCCTTGTTGAAGTAATTTATAATAGATGCTTTGTGTATGGAGTTCTGATTTGTGATTTGAAATTACCTTGTCTGTCATCTATGGGGCAAAAGCTTGCACTCTTGCCTCTGAGCCAGAGGCTTGTGAGTTCAAGTCCCACTGCAGAGTTTATAGGATGACACTCCCATTGCTGTGTCATCAGGCCCTGCCTTCTTAATGAGATATGAAACAAAAGGTCCCATCTGCCTTAATGTGTACAACACAAAGAGTAGAGAAATTCTCCCAGTGGCTTAGCCACTGACCAATGTCCTAAATAAGTGGCATTGTCACATTATTGTCTATGGAATCTAATGTACTCTTATTACATCACAATAGTGCCTACATTTCAAAATTGCATAAAGGACAAGGGAGACGTTACCTCTCGAATCTATAACTTAACAGGGAATGAATTGGCCTCTCAGTTCCTTTGTCAACCCTCTAAAAGAGCTCCAGTCTTTAAAAGATTTTGTAATTGTGAAGATTTGTTTCTTATCCCTTTTTGTCCTGCAAGCCAGTTTTTTTGTGTCGGCTTAGACTCAAAGCCTCTCATTTCTGGTATAATTTAATTGAAAAGCTTCATCTTTACTGAAATGGTCCACACAAAACTGGGAACAATATTCATTTAACCATTTTTAATAGATTTAGAAATAAATTAATTTTGTCTTTTGTATGTTGTCTTTCTCTATTATGTGTACTCTTATCAGTTTTAGCGAGTTGTTCTTGGACAGAAAAGCTGCATCTGAATCCATGAGTCTATTTTTATAAACTTGCCTTTATCTCTTCCATGTTCAAACACTATTTTCCATGACAAATGTAATTTGCTGTCGTTCAGACCAACCTTCCACACCCGGTGCACTTGAAATTCTATCCTCAATTTGCCATAAGGTCATAAGTGATAGGAGCAGAATTTGGCCATTCGCCCCATCAAGTCTACTCTGCCATTCAATCATGGCTGATCAATCTCTCCCTCCTAACCCCATTCTCCTGCCTTCTCCCCATAACTCCTAACACCCGTACTAATCAACAACCTATCTATCTCAGCCTTAAAAAATATCCATTGATGTGGCCTCCACAGTCATCTGTGACAAAGAATTCCGCAGATTCGCCAACCTCTGACTGAAGAAATTCTTCCACAAAGGAATGTCCTTTAATTCTGAAGCTATGACCTCTAGTCGTAGACTCTCCCACTTGTGGAAACATCCTCTCCACATCCACTCTATCCAAGCCTTTCATTATTCTGTACGTTTCGATGAGGTCCCTCCTCATTCTTTTTAACCCCAGCGAGTACAGGCCCAGTGCCACCAAGTGCTCATCATATGTTAGGTCCATAGATACCATACCCTAGCATATGGTCGTACCATAAGTCCAGTTTATCTGCCAATTTGTCTCTTGTACATCTGCAGCTGGCTTTGCTTTAAATTTCGCATCCATCTTTCAGTGCTTAACCATTTGAGTGTCAAACTGAATTTGAAATACTTCCATTCAGAGACTATTGATTACTACACTATTGTTAATTAATCCTGTCAAATTCCAAAGTGTTAAATTTAAAAATCTACTCCCATATTATTTGTTTGGCAAATCATTCCGGAAAGCCGACTAAAATGCCATATGAGAAATCATCCTCCAAATTATTTTTGTCAACTTGGTTTACCCGAACAATATGAATGTTGATATCCTTGTACGATTTTAGCATCATCTTTTACACGCAGTCAAGTATTATGTTTACTCATCCCAGGCCAGTTTTTAAAAGGAACAGGGCTGAGGTGCTTTTCGTATCCTGTCATTGGCTCAATTCTTTTTAAATGAAGCTTGCCAACCATGCTGTTCACGGTGTCCCATGAATTTAAGCCTTTCCCTTCCTTAGTCCATTTCCAGGCATGCTTTTATCCTTTATCCAGCCTTTTTAGATGATCACACTGTACTCAGAAAAATAAATCCTTCAGTTTATCTTCTGATGATTGAAACTCTCAGGGTTACTACATCAGTTATGTTTCTTCCTATGTTTCTGACTCTTTTAACATCTCAAGATTTTTTATTACTGGTACATTGTGTCCCTTACTTCAACAGCTCATACTTAACCTATTTCCCAGAGCTAAAACTCCAGTATTGAAAACCTCTGCTTCACTGCCTTAATAAATTTGACAGCAGCCCAGAGTCTGATCAGAAATTGCCTCTTTTGCCAGCTACTGCAACAAGTTGGCATGTGGTGATCTTTCCATGGTTTGATTTGCAGTCAAACTAATCCAGTGTTAACTTCCAGAAATCTCACTTCATAGCATCAGAAAACAGATTACCTACATAATGAATAGAGTCCACCACCAACTGAACCGAGAACAAAGCTGTGTTTCCACAAGACACTGGAATCACTCTTTTCAATGTTGTGTTATTTATAGATTCTGCTCATACGAATATGATCTGACAGGTCGTTGGTACAATTTTTTTTTCTGACCTTCCTTTCTTCTGTTAAATGGCTCTCATTGCCTTAACACTGATGTGGAATAAATGTTGAAACATTTTTTAGAGATACAGCGTGGAAACGGGCACTTTGGCCCACCAGGTTCACGCCGACCATCGATCACAGTGGCTCTGTTACCCCACTTACTTACCCACTCCCTACACATTAGGGGCAATTGACAGAGGCCAATTAACCTGAAAACCTGCACGTCTTCTGGATGTGGGGCAAAACTGAAGCACCTGGAGGAAACCCACACAGTCACAGGGAGAATGTACAAATTCCATACAGGTAGCACCCGAGGTCAGGATCGAACCCGGGTCTCCAGTGCTGTGAGGCAGCAGCTCTACCGACGCCACCACTGTGCGGCCCTGTTGTTTATGTGGGCAGCATTTCAAGTTGGGTCAGTTTAGCTTCAAGCTTTTATTGAAGGTTTGGGCATGGTAACTTTTCTGGGGAGTGAGAATGATGTCTGCACATAATGCTTATCAAATTCTATTGCACGCATTTCTGTAGGCACAGAATCGGAAACAAAGGCATTCATGGCCGTCTGCATTGAAACAGCTAAGCGATACAGTCTTGATGATTACCGAACACCAGTCTTCATCTTTGAACGGTTATGCAGCATTATCTACCCTGTAAGTACAAAGGAAGAGGGAAAATACGTTGACGATGCCACACAATTTCTGTACAATTGAGATAGATTGGAGCAAAACCATGACTAATCGGGATCACATCAACTATCTTTATATTTCTTCTCAGGATCAATGTGGTGTTGTGAAGGTCACGTTTGTCCCTTTAGTGAGAGGGTTGTACAATCCAATTTCTGCAAAGCTGTATTCACACCCTTTAGCCTATTGTGACTTCTATTAATAGCTCCATTCTTTAAATAATTCATTATTTTCACTTTCCAAGTTTTTATTACATTTTCATTTGTATATTTTTGTGTAATAGTCATACAGCACGGAAGCTGGCCTTTCAGTCCAACTTGTCCATGCTGACCAAGATGCACCACCTAAGCTAGCCCCTTTTGCCCACATTTGGCCCATATCCCTCTAAACCTTTCCTATCCATGTACCAGCCCAAGTGTCTTGATACTGTTATAATATCTGCCTCAGCTTCCTCCTCTGGCAGCTCGTTCCATATACTTACCAATCTCTGAGTGAAGAATATGCCTCTCACTCATCTCTAACCTATGGTTCTTCATTCCCCTACCCTTGGGAAGAGACTCCGTGCATTCACCCTATCTATTTCCCTCATGATTTAATACACCTCTATAAATCACTCTACAACCTGCACTCTAAGGAATAAAGTCCTCGCCTGCTCAACTTCTCCCTATAGCTCAGGCCCTCGAGTCCTGGCAACATCATTGTTAATCTTCTCTGCAACTCCTTTCAGCTTAATGACATCCTTCCTATAGCATGGTCAGTACTCCAAATGTGTGCCTCATCAGCATCTTTACAACTGTAACATAACGCCCCAACCTCTATACTCAATACCCCTACTGATGAAGGTCAATATACGAAAAACCTTATTTACCATCCTATGTACCTTTGATGCCACTTTCTAGGAAATTATGCACCTGCACTGGTTTGACTTCCCAAATTCCACACCTCTCACTTATCTGTATTAAACTCCAGTAGACATTCCTCAGCCTAGTTGATCAAAATCAGCTGTATTTTTTGATAACCATCTTCACTTTTTATGATGCCTTCTACTTAAGTGCCATCTGCAAACTTAATAATCATGCCTTGTACATGCTCATCCAAATTGTTGATATGAATCAAAAACAACATTAACAAGATTAACTGAGGAATCTCTGCCACTTTGACCAATAAGAATTATGTTTCTACAGTGTATGGTGAGTAAGCACGTGGAACTGAACATCACATCATAGAAACAGCGAAGAACACTAAGTGTAATATTTTTAGTGCCATTGTTATAAAACACAAGGAGAAAAAATAGAGTTGCTGAATCAAAGAATACGATTAAAAAACGGACTTTGTTCAGTGAATTGGGTTCTGGGGAAATGTCCTGTAAAGAGACAAAGGGCCTGAAAGCTACTTAAAGAATGTATTCCCTGGATCTCATCTAGTGGATGGCATGGCCGGGGATGCGAGGGATGGAGTGAGAATGCATAGAGAATGTGAGAGATGTGGAGCGTTTTGTGGTGCCGCTGGTATACTGGAAAAAGGAGAAACAGGTGGAGGACTTGGATATAGAACGTAGAACCAAACAGCACAGGAACAGGCCTTTCAACTCACACTTTGCCGAACATGATGCCGGCCACATGTTACCTGCCTGCATGTAATCTGCCTGCATATCCCTCCATTCACTGCATGTCAAAATGCCTAACCAAAAGTTTCTTAAATACCACTATTGTATCTGCGTCAATCACCGCCTTTGGCAGCGCTTTCCAGGTAATATCCACCCGCCATGTAAAAAAAAACTTCCCATACATCTCCTTTAACATGTGTCCCTCTCATCTTAAAGCTATGCTGTCTTGTGTTTGATATTTCCACCCTGGGATAAAGGTTCTGTCTATCCACCCTATCTATGCCTCCCATAACTTAATGTACTTCCATCATATCTCCCCAAAACCTCCGAGGTTCTCAGTTTGTCTTAAGCTCTCCCTGTAGCTAATACCCCTTAATCTAAGCAATATTCTGGTACACCTCTACACCCTTCCCATAACCTCCGCCTTCTTCCTGTAATGGGGTGACCAGAACTGTACGCAATACTCCAAATGTCCTATTAATGTCCTACTCACCAAAGTCCTATTAAGCTACATCATAACTTTGCCAAAATTCTATAAAAAAGCATCAGACTCCATATGTATGGACTCTATATATATATATATATATATATATGGAAACAATGTGAAAATGGAGATACCAGAAAGCTATCATGTGGAATCAGAAGTTGAACTTGTAGCCAAATTACACACCATGAGATTGTAAGCAAACCGGGATGGCGGGACTGTCATATGCTGAGAGAATGGAGCGGCTGGGCTTGTATACTCTGCAGTTTAGAAGGATGAGAGGGGATCTTATTGAAACATACAAGGTTGTTAAGGGTTTGGACACGCTAGAGGCAGGAAACATGTGCCCGATGTTGGGGGAATCCAGAACCAGGGGCCACAGTTTTAAGAATAAGGGGTAAGCCATTTAGAACGGAGACGAGGAAACACTTTTTCTCACAGAGAGTTGTGAGTCTGTGGAATTCTCTGTCTCAGAGGGCGGTGGAGGCTGGTTCTCTGGATACTTTCACGAGAGAGCTAGATAGGGCTCTTAAAGATAGCGGAGTCAGGGGATATGGGGAGAAGGCAGGAACGGGGTACTGATTGGGGATGATCAGCCATGATCACATTGAATGGCGGTGCTGGCTCGAAGGGCTGAATGGTCTACTCATGCACCTATTTTCTATTGTCTATCTTTTGATTTTGATTTGGGAGAGGATGGATGTAGAATATGGTGTTTATAATGAGGAGAATTAGGTTGGCTGAATGGAAGGAATTTTAGCTTCACAGGGAAGGGGGCAAGAGTTCAGTGGTGGCACAGATATTTTGACATCACTGCAGGCGGGCACAGAATTTATTTTTCCTGAAGAGATCATTCTCATACTGGCATTGTTCAATGTAGTTAAATCAAAAATAAGCATGAACATTTTCTAAATAGCTCTGCTTTTTTTGACAGGAGGAAAACGAAGTAACAGAATTCTTTGTGACCTTGGAAAAGGATCCACAGCAAGAAGATTTCCTACAGGGCAGAATGCCAGGAAATCCCTACAGCAGCAATGAGCCTGGTATCGGACCTCTCATGAGAGATATTAAGAACAAGATTTGTCAGGATTGTGACCTTGTGGCTCTACTGGAAGATGACAGTGGGATGGAGGTATGAACCAATACAAACACAAACTGGTGTCCCACCTCCAACATATTCCTTGTTATTAAAGGGCCTGTCCCACCAGCATGCGACTGCATGTGGCGAGCGCGACCAAACGTGGTGGCTTGAGGCGTATGGCCTCGCGGGGCCGGTCCCACTTCCAACCGCGGAGCCGTATGGAGCTGGTTCCGACATCATACTCACCAATCAGCTGGGCAGGAGGCGGGCTGACTGAATTTGGACGTCGGGCGGTGACGTCATCACGCAACGGCACACCCCGCACAACTCCATACGGCTCCGGCGATCGAAGTGGGACTGGCCCCGCGAGGCCGTACGGCTCAAGCGACCACGTTAGTTCGCGCTCGCCGCATGCAGTCGCATGCTGGTGGGACAGGCCCTTAAGTCTCAGAACACTTGCATGGTGCATGCAAGAACGCAACTCTAATAGTACTAAAATATGTTCCCTGGATGTGAGCAAAGGTGAATATAGTACCCATACCATGCGACAATGCCATTGAGCTGCTTTGAACTGCTACAGTCCTTGTTGATAACATAAAGAATTTCAAGACGCTATAGAGTATGGGGAGGTATGACAGTATGGAGGTTATGGTGTTCCCTTTCTGTTGATCGTGTCTTTAGTGGTGGATGGAACTTGTTGCAACGGTCGAACATTTCTACAGTTCCATTAATTTAATTGACATGCATTTTGCTGTTGGTGCTAACCATTGTCTTTTTTCTCTTCCCCAATCTTTCTTTGAACTTTTAATTTTGTTTTCCCCAAATGATCGTTCTTCCCCAATACTAAAGCAGATAGCCCAACTGGGATTCCAGCCAGTTCTTTGAAATACCAGTGATATCTTATTTTACAGCTGCTTTTAAGACAGTGCATTTCCAAACTAATTTAACCCCACTTTTGACAAATTAATGTCTGAATCAGTTTGTGTCTCTTTAGAGAGTTCGATTTCAAGTCAAGTCACTTTTATTTCTATAGCACATTTAAAAAACAACTCTCGTTGACCAAAGTGCTTTACATTGGTGGAGGTACTAACGTTATACAGCAGTGGTTAGGTCTTTCGGTCTTTGGTTCTCCTGGAGGGTTATAACACGTATTGCGTTAAGTAAATGCAATATTTTAATAACTGTGGTTTTCATTCCAGCTCCTGGTCAATAATAAAATCATCAGCTTGGATCTCCCTGTGGCTGAGGTATATAAGAAGGTCTGGTGTCCAGCTAATGAGGTGAGTGCAGATCGAGCAGCATGAGTGGTACATGGAATGGGTTCTAAATAAAGACACAAAGCCATAATTAAATAAAAATCTAGCTGCTACCTTTGGAGGGAAATTAATGGATAGCTCTGAATGGATCAGTTAAAATCAGCTGAACAATTAAAACAGGCGAGTATGTATGAATAATGTATGACCCACAAACATTTCTACCAGGATGGAAATGACAGAGTAGAGGGCATAGCTTTAAGGCGAGAAGGCAAAGTTTAAAGGAAACGTGCAGAGCGTTTCTGTTTACACAGAGGGTGGTATATATTTGAAATGCGCTGCCAAGGAGGATGGTGGAGGCAGATACAATAGTAGTTGTAGTGACAGATTCTCATGTCATTCAAGGAATCTTTCCTCTCCTCACTATGATTGAAGACGGATTCAGGAGATTAATCGAAACGCATTCACGAGCTCTCCACGAGACATTCAATGCCATCCAAAGATAAATCTTCCAAACACAGTCTCTTAATTAATAGTGTCTTTATGGTAATAGTACCTTCTTCTTGTTTAAGTACATTTTGATCTTACTCGTGGTCAAACTCGTGCATGGTCAAAAGCTGTGACCTCTCCCTCGTGCTTCTTCAAACGAAACTAAAACTACTAGGGCATCTGCGTGAGAATCCCAGTCGCAAACACGCCTCAGACGACGTATAAATCCCACCCACATAATTACAGGCAGATAAAATTTAACGGTAACTGGTTATAGTTATAACATACTGAGTGAAGCTAAATGACTATTACATACCGGCCCCTAATTGTCCTGAGTATATAAAGATGCAATTACTAATAAACATTTAAAAAATGAGCTACAAAAGCTTAACATATATCCAAAAACAAAAAATAGCATGCATTATATATCCGCATTCAGACTTCAAGAGGATTTTGGATCGGCACTATGACATACAGGGAATGGAGAGACATGGATCGCGTGTGGGCAGATGAGGTTAATTTCAAAGGGAATTGTGTTCTTTGTAAGAATAACTGAACTTTAACAAAACACAAAGTGCTGGAGGAACTCAACGGGTCAGGCAGCACAGTGACACAATGGGCAGTCGACATTTTAGGTTGGGCCTCTTCAAACTCCTCTTTGGAGGCTGACGAATGCTCACAAAAACGTTGTCTGTTCATTCCTTTCATGGATGTTGCTTGACCTGCTGAGTTCTTCCAGCACTTTTGCGTTTTGCAGCATCTGCAGTTTCTTGTGCCTTCAATAACTGTGCTTTAATTGAAAGTGTTTATTGAATAACTAACATGATGAATGTTGTGTTCAAGGGGGAGCCTATGCGTATTATCTACCGCATGCGAGGGCTTTTAGGAGATGCAACTGAGGAGTTTATTGAATCATTGGATTCAACTACAGGTAACAGCATCACTGACACACAGATAGTTGTTGTACTTATCATGTTTTCAGGCGCTGCCTCTTATCCCATATCAAGTTCTAAATTGTAAAAGATTTCACCTGCCGTAACACACAGAGGGCGGTACATTGGCATAGCTGGTCACATGACCTGGGTTTGATCCCAACCTTGGGTGCTGTCTGTGTGGAGTTTGCATGTTCTCCCTGTGACTGCATGGTTTTCTTCTGGGTACTCTGGTTATCTCACACATCCCCAAAACATGCAGGCTTGCAGATTACTTGGCCTCTGTAAATTGCCCCTAATATGAAGGGAGTGGATGAGAAAATGGACAAACGTTGAACTCGTTGTGAATGGATGATTGATAGTCGGCGCGGACTCAGTGGGCCAGTTTTCATGCTGGATGTTTCAACCAATTCAATCAATAAATATCTGTGTTTTGGCCGCAGGAGTTGCTGTTACTTTCATGATTGTTCTTTCATTGTAGATGAGGAAGAGGATGAGGAGGAAGTGTACAAAATGGCGGGCGTAATGGCCCAATGTGGTGGTCTCGAATGCATGCTAACCAGATTGGCTGGAATCAAAGACTTCAAACAGGGACGTCACCTTTTAACTGTGAGTATCTGAGTTGGTGTTTTATGAACACTGTGGGCGTCATGTGTGGCGTTTGCACGTTCGCTCTGTGACCACATGGATTTCCTCAAAGTGCCCCGGTTTCCACCCACATCCCACTGACGTGCAGGTCTGTAGGTTAATTGGCCTTCTGTAATTTTCCCCTAGTGTATAGCGATGTGTGCCCTAGAAAGTGGGATAACACAGAACTAGTGTTACGGGTGATCTATGGGCAGCGTGGACTTGAAGGGCCCCTTTTCCATTCTGCATCTTTCAATTAAAATAACAATATCCAAATGTACCACGTGAACATTTGGTTGTTGTTCACGTGAATTTATTTGATTTGCATATTGCTGCCGCTGCTACCGCTGCGTGTTTTGTTCTTCCTCAGTCTTATTTTAATCATTTTTCTTTACTCCTGTTCTCTCACAATTATCATTCTTCTCCCTCCCCCAAAGCAGGATGGTCTGGCTGGGATTGCAGCCAGCTCTGTGAAACACTGGCATCTTCTCTTCCAGCCATTTCTGATGATTAACCCCTCATAAAACATTAAGCTTGTATTCTGCCACAGATTAGTGCTTGAATCAGCTATAAAACTTTCACATCCTCTGAACAAAGGTCCCGTTAAGCTTGGTGAAACCCCGCAATTAGAAAGCAACTCCTTTTAATACAGAAGAGTGACCTAGGCCATGTCACAGGGTAGAGTTTGCTGGAAAATTGTGACAGATTTGGGATTTGTGTATATATGCAAGAGCATGAAAGTTAGTTTTGTGGATGACTGCTTGTTGGTGCTTCGTTGCCTGCACTCTTAACATCACATTTCAGAACAAAGTGCCGTTTCAGCAATTCCCCGCCATACAAACTCACGCCTCACTTAAACTTCAACAACATGCCACTTTGGACTTGAAATTGGGATTTGTCTCCATTGATTTCAATAGGAGAGAAAAAGTTAAGATATTAGAATTTTTAGATTTCTATTAATAGTTTATTTCTATTTTTTGAAGATCTCTTTTTTTCTGTAACATTGTGTTATTAGCAGCGTTGGTAGTTATTTAGGCTACGGAGCATGGACTGGCCAGTTGTCAGGGTGTGTCCCCAGTTTCAATCGAACCACTCTCTCTCCCCCTGCCAATCTTCATACCCACTGAAGGATGAATCTTTTTCCATGCGAGGCTGCTGCACTGGAGATTGCACCAGCTTTACCCAGCATATTCTCACCAGGGCTACTGCACAATGTACATGCAACTATGCAAAATAGCAGCCGCACAGGTTTCTTGCCACTGTTGCAAATTCTGGGCCCTTGTTGTTGCAGGCTACTTAAAATGTCATAAACAACTGGAGGTGGAGAGACATGCAAAATAATACCTGGCACATACAAATTGATGCAAAGTCAAGAGTGTTTTATTGTCATATGTCCCGGATGGGACAATTAAATTCTTACGAGTTGCAGCACAACTAAATATGTGAATGTGTAAAACATAGTGCATACGGGGAGAACGGGGTAGGGAAAATAAAGAAAAAGTTCAATAAATTGCAGTAGCGCTAACGCATTTAAATGCGTTAGCAGCTCACTACTTACATCGCTGGTTTCTGTAGATTCTTTTATACAGGTGAGCTCAGAAATACAATATTTGAAGATTTTCTGTTGTGCAGCTGGCAAAATATCGCCGCACGTAAGCTCCATCCTTAAGTCTTACATGCACTTTCAAAGGAAAATGACAGGTAATGTAAACTAGCTTAACAGCCATGGAGCAAATACAAGAAAGTGAGATCTGGGGGTGTACTTAAAGCTTTCATAACAGCAAAGCAGGTTGTTAAAAAGGCATTTTGGGCCCCTTTCTTTTCTGAAACGAAACCTAAGAATACAGCTTCTATGAAGTTATAAATCACTGGTTAAATCCAGGTTATAATATTGTGAAGATAGACACAAAATGCTGGAGTAACTCAGCGGGACAGGCAACATCTTTGATGAGAAGGAATCAAGACCCATATTGTGATCAGTTCTGGACAGTTTAGAAAGGATAGAAGAGAGCATTAACTAGAATAATGTTAGAGTGCAGTAAAACATGATGACCCACCATCCAATTATTCGCAAATCCTAATAGTTTGACATGAGGCTCACAGGGATCTCTGTTCCCACGCTCCTCTAACACTTTATTGTTCTATGTTCCCAGCAGTGCGTTTAGAGACTGCAAAAGTTCCTGCAGATGTTTAGTTTGCAATGTATTTAGCTCTTTACACAATCCTGGGTGGTTAATGTTTATAGGTGCTTAATTCTGGATTTGTTAAATGTTCTCTGACATTCATTAGGCCTTAGGTTGCTTCTTTCCCAGGTTCAAGAGCAACGCTGTTATTCGTATAGCTGTTTGTGACTCCATCTGAGGAACTTTACAATGTATTTTGCTAATCAGCCGCTTGGTACAGTTGCCCCTGGTCACGATCGCTTTCTTGTCACCCACAAACATGTGTTGCCTTTGATTTGAGATATATATCTGAGGCTGGTCAATCGCTCTCATTATAGTAGTCGGATAATGCCTTGCTCCACTTTAATTCCCATGGCAACCCTAAGATCACATATTAAAAGAATTTTAGGCAAGTAGGAACTGTTTTTGAAATGCATCAGAACAGGCTCATAGAGTTTAAAGAACGGTATTGAAAGGCTGGATTTCATCAAATTGTACAGCACAGAAATATGCTCTTTCAACCCAATTCATTAATGCCAGCCACAATGACTATTTAATGCTCACCCCATTTGCCCACCTTAAACCTCACCTCTAACTCTGGACTTCCATGCCCTAGAAGAAAGACTAACTATGTATCTTATGCCCCTCATAAACCTTTATAAGGTCATTCCTTAGCATCTTGCATTCCAGCTCGCCTTGTAACTACAGTATAGGATATATTTTGGTGACTCTCTTCTGCACTCTCCCATTTGCTACCACGTTCTTCCTGTAGTGCGACAACCAGACCTATACACATGTTTTGTACAGTTGCAGCATGCTGACCCTGCTCTTAGAATCAGTGATCTGGCCAATGAAGGCAAGCATGCCAAATGCCGTTACCTCTGCAGTACATCTATCCCTCCAGTCAGAAAAACACCCGTTCACATCTACTCTATGACTTTATCACCAAACCAGTTTTGGTTCCAGTTTGCGCTGTGAGGTTTTTCCCCACAGAGTGCATGGTGTTATATCTTGCTCATCAATCCAACAGTTACTTCCGAAGAAGGGTCCAACCTGAAACTTGGCCTATTCCTGTTCTCCAAAGATGCTGCTTGACCCGCTGAATTACTCCAGCACTTAGTGTTCTACTTCCAGTAAACTGAGTAACTGGATGGGAGGCTGCTTTTAATGTTTTGTGATTTGTTTGGAAAATACCATCAAAATTGACAAGTTAGAATCTCTACAGAAGTCAAATCGATTTAATACAGTGATAGGAAAGGCTTTTATTTCCACAAATTTGCAAGACTATATTAATAATTTCTGTCCAGTAGCCTCCAACTGAATCATTTCACATCACGTGTTGTACTGTTCATATATTTCCTTTCACCAAAACCTTTTTTACTTCAACTTGATGAGTTAATATGCTCAAGAAGGAACTGCAGATGCTGGAAAATCGAAGGTAGACAAAAATGCTGGAGAAACTCAGCGGGTACGGCAGCATCATAGATAGCGGCAGCTATCTAGAGCGAAGGAAATAGGAAACGTTTCGGGCCGAAACCCTTCTTCAGTCTGTTTCTCCAGCATTTTTGTCTACCTTTGATGAGTTAGTAGCAACTTGAAGTAGATCATCATATCTATTTACCCTGATGTTTTAGATATACCAACTACTTATATAGGTTTCTTAATTTGGGTCAGATTCAGAACCCAACCTGTCCCAAATTTAAAAAAAACCAGTGCAGGCAGCTGGAATAACTTCTCTGTAGTCTGGAACTGCAGCATTGTTTTCATGACATTGTACATTATTGCACTCTCAGTACCAGCGCTTTTCAAGAAATTTTGAGCATTATTTTGTCTAATATTCGGAGGGAGGGCTGGTATTCTGGGGAACCAGAGTCGAACTGACTCTTTGCATATTACTAAATCAAGTGCTAGTCAGTAATGTCTGTTGACCCCTATCTAGAGGTTCGGCAACTGATGTTCACACCATACGTCTATGGATGCAGCACTTCTGTCCCATCAAAGACTTGTTTCCTATATTTTGCACATTTTCCCAGGTGTAGAGGATTCTGAATGAACAGTGACTGGATTGTATACCTTATCATTCATTAGCGACGCAGTGGTGTGGTACCTTATAAAGTCTCTTTTAAAAATGACACCACCTCCACATATTGCCCTCTTGTCCTGGTAAACCCACTGACGTTGCCGCATATCATATGGACCAGATGAAAGACAGAACTTCCACACATTACTGGGACAGGAACCGCACATTCAGGAAAATAACCTCAAATGAGCATCCCTTGTGTGTGACCATCGTGAGTCAATTTGATACAGTTGCTCCGAGAACGTGTGTCATTTGTAAAAGACCATCCCTATTTTTTTTATATCTCCCAGAGTATCAACCAGTTCAGCTTAAAAGGTACTTTAAATGCATCAGCCCATTGCAAAGCTTTCAAACTGACCATGTTGGTGTTCTTCGAAGATAGACGCAAAATGCTGAAGTAACTCAGTGGGGCAGCCAGCATCTCTGGAGAGAAGGAATGGGTGACATTTCGGATTGAGAACCTTCTTCAGATTCTGGAAGAAGGGTCTCGTCCCGAAACGTCGCCGATTCCTCACCTGAGATGCTGCCTGACCCGCTGAGATACTCCAGCATTTTGTGTGTATCTTCAGTTTAAACTAGCATCTGCAGTTCCTTCCTACACATGTTGGTGTTTTTCTTCCCTCTAGGTGTTGCTGAAGCTGTTCAGTTATTGTGTGAAGGTGAAGGTTAATCGACAACAGCTGATTAAGCCAGAAATGAACCCACTCAATGTGATGCTGGGGACTCTTAACCTGGTAAGCCGTATGGATTTTGATTTTTTTTTTTTTGTTAATATTTTTATTTAAAGCATATGCACAAATAGTAATAAATGACAAATTGGTTACAAAGTTCTTACATAGCTTCAATTTTTAAAGTTTTTTTTAAAGAAAAGAAATAAAAAAAGAAAGATAAGAGAAACTATAAACTAATAGAAAGTAAGAAAGAAATATAAAGAAATACAGATATAAAGATTATGGAGATAGATCCGGGAGATGTTGAGTACAGTTGTTCATACAACCCTAAACTCAAGTTTTGACTTTAATTTTGTGTTAAACCAGTTTACTTTTAAAAAAATTCAATAAATTGAGACCGTATTTTAAAAACTAGTTCTGGTTTGTCAATTAAGACAAATCTTATTTTCTCCAAATGTATTTCCGTAATCCACATTTTAATTGTGGGAGTTGCTGTTTTTTTCCAAAATTTAAGTATTAATTTTTTTGCGGTTATTAAACGGTAATCAAGAAAGTGTCTCTGGCTCATCGTAAAGTTAGTGCCGTATGGAAATTTTATGAATTTAGCTACATAGATTCATTATAAATTCTCCAGCATATGGCTGTTTCCTTCCTGTAGCTTTTCCCGTCAGAGACTGCAGTTAGTGACAAGTTTCAGGGCTGGTTTCGGTGAATCCTTTGAAGGAGGATTAGCTATTCCAAACAAGCAACTCTGTTGTTGGGAAAATGTTAATTATTCATAGAGATCAATACAAAGATTAGAATCGTCAGTACGGAAATCAGACTTGTTGAGACAATGTTTTTGTGATCTCTGACTGATGTTATAAAACTGTTACTACAATGGATTTATTTGAGGAAAAAGAGCCACATTGTGCTGAGGTAATTCAACTCTGGAGAACATGGATTGGTGGCGTTTTGGGTCGGGACCCTTCTTCAATGTCAGTAGAAGGATCCAGACCCGAATCATCATCATCTATCTATGTTCTTCATAGATGCTACCTTAGCTGCTGAGTTACTCCAGCACTTTGTGTCTTTTTTTAAACCAGTATCCGTAGATCCTTGTATTTACATGGATTTTCTGAAACTAGGTTTAAATTCCATTATAGCTCAGATTCAAAAATGTAATTTCTCCTAAACGGTTACAGAGCTTGTTCAGCATTTAAAATTAGACAATACAGCTGGTGTGTTAGTATTTAATATTTAGTATTAGTATTTAGTATTTAATGTGTTTTTTATCCAGGCATTGCTGGCTGAACAGGAGAGTAAAGACAGCGGGGGTGCAACCATTGCCGAGCAAGTGCTGAGCATCATGGAGATAATTTTGGATGAAGCAAACGCAGAGCCACTGACCGAGGACCGGGTGTGTCTCAGTTCCAAGAACTCAAGACAAACATTTACTTTTAATTTGAACCCGGAGGCTATTTTCAGTGGCGAGACATGTGAAATGCTGTGAACTGAAGAGTAAAGAAATAAAACACAGGAGATAAAATCCTCTCTGAAATGTACAGGCAAATCAGACAGCCCTGTAGCAGTAAAACTGAGCACTTCAGCGATATCAGGAAATGGTACAGCAGTAAAACACAAAGTGTACAGGAACTCAGCGGGTCAGGCAGATCTGAGGAGAGAATGGCCAGCCAACGCTTTGGGACAGGAACCCTTCTTCAGTCTGAAGGGTCCCGATCCGAAACATCGCCTGTCCATTCCTGCTCCAGATGATACCTGACCTGCTGAGATTCTCCAGCATTTTATGTTTGGCTCAGGATTCTAGCATGTGCAGTCTCTTGCATCAGCGACAGCACTGCCATGACTGTCAGTGCCCCTTTCAAAAGTCTTATGTTTGTGTTTGAATGTTTCATGCTGGAAATCCAAGCGGTAAGCACTGGTTGGGGTTGGTGTGGCTGTAATTTTCCCTCTCCTTTCACCCCAAAGTCTGGTTGCCTACCAATGCTTATTTGTGAGGTTTACGTCTTATTCATGCTCATGACAAGGCTGCTGCTGGAGAAGTCAGAATGACTTGTCTATATCGAGTTAACTGGAGAACGTGGTGGTGGTGGAGGACTACTATCTGGAACCAGTCTGGGCAATGTGGACTTCCAAGATGCTGATACATCGGCAGTTTAAGGGTTTTGACTCCATGTTGTTAAAATGTGAGGAAACAGAGATTTATGTCCGAGTTAAGATGGTGTATGTATCTCAAGCCCTTGCCTTTCTTACTCGGAAAGGTCATGACTTTAACGGGTTACTTTCATCACAGTTTGTAGTCAGCCTGCAATTAGTTGACCAACGATTTTTTTTTAACGCAAAGAACAAAAAGTATAATTGGACTGAAGGGGGTTGTTGAGGAGGCGTGTCGTCAAGAAAACAAGATAGATTGTGAACCAACGCCTTCAATTTTGCGAGGTTTACAGAAAGCCGAGGGGCATCTATGATTCCTGGCATTCTGAATGAATGGCAGTTTTGTGGCGAACGGAGTCAAGGCAACTGGGCATTGAAGCCAGTGGAAAAATTATGGTCTTAAACGTATTATCGACCTGTGGTGTTATTGAGGAGCTATCAAGGTGGAGGTGCTCAATATTTTGAAGAAGAAAGAAAGCAATCATGATGACTGAACTGTTGTGCAGAACTGAAACATGGCTCGGGTAACCGCGAGATGCCCGGTGACGTGACCTTGTATGAATCAGCCGGAAGAATGATGGAAGGAGGGCAGAAGCAAATTGGAGCTGATGTGGGTCAAAAAGGATAGCTTGAATTGGTGTACATTAGGTGAAAGTTTAATGCTTCCAGCCTGTCAGAAATATTGAGTAAGAGTTGTTGGAAACGGAGGAAGGAGACAAAAACGTGGAGACCATTGTTCAATGCTTTAAGAGGATATTAGTTGGGGAAGAATGAAGAGGAAAGAGTCAACAAAGTATCTTTGAAGTTCAGCTGGGAAACGGCAAAGAGACTGAATTCCAAGTTCATGAATTATTATCATTGGGGCTTTTAAGGAACATGAAGGAGATGATGCCATAAAAATATTTTGTGCTTTAATAATTTTTGTATACCCTTAGAGACGACTATAAGACCTCTCTAATCATAGAACTGTCTTGTGTGTAATTAAAGTTTTGCTGTTAAACATTTTTTGCCATCAGGGTAACCTGCTATTGACAGGAGACAAAGATCAGCTGGTGATGTTGTTGGATCAGATCACGTCAACGTTTGTCCGTTCCAATCCAAGCGTACTACAAGGACTGCTGCGTATTATCCCATACCTTTCCTTCGGAGAACTGGAGAAAATGCAGATTCTTGTTGATCGTTTTAAGCCTTACTGTAATTTTGACAAGTAAGTGACCAAGTGGCAACGTTGATATGTGGTGCTGTACATGCAAAGGTCCTAGTGTCACATTCTGCAATCAGATGCCTCTCATGGCTAGAATAATTAATAGAACTGACTTATAACATTAAGGAGTTGGAGGTTGACTTAACCAGTCAGAGTTTTTGCACTTTTGAATCGGAGGGCAGTGGAGGCCAAATCACTGGATGGATTTAAGAGAGAGTTGGATAGAGCTCTAGGGGCTAGTGGAGTCAAGGGATATGTGGAGAAGGCAGGCACGGGTTATTGATAGCGGACGATCAGCCATGATCACAATGAATGGTTGTGCTGGCTCGAAGGGCCGAATGGCCTCCTCCTGCACCTATTTTCCATGTTTCTATGAATCAGAAGTGACATGAATAAGAAGGTAGAAAAAAATGTCGGAGAAGCTCAGCGGGTGAGGCAGCATTTATGGAGCGAAGAAATGGGTCACGTTTCGAGTCAAGATCCTTTTTCAGACATGAATAAGAAGTCTGTCTGCTGAAGTATTTAAACAGACAGGATGAAATTGCAATGTCTGATTTAACAAATATTCTTTTGCAAATTTGGTCATTAGGCCCAGTATTAGTTTTAGTCAATTTCTCAGTATTTCTTCTGTGGTGTACTCCTGGGCTTTCCTATTCTTTAATTCCATTTTCATCCTGTTCTTAGATATGATGAAGAGCATAACACAGATGACAAAGTTTTCCTGGATTGTTTCTGTAAAATCGCTGGAGGAATCAAAAACAATAGCAACGGACATCAACTGAAGGAACTTATCTTGCAGAAGGGAATTACGCAGAATGCTTTGGAATACATCCGGAAGCATATTCCAAATGCCAAGAAGTAAGATTCATTTCAACAGCACCAATTGTTTAGGTTTAAATTTGTTTTGTTACATGTATCCTGGTACAGTGAAAAGCTTTGTTTCATATGTTATCCAAACAGATCAGATATACCATACATGGATTCAACCAGTTCAAATTCAAGTAGAATAAATACAGCAATGGGAAAGATGCAGAATATAGTTCTCAGCATTGTGGCGCGACTGTTTCTTAGCAAAGTCCACTGTCCTTAATGGGGTGGAGGTGAATCGGACGGTAACCTAGATTATGGAAGGACTGTTCAGAAGGCTGAAAATGGAGGGGAAGAAGCTGTTCTTAAGCCTGGTGGTGCACCCTTTGAAGCTGCTGTACTTTCGGCCGGATGGGAGGGGGGAGAAGAAGGAATGCCGGTCTTGGGACAATTTTTTGCCATGTATTCATACTTTTCCTTAGTAGGAGTTGGACAGACTTGGAATGTTTTCTCCGGAACTCTAGAGATTAAGGGGGGACCTGAGAGAAGTATGTGAAAAGATGGAGTAGACAGTCAGAACCTTTTTCCCAGGGTGGAAATGTCAATGACTGGAGGGCATAGCTTTAACGTGAGAGGGGCAATCTTTTACACCAGTGGTGATGGGTGCCTGGAAGGCACTGCCAGGGGTGGTTTGGAGGCAGATACGACAGCGTCATTTAAGAGGCATTTAGATAGGTAAATGGATATGTAGGGATTGGAGGGATATTCATCACTTGCAGATTAGTTTAGCTTGGCACCATGTTCAGCACTGACCTTGTGGGCCAAAGGGCCTCTTCCTGTGCTGTTCTGTGTTCTATGGAAAATAAGTGGGATCAGAGTTAATGGGTCAGGTGCTGTGGGGCTTTGTATATACGAGGAACAAGATGCAGGTGGAAGAATTGTACAACATCTAGAGACCTACTCTTCTCCAGATCTTAACATACTGCTGTCTTTTTACAGTCTTGATGCTGATGTGTGGAAGAAGTTCTTGGCAAAACCATCCCTTCCTTTTATTATTCGCCTGCTGCGAGGACTGGCCATGCAGCACCCTCCCACACAGGTACCTTTATTTCTCTGTCTTGGGTCCAGTTCACCCGCGTTCCTCCTCACCCGACTCCTGCACGCGCTGTTCTGACATCTCGCTCCATTTGGTCAATTATCTTGAATATTAGGAAGTCGAAAATAAGTATTAAGTGGAGAACCACGATTCCTTAATCCCGTTAATTTAAATCTTTTTTTGGAATCATTTTCATAAATTCTTAAACATAGCTCTAGAAGGACTAGTACGGGGAAAAATAATAATTTGCAGAAGAAACAGAGCAGCTAAGGAATGTGCTGATTGGATTCTAACCCGCTCTCCTCAACTCATTCAACAGGATATGAAAAGTAAGACATAGAACATTTTCAAATGTTTTTTATCCGGTAATTAAACTGATTGGCTGTGAATATGCAACCATCATAGAATTCTCAGTATCATAATAGCAAATGAGTTGTCAAAGAATATGCAGAATTTCAAATATTTGACAAGATGCAAGTAAACAGATCTCATCGACTTATTGCACAGTAGCCAAAGTTACGCTGTGAGAGATCACCAATATCTGCCATGTTTTTGGAAGGTGGGCAACAATAAAGGGCCTGTCCCACTGTACGAGGTAATTCAAGAGTACTCCCAAGTTTAAAAAAAAATCAAACTTGTGGTAAGCACGTAGAATGTACGTAGCGGGTACGTCAGAGCTCGGGACGTCTGTTAGTGGCTTGTAACGCTAACGGCAGGTACTCGGGAAACGCGGTAAGCTCGTGAAGACTCATGAAGATTTTTCAACATGAGTCCCTACGAGCAGCTATTACCGTAATTTTCAGAGTTTGAATCAGTGGAAACACGGGAGAACTCTTGAATTAGCTCGTACAGTGGGACAGGCCCTTAATACTGCACATATCACGCATTGCATGTTACCCACAGGCCATTAATTGCATAAGGAAATACGAGTAACACACAGGTCAGATAACATGGGCAACAAGTTCTGGTTCTTGGAGGATATCGATCAACTTTGGGATTTTACTGTCATTTTGAAATTTCCCCACAAATTACTAGAATGATGGAATTTAACTTGTTTTTTTTTTGTTTGTTTATTTTATTAGAAATTAATACAGTACAAAACAATACAGTAGCACCTAATTTTAGGTGCCAACTATGTCATAACGTAATACATTCTATGTACAACCTCTAGTTTTATGTTTTTGAAAAGGAAATTTAAAAAAAGACAAGAAATAGAGAGAAGAAAAAGAGGAAAAATAGATAGTAGAAAATAGAAAAACGTGAAGTGTGTATATAAGAAAAGAAAAAGTAGAAAGTAGAAATAGGAGAAAAAGACCCTTAAAAAAGAACATTTTCAAATCTTTGTTCGGAGATGCAATTCTACCCACAACCTGACCTGAAATCAGTAATCTTTACGGTACTGCTACATCACATGATTCCAAAAAGTCGATGAAAGGGGACCAACTCCTTAAGAATTGGTCATATTTATCTATTAGGCAGAGTCTCATTTCTTCAAGGTGAGCTATGTCCGTCATATTACTAATCCACATTTTAATAGTTGGTATAGCTGTATTTTTCAAAAATTTAAGTATCAATTTCTTTCCAATTATTAACCCATAATTAAAGAATACTTTTTGGTCTTTGTTTAACTTGATGTCTTCTACTATTATTCCAAATATAATCCATTCCGTATTTGGTTCTATTCTTGACTTGAAGAGCTTTGTAAATATATCAAATATATCGCTCCATTTAACTTGTTATGGTGGAATAACCAATTTGGCATAAGGCTCAACTTGGCACCTGGCTTACCTTTACAGGGCTCATTCCTTAATTGTGTACAAATAGTCGAATAGTCTGAGATCACTGAGCTGTTGCTGTGAAGTGCTCTGATCAAACCATTGGAATTATTCCAGTAACCACAAAAATGCATGCAATTCTCATTTCTGAGCAGGGATGGGTCACAATTCATGTTGAAACAAGGAACTGCAGATGCAACAATACCAAATAGGTCATAAATTGCTGGTGTGGCTCACCAGGACAGGCAGCATTTTTAGAGTTCTCCAGGGTCGCAATTCCTTCTGTCCAAGGAATAGTCAATGGGAGACTTGAATTTTCAGCCTTTCAATGAGAGATTTGAGGTAGTGAGTATAACAAGAAATCCAGAACAGTGTTTAAAATATAACTCTGAAATGAGGACATAAGTACAAGGTAGATTCAGACGTAGTGCCAATAAGCACTTCATATAGTGTTGGAGTCCATATTTAGAAGACCCTCTGATTGCTGATTGTTGAAGACAAAGCTAGAATAACTCAATAAGCTACTGGAGGCTGAGAAGAGGATGAAGTAAGGGGACCCTGACCAGGGGTACTGTCTGTGTGTAATTTGAACATTCTACCTGAGACTGCGTGGGTTTCCTCTGGGTGCTGCAGTTTCCTCCCACATCCCAAAGACATGCGGGTTTGTTGGTTAATTAGCCTCTGTAAATTGCCCCTAATGTGTCGGGAATGAGGCGGTAGTTGGATCATAGAATGAATGTGAACAGGTGATCAATAGTGGGGGTGGATTCAGTGGGCCAAAGGGCCTGCTTCCATGCTGTATCTCTAAATTAATGTTAAGTATTGTGACTGGGTCGCTGCATTTGAGTTTAATAGGTTCTTGCTGGCCTTTTGACACAGTTCATATGATTACTAATTCCTACCAAGGCTGCATTATACACCTTGGTTTTTAATATGTGTTGAAATATTTCAAGTTAAAATGTGAGTCATTCTATCGTCCTTGGTTGACGTTTGCATTGTGGTTGTTCTGCGATTCTTGATGCCGTTCCTCAGTGATTATTTTGCACATGCATCCTCAGCAGGATAACGATCAGCCTATCCTTTCTCTAATATGGTGCGGTTGTGCAGCGGTATAATCACATTAGTGCAAGCCTATAAATTACTTGTGGCAGTTAATCTTCCAAAGTTAATTGTCTTAACCATTATCCTATTCCCTCATGAGTTCTAGGTGACTTGCATACAACATGTCTTTACTAGATCCTGGTTATTTATGCATCTTTGGCGACACAGTGATAAAATTGCGACATCCGGGTTAGGTTCTGACCTCGGGCACTGTCTGTACAGTGTTTGCACGTTCTCCATGTGACCACTTGCGTTTTTCCTTATACACTGGTTTCTTCACACATTCCTAAGACTTGCAGGTTTGTAAATTAATTAGCCTCTGCAAATTGTCCCGAGAGAGTGTAGGATAGAACTAGTGGACGGGGTGATCGCTGGTTGGCACGGACCCGGCGGGCCGAAGGGCCTGTTTCCATGCTGTCTCTCTAAACCTAAACTAAACTAAGGGGTTTGTCTATGTAATTCCTCGGGATGAGATGCTTAGCCTGAGGAAGATATCTCGTAGATGTATGTCTTTCACTTATTAGTGAAACTCTATTGGAATGGGAGAGCACTGGAGCCCAGAATTTTCTGACCTTTGTTGCCAGGTTCTCAGAAGTAACCAGTAATTTTTATTTTACATTCTGTATTTTCAGATGTTAATTGGAATGGACTCCATCACAAACCTACATAAATTGGAGCAGGTTTCCAGTGATGAAGGCATTGGAACTCTGGCTGAAAACCTACTGGAGGCACTGCGGGAACACCCAGAGGTCAACAGGAAAATTGAAGCAGCACGAAAAGAGACGCGAGCAGGAAAGAAACGAATGGCCATGGCTATGCGGCAGAAAGCACTCGGCACACTTGGGATGACGGTAAATGTGCAGTGTAGTTAAAACAGCACACGGGAAATGGACACTGATAATGCAAACATTATTACTGTCGGCTTCTGTTTAGGAAGTTGAATGTTATTCGTGTTCTTACTCCACTTGCCCAACATGCTCTCATCGTCATTTATTTCCCTTTTCTCATAGTCCAGATATCCTGTTCTTAATTGCTAACATGGTCTTGGCTTCAATCAGTAACTAGAGATATAACTTACATCTGAGGCTGTGTATTACCGATACAATACCCTATTTTGTGGAGCAAAAATCACGTATTACTGAGGGTTATGTAAATTCACAATTACATCTCAACATTTTGCATACTTTGGTCCATTAATGTGTTGTATTTTTACAGTCCCATGCATATGCAGTGCTTGTTTTAGTATCCTATGGGCCTATTTTACACATCTTTCAATTCTTCGGTATCACCCTAGATTGGCTCAATTTGACTATTATCACTCTTCTTTCTTAACTAAAACGTACTACCTTGGAATTCCAGCAGCGGCATTTTTACTTTCCATCAACATCAAATTGCCGTGCCTTTAATCATTTGCTTGATGTATTTTGTCTCCTATTTTAATTGATTCTGCAAACTTGTGAGACCACTTGCTCTGATCTTACATTCAAATTATAGATAGGCAGAGTAAGTAAAAGTGATCCCAGAACTGAACACTGAGCTGCAAGAAAGCAATTGCAGTATTGCCTTTTTTAACCTAATTTGGGCAAAATGGGCTTGTACATGAGTGATCTTATTGACGCACAAAACATTTGCTGAGAATGTGGCAGGGTTCATGCGCAGAGGCTGATTTGTTTGTCTTGAATGTCTAGACTTACAAGTTACAGCCTCAGTGCAAAAGATCAACTATTTAGAAGTGAGATGAAGGAAAATATCTGCACCAGGACATTTTATTCTCAAGCCCTGTGGAAACTCGCATATTGAATTTATACATGTTTAAGTGACAGTTTTTGCATTATTCTCTGTAGCACAAAATGAATATATGGATGTGAGGATATGTAGCACAATCCTTGGGCAAGCTTTAAACTTTCAACCTTGGTGCAATTTTAAATTGTTAAATTGGAGCAATTATTTGAACCTTTGAGTTCCCTTAAAGCCAAATTGTTGTCATCTGTGCAGTCGTGCTCCATTATATGTTCCTGACCAGCACAGCAGATAATTTTTAAATGACATTGCCCTATAGTTCCAAGTGTTATAGCTCACAGCACCTTTCGTGTTGGCGCAATGACCCCATTACAGAACTTTGTCTGAAATGTATCAAATTGTGATTTATAGCTGGTGAGATTGATGCCAGTTAAATTAAAGTGGGAGTGAATTCCATTATTTCAATCACTCTGACTTGCAAAATAGAAGCTGATGATTTAAGTCTTTTCGTAGGAAAACTGATGATTGAAACAGTTCGAAGTGAGTTTGTAGGTTAATTGGCCTCTGTAAAAAGAATTGTCTCAAGTACGTCGGGGATAGGTAAGAAAGTGGGATAATATAGAACTAGTGTGAGCAGGTGATCAGAGTGGTCTTGGTGAACCACTGGGCCTGTTTCCATGCTGTACCTCTAAACATGAGTACTAGAATTGGATTACTGGAAAAACTGGACAGCAACTATGAACGATTCTGTGGTCTATTTATTCCATATGAGAAAACAAAGTTTATTTGCCTTGCTATGATTCACACGTTGCCAAGACTCCCCCCAGACTGGAGCAGATGGTTAGGTCTACGGTTATATGCCCCAAGTTGAGCAAGTGAGATTATTTTGCAAAGCGTTTACATACCTTTTAACCCTGATCATGACTCATGGATTTCTTGCCCAACAGACCAATGAAAAGGGTCAGGTGGTCACCACAACAACACTACTGAAGCAGATGGAAGAACTGATTGAGGAACCAGGTTTAACCTGTTGCATTTGCCGTGAAGGTTATAAATTTCAGGTAAGTCAGCTTTGCCACAGAGAAATGCGTATCTGCAGTATAGTGTCAGTGCGGTGGCCCTGTTTTGCAATCGCAATCATGGTTCTTTATGTCCATTATAGCCAACCAAGGTGTTGGGGATTTACACCTTCACAAAGCGTGTTGCAATTGAAGAGTTTGAGAACAAACCACGGAAACAACAAGGATACAGTACAGTCTCACATTTTAATATTGTCCACTATGATTGTCATCTTGCTGCAGTCAGGTAAGAGCGACACTTTTTCACTCTTCAAGCTAAGAAAGGTTATGGTGTACATTTTGTAAATCTTCCTCCAATGAGAAGTGAGATGCCAACTGGAGAGAGATGTGCACCACCAAAAAGATACAAACGACGAAAGATTGGGATCTTAATTCAGAGTTTGTGGATGGTCTGGCACTATTGGAAGAAAAATCCATTAAAATATTCAAGGAGAGTATAATTTTTTCCAAGCTCCAGAGGAAGGAACCTGGTGGAATGAGCAGCGTGCTGCGGCCTTCATGCAGTGACTTAAAAAATCTTAATCTAGTATTTTGTGTTCCGGCACCTAGATCTGCTAAGCACAGCAAATATTTGACTAAATGACAGGGAGGTTCCTGTTCTTCCTGTTCAAATAATTAAGCAAATAAATTAGAGTGCTGAAGATGATTAATATACAGAAATCAGCCACGCAATTAATTATGAAAAAGGGTCTTCTCATGATTATTTAGATTCTGTTTATAATCATTAGTAAAGCTGTATTTACTAATGTCTGGAAGAAAAATTGTTCTGTCTTATGAAAGGTTCTGGCCATAATTATGTGGTTTTATATTTAATTGGGAAATAAGTTCCTATGTTACATAGTAGGTATGTTACAAAACTTACCTTGAGCAGCGCTGCAGATCTGCCGCTCCCCGTGTGCATGACTTTGGCGCCTTTCAGAGGGGGGCGTGTTTAAAGTGCCGTTTTTCCACAGACAGGGCAAATCGATCCATGTCAGGCGATTTTGTTGCTGAAGAAAAATCGCTCCGACATTTCATTCATGAAGGTATTTTTAAATTACGCTAGATTATTTATTAACTAGAGTAATTTAAAAATCATCTTCTAAAGCCGTGAGCGCCGACAACGGGAAGGATTTTACGTAGGGGAGAAAATAAAGTGCACAGTTTATTTTTACATTAAAACTTGGTTTTTAGGAAGGCTTTAATCACATTTTCATGTTGCGAAATGGGGACCAAAAAAAATGTATGAACCGGCAGTGTTTTTCCTGCCGACTTCACCGCAAACCGCAACGTTCTAATCCACCACATTCCTCTAAAACCCACTCGCAAGTTGATTTAAATGGCCATTAATTTACAGGAATTAAACACTATTCCTTCCATTTGGCCTTTAAATTCATGAAAATGAGATTTAAAAATCATGTTATATTGTGAATTATTGTGTGAATGTTATTTGGACACTTAGGCAATTTAAAAAAGTTTATATTTTCTTAAGAAATGGATAGATGTTTAGATCTAGTAATTGAATGTTGTAATTAGCTACAATTAGATAACTAACTAATTATATGCTTTAATTTCAGGTCATCCAAGTAATATTGTTTCATATTTGTTTCAGAATGCTTCAATCTATAATAACTGAAAATTTCATTGAGTTCTCTTAATTTTTAAGAAAGTTATGGGCTTTTGACAGTCCTAGATCACAGCTTTTGTGTTTAGTCAATGGAAAGGCAATGGGGAACAAGATGCTAATTTCTGAGTTTGAAAAGGGTCATAACCTTTTTAATACTGAAGATATGAAAGTGAATTAGGTGTCAAATTAAACTTCTTTTTATGCTTTATCTGATGGGATAAATTGCAGACTTGAATTTTTAAATCTCAAAATTTTTTAACATTGCTCTCCATAGGAGGAATGGAATCTGGCCTGTGAATCTTTTGCAATTAGGTGGCTCCTTTAAATACATTGTTTATTTGTTCCCTGGAGAAAATAACTCCAAATTAATTGTGAGTGCAAACTCCTGAAACCAGTTTTCGGAGGACTAGTAATTAAACCACTGATTCCACTTTTTAAAATGATTTTTTTACAATTATCACAAAGTAATGGGTAATTATCACAATGTAATGGGTACATTTTATTTCTAATATTTACTAGAGATAAGATTGCATTCACTGGTGGGATTTTCTATCTCAGTGAAAATTATTTTAGTAATTTATGATGAATATTGATCTGGTAGATTTTTGTGAATTAATTCCCACAGGTTGGCACGAGGGCGTGAGGAGTGGGAGAGTGCTGCGTTACAGAATGCAAACACCAAGTGTAATGGATTGCTGCCTGTGTGGGGTCCGCATGTGCCAGAATCGGCATTTGCTACGTGTTTGGCAAGGTAAGGCTATGAGGGTTTTCAATGTGAAATATTTTCTGGAATTAGATTAAAATTAGGAATCAAAGGAAAGAGTATGCCAGGTTGGGAAATGGTGATAGCGGAGTCAGGGGATATGGGGAGAAGGCAGGAACTGGGTACAGATTGTGGATGATCAGCCATGATCACATTGAATGGTGGTGCTGGCTCGAAGGGCAGAATGGCCTACTCCTGCACCTTTTGTCTATTGTGATGAAGCTTAGGAAAAATGCAGGAATTCATAAAAGCTTGAAAGACGAATAACATATGCAGTTCTATTTAGAACAAACGCAAATTATTCGTTTTCAAATAATATGCAGTAATATACACAAAAAATAGCTTTTAACAAGTTTACTTTTTCACACACACACGCACGCACGCACGCACACCACACACACACACACACACAAAGAAATAACAGGTTTAAGTCTTCACACAGCAAAGTGGGATATTCTGCAAGAAACCTTATCTTGATGAAGACTTGAAGCTCATTAAAAAGTCCAGTGACTTGCTTCTGTGCTACAACCACCTGAAATTAATTAATAGACAATAGGTGCAGGAGTAGGCCATTCGGCCCTTCGAGCCAGCACCGCCATTCAATGCGATCATGGTTGATCATCCCCAATCAGTACCCCGTTCCTGCCTTCTCCCCATATCCCCTGACTCGGCTATTTTTAAGAGCCCTATCTAGCTCATGAAAGCATCCAGAGAACCTGCCTCCGCCACCCTCTGAGGCAGAGAATTCCACAGTTGCTATATTTAAGAGTGAGTTGGATGTGGCCCTTCTGGCTAAGGGGATCAGAGGGTATGGAGAGAAAGCAGGTACGGGATACTGAGTTGGATGATCAGCCATGATCATATTGAATGGCGGTGCAGGCTCGAAGGGCTGAATGGCCTACTCCTGCACCTAATTTCTATGTTTCTATGTTTAAGGTGTTTTACGTGGCAAATAAATTTCTGTATGGTGTACTAAATTTTAATGACCATGTTTCTGATTCCAGGCACAACACATACTTACAAGAGTGCACAGGTCAGCGTGAACCCACCTACCAGCTTAATGTTCATGATATTAAACTACTCTTCCTGCGTTTTGCAATGGAACAGTCATTTAGTGTTGATACTGGTGGAGGAGGCAGAGAGAGCAACATCCATCTTATCCCTTACATAATGCACACAGTTCTCTACGTTCTTAATACGTAAGTACAACAGAACCTCCATTCAATTGCCACCATTTTGTAATGATGTATATTGACATTGTACAATTAAATCACAGGACACGGGCCACATCCCGAGAGGAAAAGAATCTACAAAGTTTTTTGGAACAGCCAAAGGAGAAATGGGTTGAAAGTGCTTACGAGGTGGATGGAGTACACTATTTCACAGTCTTGGCACTGCATGTTTTTCCACCTGAGAAATGGAAAACTATTCGTGTTGATTTTCTCAAACGTCTCCTCGTCACTGCCCAAGCAAGGAAAGCATCACCAAGTGGCTCCACCAAGTAAGAGAACCAATATAGTCACTAAAGTTTGTGCTTTTATGATGAACAATTATTTTATCGCGGATCTCATCAAAGTGGAAAAGTGCGATTTGAGAATGCATTTCAATCCTGTGCAAGGACCAGGAAAAAGTCTTGATCCTTTGGAGCTTCTTCACCATATCCCGGTCCCTTTAACTTCCAGCATTGCACTGAATTGTGTTTTAAATATCCCCAGAGCATATATTTTTGCTCAGTGGATTATTTTAAATATTCATCACTATCAAAAGAATTCCTGATAAATGATTACTTTTCATTGATTTTCGCTGTCCACTTTAGTATACTTGGAAATACTGTACTTTTATTTGATCTATACTTTCTCAGGTCCAGGTAATATCGAAACCGTGATTTATAAAGATTTTGAAATTAAAAAATGGCTTGCTAGAAACGTTAAATTAAAAAAATGTTGGAAGAACTTAGCAGATCAGGTAGTATCTGTGGAAAGAAAAACGATATTTTAGGGCTAAGGCTGTTTTAACGTTTCACATAATTCTTCTATGTAGATTAAATAGTTTCCAAAGATTAGGGGATACTTCATATTGTCGTTCACTCTACTCTTCCCTCTGTAGCACAACATTTTCTTGGAAAGTTGCAAATGATCTTGTATTAAGTAAATATCCTGATTTTCAGATTGTCAGACAAGTCTGTGAAGGAATACTCTGTGTACCGGCCTGCTCTGCTCTGCTGGGGATTAGTGGATCTGATTTATGGCATTTTCAAGGTATGACACTTGTTTGTGCGGGCACCAGACACGTTGGCCTGAACTGTTCTGCATAGAGCTGAGTTTGATGGAACTTTAACATTTACCTATTCGCCCAGGAATAATTAGTTAATAATTAACAAAATAAGATTTTTATAACTTCCTGCAATGAAAATAAAATGAGTTCACATAGTTTTAACTCCAAATTGGAAATCCAGTTAATGCCATCAGAGTGAAACAATAGAAGGTGGGATGAATATTTCTTGATGGGATTATAACTTAGTCAAAATATAGCGAACATTTATTGATACCTGATTTTTGTTTCTCTATGAAATTGCAAACTTTGTGTGTTCTGCATCATTATAAATAAGTAACATTGATAACATTTATACTTAATTGTAAAGTTGTATTTTAAAATCAATTTATACTTTACCGCAACAGAAGGTTCCAACGAGTAACACGGAGGGTGGCTGGTCCTACTCTCTTGCCGAATATATTCGACACAACGATATGCCGATTTACGAGACAACAGACAGATCTCTCAAAACTTTCCAGGATGAATTCATGACTGCTGAATCCTTTGCTGAATTCCTCGACGCTGCAGGTTAGTATTTAGAAAAAAATTGGATTTATTTGATTTTGAATTTGCATTTATATATTTCCTCCACTTCAACATAAGACTAATGCAAACTATGATTAATGTATGACATCTATCATGAATTATGTCTTCACAACTAGAGATCATAAAATAGAGTATTATTCCAATGGATTATGGACTTCATAGAGTTAAATATATGAATCTTGATTTTACTTTAAGATTCCCACTCCTGTCAGAATGAGACTGGATGAAATTGTATTGTAGATAACCAATGCATATCTAAACACAAACGCCTTAATTGAAAGGTCTGGCTATTTCTGTCTTGGTTCTCAGGATACTTGTTTTTATACACCACAATTACTACCCTTAAATGTTGTTTTGATATAGTGGTATTTTTCACTTGGCAAATCCCATCGTGGCCACTTAATCAAAGATTTATATTGTGTTCACTTTCTTCAGGTCTCTTAACAGAAATTGAAGATCCTGACAACTTCCTGAAAGACCTTCTTAACTCTATTCCCTAAAATGTTCCAAGTTCATCTGCTCAGAAACAAAGCAAATATTTAACTATACTTTTAGATATACTGTGTTTGCATTTTTACTCCTTCAAAACAATTGAAATTAATTTTAGGCTCAGTTCTTCAGCGATGCTTATTTCGTTAATTGCTTTTTCTGTGTGAGCATTCTGGGTTTAAGATTTTAACATACATGTACAAAGGAATACTCATTTAACCGGAGTGAATGCATGATGTACAATTAGTTTAAATTCCTGTTTTGTTGTTGTATCCAGTACTTCACTGTAACAAACCACTTATTTAAATGTTATGCTAAAAGTCTGGTTCATTATTACATCCAATAAAATTAAATCATGATTCTCCTTTTTGATGTCAATCTATGAGTGATTTAATGTTGAAACAGACTGCCCTCTTGTCCAGCTCTCCTCATGTTAAGTTTGCTATTGAATTACTTGTAAATTGCACTGGAAATGGCAACGTTAATTTTCACAAGGAAAAATTGAAATGCAAGTTTCTGAATATGAACATTAAGTGTTGTGATACAATCTTCATTAAACTTACACAAGAGGACAGATTCACTAACAACAAATAAATCTGCCTGGGTTAGTGTGACATTTGAAATATTCAGAAGTGAAAATGCAGATTGTTGAATGAATCCATGCTTTAGCTCTGGCAGAGGATAAAAATGCTAAACAAACACATTTTTAATAATGATTAGAGGTGATTAACCTGAAATGTAAACTGTTTCTCTCTTCATTGATACAACCTGATTATACAAGGTTTAAATTGTCTTTAAATTTACTGGTAGTAAGAATGGGTTTCACCTATCTTTAGGAGACGACATCATGATCTAATATCAACAATAATTAATTGTTGGACATCTCTTTCTATCCTACACTTCAAATGTTGGACTTTGATCTGATAAGACTAACATCTGTTGCCGAGTTGATTTCTGGTTGATTACCGTCTGTGTTGCCAATACGAGCAACACAGATGGTAAATTATTTGTCTAGATTTTCCCTGTAAATTAGAACTATTCACACGTAAAATCATAAATTCAATCCTGATGCTAGAAGACAGACCCCTTCCACTAAATATCTTTGCAAAGTGGACTATCCCATAATATTGAGTTAATTGTTCTATGGGGCCATTGCCCACCTCTCTCAATGGCACATTCCTAAATTTGTGACGTAAAAATAATCTTGCAGCAAAAAGAATAACAATTCATCACCCAATAAGGCTTTTCAGCTATTTTATTAAAAGCAAACACAGTTGTTTCTTCCTGAAATAAGGATATATTTAAAGCACTACAATCAAATACAAAACTGCCCTTAACCTGAATGGTTATTGAAGTTTTTTTGACAGATGTAATTTTCAATGTGAGTCTTTAGAAGGGTGGAGATTGTACATAAACCTGTTGTGAAATATTTTCTTTTGGTAACAATGAGGTGGAGTTCAATCACTTTCTAAATACGACCAAATTTTACTGCCGAGAAAGCCCTACGATTGATGTCTGCTATGCAGACAAATCGTAAAAGGAACGGCAAGGTATAATCTTTAATGAGGCATTTTGGGATGGTATACTTAATGCCCTACCTAAATTTATGATTAACTTAAAAAAATATTGAAAAGGAATTACAGATGAGTCAAGATGGTGGAAAATATAATTTGTGTTGATTTGCAAACTTGGGTGTCGTCATTTCTGAAACAAGCTAGATGAATAGCTTCCGAAAATATTTTATAGTGCTAATAATCGTCTTGAGGCTCTTATTGTTTGATGAACACTGAGGAATGAATGGGCGGCACTTGGCTCTCATTGTCCAAGACCATGGCTTTCAAACATTTTTCCGGTGACCCACATTAACCAGATTCACCAATGATAAAATAATTATTGCAGTCTGCAAACAGAGAGGTAAGTAGTAACCAACTTTTTTAATTCTGTGACCCCACCCCCCTCAGAGACATGCTGAGCTTTGAACACTGTAGATTTCTTTTCTCCTCCCCAGAGCTTGGGAAAATGATATTTGTCCAACCCAGCCCTGGAATTAAGTTTCACAGTGTGCAAGAATGAACTGCAGATGCTGGTTTAAATCGAAGGTAGACACAAAATACTGCAGTAACTCAATGAGTCAGGGAGCATCTCTGGAGAGAAGGATTGGGTGACGTTTTGGGTCGAGACTGAAGAAGGGTCGCAACCCAAAACATTAGATTTACTAGAATGTTGCCAGGGTTCCAGCAACTCTGTTACAGAGAAAGGTTGAACAAGTTAGGTCTTTATTCTTTGGAGCGCAGAAGGTTAAGGGGGGACTTGATTGAAGTCTTTAAAATGATGAAAGGGATAGACAGAGTTGACGTGGATACGTTTTTCCCATTGAGGGTAGGGAAGATTCAAACAAGAGGGCATGACATGAGAATTAAGGGACAGAAGTTTAGGGGTAACGTGAGGGGGAACTTCTTTACTCAGAGGGTGGTGGCGGTGTGGAATGAGCTTCCAGCAGAAGTGGTGGAGGCAGGATCGATTTTAACATTTAAAAGTAAAGTGGATAGGTATATGGACGTGAAGGGAATGGAGGGGTATGGAGGGAATGGAGCAGGTAGATGGGACTAGGGGAAAACAAATGGTCGGCACGGACTGGAAGGGCCGAGAGGGCCTGTTTGTAATTGTTATATGGTTATCACCCATTCCTTCTCTCCAGCGATGCTGCTTGACCCATTAAATTTCACAGAGCAGGTTGGGCTGCTTCCCCAAAAACACTCCAGAGGCTGACTACCATGCGTGCCCTTCTTCCTCACTCTGACTGCCACATTTACTGCACTACCCCACTGGCGCTATTACCATTATTCTCCTCCCTTTCTGAATTATGAAAGTTCATGTGTGTTTGAGAGAGTATGGATGGCACTCAGTTAGCCGGAGTCAAAGATACTGTTAAGCCTAATTTTATGGAATTTACATTGTAGGTAAAACTTCAGTTGCACTTGCACTAGAAACTGTTTAGACATGTCCTTGTGATTATAAAGAAACAATTACATTTTAAGTAAAAATTATTGACTTTTCAATGTTACTTATAGCCTTGCAGCAATTTAATTAACGAAGAATTGTTCCACACCCAATTGCATTATCCAGTATTCCTTCACATGGCATCTTAAGCAAAACATAAAAGGTGTGGTTCCCCTCCTTGCACGAAAGGTATTTTTGATTGCACAACATGTCTTAATCATAAGCTTAACAGTCTAATCTTTCAAATAATTGCCGATGGATGTGTTAACTTGTTTTTGATGCGTAAGTTTAGAGGGTGGCTTCATTTTTTACTGTTAGCCCTCCATTGCTTTCAGAAACATGAGATGATACATAAATAGACCCACTTCCACTCAGCATAACGGACAACTTTCTCCAATGATTCTTATCTTCATTGGAAATCTGGCGCCTCAGTTGTGGACACGTGGTTTCTGAGGATATCCAGACTTTAATCTTTATGTTCAATGGACAAGACAGGCGGTTACCATATGGCACAGGAGTGGCAAAAATTCCAGCCGAAAACCATTAATCCTATTTAAAGCACAGAGTGCAATTAAATAATGCCATAAAGATCCAATTTCCTGTTTCAATTTTATCAAATATCACAAAAAGATAACATGATTACATCAACCCATCTACTCCAGATCACCAAAGCTTCTGAGACTTCTGCCAACAGAAGTCCAGGTCCTGGCAATTGATTGTAATCTGAAAGCAGGCTTCTGCAATTTGACAAACCCCATGGCCAGGGAACTTGGTAAAATTGAGGATCTCCTCCCAGATGACATTTAAGACAGACAGCAAAGCATTCCCCTAACTGAAATGTTGTGTTCTGTGCATTCTTGAGATTCTTCAAATGCTTTCTGAAATGTCAATGAAGTGAGCAGGATAACCTTACTGTCAATTTTACAGTCTGGCGATCGAGAGACACCATGTTATCTTAAACATTAAATCAGTTTGGGATTATTATACAGTAATTCAAGCAAAATAATGAAAATGACAGGTTAACAGAAATGATGGACAGTAAACAAATCCAGTATAATAAAGTAAAATGTTTTGTGAGAAAATAAAAGAGAAATGCAAGTATATTTTCAGTGAAAAGAAACTGAAGGATGTGGATAAAGAATTCTTGTTTTAAAACATTCTTAAATAGAATGGACTTGAATGCACTTTCAGAAAGTGTCATGTTAAACAATTATGTTAGAAACCTTACAAAATCATGCAGGGCTAAGGAGAAAGAGTGGAACTAATTGGATAGATCTTTCTCAGACGCTACAAGGAGGTGGGCACACAAATGCCCTCCTGCACAATTAAATGATAGAAAAAGCTCATGATTTTAACACGAACCTCTTGCCAAAGATGCTGCCTGATCAGCTGTGCATTTCTGACATTTTGTTTTAAATTTCAGATTACTAGCATCTGCATTATTTTGCCTCTGGAATGGTTTTGTGTTATTTTGAGTACAATTCAAGAGGTTGCAGCTTGGAGCATTTTTTTTCTCATGGGTTGTGAAGTATTGGTTTGGAAAATGGAGAAGAAACTGAAAATTGGGGTGACAGACATTTAGTAATGTATTTAATTTAAAATATGTAAGCTATGAATATTCAGTGAACGATAAGGAACACATGGAAGCATACAATGCTGAGGTAAGTAAATATGGAGATGTCCCTATCATATCCATGGTTGACCTTTGTTCAAAACAATCCTTTTTTTTGTAAGATATTTTTATTAGAAGTAATTACATATTAAGAAGAAATATAAAATCCAATTAAAGCAAAAGAAAATATTAACGTCACATACATTCTTAATATTTTTAAAATTAACAATCAATCTTATTTGTACTTCTATAATTTTATTTTTTATTTTATAGCAGTAGGAAATAAAAAAGGGAAAAAGAAAAGAAAAAAAAGAGAGATAAACTGATTGAGTGGAATATTCAAAACAATCCTAGAGCAAGATTATCAGTTAATCAGTTATGAAGCTAAAAGATGAACACATTTGCACATAGTCAGAGAGTACGCCAGTGCCTATGTTCCAAATGGTTCCATAGAAAGCCGCAGTCTGATATTTATCAAGGAAGTCTACCTCCTCCTCCAACCCATCAAAGCAAAATTCGCAACATTTGATCCCTTGGCTGCACGCTATCAGAACTTCACACTTCCGTAAACATTTAGACAGACTAATGTACAAGAAGGGTTCAGAGGGGAATGGGCTAAATGCAGGAAAATGGGACCAGCCTTTACTGCCAACTTGGTCACCTTGGCAAGTTGGGCCAAAGAGCCTGTTTCCATGCTGTATGCTCTGAGTCTAATTAGGCTGTCCAGTGTTGACAGATGAGAGGAGATGCATAGAGTCAGGCAGTGCTACTTGGCAGTAATGAGACAGAAGAGCCCAAAGTGTCATCAGCAAGCAATTCTCACCAGATGCAGGTTGCAGCTTCAATTAAATACTGCTGTAAAAACACAACTGTGCGATCTGCATATAGGAGCTTGGTCGGTGACCAATAGTAGATGAAGCGGTGGGGATGCGGTGGACTGGTTGCAGGGAGTGGATCTTCCCTGTGGGTTTGGAGCAGTTAACACATCAACGCGACCTGCTCACAGGATCAGGGCGAAGTGCTGTGACCCAACATCCCACCCCAGCGCTAGTATGGGATGCAACAAAGGAACGCGGCACGGTGACATAGAGGTAGAGTTGCTGCCTTGCAGCGCCAGAGACCCGGGTTCAATCTCGACTATGGGTGCTGTCTGCTGTAGTTTGTACGTTCTCCCCATGACCGTGTGGGTTTTCCCCAAGATCTTTGGTTTCCTTCCACACTTCAAACACATACAGGCTTGTAGGTTAATTGGCTTGTGTTTGTGTACTTGGTATAAGTGTAAATTGTTCCTAATGTGTGTAAGCTTGTGTTACTATGCGGGGATTGCTAGTCGGTGCTGACTCAGTGAGCCGAAGAGCATGGTTCCACACTATCTCTAAACTAAACTAAATTAAACTTTTCCTTCTGGGCTGTTAGCACTGCATTAGTGTCCACTCACTGACAGCTGTGGAAGGCTACATCTGTTTCTCAATAGGACCAACAAGGCATAACCTGGTTTAAAAATATATAATACAGTATATGATTATAGAGGTTGTTTCCGCTGCAGAAACAAACATGGAAATTATCGCCCATTAATAGTAAATCAATATTTTCTGTAAATTTGTTTGTCCATTCTGCAACTATTTGATATTTGTTTTATGGTAATTAAGATAGAATCATTAGGAATTGCCTATTTAAAGTACAAACTAAAAGTGTGATTTTAAAGATTTCAGTGACTTGGTTTGCATGGAGGATTGTTGGAACATGAACGGAATGGTTCAGGAACAGATCACTGCAGGGGCTTGCACACAAATTTTAAGAGTCATAATTAACCGCCTCAAACAGGCCCTTTGGCCCAACTCCCACGCAAACCAATACGTCTACCTGAGCTAGTCCCATTTGCCTGCTTTTTTTCCCAGATCTCTAAACCTTTACTTTCCATGTAGCTGTCTAAGTGTATTTTAAATATTGTAGATGTATCCACTTCTATAGCTCGTTCTATATACCCACCACCCTCGGTGTAGAAAAAGTTGCCTCTCAGTCACTTTTCAAACCCTAACCGTCTCGCCCCTCTCATTTTAAACCCTCCTACCCTGGAAAAAGAACTGACCATTCACCTTCTCGATGCCCTCTCATGATTTTATATACTTTTCAATCCAACTATCCAGGAAAATAAATCCCAGCTTGTCCAGTCTTTCCTTATAACTCAAGCCCTCTAGTCCCGATAGCTCCCTCATGAATGTTTTCTGCACCCATATAACCATATAACAATTACAGCACGGAGACAGGCCCTCTCGGCCCTTCCAGTCCGTGCCGACCATTTGTTTTCCCCTAGTCCCATCTACCTGCACTCAGACCATACCCCTCCATTCCCTTCACGTCCATAATATAACCAACCCCTTAGAGATTAATTTCATCCTCATGACAGCTGGGCATCCAGAATTGCACACAACTTACAGGCCCTTCAGCCGAACCGTCCCACTCCGGCCGACAATGTCCCAGCTCCACTAATCCCACCTGCCTGCGCTTGGTCCATATACCTCCAAACCTGTCCTATACATGCACCTGTCTAATAACTGTTTCTTAAATGATGGGATAGTCCCAGCCTCAACTACCTCCTCTGGCAGCTTGTTCCATACATCCACCACCCTTTCTGTGAAAATGTTACTCCTCGGATTACTATTGAATCTTTTCCCCTTCACCTTGAACCTATGTCCTCTGGTCCTCGAATCCCCTACTCTGGGCAAGAGACTCTGTGCATCTACCCAATCTAATCCTCTCATAATTTTGTACACTAAATGTCCAGCAAAACAATTGCATGTGGATGATTATTCTGCTCTGCACACCTCTTAAGGCCCTGGATCTTTTCGGAAAAAATGGGATAAATACTGGGCACTTGGAGGACTACATTGACATCATAGAAATACTGTCTTGATATGGAATTGATTGGGCAGAGTCATACAGGCGTGGTGAGCTGAATCATCACTTTCACAAACAAACCGGAAAACTCCTGAAAACACCCCTACGGTTCTGCCGACGTCTTCTCTGTCCTCAAAAACCTTCGAAACATCCCCATCCACAAACCGCTCCCCCCTTCCCATCTCCAAATCCCCTTTCCTTTTCAATGTCCTAAATGTCTTGTATTCTCCCAAATTTTCGTCCATCGGATACGGAATTCAAATTTTAAATTATTCATCCAATCAGTTTTGCCCCACCACGGTTCTGAAACAACTGTAATCAACACTGCCAATTGTGGGATTGTATTAAATGTAATCATTCCTTGTCCTGTTTGATCTGTCACCTTTAACGCCATTGATCACATTCTCTCCATTGCGTCGCCACTGTTTTCTAGTTGAATCAGACTCACTCTGCATCCTTATTTTCAAATTCATCCATGGTCTTGCTCCTCCCAATCACAGAAATCTACTCCAGCCCTCTACCCCTCTAACAATTTGCTGTTCTTTCATTTCTGGCCTTTTGAACTTCACTGAATTTAATTGCGGCTCAAGGAACTGCAGATGTTAGAATCTTAAGCAAAACACAATGTGCTGGAGGAACTCAACAGGGCAGGCAGCATATGTGAGGGGAATAGCATCTGAAGAAAGGTTCCAACCCAAACATTGCCTATCCATTCCCTCCAGACGCTGCCTGCCCTGCTGAGTTCCTCAAGCATGTTGTGTTTCACTGAATCTAATTGCTTCAGCGCAGGCAGCTGTGCCTCTAGCTGATTTGATCCTATGGTTAGCAGTTCGCCCACTAATCCTGCCAATCTCTTTCTACTTCTTGGGTATCAAAATGAGTGGTAACACTAACAAATTATTTTCAGGAAGACTCCTGTTTTCTTTGCTTTCTGACACTTAACCAGTTTGATATTCATACTTCTTGGTATTTGATGTTCAATCTTCTTGGCTTTAATTTTATCTTTTGAAAGATCAATAGATTTAGCTCTATTCTCCAGTTTCCCATTCCCCTTTGAATTTTATTTCTGAATCTGCTTTGACCACATTCTCACACCAAAAAATGTTACATTATTATTCTCTGCCTCAAATCTTCTCCTTGATTTTCTGCTTCTTTCATCAACTGCCTTAAATCATTTATTCTGTCATGATGTGTAATACCTCAATCACAGCTTCACTCAACCTCTGCTCTAAGGAAACCAGATTTTCCAAACATCACAGATCCCATTCTCATAAAAGGCAAATGAAATGACAATCACATGAACAGGGCACATGAGCAAGGAGTCTCGGAAAAGTCACATTTTCTCAGAGGTGTAATTAATCTAATGGTGGTTCTAAAGGTCACATCCAAACCAGCATATCCCAAGTAGGAGACAGATAGACAGTGACTGGGTGAATGACCTGCTGCTGACTGTAAAAACAGTGGGTTGCAGTAGTATTAGAGGGGGACATCAATGTAGAGATAGCATTTGTCTTCTGTCAGCTGCTCACACATATTAAGGCCAGTAAATGCCTCACAGCGGTTCATGTAGTAACAGTTCCAATAAACAAGTTATTTCCCAACTCTTTGGGTAATCTGTGATTCTTGGTATTGGTTTCTTATTCTCACATGTATCAAGATACACTGAAAACCTTTTGTTTATGTACTAGACAAATAAGATCATATCTTACGTAAGTAAAATCAAGCCATACCCAAGTACAATAGGTAATGCAAAGAGAAACATACTAGAATGCAGAATATAGTGGTACAGCATTATAGCAGTAGTTACAAAGAAAAAGATCCAACATTCACAATAATAGATTGGAACCATACCCTAGTTCATTCTGATAACAGCGAGGAAGAAGCTGTCCCTGAATTTGGTGATACGTGCTTTCAAACTTTTGTATCTTTTGCCCAACAGGAGAGGGGAGAAGAGGAGGAGATGACCAGACTGCATGTTAAATCTTACACAGCTGCAACTTTTCCACTGTAGTGACATATTTCCTGATATGTGAGAGTGCAAAATGGGATACAATACTCCACCGGGGCCCAAAGAAATTTATGAGGGCTTGCTTGTTATTTTGAATACTGCTTCTACTAAGGAATTTGTAGCTTTTAAACAGCAATCTCAACAGTCCCTACCTATCATTTAAATATTCCTGGCATCTCCTTTAAAATTACATCTGTTTGTATTGTGCCCTCTTCATTTTTTTCCACAAAAATATAACACTTCACATCTCTCACTGTTAAATGTGTTCTGCAACATCTGCCCCTTTTCCCATCCATATCTAGTGGTCTGTTACTACTATCAGGAAGAAGGTACAGGAACCTTAAAAGGTTCAACAGCATTCTTCCCAGCAACCATCAGACTCTTGACAACTGCACATTAATCTCAGCAACTATGGACTGTGTCAATAGTTGCACGCCAAACTTTTTTTTTTGCACTAGTATTAGTTATTAAGTTACAGCAACTTAATAACAGTAATACTAATACTTTTTTAAATTATTATATTATCTGCATATATTGTGCTGACTGGCCTGTTAAGCTGACACAGCTAAGAATTTAATTGTTCCATTGTTGGTACACATGACAACCCCTAAATGAGCGGTCGTCCCAATACTGATCTTCAGGCGGTCACTGGTGTTTACATCCCTCAGTCTAATTGCTTGTCTCTGCTTTCTGACCCTTAACCAGTTTCACTTACCATCACCATCCATGGGTTTAGACTTTGCTAACGTGTTTTGTGGAACATTTTAGACACCCTTTGAAAGTCAGTAAGCAGAAATTATGATGTAAATTATTATTACCCGTGTGTGTGTGTACTCTTACCTCCACTTTCAGAAATTTTGCGTTCATTTACACCTTTTTAGGTTACAAAAGTCAGAGCTATTCATTTTCACACATGAGGGACAATTGTAAATGACCTTTTTTTGAATCAGTGCTAAATGATTACCTTTGTTGCTAGTTTGTTGCTTTCATAAGTAGGCATCTTGTGCTTACAGTTCCGCAAAACCTTATCAATGATGAATGTTTTATTTTCCTGTGGAATTTACTGCACAGAATCTCAGAGTCTCTACAAGTCCAATGTATCAATTATCTGGTCCCAAATAGGAATAATATTGCTAAAGATGATTAAATATACAAAATAAAGCAAGGATACTGTTAGAATTATCTCCTGCTTGCTGGGAGGGGGGTGTATAGTATAATTTCTTTGGAGTGTTTGCACCTTTCTTATTTCTATGTTCTATAGTGGATGAACCATCTGGGTATGCCTTCTCTAAGTAATGCTTTGACAGTCTTCCTGATTCATAGCGCAACTCTTCGAACTCTTTTCCCTCCTCCTCAATCATGTTTTGAGATCGTCTCCCAAAACAAAGGGATGGATTGCATAAACATCAATGCCATCAAGCAGCACTTCCTCATCAATAACCGGCTCACTGTTACACAGATTGGGTTTTTTCCCGGTCCACTTAGTTTTTGGCCTCATTACAGTCCAACATAGGACAAAGTTAAATGTGAGGTGAGAATGACTGCCTTTTACATCAAAACAACAATTTGCGCATGTGTGGCAATGAGGAGCCTTGGTAAAACTGAAGTAATTGGGCAAGAGGGGAAAACACCCCCCTTGAATTAATATTTCACTCAAACATGATTGTGGTTGACGGAGGTCAATCATCCCACGCTGGATAACACTGTAGGACTTCATCAGTTTAGTTTAGAGATACAGCGCATAAACAAGCCCTTCGGCCTACTGAGTACGTGACGACCAGCAATACCATACTCTGGCACTATCCTATAAACTAGGAACAATTTACAATTTTACCGAAGGCAATTAACCTACAAACCTGCACATCTTTGGAGTGTGGGAGGAAACCGAAGCACCCGGAGAAAGCCCACACGATCACAGGGAGATCGTACAAACTCTGTACAGGCAGCACCCATTGTCAGGATCGAACTCTGGTCTCTGGCGCTGTAAGGCAGCAACTCTACAGCTGCACTACTGTGCAGCCCTTTATTTATTTATTTATTTATTTTAAGTGTGGTACTTAAGTACCTAATACATACATACATATTTCCATTCTTGTACAACTTTGTACTTTTGATTTAATAATAAAAGAACAGTGAGAGAATAAAAAAATAAAGAGTGTCGGAATAGATAGACAAGCGAGTAGAAACAGATAGCCAAAGAAATACAGAACTGAGATAAGAAGCTAAAAAGATTGAAAGAAAAGGAGAAAGTAAAGGAAAGAGAGATTAGGAGAGATCTACCTATTTCGTATTTTTGCCCATCCGTCACCCGGTTCTAAACCATTTAATTTCTTATGTTGCACCATCTGCTTGTAAAAAGTTGATAAAAGGAGACCAAGTGTTTAAGAATAGGTCTACTTTGCCTAGTAGGAGGAATCTCATTTCTTCAAGGTGTAGCATTTCAGACATGTTTGAGATCCACATTTTGAATGTTGGAGTGGTAGCGTTTTTCTAAAATATGAGGATAAGTTTTTTTGCTGTTATTAGACTGTAATTAAGAAAAGTTTATTGGAATATAATTAGTTTACTTCCCTCTTCCATTGATCCAAAGATAATCAGTTCTGTATTGAGGTTCAATTTTGTGTTAAATAGTTTTGTAAAAATTCCAAAAATTTCATTCCAAAATGTATACAGTTTTATACAAGAGACAAAGGAATATGCTATAGTGGCATTTTGAGTTAAACATTTGTCGCAGATGGGGGAAACATTTGAAAATATTTTATTCAGTCTAGTTTTCGAATAATATAGTCTATGTAAAATTTTAAATTGAATTGGGTTATGTCTTACATTAATTGAACATTTATTTACATATAATGCATTTTTTTCCCATCTATCATTCGGAATTTTTATCAATAACTCTTGTTCCCAGTCCCTTCTAATTGCCTCTGTCGTTGGTGTTTCTATATTTAGAATTGTATTATATGTAAGATATTAAATTGCTTAATTCTGCCTTTCTATTCATTCCTTCCTCCAATATATCTAAAGTTAAAGTTTGATATCCTTGTATATATTTTTTCAAATAATCTTGAATTTGAAGATATTTGAAATATTGATTACTTTTCAAATTATATTTTAGTTGTAATTGTTGGAATGATAAAAGTTTTCCCATTTCATACATATCTCCCATCGTTTTAATTCCTATTCTTTCCCAATGGATAAACGTTTTATCAATAATGGATGGATTGAATGAGGGATTATTAGCTATTGGAGAAAGAAGCGATAATTTTCTTAATTTTAAAGTTAATTTTATTTGTTTCCAAATTCGTATTATACTGTGAATAATTGGATTCTTCTTATATATTATATTGTTCAGTTTCATCGGGGAAAGAAGGATCGTTCCTATATTATAAGGGGAACAATCCTCTTTCTCCATTCTTATCCAATCTACCTGTTGGGCAGAACTGTCCAACCGATAGATTATATTTTTAATATTCACTGCCGAATAGTAATACAATGTTAGGAAGTGTCAGTCCCGCTGATTCTTTAGATTTACACAAGTGTTTTTTTTTAATTCTATGTGATTTATAATCCCATATGAAGTTTATAATATCAGAGTCTAGTTTTTTAAATAATTTTTTAGGTAAGTATATTGGTATTGATTGAAATAGGTACAATATTTGTGATAAGAAGATCATTTTTATCGCGTTTATTCTGCCTATTAAGGACATCGGCAGTGTTTTCCAAAATTTAATCAACCCATTTAATTTAGTTAATAAAGGCATATAGTTTGCGTTGAGTAATGATTTATATTTCCTAGTGATTTGGATGCCCAAATACTTAAATTTTTCTGTTGCAATTCTAAAGGGGAATTTCAACAAATGTGTCGGCTCGAGGTTTTATCGTCATAATTTCGCTTTTGTTCCAATTTATTTTATATCCTGAAAAATAACCAAATTCCTCTATTAAGTTTAGTATATTTGGTATGCTAATTTGCAAATTTGTAATATATAGTAATATGTCGTCTGCATATAATGAAATTTTATTATTTGAGTGTTTGGTATTATATCCATAAATATTCGGATGACTTCTTATACTTTCTGCTAAAGGCTCTATCATTAGTGCAAATAGCAGGGGCGATAGTACACACCCCTGCCTATTGCCCCTTGCTAATTGGAATTTTGGGGATAATATATTATTAGTCAGTATTCTAGCCGTGGGCTTATCATATAATAATTTTACCCATGAGATAAAGTTATCTCCCATGTTAAATTTTTGCAATACTTTGAATAAATATTGCCATTCTACTTGATCGAAAGCTTTTTCTGCATCCAATGAAATAATTGCTAGTTCTTCAGTATTATGTGAGTACATTATATTAGACGGCCATCTCAAATTGTTAAAAAAGTATCTGGTATAAACCCTGTTTGGTCCGGGTTTATTAGTTTGCTAACATATTTACTCAATCTTCTCGCTAGGGTCTTTGCTAATATTTTTTAATCTGTATTTAGGAGTGCAATAGCTCTATATGAGCCTGGGTCTTCTAGATCTTTATCCTTTTTTGGTATAAGTATAATCGTTGACTCAGATAATGTTTCTGGTAGTTTATTTTCTTTAAAAGCATATATATATAAATCTTGCAGGCGTGGAGAAATTATCTCATAGAATCTTTTATAGAATTCATTACTAAAGTCATCTGGTCCTGGCGTTTTGCCATTCTTCAACAAATTTATTGTTTCTTCTATTTCCTGTAGTGTAATCTGGGCTCCCAATCCCTCTTGTTCCACCATATTTAACTTTGGAAGATTACAATTGTCTAAGAAATTTGTAATTTGAGTATTATTTGCAGAAGTTTTCGATGTATATAAATTTAGATAAAATTGAGCAAATCTTTTACTAATATCTTTAGGTAGTGTTAGTAATTCCCCTTTGTCTGATTTAATTTTAGTAATTGTATTTTCTGTTTCCTGTTTTTTCAGTTGGCGTACTAAGGGTTTATGTGGTTTATCACCAAATTCGAAATTTTCTTGTTTTGTAGTTTGAAATAATCTTATTATTCTGGCCGATAAAATATTATTTAATTTATATTTTAGTATTGTTATCTTATTATATTTATCTATAGTTGATTCTTTAGCATTTTCTAAATCTAATTGTCTAATTTCTTGTTCTAACTGCAATTGTTCAGAGTTATTTTTTTTATTTTGGAAAGCTTGATATGATATTATAGTTCCTCTAATAAATGCATTAAAAGTTTCCCATAATAAGGAGGGTGAAATATCTGGTGTATCATTTGTCTCAAAAAAGAATCCCATCTGCTCTTTTAAATACGTACATCCTTGTGAATTGTTTAAGATTTGGGGGTTAAACCTCCAAAACGATTTTTTATCAGGCATTCCATCTAATTTTAAAGAAAAAGTTAGCGGGGAATGATCAGAAATAATACTATTATGATATTTAGAATTATATGTATATGGAATTAGTTTCGTGTCCACTAAGAAGTAATCAATACGTGAATATGTTTTATGTACCGTTGAATAAAATGAATATTCCCTACCTACTGGGTTAGCGATCCTCCATACATCTGTTATGTTGGTATTTTTCATGTATGTATTTAGAGGTTCACTAGTTTTAGATTTTATGTTAATCCTTTTTAGTTTTGATGATTTATCCAGATATGGATCTAAAACACAATTCAAATCTCGCCCTATTATCACATTTTGATAGTTAAGTTCTGTAATTGTATCAAAAATTTTACTAAAGAATTAGGGGTTGTAAAAATTAGGAGCATAAATATTTATCAAAGTAAGTGGAGTAGAATAAATTTCTCCCGTGACTATGACGTACCTCCCCTCTTTATCTGCTATAGTATTCTTTAATTTAAATGGTATACCTTTACGAATGATAATAGCCGTACCTCTAGATTTAGAAGTAAATGAAGAGTAGTATGTTTGCCCAATCCAATTTACCTTCAATCTTATCTGTGTTTGATATTTCAAATGCGTCTCTTGTAAGAAAATGATGTCACTGTTTAAGGCTTTTAATTGGGCAAAGATCTTACCCCTTTTAATTGGTTCATTAGCGCCCCTTATATTCCAACTACAGAACGTGATTCCTCCAGTTTTCTTTTGTTTATCGTCTTGCATTATGAATCATGTTAATACCTTTACTTCATATGGTGCAACCAAGAACCTCATAACTCTAGGTGGAGGATGGTCATCCCCAGCTGGTAAGTTTTGTTGACATCTCCCCTTCAGAATAGACCTTGAAAAAGACCAGAAAGTGTAGAGTCGTGAAAAGATACTTAACAAAAAGTGATATTATAATATCCAAAAATAAAGATATTATAATTAAAAACAGACCACCAACAGCCCTTTATTTAGAGCGGAAACAGACCCTTCAGCTGACCGTCCGTGCCGACCACACTAGGGACAATTTACAATTTTACCAAGCCAATTAGCCGAGAAACCTATACGTCTTTGCAGTACAGGAGGAAACCCGTAGCACCTAAAAAAAAACACGCAGGTCACGGGGAGAATGTACAAACTCCATGCAGACAGCATCCGTGGTCAGGATCGAACCCAGGTTTCTGGGGCTGTAAGGCAGCAACTCTACCACTGAGCCACCGTGCCGCACTGTTAGACTGTTGTTCTATCATGAGGACAGAAGTGGTGTTATTTGCTGATTATTGCACAAAATTCAATTTTCTTAAGCCCCTGTTCTCTCCTAAGCGGGAGAGCTCTTGGGTAAACTCGCATCGTGGGACAGGGGCTTTTCTCCTTCAGCATACAAGTAATTCTTCACTGCTTTAAGAAAGTCCTCAACAGCATTAGGGCATGTATCAGTAACTAAAAAGTCACATTGTTACCACCAACAGAGGTAACAATGCAGGTAATGATCATTTCCAGGAGACTGGCATTCGAGTGCGTCCATTAGGAAATAAAAAAGGGCAGTAAGGAGCACATGACATCCATATCAAGCATCACCAAAACTACCAGCGGCAGAATCTGTGGGCACGTCATTGGCCTCAGCACAGACAATAGTGGAAACGAAATGTCCTTGACTGATGGAACACCTATGAATTACAGTGCAATTTTCTTGGGGAAACATGTTCTCAAATACTAATTGCTTTGTATTTTCGTGGGTAGGTGGTTGCCAAGCCAACCAAGTTGTCTTTGTATGTGGGAAATTCCTGTTAACTCCCTCCAAACACACACCCTGTTCGTATTACATCAGGAATATTGGTAATGAGAGAGGTTCGTGTTTATGCTCAGGGCAGAGGATGTGAGCAATATTTCTGATTTTCAGTTTCAAATGACATAAGTGATGGAAGCATTCTTGTAGGCAATTAGGATATGTTAGAACTTGAATAGCTCCAATGAAAAATAGATTATTCTCATTATTACATTACTCATTACCTGCCACCTCTATTGGCTCTAGAAAGTCCTTTGCTCTAGAAAGTCCTTATGAAATTGCAAAAGCTACTATTATAAACATACCCACTTTTAGTATAAAGTTTATGCACGCAACACAAGTGGCTACATTACATCACCACAGAACAACACATGATGTCTACAGATGGCTGCATATAGATGGGTAAAGTCAGTAGGATAAATCACTGGGAAATAGTGTCATTTGGGAAAGAGGTATTGGGTGGAAATTTGAGTGCACTCTGATGTCTTCCCAATTACATTATTTGAATGTAATAGGAACTTGCTGAAACTTGACAACTTCTGTATCTAGCTGGAATATGTTGGGCATTTGATACTGAACATATGGCATAACTAGGTTCCATACAAAATTTCAACTTCAGATGATACCCCCACTTTGCAATAGAGCATAGAACAGTAAGCAGAGGACTTCAGTTCACTATCAAGTCAGAAACGTAAAACCACATGGCAAGAGCTTAACCTTTGAAATGCATAGCAAGATTAGAATGGTGTTTATAAGTTTCCTGGGAGGTCAGTAGAAACAAAGTTCAAGAGGAACCTAAAGAGGTGATAAGATGGTGACATGTTGATAACAACAGTGAGGTAGTGATCTTAAGGTTACAGCTTAAAATCACTGAATGCATTTATTGAATTCAATTATGAAACATGGACAATCATAGGTTATTGAAAACTAAATGGCTCCAGTCAAAGCAAAACCAAGCCCAAAATTCACATGGCCCCATTTCCACATCACGAGGTTGTCCCCAGGCCCTCAGGCCCATGACACATTGGGACAGGCAGTAACTAATGTCAAAACATTTCCAGTGCAAGCTACATTTATGCTAGATGATTCACAGACCATATGTGATTGAAACTTTTTTTCCAATCCAACCTTCTTCATTATTTAAGCATAAAAATTGAGGTATTTTAATTTGTGGAATATGGAGGGAGAGAATCGCAAACTGAAATCTGGGGTATGGCTGGAAACAGTGGTGACTTCAAGGAGAGGACATAAACTGAGGAAGGTTGGAAGATCCAGTTTTATGTGAGAGTGGGGGAAGCTGACGATTTCTTCACCCGTACATCACAGAACATGTCGGAGACACAAATGTTCTATTTGGTTCCAGATAACCCACGTTGTAAACAGTGAAGTAAGATTGCAGGCGCCCTTCATCGACTGCCATCCATGGTGGTGTCCATGATATGTCAGTTGCAAATGTGTCATCTCCAAAACTAATGACAAAATGACAAATATATCTATCATTTGATGGGTCAACTTTACCACAGTCCACTGGTGAAGTGGAACTCCAGTTTCATAAAAGGAGAATTAAAAATGTTGTAAATGTAGGGTAATCTTGCTGAGACGTCTGTTCCACACTTCTATAAATCACAGCAGTCGAATTACTGTCCTACTCGGAGTTTGGTTACAAAGTTCTCACATGAAATGTCTCTTGGGTTTTGTGAGCAATCCTGGTGCAGGAAGTTCGTATCCATCCAAAGCTTCTACATGAGATGCTGCTTTAAGAATGCGGCATATATCAAGGAACTTCACCATCTGAGCTGTCTGCTTGCTACTACCATCAGGCAGTAGGTAGAGGAGATACAAAACCCAATTCAGGAATAGTTACTTTCCTACAACCATCAGGTTCTTGAACCAATGTTTAAGAAAGAACTGCAGATGCTGGTAAAATTGAAGGTAGACACAAAATGCTGGAGTAACTCAGCGGGTGAGGCAGCATCTATGGAGAAAAGGAATTGGCGACATTTCGGGTCGAGATCCTTCTTCAGACTGATGTCAGGGAAGGGACAAAGAACCAACCTGCATAACCCTAATCCTACTTCGGTAATGGGACACCAGGAACCATTTCTTGCACTACCATGGACTTGTTTTCTAATTATGTTTTGCACTAAGGATTTTTCTTTTTACTGTTGTATGTCGTTTCCATGTAGCCAGATCTATGTACCTGAACCTCCCCGTATGACAATAAACTTGACTAGACTTGTTCCCTTCATGGCTCGGCAGTCTGGCGCCAACACCCCTATCCCACCCATTCCACCGTTGAAGGCTCCTCCCCTTATAGTAATTTCAACTGTTCTGGTGAATTTGTCCTATCATTGAGGCTGAAGACTGGGATGGTGCCTCTTCTGTATATTTGTGAGTGACAACATCAGTTTCAACTAGTTTGTGGGACCACACTATATGACTGTTATCATGTCCTTCCCTCCTGGTGAGATGCCAGATCAGCAAAACACAAAAAAAAGACTATCTACCGATTGCCAAAGATTGCCTTTTTAATACCTCCTTTCGCAATAATACATGCAATCTTACCTCTGAATTATCAAAGCAGGGGATGTTATTCCACACGCTTAAGACATAAGCTAGGATGCTACATCAATGCTGAGGTTGGGTGTATAACCCAAGGCGATTCTTCAATGCTGCATTGTCTTTAATTTAAAACATTTATGACCCATCTGCCTTTGCAAATGGATGCAAATATAGACAATAGGTGCAGTAGTAGGCCATTCGAGCCAGCACCGCCATTCAATGTGATCATGGCTGATCATCCCCAATCAGTACCCCGTTCCTGCCTTCTCCCCATATCCCCGCTATTTTTAAGAGCCCTATCTAGCTCTCTTGAAAGTATCCAGAGAACCTGCCTCCACCGCCCTCTGAGGCAGAGAATTCCACAGACTCACCACTCTCTGTGAGAAAAAGTGTTACCTCATCTCCGTTCTAAATGGCTTACTCCTTATTCTCAAACTGTGGCCCCTTGTTCTGGACTCCCCCAACATCGGGAACATGTTTCCTGCCTCTGGCATGTCCAAGCCATTAACAATCTCATCCTTCTAAACTCCAGAGTGTACAAGCCCAGCTGCTCCATTCTCTCAGCACATGACAGTCCCGCCATCCCGGGAATTAACATGATTCCATGTTAAATTTAAATAATTTAATGAATTTGTAGAGGAGTATAATAGCTGTCCCTGTTTGTCTGGGTAATATTTATTCTCCGATAAGCACTGTAACAAGAGATTATCTCGTCACCTACCTGTCCCTCAATCCCCCAAATAATCCGACATTTCTACCTTTTCCTATTCACCTTCTCCTAAGGCGCAGTAATACCACTCAACCATTTAACTTTCTAGCCCCTGGTTTTCCCAGCCTCCTCACGCACTTTAACCCTTTTGTTTCCTCACCTCACCACTTTATCCCTTTCCACTGACATTTGCTCCTTCATTGTCTCATGACTTAATCCACTCTTCTATCTGTCAAGTACATGTCATACCACCCACCTTCTCAACCCCATCCTCTCCTCCCATCCCTCTGCCCCGCAGCCCTCTCCATAAGAGGGTGTTACTCCACGGTCTCAAGGTGTAATCTCCCCCCTCTCCCCTGCCCCTCATCCTCCCCATCACTCCCTCCCACCCCTTCCCTCATCCCTCCCAACCTCATCCGCCCGATCCCTCCTGTTTTCAAGAGAGAGTTCGATTTAGCTTTTTAGGGTTAAAGAGATATGGGGAAAAAGCAGGGACGGGGTATTGATTTTAGATGATCGGCCATGAACATATTGAATGGCCGTGCTGCCTCGAGGGGCTGAATGGCCTACTGCACCTATTTTTCTGTTTTCTACTGTTTCTTCATCCTTCCCCCTCATCCATGCTCCCTCCTCGTCCCCATACCACCTCTCCTCATCCTAATCCCACCTCTCCTCATCCTAATCCCACCTCTCCTCATCCCCTTCCCACCTCCTGATCCCCTTCCCACCTTTCCTCATCCCCTTCCCACCTCTCCTCATCCTAATCCCACCTCTCCGCATCCCCTTCCCACCTCTCCTCGTCCCCTTCCCACCTCTCCTCGTCCCCTTCCCACCTCTCCTCATCCCCTTCCCACCTCTCCTCATCCCCTTCCCACCTCTCCTCATCCCCTTCCCACCTCTCCTCATCCTAATCCCACCTCTCCTCATCCCCTTCCCACCTCTCCTCGTCCCCTTCCCACCTCTCCTGATCCAAATCCTACCTCTCCTCATCCCCTTCCCACCTCTCCTCGTCCCCTTCCCACCTCTCCTCGTCCCCTTCCCACCTCTCCTCGTCCCCTTCCCACCTCTCCTCGTCCCCTTCCCACCTCTCCTCTTCCCCTTCCCACCTCTCCTCATCCCCTTCCCACCTCTCCTCATCCCCTTCCCACCTCTCCTCATCACCCTCCCACCTATCCTCACCCCCTCCTTTCTCCTCAGTCATCCCACCTTCCTTCCTCACACCCCTCATCTCTCCCACCCACCGCTGCTCCTCCCCCATCACTCCTTTACCCCCCATCCACCCTTCAGATCTTCCCCAATATAAATACACTCAACCCGCCGCCATATCTTATCCAGAGTGTACTGCGGCAATTAAAAAAAAATAAACAAATGGCATCTTGAGGGGAGAAGCAGCAGCCCCACCTCTTACCCAGGGGCTTCATCTTCGGTTGGAAGCCTCGGCGGTTCGCGCAGTCGGCGAGGCGGGGCGAGGGCGGGAGGCGCGAGGGCGGGCGCCGGCGCTGGGGGCGGGGCCGCCGCGAGACCCCGCCCCCGGTGCGGACTACAGTCGCCTCCAGACGCCCGCGCCGTTATTTCGCTCCGGACCGGCGTCTGAGGCCTAGATCCTCGTCTTCCCGCAGTCTAGGCCGAGGCCTAGCGTCGTGTCTGTTTAAGCCTGTGGACGACCTGTCTCCCACCAACCAACCCACCCACCGAAGGATATGGACCGCCAGCCGTGTCCGCTTCATTGAGTTCCCGAACGTCGGCGCGACCATGAATCCGGCGGCGATGCTGAGCTGCGGCCTGGTGGAGCCGAACCCCGTCACCCTGGCGCTGCGGAACGACCTGGGCTCCAACATCAACCACCTCAAGACGCTCAACCTACGCTTCCGCTGCTTCCTGGCCAAGGTCCATGAGCTGGAGCGGCGTAACAAGCTACTGGAGAAACAGCTGCAGGACGCGCAGGAACCGCGGCGGAGCCGGCTCGGCCGCTCCCGGACGGTCGCCACACAGACTCCACTCGACTATGGTGCCGGCTTCACGCTTGGCTCATGCTACAGCTACTCGGGCTACGGTTATGCCCCCGGCTCGGGCAGCGGATACCCCCCGGGCACTGACTCCGGCTACACTCCGGGCAGCAGTTATACCCCCGGTCTGGGCACTGGCTACACGTCTGGACTAGGTACCGGCTCCGGCTACACCCCGGGTACCGGTTCCGGCTACACCCCGGTCACCGGCTCCGGCTACACCCCGGTCACCGGCTCCGGCTACACCCCGGTCACCAGCACCAGCTATACCGGTTCCAGTTGCACCCTTAATTCCAATTACACCCCCGGGACTGGTACGGGATTTTCTCCCAGTGGGGTCTCGCTGCCTCATCATTACCCGAGCCGCCTCCCCGGTACCATTTGGAGCTTCACCCACATTAGGAAGGTGGGAGGCGGCCTAGAGACTGTGCAAGGTCCTGGGGTATCCTGGACCCACCCGGACGGAGTGGGCGTTCAGATCGACACCATCACCCCCGAACTGCGGGCCCTGTACAACGTGCTAGCCAAAGTGAAGAGAGAGCGAGACGAGTACAAGAAAAAGTGAGTGACCGCTTTCAATGCGGAGCTTGGCGCAATGTCGGGCATTAGGGAGCAGCCGGCAGACTGGTGGATGATCCGCCTGCTGTGTTTTGCTGATACTGGACTAAAACACTAATTTCCCGTTATTAAACCGGCTCTATCTAACATGAACACCATCGAAATTGATTTCTATAGGAATGATTAATTGAAAAGGGATGCCTGGAGATTTGCAGGAAATAAATTAGAATGATCAAGTATTATTACACGAGAGAGAAAGGATATTCAATGAGATCATGTCTGACCTAACTCCACAAACCAACCTCTTCCTCCATATTCCTTAACATGTTAACAATCTAATAATCCCAAATACACAATTTGCAAATGTTTAGCATAAATTGCCACATACAGAAACTAGTTCTGATTTTCATCACCTTTTACATATTGAATTAATTTATAACTTCACTCGCAAAATGATCTTGATTTTTAGACAACCCATTGAGGTTGTCTTGAGTTAAGTGTAATTTGATTTAATATCTTAAACTTCATTCAAATCATGAAAGTATTTTCCTGCAAACATACCTTTCAAAGGCAATTAATGAGTCATTCATTAGGTGTGGTACCCTGAATTGCTCACATAACTATAAGAATATTTGTTTTATGGTAATGGTTGCAAAATTTAGTTAGAATTCAAATGGAAATATTTTGTATTTGGCAGAAAGTAATTGCAGGGATTTGGGGGTAAGGATATTAAAGATCAAAATTGGAATTTCTTCCTTTACAGGGAGTATCCCCTTTTAAAGTTGCTAAATAAATTCAGTTTGAGAACTATTGTAGCTTCATGAGCAATAAGAGAACTCAAAAAAAATGTATTTTTGATATTGGGGTCATTGAGTCATTCCAATTTGATCAAAAACTATGATGGAAGTTTCTTGAGTGCAAGGGAGGGCTGTCACATTTTAAATAAGATGTTGCTAGGTTCTAAGAAATTCATTTATTAATTGAGATTTCCATAAAGCGTGCAATATGTGTATGAAGGTCCTCATTTTATCCAGGAACAATGCAAAGTTGTCTGCTGTTAAGTGTACAAAACAGTAGGACAAACCACATCATGACGTGCATGCTAATGTGAAACTTGAGCTGGGTTTGTCTGCAATATGTGAGGTTGAGAGCCAATATTGATGGGCATTGGGGTTAGTTCTTGATTCTTTCTCTGTCGGTAATCCAACAAGCTTAAAAATCGGGGAAGCTGATTTAAACTAATTTCACGATCAGTAACTTCACTTCTTCAAGGGTGATTTACATGTAAATCCTTTAAAATGAAGTCTAGATTTTCCAATTTAAGATTGTTCACTGTTCTGTCAGCAGGCCAATCTGTATAGAAATTGCTATGTGTCATGGTCTGAGTTTGGAGACTTTTGAGATGGTTTGCTTTTGTCATGTATCAAAGAACAGTTTGTTACTGGCTTCAGCTCCACAATGAATAGCCGCATAAATGTGGGGAAATTATGGTTAAAATATGCAGCGTTTTATTGTAGTGTTACTGAATGATGTTATGAGAATGATTTGAGTCTCAAAATTACATCAGCCTTTTAAAGGAATAATTTGAAGTTAATAATGTTATCCTTTTAAATGATGTAATTTAAGAGTGACTGAAGGAGCTGGAAGTTAGTTGTAGAATATAAAACATAAAATTGTAATTTCCGCAAATTAAATGGAAAATGGTTCTGCTTTCAGCAGCCCCTGAATATTTTTGTAGTAAAATATGAATTGTTACTCTTAGAAGGAGCTATTCAAGTTTTTTTTATATCAAGGTCTTTCGTTAACAATGTATATACAAAGTGAATGCACACAATGTAGAGATAAATCAATATGCAGTCTGATAGCTTCCTATTTTCCCTTGCAGTCCAAATGCAGAAAATTCATGCCAGGTGTTTCTCATTTTGATGAATCTCTACAGATGCTCTGCTTTCTCTGCTTTAGTAAAGCATCACAGCATAGCATGTAGTCTGGAGGCTTCAGTAAGATCCTGTTGGATTTTAAATTCTTTCTCACTATTGTAATGATCCCTTTGATGCATACTTTAACTTTGCAGGCCACACCAAGAATTAAATACTTTCAGGTTGCCTTGAATACTTCTGTAAATGCCAACAAATGGATTAAAGTAAAATGTTGAATGTCATTTTTGGGTTGGATACTGTACTGAAGGGATAATTATAGAGGTACTGACTGCATTTGCAAATTATGCCAAGTATTTCTTGATTAAAGCAAATTAGGTGAAAGAGAATAGAAAGTGTTCAGCTGCAATATATTGATACCTACTTATAAAGCGCAGGGTGAAAAAAAATCAGCAGCGAGTCTAAATGATGACACCTTCCCTCTGATGGATATTTGGAGTGTTGGCAGGCAGGTTACTTCAAATTCAGCCCTTCAATACTCGTCTGGTGTTAAATATGATCTAATTTTGACATCAACATCACTCTTCCATTCTTGCTAAACTCTTTGATTCACTTGTACTTTAAAATGTCTGACCATCCTTGACTTTAATACATTCGAGAATAATGTCCCCGAGTTCTTAAACGTAGAGAACGTCAAAGATTCACGACTCTCGGAGAAGAAAACATGTCTTTAATGGGTGACCCCTTAGTCTGAAACTCTGCCCCCTAATTATTGGCATTTACACCGAGGGCAGCATTCTCTCATCATCCATTCAGTCAATCCCTTTCAACATTTTGCATATTTCAATAAGATCGCCTTTTATCCTCCAATAGAATGGGTATTAGCTGATCTTGCCCAATATTTTTATCACAGGGTTACCTCTATCTCAGCAATCAAACTGGTGAACCATTTCTGCACCACCTCCGATACAAATGTATCCTTTCTTGGATGAGGAAACTAAAACTGCACTACTCCAGGTGCTCTGTCATCAGCGCTTAGAAAGTTGCATCAAAACATTTACCATGTTACGCAATCCACAATAATAAGAAACTTTGCCTTTTCTAAATTCCCCAAAATTATTTTGTCTCCTTTTCCTCTGATGGGTTATGTCAGATACTCTATTTTCATGATACCGATTGAAGCTTTTACTTTCTATATTATCTGCTAATTTGATCATCCGTTATCATCTCCTTTGATCCATTATCATCAACTTTGCTGCCTTCAAAAAAAAATTCTAGCCGATCATTGCTCTTCATATTATTTATTTCTTGCAGTTTGACACCATCCTCAGAAGGTGCCTTTCTCTTAGAGCTTTGTTTTCCTTCACTGAAATGTACCTTTGCTGAGAATTTGAAATATCTTTTTAAGTGTCTGTCACCACTGATGTAACATTTTGCCTTTTAGTCTATTTTCCTGATAGATACAAACTTTGTCTCTTAGCACTGTATTTGCCTTTTATTTCAATTTAGGATACTAGTTGCAAACCCAATTTCCTTGAAATTCTTTGGTGCGATATTCTTTTCTGGAGATCGTTTATTATAAGATCATTAATTAATCCCCTGTCATTATACATTATCAGACAGAAAATAACCTGTACCCTTTTGATTCACTAAGGAAGACATAAACAATCTCCCAGAAATACTAGGGGACTGAGGATCTAATGGGACAGAGGAACTGAAGGGAGCCATCATTCATCAGGAAATGGTGTTAGGTAAACTGTTGGGACTGTAGCCAGATAAATCCCCAGGGCCTGATGGTCTGCATCCCAGAGTACTCAAGGAGGTGGCCCTAGAAATTGTGGATGCATTGGTGATCATTTTCCAATGTTCTCTCACTCTGGATCAGTTCCTGAGAGCTGGAGGGTAGCCAATGTAACCTCCCTTTTTAAGAAAGGAGGGAGAGAGAATTGAAGGATGAGAGGGAATCTGATAGAGGGAGAGAGGAATTATAGACCAGTTAGCCTTACATCAGTAGTGGGAGGAAGATGCTTGAGTCAATTGTTAAAGATGTTATAGCAGCGCATTTGGAAAGCAGTGGCAGGATTGGTCAGTCAGCATGGATTTATGAAGGGAAATCATGCTTGACTAATCTGGAATTTTTTGAGGATGTAACAAGTAGAAAGGATATGGGAGAGCCAGTGGATGTGGTGTATCTGGACTTTCAAAACGCCTTTGACAAGGTCCCACACAAGAGATTAGTGTGCAAAATTAGAGCACATGGTATTGAGGGTAGGGTATTAACATGGATAGAGAACTGGTTGGCAGACAGGAAGCCAAGAGTAGGAATTAACGGGTCCTTTTCAGAGTAGCAGGCAGTGACTAGTGGGCTGCCGCAAGGCTTAGTGCTGGGACCCCAGTTATTTACAAAATATTAACGATTTAGACGTTAATTAAATGTGACATCTCCAAGTTTGCGGGTTACACAAAGCTGGGTGGCAGTGTGAGCTGCGATGAGGATGCTATGAGGCTGCAGGGTGACTTGGATAGGTTGGATGAGTGGGCAGATGCATGGGAGATGCAGTATAATGTAGATAAATGTGAGGTTGTCCACTTAGGTGGCAAGAACAAGAAGGCAGATTATTATCTGAATGGTAGACACAAATTGCTGGAGTAACTCAACGGGTCAGGCAGCAACTCTGGAGGGAAGGAATGGGTGACGTTTTGGGTCGAGACCCTTCTTCAAACTAATCTGATGTTGTCAGATTAGAAAAAGGGGAGGTGCAACGAGACCTGGGTGTGCTTGTACGTCAGTCACTGAAAGTAAGCTTGCAGGTACAGCAGGCAGTGAAGAAAGCTAATGACATGTTGGCCTTCATTGCGAAAGGATTTGAATTTTGGAGCAAGGAGGTTTTGCAGTTTTACAGGGACCTGGTGAGACCGCACCTGGAGTATTGTGTGCCATTTTGGTCTCCTAATCTGAGGACGGACGTTATTGCTATGGAGGGAGTGCAGTGGTTCTCCAGGTTAAATTCCCTGGATGGTGAGATTGACATATAAAAGAATGGCTTGACTGGGCTTGTATTCACTGGAATTTAGAAGGATGAGAGGGAATCTGATAGAAACATATAACATTCTTAAAGGATTAGACAGGCTAGATGCAGGAAAAATGTTCTCAATGTTGGGGGAGTCCGGAACCAGGGGTCACAGTTTAAGAATAAGGGGTAGGCCATTTTGGACTGAGATGAGAAAAAGCTTCTTCACCCAGAGAGTTGTGAATCTGTGGAATTTCTCTGCCACGGAAGCTAGTGGAGGCCAATTCACTGGATGTTTTCAAGAGAATTCGTTTTAGCTCTTAAGACTAAAGGAATCGGGGGATATGGGGGAAAAAGCCAGAATGGGGTACTGATTTTCGATGATCAGCCATGATCATATTGAATGGCGGTGCTGGCTCGCAGGGCCGGATGGCGTACTCCTGCACCTATGTTTGCATGATTCCCCAGCATTTTCCTCTAAGCGCTAACTCTTCCGTTGCAGCTCTGCTTTTCAATTATGTATAAAATCTCATTTTGATGATAGTCTGCACCCTAATGATCATGTGCATTAAAGTAACCATTATTCTGATTTTTCTTTTGTCATTGGTTTTGTAGCTCATCCTATGCCCTGATTATTGATTTTTGACTGTTAAAGTATCTGTGCATCTCTTCAAAGCTTTCATATTCCGAAACTTATGATAACCACCCTTTTCTCCCGCCCAGTCAACCATTCTCTTTGTCGCAGTGACAAAAATAAAGTTCCCCTGTGACCATTCATAACTCTTATGAATCTTTTCTGTTTCCTTTTTATGGCTCTCTTATCCTAAAGTAATATTTGTCTAGAACTTTAATGACCATGTCAGTGGCCTGCACAATGGTTTTGGACAAATTGTGTTATCTTTTGATTGATATATTCAGCACTGTATAACCCCTTGATTTTTCGGTAGTTTTAATGAGCCTTTCTATTTTTTCCCGTTACAATTTCAGTTCCTTCTATGCTTATTGGTATGGGAATAAAGTTACTCTTTTCTCTCTAAATAACAATCAATTATTTTTTGATTATCCATTTGTCACTATACTGCTTCAATGGGTCTTTAACTACTTATTCATGTCCACCTTTAACTCTATTCTGATTTTTTTTTAAATCATACCCATCCTAATTAATGATTTGTGCCATTGAAATTCCGAACAGAATAAGATGAAAACTACCTGCTTTCACACTCTCTTCTCAATTACAAATAAATCTGTCACCTCTAATAATCAGGGAATCTTTGGTGTTCTTTGTCTTTGTCACAGGTTGCAATACTCCATCAACAAATTACAATATTTTTATATTGAAATGTATGTAACTGAAATGGAAACTGCCAGCATAGATTTCTGGAAACACCATTAAATCTCATTGAATAGCTCAAGAAATTCTATATGTCAATCAGAACCAGATGTTTGTAATTCTGGAATATAAATCTCAGCAATTGAGCTCCGTGCTCCCTTTGCAGGTCCCTGTTGATCGCTGTAGTCTCTGTGAAAGAGAGAGAGAGAGTTCCATATGATGTGGTGGAAGTCATGAGGAAGACCAATTTATGTACAAATGGCCCATTATATGATTCACGCAACTGTCAGCATGAGTGTTGTTCTCAAACATTTCCGAAAATTTGTCACTTTTCTCAACCTGCTGCAGTCTTCTGGGATGGACACCTTTGGAGCATCACAACTTTTTCTCTGCAGTTACTTATTGGTGGATTTTTTTTCTTGATGCCTATGCAATAATTTACTGCATATTCTGGAACTATCTCTCTTCCACTATCAACAAATTCTGAGCACTTCATGGGTAGAAGTTAAACAATATAAATCACAATCTTCAATCTCAGCTTCCCAAGTAATACTGATTTTCATCGTGTAGGTTGAATTTTGTTGGCATTTGATGCATCAACAGAGGGCTCATAGATTTATGCATTTCTGAAGGGGTCCAGTGTTCCTTTATGGGATATCAGCATGATATCAATGTTTCTTAGAAATTATTTAGCATTTCATGTTAACTGGTTGAATTTGAAGAGTTCTTGTCTATCTTCCCATAATTTAATATTTGATTAAAATATATGGTATGTTTTGCTTGATTTGTTTATTTTTTAACAGGGTGTGTTTACAACTGAGAAAGAAGTGAAAGCTGGTGTAAAATTTTAGAATCAAATTAAAGCTTATTTACATGGCCTTTTGGTAATAGCATCAAAGGGGAGAGAATGAAGGAATAACTATTCCTCAAAATGGAGCATCAGCAGGAAAATGGTCTGTTGCGGCGCCGGAAAGAAAACTGCAGTTCAGCGTCATGTCACAAAGACTATTTTGCTGAGGAGTGCTCACCTGTGTATTTAACTGTGTCCACAACTTTAATATCACACAATTGAGCATACAACCATCTAAGCCAAAGACAAACTGCTAACCAGCGGAGAAGCCCAGTGAGGCATCTTTGAAACCAAAATAATATCTAAAGAGTCTGTCCCACATTATACAACTTTTTCGGCAACTGCCGGCACCCGTCGTATGTCGCTGAAAAATTTAAACATGTTGAGAATTCAGCAGTGACCAGAAAGACGCTACAACTCTTTGGCAGACTAGGAGACTATTCACGACCATACAGGCGACCTCCGGCGACATGTTTTCGGCGACCTATGACGGGTGCCGACAGTCGCCAAAAAAGTTGCGTAAGTGGAGGTATAAGGTCAAGAAGGAAAACACCAGCATACTATTAAACCAGGCTGAGGTGTAAAACTAGATTGGAAGGGAAAAAAGTTATCCCATTGATATTTTTTAGAATTGGTGTGATTTTGGAAATGTTTACATTCATTTGCATTGCTACAGAAATCTGTGTACACCTTTTTAATTAAAAAAAAATGGGCACACGAGTACAGCTATTGGCCTTCTTGTTAAGTTGGCAGTTCTGCTAACTGTTGACCATAGATTGATATTTAATACCTCAAGGCAAATTGTATTTAAAATTGCTACTCCATTTGTACTGGGAATTTCATTTATCCAGCAAACAATGTGTATTAGACCAGCCCTGAAGTTCTTTCAATAAAGCTTTTCTCTTCTGTCCTAGTTTTTGTTTGGCAGTACAAATTACAAATGTCAAAGTTGTTGTGTTGGACCAAACTTCAACCTTTCAGTTAGTTATGCTGGAGATTTGTTTGAACTAAGAGGTTCATTACAAAGAAGTCCAGTTGTAATAGGGCTTTTCAGAACCAGAATAATGCAGTGCTGTTTTTTTCTGACCCGAATACTAATGCAGTGTAATGTTTGGAAGTCTCTTTATTTAACACAGGATATTTTTGGTTTCCATGTTTACTGAACTTGTAGGTAAAGCCTGATTCCCAATATCTAAGCGGAGCGCATTTCCTTCGCCATAAACATTGATTTGAAGTAAGCTTGGTGAATGAATAGAGAAACATTCTAGCAATTTTTCAAGTAACTGTTTTTCCACTCTTTGAAAAATTGGAAATACAATTGTACATTTTTATCCAAGTTTTTAACTGACAATACCATTAACCAAAAAGAGCAAGTAAATTACATAATACCTCAAACAAAACATGGCAGGCATTTAATTTCTAATCCCTTCAGATTCCCTGGTATTTTTGTTTATATTTCTGGTATTCTCTATTTGGTCTTGTGCTATAGGTGGATTGTAGATGCTTAGTTAATATATTTATTTACAGGCTTTGAAGGAATGAGATGTAACACCCTATCTTGATTTTAGATTTAACTCCAATGTACCCCACACTTTCGTGAAATGCATACACGTGATTAATCGAGATTTACATCTTGAATGATGCAAGGAAAGGCAGAAATTTGTTGGGCAATTATTAATAAGAGTGGTGTAGGAAAGAACTGCAGCTGCTGGTTTAAATCGAAGGTAGACACAACATGCTGGAGTAACTCAGCGGGACCAGCAACATCTCTGGAGAGAAGGAATGGGTGTCGTTTCGGGTCGAGACCCTTCTTCAGACAGAAGAAGGGTCTTGACCCGAAACATCACCCATTCCTTCTTTCCAGAGATGCTGCCTGTCCCGCTGAGTTACTCCAGCATGTTGTGTCTACCATTTGTAAGAGTGGATTGTCTTTAGAAAAAAAATAATCGTTTCTCAGTTATAAATACAATGGATAAATTAGGTTGTATCCATTTTGGATCACAAATTGGCTAGTAATATTATTAATAATAATAATTTTATACTGCTGCATTATTCAATTTAAGCTACTCAATTTTATTTCTGGTTTTATGCAGATATCTACAATTTTACCCACAATTGTTTCAGAACTTACCAGGATCATAAAGGAAAGTAACATTTTTACAGCTTGATGGTTATTATGCTGCAGTCAATGTGGCGATTGCGAGTTAGGGTCAATAGATTACAGAAAAACAATCAAATGTTATCAACTTTATCCTAAATGTAAAACATTACAGGTTTTGTAAAAAAGAATGACCCTAGTAACCAGTGAATATTGCAGTGAGCTAAAATTATCCAGACGACTTTAGACCAAAGAATGTGGAAAGGAAAGTATATTAGGAAACAACTTAAAACTATTTACGGAACCAAGAGCTTGTTCCTTTAAATATTACACAGCATGTTGCAGCACCTGACAGCATGGATCTCGCAGCTTTACGCATATACAATAAGTCTGAAAAACCGAAATAAACTCAATGTTAAAAAACAAACTGCTGGAGGAACTCAATGGGTCAAACAGCATTTACTGAGGGAAATGTACAGACAATGTTTTGGATCGCGACCCATCAAGACTGTGTCAAACAGTTTGCATTTTGCTTAAGATTCCACCATCTACCGTCTCTTGTCTCTAATAACCTAAAATTGTTAAATGGCATTTATAATAATGCCTGTAGGATCACAGCAATCTGGAATTCACACCCTTCAATTATTCCAATGGACACTGGAATAATTGAAGCCTTTAAGATTGAAATTTCTGGATTTTTGTTCATCCGTGCATGCATCTGTTATGATTGTATACACCTCGACAAGATCACCCCCCAGCCTCCTGCATTCTGCAGGATAAAATCCCAGCCTACCTAATCTTTCCCTATAGCCAAGGCCCTTGTGTCCTGGCAACATCCCCGTAAATCTTCTCTACCCTTTCCAGCTTAAAGGCATCTTTCCTGCAGCAGGGTGGCAAAAACTGAACACGATTCTCCAAGTGTAGCCTCACCAATGTCTTACATAATTGTAACTATCCTATGACTTGTGCAATTATAACATTGCACCCTAACTTCTATATTCAATGTTCTGACTAATGAAGGTCAGTGTACCAAGAGCCGCCTCACTGCCCTATTACTTTAACCACCCCTCTATCTTTCGCCACTCTACTTTCAGAAACTGTGTACATGTACTTTGAGATCATCTTCTCTACAACTTCCCAGAGTCCCACGATTCACTGTGATGATCCTGCCTTTATTTGACTACTCTAACCCCTTGCACTTATCTGAATTAAACTCCGTTTGCCATTCCTCAGCCCATTTGTCCAGCTGATCAAGATCCCTCTGCAATTATTGATAGCCACTAGTCACAGGCCCCCAGTCTGAAAAGCAACCTTCTGCCAACACCTTCTGCACCCTATCAGAAGCCAATTCTATATCCAGTTAGCTAGCTCTCTCTGGATGCCATGTGACCTCGACTTCCAAAGCTTACCTCGCCTACCATCTGTAACCATGCTAAAAAGAGATATGTCTACAACCCTGTCTTCATTAACCTTTATGATTACTTCTTCAAAAAAGCTCGATTAAATTCGTGAAACACGACTGTCCCTTAGCAACCCGTCTTTCCAAAGGTATGCATATCTTTTTCCCCTGAATCATTTCCGATCACTTTTCAATCACTGATGATGGGCTTGGAAAGAGAGGAGGCAATTATTGTAATTCGATGTTATTTGAGGTTTTTTTAAATTCTGCTCCATTATTCTGCAGGCACGTTGTAACAAGCTTTATCCCAAGATATTTTAGTTGAAATACGTCAAACCTTGACTAAGAAGAGAATATCTTCCTTTTATTTTGACCATTGTGTGTACATCTTGACATAATTAAATGGGTGTGACTGAAACCCAGTGTGAGTAATGTATCTTTGATGTAGAACTTCTCTCGAGACAAATTCCACTCTTTTAAATCTGCAAAATGTAATAGCACACGGTGGGGCAAGGGAGAGCTGTCTGAGGAGAGTATATATATACTTTATCGTCCAGGTTGGGCTTTAAAAAAAAAGGCCTTACCTTTGTATTGTGCAAATGAATTTTGTTGTCTTTTTTTGTTAACTGTAGGATATTTAATCTCTCGCTGATTTGACTACTACTGGTTGTATGAAATGGTACTTACAGCATCGAAAAAGATTATTGTTATAAAGTTAACCAGAAAATTTTAAGTATCTCAAGATAAATGTCCCTATGTTGTGCAGTTCTGTTCTATTTCTGCTGTTTCCCTCCGTAGAACGTTTATTTTGGGTATTTGGTTGGGGTAGGCAGAGTCCCTATGGAGTCAAATTGATTTCAAAATAATAACCCTCCAAGTTAATATTTAAACCTAATCAACCCTTTTGATGAATATCTCAGCCCACCTTTGAAAGAAGTGTGGAAATAGCTAGGGGGCAATAAAATACATTATCAATCTGTAGCTAATCTCTCAAATTACGTAGAAAGAATTATACAAAGGAGCCAATCCATTTGGATATACCAAGGAAAAAGCATTAATGTTTATTAGTTTATTATTAATAGCTAACGTTTATTAGCTATTTGCATCTCAAAAATGTTTGTATCCATTGATTATAGATCTGAACTGGAGTCTGTCTCCGGAATAGGAGGTTATTGCTCCAAATAAAGCAGATCAAGATAAAGATTAATAAATGCAAACATTCTAAACTAGGGCGGAATGGTGGCGCAGCAGTGGAGTTGCTGCCTCACGGAGCCAGAGATTCGGGTTTGATCCTGACTGGGTGTTTGTCTGTACGGGATTTGTACGTTCTCCCCGCAACCTGCGTGGGTTTTCTCCGAGATCTTCGGTTTCCTCCTACACTCCAAAAACATACAGGTTTGCAGGTTAATTGGTTAAATGTAAATTTTCCCTATTGTGTGTAGGATAGCATTAATGTGCGGGGATGGCTGGACGGTCAAAGGGCGTGTTTCCGAGCTATATAAAGTAAACTAAACTTTGTGTATGTGTACTGGTTAGAAGCATTTTTATATAATCATGTGGAACTTGAAACTAAAATAGTTTTTTTCTTAAAAAGGTTTTGACCAGTTTCTACAAGCAAGTAGATTCGACAGATAATGTGTTTGGAGGTAGACCAGGGTAATCCTTTGAGAGTTGGCTAGACAGTCCAGAGAGACCAATGAACTAATGTGTGAAAATTGTTGTTATGTTATAGTTATTTTGGGAATACGTAGCATCTTCAATTAACTGACTCGGCCATACCACTTTGATCCAAAGATCAGGCCTGCCATTTTTTAAAGCATCTGTCAGTTATCCTGTAGCACTGAGTATTACATTTTGTTTTGAAAGTTGTGATTGAATCTGTTTGCTGCTCTCCACACAGCAAATTCCAGATCCCTGTTCAATATTTCTCTCAAACTGTTACTATTAAAGCCAGTCATTAATTTTGAACACCTGTGGTGGTGAATCTGTGAAATAATATTGTCACAGACTGTTGTGGAGGCCAAGTCAATGGGTATTTTTAAGGCGGAGATGGATAGATTTTTGATTAGTAAGGGTGTCAGGGGGGTTATGGGGAGAAGGCAGGTTGAGAGGGAAAGATAGATCAGCCATCTTCTTTCGTGTGGCGTGCACAGCCTAAAGTTGTAAGACAACTTGTTCTATTTGATCTTCTGTTTGTGCACGTCGAGTTGATTGCATTAGTCGAAACAGGGCAGACCACGTGAAGGTTGCAATCTTCCACCCCAGATCAGCCATGATTGAATGGCGGTGTGGACTTGATGGGTTAAATGGCCCAATTCTGCTCCTATAATTTATTAATTTATGAACCTCCACTAAATCACCTTTTCCAAGAAGAATAATCCCAGCCTCTCTAATCTTGCATACAATAAAATGTTTCATCTTTTGCATCATTCTTGTAAATCTACTCTGCATACACCGTAATCATTGGCACGTTTTCAAAAGTATATTAGACCTATAATCTCTGGTTTGGAAGAACAAGATTGCCACACAGTAGGCATAATAAAATGAGATTAGATATTTTTAGTTCAGAATAAAATTCAACCCATCGAAGCACACACAATTCTGAAGAGCCTTAGTTGGTGTCTTGATGTCTCTCACGCCTACCCTGGCTGTGTTAGATAAAACTCTTGCAGCTAGCATGTATGAATCTCCCTATGCTGATGTATATCCCACTCTAGCTCAGATTCTATCTCTGTCTTGATTCTCTAACCTCTCAAATGATCTGTGTTATGGGAATCTAATCTGTCTCCCTCATACAATTTCTTCAGCCATACAGTTTATTAACCAGCTTTAATTTTCAATCCCTTACCTGACAGCATTTGGTGCTGGTATTTGTGACCAGCAGTGGTTCAGCACTTACACCTTAGAGGAAATGTTCTTTAGTTTTCGATCTCTTCCCTAAAACCATAAAGCCATGTAAAAGCATATTAATTTATTTTGTCATTGGTTCTATTATGGCTAATGACTTCTGGCTGACCCATCCCCTGCAGAATATCCTGCACCTGTTCTACAATATCGTGTACTGTGCCACCAGTGAAGCCATGCAATGACTGATGTTTGTTAACAGTTGCAGTATTACTTGGTATTGGCACTGCTTTAATGATTGAAATGATCGGATCGAAGTTTGGCTGCTTTTTTTTTCCTATTAATTCCTTTATTTGGCTACGTGATATGTTGGGTTGCAGAGAAAAGCATTGTTGGGTTGCAGAGAAAAGCATCAAGATGAATTGACTGTGTTGATTTTGGCAAACTGCTGCTCAAAAACAATACCTGCATTCTTTCTTGTAATGTTTGTGGAAGCCAAAGCGACAGAGGTTTTATTTGATATGTTTTTAATGATTGGACGTGTTCGGGGATTACAGTGTCCATCAGATAATTTGAAGTATGTTTAATAGTGGAACAAGTCCCCATAGTTATTTTATTTAACCCTGGACACAACTTATTATTCACTAAACGAATGTAATTATGAAGCATTCATTGCAAGATGTTGATCCAATAATTATTTTAATATAATCTCCGTAATAAGCATACTTGTATTCTTCTTCAGATGGGAACAAGAACTCAACCTCAGGGAGCATCTGCAGGAGATTGTAGCTGCACTACAGGTGGTAAGTTATGAGTAAAAATATATATGTTGCTTGGGATATGCAAAGTCATCTGAGCAAGTTAATATGTACATGTATTCTGGATTGGTTTACTGGGAAAGTAGACATAAAAATGAGATTAAATTAATTTATTGTTCTGAATAAAATTCCACATATTAAATGCAAAATCTGATTTGTTTAGTAAGCAACGGAATTAAGACTGGAATTCAATTTCACCTGAAGGTTTAGGATATGTTTATTAGGAAAGAACTGCAGATTCTGGTTTAAATCGGAGGTAGACACAAAATGCTGTAGTAACTCAGCAGGACAGGCATCGTCTCTGGAGGGAAGGAATGGGTGACGTTTTGGGTTGAGACTCTTCTTCAGACTGATGTCTGAAGATTATTGATCATACAGAATTGGGCTATTTGGACAAATTGATGGATGCCAAATTTATTCTCGTTTTATCCGATAGACACAAAATGCTGGAGTAACTTGGGTCTGAAGAAGGGTCTCCACTCAAAACGTCACCCAATCCTTCAGCCCCGCTGAGTTACTCCGGCATTTTGTATCTATCTTCGATGTAAACCAGCATCTCCAATTCTTTCCTACGCATTTTTTATACTTTCCCTTATTTGGGTCCCATTCAATAACTCCAGTTTATTTGGGCTTTACTGTTTTGGTAGCAGAATTGTTCAGGTAATAAACTTTTGATTTCCCTTTTGCACTTATTCTTGACTGTCTAGCATTTCCAGCTTCTTGCACTGGTCTCCCCTATGTGGGAGCATTTCCGTCTTTACCCTTTGTGCTGAACAGTTTCAAATGGATGTGGAATTATAGAATTGGCATGGCCTTCAATTGTTAATATTTAAATTGTGCAATTTAATAGTTATAGGACTATTTAAATGCAGAAAGGCCTGATGTAAGACAGCTTTGCAAAATGAGAATGTCGACTATGAAGTGACTCTATGGAGGTTACAAAAAAATAAAAATGATTGATTGATTTGGAAGGAATTAGCAAATGCATATTATATGGAAAAATGGAAAATTATCCACTTTGGTAAGAATACAAACAGAATATTCTTTAGTCATCTGATGGAAGCAAATGTGTAGGAATGAACTGGAGATGCTGGTTTAAACTGATAGACATAAAAAGCTGGAGCAACTCAGCAGGTCAGACGGCATCACCAGAGAAAAGAAATAGGTGATGTTATGAGTTGAGAAGAGCCGTCTGAAGAAAGGTCTCGACCCGAAACGTCACCTATTCCTTTTCTCCAGAGATGCTGTCTGACCCGCTGAGTTACCACAGCTTTTTTTCTATATCTTCAGATAGAAGCAAATCTTGTTTAATAAACATGAGTTTTCACAGGCCTTTTGCAGTGGAAAATTCCAGTTTCTTAACTCTGCCCTTTGGCCCACACCGATCATTGATCACATTAGTTCAATGTTATCTTATTTTCCCATCCACTCCCGTCACATTGAAGGCAGTTTTACAGAGGCCAATTAACCAACAAACCCGCACATCTTTGGGATGTGATAGGAAACCGGTGGGATGTGATAGGTAACAGAACGTGCAAACTCCAAACAGGCGCACCCAGGGACAGGATCAAACTGGATCTGGGGTGCTGTGAGCCAGTGGCTTGACCAGCTGCATCACTGCCATCTCACCCCAACAAAAAGTGGAAGTAAAACTTGTAAATGCCTAGAACCATGAGAAGGGTTCAGGTTTCTGGACTCTTCTATAATTGAACTTCCTTGTAGCTGGTTACACATTAACTCCATCCATTTGGCATAGTTCTATATCATTTGAAATCTTTTTCCAATGAATTCACGTGTCCCACTATTCTCAGAGATTGTGCAGAAATCTGATTCTTCAGCAAATAGCTGCAGTTTTGATATCCCCATCCCCCCCACCCCCCACCACCAAAACCAACTGTCCTGCTGCAGAGGTTGCCGTGGCCCTGCTGCTGACATATTGTCTGTGGAGGCAGGCTGCTGGAGACAATTGGCAGTCGGACTGGAGACTGCAAAACGAATACTGCAATTTTCAAATGTACTTGAGTTTTTATTATGTCCGAACATGTATATTTTTATTATTTCTATTTGAATTATATATTTGATCTTCATGACTGACTTTGTATTCAGCATTCCCATTGTATTTTTTTTTATTTCATGTTCAAAATGTTTTTTTTGCATTAAAATGCATCAACTCATTGTCCTTTCTATTACTACAAACATGTGCACTGTCTCCTTACTGTTGTCTGTTTGGAGTTTGCATGCTCTCCTTACTGTTGTATGAACATTTTAATACATAGCTATTCATTTTCTGCCTGTTATATTCTGGGGTTGATACGAAGTTTAATTCCATGGGATTGTTTTTGAACTAATCAGAATCACGTTTTTTTTTTTTTTTAAACCTGATTGTCCCTCTATACTATAGCAAGTCTGAAGCAAGTCATTGTGATTTCCAAGCTAATGATTTTCACTGTGCAGGAAAGATTTGGTGATGTTGGATTGACTAAAGTTTATCAGCAACTTGATGGCGATGTACTGCTATATCAAATGTCATGACTGCAATATCACAACTAGATCTGTACCCTCATTTTTGAAACCATTTCATAATTCTGTGAATGATAATTTGGGCCTGCAGCTGAGAATGCAGATGTCTTTTTAATTTCAGGATTCACAAGAAGCTGAAGCCATTCAAAAGGAACTCAATGAGAAAGTGGAAAAGTTGAAATCTGAGCTAGTAGTGTTTAAGAGCCTGATGAGTGATGTAAGTAGTTTGAAGGTGAGCAAATGGTCGCTGATGTAGAGGACATAAATTATGTGGTATGATTGTTTTTAATATAACACTAAATTTGAATTCATACAGTGAATAAGTGAAGTTTTGTCTTGTCAAATTTACCTACTTCATGGTGAACCCTGAAATCAATGTCAATCCCTGATGCCTTTCTAACACTGCACTCCCTGTTCTCAAAACAATTAAGTTCATAACATCTCTAGCTCTCCCTGCTATGTCGATTATCAATTTATTGCAGCTACCTGTGCTCCTTCCTCTTGTAGAACAGCTTCCTAGCCCTAACTACCCCTTCCCCCAGTGTCTGTTCTTTTCATATTACAGTTCTTCCTCCATTTCTCATCACTCCCCTCCCCTTCTTCAACTAAAGCACCTCTTACATCCATGATAAAGTCTTGATTAATTTCATCTTCAACCCTACCCGCTTCCTATTCCTGCTTTCAGGCTGCTGACATTGTCAGTTGTTCCTTAGCGTGTGCATATGATATATTATCAGAGCGAACCATTTAGCCACTCAAGGTTGCTGCAATATTCAATAAGATTATAACTGATCTGTGACCTAACTGCATATACTTGATTTTCCTCTGCATCTCTTAATAAGTTCAATTAACAGAAATCTTTCAGTGTCAGACCACAAATTGACTAAGCATCCACTGCTATCTGTGGAATAGTATTCAAAACTACTGCTTCTGTGGAAAGTTTCCTTAACTTAACATCTAATAGGCATGGGCTTGGGATCTGCAATTATATCTGGAAAATGAATGCTTTTTGTTGAGGAGATTTGTGTCAGTGGTTATTTTACACTCCAGCCTCTTCTCGCCGTAATTCATCTCGCATCTGCATTTCCATCTCCTTCATGCAGATACCTAGCTTCTCCACGTCCTGTTTTCTTACACTCCTGAAAATAACTTGCTTGTGAATTCTTTTTGATTTATTGATTATCTTAGATATGTAGAATCATGCAATCATTGAGGGCAGCCATTTAGTCCATGGCATCATAGCTGATTCTAAAAAGAGAATCATCCAATCTAATCCCATTTCTGGCCCTCGATCGTTAGCCTTGCAAGTCAGTTTTTCAAGTATTTTCAATTATTGGTCAAACATGATGAGGATTTCTGCCACTAGCTTTCATTTAGGCAGTGAATTCCAAACTTCTCTATTGCTCTGGGTAAAAAATAAATGTGTGTATTCCTTTAGCAATTCTCTCAATCACTTGAAACAACCTGCTAAGAGAAATAAATCCTTTCTATTTACACCATACGGTACCTTCCATAATGTTTGAGACAAAGAGCCATAATTTATTTATTTGCTTCTGTACTCCACAATTTGAGATTTGTAACAGAAAAATATCACGTGGTTAAAGTGCACATTGTCAGATTATAATAAAGGCCATTTTTATATAGTTTGTTCCATCTATAATTTCTCACTTGTTCACCTTAATGACAAAAAGGATGTCACCATCTCCTCCACTTCCCAGACCTTTTTGGTTCTTTAATAGACCCTTGTTTGTTATCCCCTTGCTCTTTGTGTTGATGAAGTAGCTTTAGATTTTCTTTGATTTTGCTTGACTTTTCTTTTTTGGCTTTCTTAATTTCACTTTTATACTGATTGTGCTCTCCAAGAGTTTCTTTATTACGCTCTCTGTGTCTGTTATCAGCTTTCCTTTTTTGTCATCCCTGCACCTTGTCATGAAGCGATCTACCAATTTGATAGTTCTACCCTTTTATCTTGTGAGAATATTTACCCAGAACCCCTTTAAAATCCTTGAACATTTTCATGCTGTGAAACTGATGGGTAGCTGATGTAACCCCACTTTTTGAGAAAGGAGGGAGAGAGATATCAGGCAATTATAGACCAGTTAGCCTGACATCGGTAGTAGGAAAGATGCTTGAGTTGATGATTAAAGATGTAACAGCAGCGTATTTGGAAAGCAGTGTCGGGATCAGTCAAAGTCAGCATGGATTTATGAAGGGGAAATCATGTTTGACTAATCTTATGGCATTTTTTGAGGATGTAACAAGTAGAATGGATAACAGAGAGCCAGTGGATGTGGTGTATCTGGATTTTCAAAAAGCCTTTGACATGGACCCACATAGAGATTAGTGTGCAAAATTAGAGCACATGGTATTGGGGGGTAGGGTATTGACATGGATAGAGAACTGGTTGGTAGGCAAGTTATTAACACACAATTTGTATGCATCTCCACTGTCCTTTCATTCGTCACAAAGTCTTTGTAAATTTCTTTGAAGGACATCTCTCCATTACCCTTTTTTTTGCTTTCTTGAAACTTATACTTGAAACTAGACTTTAATGAATCATTGTATTTTTAGCTTCAATTTTTGTAGTGCTGGGAATGTTCATTCTATCTGCTAACTCTTCAAATTGTGATCAGTCATTTCTGAAAACTTGAACTTATTTTTGAATCTTTTTTAAAAACTTCCTTTGGCCACATGTTTTCCTGTCTATGGAAATTGTATATTGTTTAACGTAGCAGTTGAACAGATTACAAACTGGTGCAAGACTGATTAGATGATTAGGTCACTTTTTTTACTTCCTATGGGTAAGCTGTTGCTTTTGTTCAGACTGTAAAGGAAAACCCGGCTACCATTATTCAAGGAGCAAATTACACATTTACACGCTGACCCCACTCGTAAATATTTTTTATACTTCACAAAGTACAGTAAAACAGATTGAATATGAACTCCATTCGCAGAGCTGAGATTACATTGAAACTGTAGATAGTGCGGTGTTATTACTTGGAAGTAATATCCATTTTGTGGTTCCCAGGAGGGTCCAACTTGCTTGTGGGAGACAAGTATTAATAGGATATATTTAAGTTTAATATCTTTAGATTGCTGAGATAATTTGGAGGTGAGATCAAGCTGAAAATTGCTTGAGCTAATCACCTTCTGAATAGATTTAGTAATAGAAAAGCTCAGCATATGATATTTTTAAGAATCATGTTCGACTGGATATTCTAGATGGTCGCAAGGTAGAATTGGCTAAGGTGTAAGTGTGATAAAACCTTAAGCATCGAATAAAGTACAGAGGGTAAATTTAAATGAATAAAAACTCAAAATATTACAATCTTGTTAGACATCTCCCTTATCTGGAATTCTCATTAGTGTTGCTTGAGTGGTTGAGGCTACAGATGGTTATGTACTGTGCTTGACAGTCTAACTGCAGACATGGCAGTAATGGTTGCAAGATGTTATTGCAGTTACCACATGATTAATCGGATGCCAAATTTGGTAGAATTCCCATTGGATTGTGGCCATATAATTTTGGGGAGAGGTTTCACATTTCAGACATTTTTTTACTTAACTGCTGTGCATCATATTGCATTAAAAGGCAAAGTCAGATAGCTGCTTCACCTCATGAGTTGCCTTTCCCGCCCCTCTACCAACATCTGTCTGATAGGAAATAGTTGTGAGGAATGTAAAGCCACGGGAATGTTAAGCCTGTTCCTGGAATTCTTTGCTGGCACATATTTTCAGTTTAGATCCAATAATTCCATTGTTTAATTTTGTCTGGTACTTCACAAAAGAATGAAGGGTGAACTTAAGGTTATGAGTAGGGATTTTATTAATAGTAATGTGTGAGCTGCAGACTTCTGGTTTTGGAAATGTTGCTCAGTCAAAAGACTGCCAAGATCACATGTATGACGGAAAGGGGGAAGCTATGATTGCGATGAGGGCACCATTTAGACTTTAGAGACACAGCGTAGAAACAAGCTCTTCGGCCTACGTCGACCAGCTATCACCGCTTACAACAGCACTACCCTACACACTAGGGATAATTTAGAATTTTACAGAGACTAATTAACCTACAAACCTGTACATCTTTGATGTACCCCTTCCCTGTTCTCCCACTAGTCTTACTGTCTCCACCTACATTTCTATCTTTGTCCCCTGACATCAGTCTGAAGAAGGGTCTCGACCCAAAACGTCCCCCATTCCTTCTCTCCAGAGATGCTGCCTCAACTGCTGAGTTACTCCAGCATTTTGTGTCTACCTTCGATTTAAACCAGCATCTGCAGTTCTTTCTTACACAATCTATTCTATAGAATCTACAGATCTATTAATTATATAGATATCCATTTCATCCCTGCCTCCATCCATTTTTCCTAGTGTTCCCCCTTTTTCCTTGGAGCTCCCCAGCTGCCTTACCCACCTCTTTATAGCTGCCCCCTCTCCTTCCTTACCTTCCAACCCTGCCATTGCTACCTCTACCCTGTCCTCTGTACCTTGTACAGCTGGCATGATTCAATAATGTTTTAAAATCAGAAATGCAAGTTAAAAAATCACAGAAACTAAGTTGTCAGGTTGCTGGCTGTTATTGCTATACACGTGAAACTAGAAAAATTATTTTGTAAAGTTTCAGGTTGTCTTAAGCAGGTGTTATTTAATTTGATTAGTGCATTAATTAAAGATGAGTTTCACTTTGAGCTGTAGTGTCTTACTGCACGGGAAAAGACCCTTCACCCCAACTTGCCCATGCTGACCTAGATGCCCTATCTACACTAATCCCACCTGCCTGTGTTTGGCCCATATGCCTTTAACCCATATCCGTGTATCTGTCCAAATGTATTTCAAATGTTGTTATGCTACCTGTTTCAACTACCTTCTCTGGCAGCTCATTCCATATACCCACTGCCCTCTGTGTGGAAAAAGTTGCCCTTTGGGTTCCTATTCAATCTTTCACCCTCACGTTAAACCTATGTTGGCTGGTTCTTGAATCGCCTGTCCTTAGTAAAAGACTCGGTGCATTGAATCGTTGAATTGAAAAGCATAATTTTAGCACGGCCTTTATGAGTCCTCTTCAATGTCATTTCAGCAAATGTCTGACCTGGATACCAAGATTCAAGAGAAAGCCATGAAAGTGGATATGGATATCTGTCGCAGGATTGACATCACTGCCAAACTGTGTGACGTGGCACAACAACGAAATTCTGAGGACATGAGCAAAATATTCCAGGTGAAAATTGAGATTAAGTTAAAATACATGTGAATAAAAGTTTTTAATATTACTGACCAGCAGATTAAAACATCCTCTGCATGGTGTGAGATGAGATGTAGTATAATGACTAATAATGTTCACTGCAATTCTCGATTCAAAATTCTCCTGGTGTACATTGTCTTAAAATATTAGTTAAGACAAATTTGGGCCCCTCGCAGACAGAAACAGGTGAATTTATTATGGGGAACAACGAAAAAGGCAGTCGAGTTGAACAGGTACTTTGTTTGGTTCTGTCTTCAATAAGGAAGACACAATCTCCCAGATGTACTAGGAGACTGAGGATCAAAGGTGATGGAAGAACTGAAAGAAATTCACATTAGTCAGGAAATGGTTTTGGGTAGACTAATGGGACTGAAGGCTGATAAATCCCCAAGGCCTGATGGGCCCAGGGTACTCAAGGAGGTGGCTCTAGAAATTGTGGACGCATTGGTGATCATTTTCCACTGTTCTATTGGTACTGGATCAGTTCCTGTGGATTGGAGTGTAGCTAATGTTATCTCACTTTTTAAGAAAGAAGGGAGAGAGAAAGCAGGGAATGTAGACCAGTTAGCCTGACATCGGTGGTGGGGAAGATGCTGGAGTCAATTATTAAAGATGTAATAGCGGAGCATTTGGATAGCAGTAACAGGATCGGTCCAAGTCTGCATGGATTTACGAAGGGGAAATCTTGCTTGACTAATCTTGTGGAATTTTTTGAGGATGTAACAAGTAAAATGGATAAGGGACAGCCAGTGGATGTAGTGTATCTGGACTTTCAGAAATCCTTTGATAAGGTCCCACACAGGAGATTAGGGGAAGGGGTACATCAAAGATGTACAGGCACAATTAGAGCACATGGTATGGGGGTAGGGTATTGACATGCATCGAAAATTGGTTGGCAGACAGAAAACAAAGAGTAGGAATTAACGGGTCCCTTTCAGAATGGCAGGTAGAGACCAGTGGGGTCCCGCAAGGCTTGGTGCTGGGACTACAGCTTTGTACAATATTAATGGTTTAGATGAAGGAATTGAAAGTAACATTAGTAAAATTGCAGATGACACGAAGCTGGGTGACTTGGATATTGTGAACTATGAAGAGGATACTATGAGGATGCAGGGTGACTTGGATAGGTTGGGTGCATGGGCAGATGCATGGCAGAAGCAGTATAATGTGGATAAATGTGATGACAAGAACAAGAAGGCAATTATCTGAATGGTGTCATTAGGAAAAGGGGAAGTGCAAAGAGACCTGGGTGTCCTTGTATATCAGTCACTGAAAATAAGCATGTAGGTGCAGCAGGCAGTGAAGAAAGTTAATGGCATGTTGGCCTTTATAATGAGAGGATTTGATTATAGGAGCAAATAGGTCCTTCTGCAGTTGTACAGAGCCCTGGTGAGACCACACCTGGGGTATTGTGTGCAGTTTTCGACTCCTAATTTGATGAAGGACATTATTGCAAGAATCCTTGCAAGAACTTTGGTGTCAGCTCCGAGTAGCCCATCTGGTCCATCTCGGTATACCATTTCATCCATGTATTAAGTTGTCTTATTTTCCTGCTGCTGTACCATTCAGCATTAGAACTCTGGGAGTTACTCAGAGATTGCTACCATTTGGGATTCTACTTTTTCATTTACAAAGGTGTCAACTGTCAGCAAAAAGAAAGAAAAAGATAAGGAGAAAGAGAAGAAGCCCGCATGTGATGACGAGAGCTCTGAAACTGATGGAGATACAACACGGCATTCGGATGATGACGTGAGCACATCTATTAATATAACAGATGAAATGAAGCGGATGCTCAATCAGCTGTAAGTAATTAATAGTTTCCTCTGGTTAATGCACTTTGTATACATTTGCGGTATCTCCTCTGTGTCTAATGACAAAGCTGCTGCCTCATTAATTTTGTGCCTTTACAGAGGGTTGGAAGATGGACCCTTCCTTTGTGGTTCCTTTAAAGATTTCAATTCATTTAATTTCAGTGGCTATTATGGGCAATTTATGTAAGATGAAAGTAGAAGAGAACGGAAGATGGTAATTCCCAGAACTAAAATGTACAAAGTGCTCTACTCTTAGAGACTGCTTGTAAAAGTCAAGAGTGTTTAATTGTCATATGTACTGACAATCATGTGTACCAACTAGAGCAATAACATTCTTATTTATCAGCATAACAGACCTGTTAATACAATACATGTAGATAATATATAACAAACAAAAATTTAATAACTATGACCTGTTGCAGGTGGTGATCTGAGGTTGTGGCAATGTATGTATTTTGTTGAATTAAGATTGATATCTGCAGTTTCTTTTGAACTAATTTCAGTTCTAAGGGCAAAGCATACACTGATATATTGAGTCACCTGTTCATATGAGGAAAGGAAGTACAATTAATATCATTTTGGGCATTGTTTTGAGTTTAGTTAGAGAAAAAATAATTGTATCTCTGAATTAAAGTTGAAATCGGGTCTATTACATGACATGAATGGGGTGAACAAGAGGTTCTTGTAATACTGGGGAAATGTTTTATTATTGAAGATATCCTCATCTTGAAAGGTTTAGATCTGAGACTCTCACTATTTGGATGATTGTATTTCAAGTTTTATGTAAGTGGAGTATTTCTCACATTTTTATGGCAGCATTCCACACACAGACAGTATTCCATACACAGTCAGGCTAGTTCTCTGATGTCTGAAGAAGGGTCTCGACCCAAAACGTCACCCATTCCTCTCCAGAGATGCCGCCTGTCGTGCTGTTAATCCAGCTGTTTATGTCTATCTTTAGTTTCCTAAATGGTTGCTTCTGAGCTTGACTGGATAGTCAAATTGGCAATATGGGATTTTAACCTGGACCTAACCAGAACACATTAAGTGGAAAATGGCTTTATGCATCTGGTATTACGAAGGATTTCTCTTTCCACAAATGCAGCTTAACCTGCTGACTATTTCCAGCTTTTTCTGTTCTTATCATTTTTCTGCCAAGTTGTCTGATAAGGAAGGAAATTATTATTTTTTCCTAACTGTTTGTTAGCATCATTGATTTATAGGCAGACCACAATACATCAAAGTTATATGATGTGAAAGAACAAACTTAAGTTGTACAAATGCAGATATTATGGCTTTTCACACCAAACAATTATTTTGAAAGAGGGCAAATGGATAAGCATTGAGTAGCTGGAGAATTTTTTTGCAGGCTGATGTCGATGTCAACTGAAATGGGCCAGTCTTCATAGCATTACAGGCTCACTGGATCTTTGCTACAGGAAGGATATTGGAACAATGAAAAAATGCAGAGCAAAATCTATCAGCTGACGTCAGTTTCTATCCTCCAGTTATTTTGACAATTCCCTTAAAAAGTGCATCATCTTTTTTATGGACCCTTCTATCACTGAAAGCAGTTGGTGCTTATTTATGTGTCAAAACCATTGAATCTTTATTAAATTTATTTGTGATCCTCTAAAGAAGACAAGCTGCAGACTTTAAACAACAGAATTCCTGCATTCATGGTTCTGTTGTAGCATTTTTGTTCTGTACTCTCAATATTTCCTAAACCTCAGTGCCCCCTGGTGATTCATGAGGGTTTAACACATATGAAACCAAGGATCCTGTCTGCCTTTTTTTAACAACCTTTTCAACTTGATGCTGGTTTAGTATTTTTGCACAGACATTTGCTTTGTAACCAACTCCTTTAAAATATTCCTGTTTTGGGTTATACCTCCTTTCATTCATCTGATAGAAATAAATCACTTTACACAACCTTTGATTAAATTTCATCTGTGATGTGTGTCCATTTCATCAGACTGGCTTTCATGGATTCTTTTGTGTGAAACCCTCTTTGTAAAAGCATTGCTCCTCGGGTTCCCATTAAATCTTTCCTCTCTTACCTTAAACCTATGTCTCTAATTCTTTGTTCCCCCACTCTGGGTAAAAGACTGTATATTTACCCTATCTATTCCCCTCATGATCTAGTACACCTCTAAGATCTCCCCTCTGCTTCCTGCACTTCAAGGAATAAATTCCTAGCCTGACGAATCTCTCCCTATGGCTCAGGCCCTCGAGTTCTGGCAACATCCTTGTAAATCTTCTCTGCACTTTTTCTAGCTGAACATCTTTTCTTTAGCAGGGTGACCAAAACGGAACACGTATCCTAAATGTGACCTCTCCTATGTGCACACAGCCATCACATAACATTCAAACTTCTGTACAATATCTTAACTGATGATGGCCAATCTACTGAAACCCTGATCACCCTATCTACCTGTAACTCAATTCCAAGAACCTACACACGCTTAGATACCTCTGGTCTGCAACGCTCCTCAGGGCCCTGCCATTCTCTGAAGGTCCTGCCCTGATTAGTGCAGCCTACCAGGCAAAACCTTATCAAATGGCTTGTGGAAGTCCAAAAAGACAATGTCTACAACTTTACCCTCTTTTTTAATTTTTAATATTTTTATTTATTAGAGGTAAATACATAAGTGTACATCCCGTATATATTGTTACAATCATTGTACCCCTTAATTTTAAGGCTTTTATAGAAAAGGAATAGAAACAGAGAAAGTGAAAAGAGTTGTGAAAGTGAAAAAGCGTGCCAAAGGAAAAGAAAAAAGAGCCCTTGGTCAAAGAGTTAGAGAAAGGAGATTAAGAGATAGACCCTAGAAAAGAAAAAGAGAAAGAAGAAAAAAGGAAAAGCCAGTTACTATATTATAAACATCACGCAAAAGGAATTACATTACCCTCATTAACGTTTTTGAATACTTCTTTAAAAGACTCATAAGACATGATCTCCCACAAGCAAAACCATGCTGGCTATCCGTTATCAGTCCCTGTCCATCCAAATACATATCTATCTTATCCCTCAATGTCATAGTCATAGAATCATAGAGCTTGAAAACGGGTCCTTTGGACCAACCTGCCCACACCAACCAACAAGTCCCATCTATACTAGTCCCACCTGCCTACGTTTGGCTCATATCCCTTTAAACCTGTCTAAATGTTTATCAAACATTGATCGTCCTCTGCAGTATTTGCTGACACTTCAAGGGAAAATTTCAGAACACGTTGTTTTACCTTTGCATGTATCTAGAATTAATATTTTGTGTGTTTTTCCCCAGGCGAGAGACTTTTGACTTTGAAGATGATTGTGACAGTTTAAGTTGGGAGGAAAACGAAGAGACCCTACTACTCTGGGAAGATTTCTCTGAGTACACAAACATTGTGGAGCCTCCTGCAGAGGTATTCTTATTTGCAAGTGAATAATTCAACATAATTTTGCAGGGATTCTTTGAAATGATCCTATCATGCTATCAATATCTTAAAATGTTCTGATCTTCAATGCTATGTTAATATAGTGGATTGTTTTGTATGAAATATCTGATCCAGACATTCTGAAGGCATTGTTTCTTGCACTCGAGAATTCGCCAAAACTAATAGATATCTGTAAATAATATTTTGTACAATTCTGAAATACAGAAAATACAAGGAGTCCGTTGCTACCTTCCTTGGCTCACATTAACTCCAGGTCAAATACTTCAACATTACTCAAATATGAAACTAGCTTTTCACCGTTGAATTTTCTTTTGAGGTTCTGTATGATCTCTCTATTTGCCTTTTCTCATCTGCCAGTGCCAAAGACAGAGTTCTTCTCTGCTAGAGATTCAGTTGGTGATCATTGAAAAATATGCTGAATAATCTTGGCTTTGTTTATCCTTTTATATTATGTTCTTCCTTATTCTTTCTTCCCCCTCCATCTGAATGACATGTTGTGTGAAAATTACTGTACCCCCATGATATTAATATTTGAGGGTTACCACACTATAATTCCATCTCCAGTCATTACTGCTATTCTAGAAAGGACAAAGGACATTTATTGTCACGTACACCAATTGGTGTAGTGAAATTTGAGTTGCCATTTGCAGCACACCAATAAAAATAAAACACAGCATTAAAGAAGAATTTAACATTAAACATAACCCCCACAATGGTTCCTACTGAGGGAAGGCAGCAAAGTACAGTCCTCTTACATAGAAACATAGAAATTAGGTGCAGGAGCAGGCCATTCGGCCCTTCGAGCCTGCACCGCCATTCAATATGATCATGGCTGATCATCCAACTCAGTATCCCGTACCTGCCTTCTCTCCATACCCCCTGATCCCTTCAGCCACAAGGGCCACATCCAACTTCCTCTTAAATATGGCCAACGAACTGGCCTCAACTACCTTCTGTGGCAGAGAATTCCACAGATTCACCACTCTCTGTGTGAAAAACGATTTTCTCATTTCGGTCCTAAAAGACTAACCCCTTATCCTTAAACTGTGACCCCTTGTCCTGCATTTCCCCGACATCGGGAACAATCTTCCTGCATCTAGCCTGTCCAACCCTTTAAGAAGTGTCTTCCTCTTGTTCACCCCGTGGTCGGGGCCTATTCGAGGCCTCTGCAGTCGCCGCAACAGCAGACCGATGTTTCAGGCCCTCTCGCTGGATGATGGAGCTCCGGCGTCGGAAGAACACTCTTCAGTGGCTTGGAGTGTCTGGAACGGCCACTTGCTACCGGAGACCGCAGCTCCCGAAGTCCACAGGCCGCGCTGGTCGGAGCTCCAACACTGACAATCTCGGCGAAAGATCCCAGGCTCCATGGCATTCAAAGAGGCATTGAATCTCGCTCCCTCAATGCCAATCCAAGATAACTCTGAACAGATATGGCATTATTAAAGCATGGATAAAAAACCTGTCACTCTTGGGTTTCAACTTGAAATCTTAATTATGTCTGGTGTACAAATGCAGTTTCCTGCACTCAAACACTTGGTACAGAGTATGTGCATGTGACCCAGTGGGGTCTTTCAATGTTTTATGGATTTTGGTAAAGAGTAGTTAACCATGTCATTGTTTTATCCAAAGGATGAAACTTTGGAAACAGTGATCAAAGAAACAGAATCACTTTTCAAGACCAGAGAAAAGGAGTATCAAGAGACTATTGGTCAAATAGAGGTAAGATTGTTTCTACTAACATTAAGTATTGCCTGAAAGTTTCAGATTTCATTAACATTGCTGACTCCATTTGCTGAAGTACAGCCTATTTCTTCTGGCACAACATTTGAACTGCTTTTTCTGTTTCACTGCATCTTTTTTTTTTCTGGTGTAGCTGGAGCTGACCAGTGCCAAAAGTGACATGAACCGTCACCTTCACGAATACATGGAAATGTGCAGCATGAAGCGTGGCCTAGATGTGCAGATGGAAACCTGTCGTCGGCTCATTAAACAGTCAGGAGGCAGGTCAGAAATTCATGATGTTAAAGCACAGAATCTAAAGATTTGTATCAACGTTAGGTGCAAGACATTTCATAACGTTACTGGCACACTGTAGTGGTGCATATAGCATAGCTGTGATCCAACTGTTTATAGATGCATGGGTGAATAATATATGGATATTGGGACATAGTTCAAAACTACCATGGTGGCCTGTTCTCTAATCGGCACCTCTTCCTGACTAAAAGACCAAGACCAGGAAAATTGTACACAAGTACAATCTGTAGCTTTTTACCTTCCATGGCAAAATGCATTAGAGCAATGCACCATCTTCTATGAAATGCCTGGAAAAATGACATTCCCAAGAACTATTGGAGAAATTAGGAAAACTAAGAATGTTTTCTCTTGAGGAAAACATTACAGGGACATTCAGACAATGCTCAAAATTATTTGGTTCTTTCGACAGTAAATTTGGAATAGGAGATTGTCATCAGAGGGAATTATTTAATGTAATGGCAGAGACCTGAGAGAAGATTACATTTTTTATTGAATTGCATTGTTCCATCTGAAATTTGAAAGGATTCCGTTAAAGAGCAGTACAGTGAAACAAATTGGAAAGAGCTGCTATAGGCATCGTTAGCTAAATGCTCTCTCCAGTACTGTAGGATTTCGTGCATGACTTTTATCACTTCTAACATTTCCTTTTTCTCTTTCACTGGACAGAAATTCCCCATCAGTCAGTTCAGCAGCAAGTAGTGACTCAGGAAACACAGATGATATTACAGATGAGCTTGAGCGCGATGGAGAAGGCGATAGTTCTGTCAGCTGATGAATGATACAATTGAAGTGGACTCAATCTGCCTGTACCCACAACAATCACCTTTTAACCCTATTTTTGGTAGGGTGCAAAGGGCTTTGTTCATATACATATAGTTAAGCCCTAAGCATTGGTGCTGTACATTTGTATAGTTGTACAGAATATCATCGAACAGAATTGGAAAAGCAATGACTTCCCACCTGGTGCAGAAACCCACCATGATAACTACTATGCAAGTGGCTTGCCTTACACGTCGACAGCCTTCATCTTGATGAGGGAGCTAAACTCCACAGCATTTCTGAAAAAATGCTGAACTATCTTTGAAATGCATGTGGTAGCTGATAAATATTAATGTCTGGGTTAAAGAAGTGGATTATTCATATAGTTTGTTTATGCTAGTTGATAGAGAGGATCAGCAAGGACCATTCTGGGTTTCTGCATATCCTTAATGTAAAGTATTTCAATCAGATTAAACTGCTGTAATTAATTATGTAATTACCAAAACAGTGTGAACTGTTTGATGTGGTCTATTCATCTGCACTGAAAGTTAGTAACGCCATAAAGCTCTACTGTCTTTATTCTCTGCAAACCAATGTTGCTAAGGAACTGGATTATTGTGTCCTGCACAGAATTGTGATTTCTTCGGGCTGTATTTAATGTGCGAACATTGCCAGGGCTTTGAGAATGTACAATGTTGTATTTGGAGGATAAATTATAAAATCTTTGCAGGTTGCTCTTCATATCTGAAGAACCGGATTAAAGTTATAGATGGAAAACTGTATATTATCTAATTGTTAGCCCTTGCTCCCACAAAAAATAAGGACTGCATTCAGTAGCACCTTCAATATACCTCTTATTATTCATTTAGCTTCACTACCACAATCTGAGATTCTAAAAAGGAGCTAGATGGAGTTTACATTAAAACTGTACAGAATGGGAACTGATTGCAGTGAGAGATTCAGGGTCATGAATAATTGATGGTTTGTGCTTCTGTTCTGTAAACTTAGCATTTTACTTCAATTACAATTCCTAGAATCCTTCAACAATTCAGTTTTGAGCAAAACAAGGATACCTCAAGGTCCTATTATTTATGGATAAGAGTAGTTCTTTAAGAAGTTTGAACGCGTTATCCACTAACCAGCAGTGGATGCATGTGGTCTATTGTCTCAGTGATAGGATCTCAGATGTGAATGATCCAGAACCAGGTGATACCACAGCCTTTTGTCTTACAAGCAACGGATCTTCCTGACACAGCTTAACATGGAAGGCCATTGCTTCACTGCAGTCTTTCCTCTTCATTAATTTATCGTATATTATTTGTTTAAAATGAGCATTTGGTTGCTTAAATGTATCCAAGTACTTGACATGTACTTTTATTAAAGCAAAAGAGCTGGCATATTACCAGAGTTGGAAACTGATCATATACTGACAAAACAATGCTACTCCTAAAAGTACAAAATGGAAGAGCAACCTTCCCCACCAATGCTTTCCATTTGAAGCTTGCATGTCTTTGGGAAATCAGGTTAGCAGGTAGCCTGCTAATTTAAAGCTAGTGTTCGATAATTTATTCCAGAAACTTTGATAACTGGTTGGGTCTGGGGTGTAATGTCCCATCTGTCTTATTTGAATTATTTAGACTTTTATCAACATTCAGTCATAGGAAGAAAATTACTGTTATTGCATGAGGTTCTGGGAATTCACTCTATTTTTGTACATTAAACGCTTCCTGTATAAGATGTATAATGATTAACATAATTAAAAGAGGGAGTTGTCTAACAGGAAAGCAATTCTTAGTCAGTTATTATTTGATGTGATCCCATCTTTCAAATAGCTATTGAGCTCCATTCTTTCTCCAAAACAATATACATTAATGCAAGCAAATCTTTTTAAAAACAAAATACATCAGTACAGTAAAGTAAGTGTTCTCTCACTCGCAGTTTGATTTTAAATGTCAAAGCAGCACAGTAGCGCAGCTGGGAGAGAGAATTCATCACAGCGCCAGAGTTCGATCCTGACCGTGGGTGCTGTCTGTGTGGAGTTTCCTCTGGGTGCTCCCTCATCCAAAATATGTCCATTTTGTGAGTTAATTGGCCTCTATTAAATTGCTCTTTGTGTGTCGGATGTGGATGAGAAGGTGGGATAACATAGAACTAGTGTGAACAGGTGATCGATGGTTGGCATGGACTCAACAAGCCAAAGGACCTGTTTCCATGTAATATTTTTCAATCAATCAGTCATTATTGACAGTGTCATGTTATAATAGTAGTTGAAAGATGGGAGTGGGGCTCTAATTGTGCTCAGCTCCCTTAACATGTGGCACATTGTGGCATATTAAAGAGAGATTTGCTCTAGGACAGGAGAAACAGCTTTATGCTGCATCTAATCGGTTTTCCACTATTAAATAGCCATCACCTAGCACCAAAAAACGATGCAGTTTAACCGAGAATAACCTTTTTACAAGTATTAACATTTGCTATTTGAATTGAAAGCATAATTTAAAGAGCCAAAAGATGGCAGTGCATTCATTTTTAATGCCTTTAAATATTGGTAAGTAAATTAAAGTGTGTCTGGACTTTTTTTCTCGTGAATTTATGTTATATTGAAGTATTCAAGTATTTATTTAACTTGGCAACTCAGGCAAGCAAAGTACTTCCATATATTAAAACAAAAATTGCTTATGAGATAGATGATTCTCAAAATGCTGTTTTTTATTGTCATCCGTAATTGCACTTGAGTGGAGGAGGCAGTTAAAAGTTTACCACCATTGGTGGGTATGGAATCATGAGATTAAAAATGGCAGATTTCCTTCTCTGAAGGGCATTAATAAACCATACAAGTTTTTATGACAATGTGGTAGCTTCATATTTACCACAACAATTACTGGTCCTTTGTTTCAGATTTGTTCAATTGAAATATAATTCCCCAATTGGTGGATTTTAAACCTGCTTCTCTAGATCAATGTACCAGTTTTCAGTATACAAGGCAAATAATGTAACCAGTTGTGCTATCGTTTAATCTGTTTACATTTTTTCATCCAAGCAGTCTTACCTAAGAATTTAAATATTAAAATATCATAGTTTAATTATTCTTTGTCGAATCAATATTATATATGTGGAGTAATTTGCAATTTTATTTAGAAACATAGAAATTAGGTGCAGGAGTAGGCCATTCGAGCCTGCACCGCCATTCAATTTGATCATGGCTGATCATCCAACTCAGTATCCCGTACCTGCCTTCTCTCCATACCCCCTGATCCCCTTAGCCACAAGAGCCACATCTAACTCCCTCTTAAATATAGCCAATGAACTGGTCTCAACTACCCTTTTGAATTCACCTGTGCCTTGGCAATGTTTCTTTTATATTAATTTTTATATATAGGCTGGGTTAGCACCCAGTCTGTGTCTTTCGTGAGAAAGACACCCAAGAAAGCTACGGAATCGCCTAATGAACCACCGTGGCCTAAAAATCCATCAGGCGAGAATGAAATGCTCGGAAAAGGAGAAAGAGGTGCAGCGCACAGGCCTTGAACCTGGTGAGACGCAGGAGGGGCCTGGCCGGGATTCACCCCGCAGAGCCCAGTCCCTTCACGCACTAGAGTCTCCCAACCCCTGCAGAGTAGTTATTAAGAGGATTGATCCGTGGGCGGTTGCTGCTGGGACGCAAGTCAGGGCCTGATCAACCCCTGCTGGGTCACCTGGGCGAAGGTGTCTGATGTTGTGAGACCTGAAACACCCGATGACCCCAGGTCACATCACTGAGGATGCGTCCTAGAGCATCTAGAAGATATATCTATCTTTCACACTTTGAAGTTATAGCATATCCAACTGGATGATAGTTTTACAATCATCTTTTTGAGGCAGGGAGAGAATGAAAGCTTCATCTATATATAAAAAAACACACCAGATCTAAAGCTGTCACATAGAGACAACAAGGCCTGGGTTAAACTACAATCTATATAAAATATATATACTCTGGGTACTCTGCCTTCATTTATTGGAGATGGAGCCAGAGACTTAAAATGCAGTTGTCAAGCTTTCATCCATGGGAAACACAGCAGCATTACAGCTTCCGTCTGTCAGAAGCCAGGTGAGGGACAAAGCCTTCATCTGTAGAAGACCTGATCAAGGTTCAGATCAGAATGCCTCATCTAGATCTGGGTCAAGGATCTATTAGATTCTGCGGAAGAACACATCTGACCTGATGGAATCCAAGCTAATCCTTCCAGCGGAGACCTGCTTGATCAGTATTTGACTGAAAAAAAACTCACTTTTAATTAAAGATAGACACAGTGGTGTTGTAACTCAGTGGGTCAGCCAGCATCTCGAGAAAAAGGATGTGTGACATTTTGGGTTGGGACCCTTCAAACTATTTAATTATGTTGTGAGCAGTGCAACGGCTTGTGAAAGGATGACTAACCATATTTACTGAATGCTAATTGGCATGTTATTGACCTCCATCACACATGCCTGTTCACCACACAAGCTTATTTCTGTCTGTGGAAGAAATTAATTTAGAGGGAAATTAATGGAAAATGAAAAGCGGAGACTTCGCAGATTTGCTTCGAGATTTTTGGAGAGATGGCTGCAATAAAACTACTCACCTGTTCTCTGATTTCACAACAGAATTAGCGACAGTTATACTGTATAGTAAACAACTTTTGTTAGATACTACTTTATGAAAATATTCTAACAACTATATGGGTACCAATTATTTCATGTCATAACATACTTTTCGCTTGTGTTAATCTTATTCAAACCTTGATGGTTAAATCAAGTCAAAGACAATACAAGGGCATCTTTCAAGCGCCCCGCATCACCATCCTTCTCCGAGCCAATCATAAGCCTCACATTTACAGTAACGTATACGCTACTAGCGGTAGGGGGCGCGGGTGATCTACTGTAACTCTTCACAGAAGGGAAAACAAACTTCGTTATCTGCTGTGCTATTTCATGTTTACATTTACCATCCATCCTTCAACACATTCCCAGACAAGAGGTAATACGTCTAATCTTACTTTGCCAATTCCCACAACCTCTTCTGCACCTGGTCAAGCAAGAGTTGCCAATTGTCTCATCCAAAACACCCGTTCGTTACCTTGTTCAATTCCAATCAAAATTAAATAAGGATATTAATTTTTCTTCCACTGTCTCATGTAGTTGACTGGGCAATTTGATATTGTTTTATTTTGTAAATAGAATAAGCTTATTTAAAGCTGTTTAATGTTACATTTCATAAGTATTTATCAAAACTGATATTTTGAAAGGATAAAACATTGTCCAATGTTGGTGAAGGAACTGATCAGACTGCTGAATGCACTAATTTGATTTCAGAAAATTCTGAAAATAAACTATTCTCTTGAATTGCTTTTGTAGTGATGGTCTGTGCAATAATGAAATATTAGGAATGTTGCATGTCCACTTGGTTTTGGAGATTGCGACCCAGGCAGCTGATTATTTAATTCCTTTTGTGGCCGTCAACTTTTACAGTAGTAGCCAGTCTTTTCACTACTTAAGCATGGTACCTGCAATAAGGATCAAAAGTCAAGTCAAAAGAGTTTATTGTCATGTGTCCCTGACAGGACAATGAAATTCTTTATTTGCTTAGCACAACAGAATATAGTAGGCATTGACTACAAAACAGATCAGTGTGTCCATATACCATTATATATGTAAATACACACATGAATAAATAAATTGATAAAGTGCAAATAACAGATAAAGGGGTATTAATGTTCAGAGTTATAACACGTAAAGGGGTATTAATGTTCAGATGGTTTGTCGTAATCAGTGAAATTACTATTCTATGCAATTTGTGTTCTTATTCTGTACTTGTTGCTAGGGGGTCAGCATTTAAGGTGATTCAATGGAACAAAATAAAATCAGGATGCTGTTTTATCTTGAAAAAAATCAGATGATGGTATCATCAATAGTTCTCCTGCTGGTCATGAATAGATATTACAAGTTAAGATGGTAGGATAAATTCCAGCAACTGCTGCCACCATGTGGCAATGTACAAATGATAACTTGCAGTCTTCATCCATTATCTTGGTATTAATCATGTATTTATAATTCCAGCCTTTTCTGTGAATGTGGTTTATGAGCTAGTTATTCAGTCAATAGGCACTGTGTGATCTGGGACAGGATACTATAGGAACCATACGTGAGTCAGAAGAAGGGTCTCGACCCGAAACGTCGCCTATCTCCTTCGCTCCTTAGATGCTGCTGCACCCGCTGAGTTTCTCCAGCCTTTTGTGTACCCTTGTATTACTATTGTTAACTGCACTAGTAGACGAGAGCGCAAGAATAAAAATGGCTTCTTACAGAGTGGAATATGTTTAAATAGCTGACTTGGGATTGTTTTTACTCTTGTTTAAATACATTGAATAATGTGAAAATGATAATTGGTAACGAGGATGAACTAAGTCCAACTAGGATTATTGCAGAATAACTGTCTGATCCCTTTTGAGTTTTTGGGATTTCATTTCTGGAGCTGTGGAGCAGCATGATCTACAGAACTCAAGCTGAATTCCACTGATTTAGTCTTTTGTGCTTGAAATAATTGTGGCAAAGTCAAATCAAAATACCCAAATTTGTAGCTTCAAACTAATTCACTAAATTAATTCAGTCATGGGTTAAATATGCAGAAGGCGTAGAATATATTTTATTTGCTACGAATTCACTTGCGGAGGGGAAATATCACAGAATTCTGCTTCAACAAATAAGTGGTAAGATGTTTAAATGAAGCATTTTTTTTGTAACTTGCCTGCTCCAGGAGACAAGACATTTGGAGAGCTGTTTAAATCAGTTGAGCCTTCCTTCATCGAGTGGCGTTGGGACAGTGTTAACAAGTTTGTTTTTAATCTACTGGGTCGTCAAGAAATAGGAAGAACAACTTGTTGTGGGATGCACAACAATTGAGCTGACGAATGCTGACCTGAAAAAGCCTCTGAGTTGTCAAGGAACGTGTAAGCAGTTTACTGAAAGCTAGTCTGATAAGAAAGATACGTCTGCATTCGTTTGTTCGTTCCGGTGAAGGCACTGTGATGAATAAGGTTTTATTGTATCGTAAAGGAAATTGACCCTAGTGTTGAGCAGGAAATTAAGCCATCTTGGCCAAATAGTAGAAGAAAGCTTGAGGAATCATCTGCTGCTGTTCATACCACAATAGGAGAAGGTTCAAGCAAATTGGGATAAAATACCAAATATGAAATTCAGTGTGGAGAATACTAATATGCAAAGGCAGTTTGAGATTAAGGAGGCAGTGTTGGGGCTCTTGAAGAGCATTAAGGTGGATAAATCTAAACAACTGATGGGATTTATCTCGGATTATTCAGAGGCAAGAGAGGAGACTATGAGCCTGGACAAAGATCTTTATATTTTCTCCAGCCACAGGTGAGATCATGGAGGACTGGTAAGTAGCTAATGTTCTTTTATTTAAGAAGGGAAGTAGAGAAAATCTAGGGAATTATTGGTCGATGAGTCTCCTGTCAGTAGAAAGGAAGCTGATGGAGAGGATTCATCGGGATAGGATTTACTCCCACTTGGAAGAGAATGGGTTAATTGGTGTCAGTTAGCATGGCTTTGTATGCAGTAGATCTTGCCATACTAATTTGATTGAGCTTTTTGAGGCGTCAAAGGTGATTAATGATAGTAAGGTGGTGGATGTTGTGTACATGGATTTTAGTAAGGCATTTGATAAAAATTTAGGCTGATCTAGAAGATTAAAATGCATGGGATTAACAGTGACTTGATCATATGGATTGGGAACTGGCTTACTAATTAATAGAAGGCAGAGGGTTATGGTGCAAGGACCATATTCAGCCAGAATCAATATCACATGTTGGACAGTTCATATATTTCTCAGCATTTATACATTTGTTAGTGTCATACTCAGTAGTGTTTGCACCTATCTTTAAACAAGCTCCCTTGCCACTCATGTGGTCCCCTGGGATGAATTTCCTTCCCTTTTATTGGAGGGTGGCCCCAACAGACTCTGGTCCTAAATGTCCTGTAGCTGAAAGATCCTAGACTAGTCTTGCCCCACAGAACCTTGCTGCTAGCTGCACCAAGCCTCAGCGAGTCCCTCAGCATTTACTCAACAGCCTGGAAAGGGGCAGTTCGCAACATTCTCTGACGGCCATCTCGCTGTATTGGGAGGCCATCAAGGTTCAGACAGAGCAGAAAAGATTTTTTACTGAGTTGATGATCTTCCAACAGCATTTGATGTCCATCCCTGGAACACCCCGTAAAACACAGCTGTTCGGGATGAACCATGACAAGCACCTGAGCTTCATTCTTCCGACACTCTTCGCAAATCCACACTCTACAAAGAGGTGGACAACCATATCTTTAGTTATTGGTTGGATGGTTCAGTTGCCTGATAACAGCTGGGGGAAAAACTGTCCCTGAATCTGCTGGTATGGGTTTTCACTCTGCTGTACCTCTTGCCCTTGAAGAGGAAGTGATCAGGGTGCAATTAGACCTTGATTCTCAAATTCAAGTTCGCATTTATTGTCACTTAACCAACCAAGGTACAGTGAAATTTGAGTTGCCATACTAAATGAAAAGAACAGAAACACACATAAAATAAACTTTGACATGAACATCCACCACAGTGGAATCAACATTCCTCACTATGATGGAAGGCAATAAAGTTCAGTCATCTTCCTCTTTGTTCTCCGTGGTTGGGGGCCTTGAACCCTCTGTAATTGCCATTGCCGACGGTCTGATGTCCAGGCCCTCTTGTCGGGATGATCGAAACGCCGGCATCAGGACGGAATGGAACACTTCGCGACATCGAGCTCCCGAGTCGGCCACTACTTGCCAGCGACCGCAGGCTTCACGGTATTAAAGTCAACAGGCCCCGCGGTAGGAGCTCTTCTTTTGGCGATCCTCAGCAAAGGATCCCAACTCAGTGGCTTGAAGCTCCGGGCTGGACTCCAGGAAAGGCCGCGCGAAACAGGGAAAATCGCATCTCCGTCTAGGCTGTTGGCGGGGCGGCCATTATGGGTTCCACCTGGTGGCCTTGCCAAGGCAGCATGAAGTGTAGATGGTGTCAATGTCCATGTTGTCCAGAGGTGCTGCCTGACCTGCTGTGTTACTCAAGCACGTTGTTTGCTTACGAAGGTGGGCATGGTGAGTAAGCGGGAGATCCAGCGGGCGTTGGCGGACAGCGCGCGGGTGCTGGGAGGACACTCGCCACTGATGGAGCTCGATGCCCGTCTGCTCTGCATCCGTCCCTATCATTGCCTGCCAGCATCTACACCATCCTGATTGGCCCACCCCCGTACTTACCCATGATGGTAATAAAGCATGAAGCAGGCTTTGGTCTCACCGATATAGATCATCTGGCATCTGGAGTAGCGGATGCAGTAGATGAGGTTGGAGGAGGTGCAGGTGTACCTCTGTCGGACCTGGAAGGACTGCTTGGGTCCCTGAAAGGAGGAAAAACTTTTTCACCCTGAGAGTTGTGAATCTGTGGAATTCTCTGCCACTGAAGGCAATGGAAGCCAATTCACTAGCCCTCAATAACTTCTCTTTTGACTCCTCCCATTTCCTCCAAACACAAGGCGTAGCTATGGGCACACGCATGGGCCCCAGCTACACTTGCCTCTTCGTCGGGTACGTCGAACAATCCTTGTTCTCGGCGTACCAGGGCCCCATCCCCAACCTCTACCTCCGTTACATCGACGACTGCTTTGGTGTCACCTCCTGCACCCACACACAACTGACTGAGTTCATCCATTTCACCACCAACTTCCATCTGGCACTCAAATACACTTGGACCATTTCCGACATTTCCCTACCATTCCTTGACCTCACCATCTCTATTGCATGTGATACACTCCTGCCCGACATCCACTACAAACTAACTGACTCCCACAGCTACCTGGACTACTCTTCCTCCCACCCTGCTTCCTGTAAGGACTCCATCCCCTATTCCTCTGTCTACGCCGCATCTGCTCCCAGGATGAGGTGTTCCACACCAGGTCATCACAAATGTCCTCATTCTTCAGAGAACGGGGATTCTCCTCCCCCACTATAGATGAGGCTCGCACCAGGGACTCCTCCATACCCCGCAACACTGCCCTCTCTCCCCATTCTCCCACTCGCAACAAGGGCAGAGTCCCCCTGGTCCTCACCTTTCACCCCACCAGCCGGCAAATACAACACATAGTCCTCCGCCAGTTTCGCCACCTCCAACGTGACCCCTCCACTCGCCACATCTTCCCATCTGCCCCCGTCTGCCTTCCGCAAAGACCGCTCCCTCCGCAACTCCCTTGTCAATTCTTCCCTCCCCTCCCGCTCTACCCCTTCCCCGAGCACTTTCCCTTGCAACCGCAAGAAATGCTACACTTGTCCCTTCACCTCCCCCCTCCACTCCTTTCAGGGACCCAAGCAGTCCTTCCAGGTCCGACAGAGGTACACCTGCACCTCCTCCAACCTCATCTACTGCATCCGCTACTCCAGATGCCAGATGATCTATATCGGTGAGACCAAGCGGAGGCTTGGCGATCGTTTCGCCGAACCCACCTCCGCTCGGTCCGCAATAACCAACCCGACCTCCCGGTGGCTCAGCACTTCAACTCCCCCTCCCATTCCGTATCCGACCTCTCGGTCCTGGGCCTCCTCCACGGCCAGAGTGAGCAACACCGCAAGTTGGAAGAACAGCACCTCATATTCTGCTTGGGGAGTCTGCATCCTCTGGGCTTGAACATTAAATTTTCTCAATTCTGTTAACCCTTGCTGTCTCCTCCCCTTCCCACCTCTCCCTCAGCCCTCGGGCCCTGGCATTCCCTCTCTCTCTATCTCTCTCCCCCACCCTAGTCGCACTAGCTTCTCATTTTCACCCTGCAAACAGCTTACAATGGCTTGTTTCCTTTATCATCGATACTTTTTTGCATATCTTTCATTCATTGTTCTTTATCTCTCCACATCACCATCTATATCTCTCGTTTCCCTGATCCCTGACCAGTCTGAAGAAGGGTCTCGACCCGAAACGTCGCCAATCTCCTTCACTCCTTAGATGCTGCTGCACCCGCTGAGTTTCTCCAGCCTTTTGTGTACCCTCGATTCTCCAGCATCTGCAGTTCCTTCTTTAACACCAATTCACTAGATGTTTTTAAGAGGGAGTTAGATTTAGCTCTTGGGGCTAACAGAATCAAGGGGTATGGGGACAAAGCAGGAATGGGGTACTAATTTGGAAGATCATATTGAATGACGGTGCTGACTCGAAGAACCGAATGGCCTACTCCTGCACCCATTTTCAAAGTTTCTATGACATTTCCAGACGAGACCCTTCTTTAGACCTTCTGTCTCGACCTGATACGTCGCCCATTCCTTCTCTCCAGAAATGCTGCCTGTCCCGCTGAGTTACTCCAGCATTTTGTCTCTATCTTTGGTTTAAACCAGCATCTGCAGTTCTTTCCTACACACTATCTATGTACCTGTCTAATTGTTTGTTAAACATTGCGTTAAGGGCCTGTCACACTTACGTGTCCTTGGCACGCAAATTACGTGGTCGCGTTGAGGCGCACGGGCATCGTATGGCCACGCGGGGCCGGTCCCACTGAGAAACGCAGAGGGGTATGTAGTTGTGCACGACATCACGCGGGGCTCCGAAATATTTGTAGTGAACTAAATCTTTGCGCGCCAACGGCCAAAGTGGGACAGGTCCAAGACCCTGGCGCAACGCAACGTCTCACTTCTACGCAGCAGAAGCAGGCAAACGATCGCCGAACTCAGCCTGGGGCTCACGGCCGTTGCGGTCCAGATCCGCCCCCTCTTCTACTCCCAGAGTGGGGCCAAGAACATTTAAGATAGTCACAAAATGCTGGAGTAACTCAGCAGGACCGGCAGCATCTCTGAAGAGAAGCAATGGGTGACGTCACGGGTCAAGACCCTTCTTTTCAGACTGAAGAAGTCTCGACACGAAACGTCACCCATTGCTCCCGCTGAGTTACTCCAGCTCTGTGTCCATCTTCAAATGACGTCACGCGCTCCAAATGGCTGTACGGTCGAATGAAGTCGCGCGCGACCGTCGCGGCTCAACGCGACCATGAGGTTGCGTAATTTGCGTGCCAAGGACACGTACATGGGACAGGTCCTTTAGTCTCACCCTCAACTAACTCCTCTGGGATCGTTCCATGCATCCACCACCCTTTGAGTGAAAATGTGACCCCTCAGGTTCCTCTTCAATCTCTCCACCCCCCCCCCCCCCCCACCCCCACCTTGAACCTGTCCTCTGGTTCTCGATTCCCGTGCTCTGGGCAAGAGTCTCTGTGCGTTTACCCTATATATTCCCCTCATGATTTTATACACCTCTATAAGATCTCCCCTCATCCTCCAAGGCAAAGGCTACCAGTGTCTTTGCTGCAAGGCTCTCCCACGGGGGGGGGGGGGGGGGAGGACCTGCACTCCTTCCTGCGGCGCGGAGGGAGCCCGCTGACGCTCTGACTAAAACCAGCGGAAAAATTGGCGCTCAAAACGCCGCCGCCCAAATAGATGTAAATTTGATGTGAATGGTGGAATTAGCAATGAGTGAGAGTGAGAGAGAGAGAGAGAGAGTGGAGGGGGGGGAGATGGATAGATAGAGCGATAGAGAGAGGGATAGAAAGAGGGCGAGGAGAGTTTGTGGAGGGCGGCGCGCGCTCACGGTGATGCGGCCCGGCGCCGACCGCATCGCGCTGCCGCCCCCCCGCAGCATCACTTCGCGCCTCAGACCGCGACGACGACGACATGTTGACGGTGAGGCGGCTCCTGGCCCGCGGCCGCCCGGGGTGAGTGAGTGAGTGAGTGAGGGTGGAGAGAGCGAGCTAGAACGAGAGAAAGAGGAAGTTAGGCACCGCGGGCGACAGCCTTAATGGCAAAGCTGCCTGTCCCGAGAAAGGATGTGGAAACACTGCCCTTCATGACACGGTCATGTCTCTGCCGGGAGCCGGCGGTTCCCTCAGTTGTGTCCCGCACCTCCCCGTTCCGTACGTCCCCTCTGCCTCGTTCCTCACTCAACCACCCCCCCCCCCCTCACTCCCCGACCCCCTCCTATTCCTCGCCCCCCCCGTCCCCCTATTCCCTTTCTTCGCCCCCTCCTGTCCCTCGACCCCCTATTCCAACGTCCCATTTGGCCCCCTTATTCCTCGCCTTCCCATGTACCCTATTCCCTCACATTCTTCACGTTCCCTCACCCCCTTCACCTGCCTCCTATTCCTTGACCCCCCCCCCCCGTTCATGAACCCCCTCCTTTTCCTCGACCCCCCAATTCCTCACTCCCTCCTATTCCTCACCCCCCCCATTCCTCCCCCTCCCCAATACCTTCTATCCCTCCCCCCCAGCCACCCTGTTCCTTGCCTCTCACCCCTCCAGCCCCCACTATCCCTTGCCTCTCCCTCAGCCCCCACCGTCCTCCACAACCAACTTTCCAGCTCGTCCCAGACCTCAAGGTCGTTCACAGCGCAGTCCAAATAATAAGGTCCTTGATGAAAGAGGTGGCTGACAAGTTTAGTTGAATAAATTGTTTGCAGAGGTGTGGGATAGGTTTATTCAGAGGGATTTCTAATATGCTGGAATCTTGTGCAAAACACAAAGTAGTGGAACTCAGCAATCTGTGGAGGGCTGAGAGTCTGAAGCAAGGTCCTGACCCAAAATGTTGTCTGTTCATTCCCTCTGCAGATGCTGCTTGACCCACTGAGTTCCTCTGGGATTGCTTAGGTTATTCTAGAGTGGGTTTGGCAAAGAAGGTCAGATGAAGCATGTTTTAGGAATGTGGTTTAAGATAATAGAATTGAATAGAATGCCTTTTACTGTCATTCAAACAGTTTGGTTTGAATGAAATTGCATTTTCTACAATCTTACATTACAAAAAAACCCAAGACCCACACTTAACACAGTTTACACAAACATCCACCACAGTGGATCTCCAACACCTCCTCACTGTGATGGGAGACAATGTCTTATCACTAACCTTTGTTCTTTGTGAGGATATAGATTTGAGCAATGACATAAGTTATTGGAAAATGAAGTTGGGTTTAAACTGCAGGTGGATTCTAAAACAGTTCTGTTGGTGATTTTTTTTAAACCCGCTGAATGCTGGAACTCTGAAACAAAATAGTAAAATACTGGAAACCTGGCAGGGAAGTGTTACACATCAAGGAAAGAGAATCTTAATGTGTTGAAAACCCTTCAGAATAAATTGTTTCAATTGGCATGGGGGGTGGATGAGATTGGTGGATGGACATGGCCGGGAATATCTGTGATAGGTTGAGGCTAAAATTACTATGGGGATGAATTATAAGGGCAGTTAGACGATGACAAAATGTGATGCTGTAAATAGTACATTAGGATGTGCTGATGGGGAGGGAAAAAACTAATGGAACACAAGAAATAGATGCAGGGATAAGTCACCTCATGAATGTTCTGCCACTCATCTGTTTAAGCCCAACATCTTATTTCCTTAAAATGCAAATATATATGGATCTCTGCCCTGATAACACTAAGCAATTGAGCATGTAAAACTCTTTTGGGTAGAGACTTTCAACAATTCACTGAATGAGGACATTTCTTCTCATCTAATTCCTGAATGACTACTTATTTTGAAGCCACGTGCCCTGATACTAGAAAAATAATTCCTGCATTTACATTGTCAACCCTGTTAAGAATTAGAGAACTGATGAATTCTTGTTGGAGGTGGAAATACAAAAGTGAAGGGGTCTAAGGGCATAATATTGGTGGAAAGAACAGCAATTATTATTCTAAGATGACCTGGGAGTAACTGACAGTTTACGTCAGAGGTAAAGCTTTACTGATAATGATTGATGTAGTCCAGTCAAATATGTTAATCATAGGCTCACAGTTAAAGGAGGTAAGATGTTTCACATACAAAGGGACGGATGGGACAGTTTTATGTTGGGTAGGGACACCAATTGTGGTAGGGAGCAAATGTTAGCTGCAGAATTGTCATGGTGAAAAGAAGTGGCAAACTATCTAAATGGGAATAAAGTTGATAAAAGGGGAAGTACAACGGGATCTGGGAGTCCTTGTCCATCAGTCTATGAAAGTGAGCATGCAGGTACAGCAGGCAGTGAAGGAACCGAATGGCATGTTGGCCTTTATAACAAGAGGAATCGAATATAGGAGCAACGAGGTCCTTCTGCAGTTGCACAGAGCCCTAGTGAGACCACACCTGGAGTATTGTGTGCAGTTTTGGTCCCCTAATTTGAGGAAGGACATTCTTGCTATTGAGGGAGTGCAGCGTAGGTTTACAAGGTTAATTCCCGGGATGGCGGGACTGTCATATGCTGAGAGAATGGAGCAGCTAGGCTTGTACACTCTCGAGTTTAGAAGGATGAGAGGAGATCTCATTGAAACATATAAGATTGTTAAGGGCTTTGACACACTAGAGGCAGGAAACATGTTCCCGATGTTGGGGAAGTCCAGAACCAGGGGCCACAGTTTGAGAATAAGGAGTAGGCCATTTAGAATGGAGATGAGGAAACACTTTTTCTCACAGAGTGGTGAGTCTGTGGAATTCTCTGCCTCAGAGGGCAGTGGAGGCAGGTTCTCTGGATGCTTTCAAGAGAGAGCTAGATAGGGCTCTTAAAGATAGCGGAGTCAGGGGATATGGGGAGAAGGCAGGAACGGGGTACTGATTGGGGATGATCAGCCATGATCACATTGAATGGCGGTGCTGGCTCAAAGGGCTGAATGGCCTACTCCTGCACCTATTGTCTATCGTCTAAGGGAGAGCAGGCATGAGGTTTTTATCACAGGAGACACAAGGAACTGAAGGTGCTGGAATCTTGCATAGAAAAAGTGCTGAAGTAACTCGGCAGGAGAGGCAGCATCTCTGAAGGACATGGACAGGCCACGTTTCAGGTTTGTTCACCTCTTCTCTGGAGGACATTTGTAGGAAATGTTTTTTTGGGTCAGGATGCTTCCTTCTCTGGGTAGGTGATGCTTCCTTCTCTTGGTTGCTAGGCGATGTTTCAGGTTGGGGCCATTTTCTCAGTAGGACATGATAGGTGATGTTTCGGGTTTATACCTTTCTTTCTCTGATCGATAAGTGACTGAACCAAAACATCACCTACCCAAGACCCCCAGAGATGCTCCCTGACCTGCTGAGTAACTCTAGCACTTTGTGTTCTACCTGAAGTTTTAGTCAGAGGGTAACAGACCTAAGTAGCTTTTAATAGGTTACAGCAGGAATATAGATAATTAATAGAGAAGCTGTAACAATAATTTATGATTGAGAGAATGGAATTTGACAGACCAGCTCAAATGTGCATGGTGAAATGCAATACCATTGTACTGTGCAAGAAACATTATGCAAACAGCACAGTAATAGAAAATGGACCCGAGACAAAAGATATACCTTCCGAAAACTTGAGGATGTAAAATAAAATTATAAAATTACATTTTTGCTTTTTGTTTTATTACATTTGTATAAATATAATAAATGCATACGAGGCTGTGATAGCATTTTATATTTGATGTGGGACTCAATTGACTGGATGTTGAACATTAGCCTTAAGGATGATTGTTTGGCCATTTGTTGCAGATTTCGCTTGACACACACAGCTGCAGCAGCAGTAAAGAATGAACCTATCCTTGAATTCAAACCGGGAAGCTCAGAACGGCAAGCTCTGCAGAAGGTGTGGTTATAAGCTTTGTACAGCACAATGAAGCAACCAGTGAATGGTTGCACATCCAACAAGAAATGCTACATGAGTTCAGTATAACAGACAGTCAGATGATCAAAACAATAAATTTGTATTTATTTTCAATATTGAAGTAGGCCGTTAGTTCTATCAAGTCTAGGCCTGGCTTTGGAGCAATCCCAGTTCCCCACTTATTTCTTGTAACCTATTATCTCTCACTTCCTCATTAACACCCCCAATTCTCCCACCATCCATTTGTACCAGCTGCAATCCTCATTTGCCATTTAATCTATCAATCAGCATATCTTTGGGATGTTGGAGAAAGTTGGAGCACATGAAGGAATCCCAACGGTCACAGGAGACATGCAATTCCACATTGATCATAAGATCATAAAACACAGGAGTGGTATTGGGCCATTCGGCCAAATATGCTGCTCAGTCATTCGATCATGGCTGATCTATTTTTCCATCGCAACCCCATTCTTCAGCATTCTCCATGTATCCTTTGATGCCACTACTACAAGCACCTATCAATCAGGAAGAGATGGATCTCAGCGCATGAACAGAAATGTCCACGTTGAACTTTGAACCTGCTCATATTCAGCTTGATGAAACTGATATGGAATTAATTGTGATATTGTCAACAATGTTATTGTATTTCAGGTCATGTGATAGCAGAATTAGGCCATTTAAGTCTACTCTGCCGTTCAATCACGGCCGATCTACCTCTCCCTCCTAACCCCATTCTCTTGCCTTCTCCCCATAACCCCTAACACCCGTACAAATCAAGAATATATCTATCACCATCATAAAAATATCCATTAACTTGGCCTCAACATCTTCCTAAAGGAATGTCCTTTAATTCTGAGGCTATGACCTCTAATCCTAGACTCTCCCACTAGCGGAAACATCCTCTCCACATTCACTCTATCCAAGCCTTTCACTGTTCGGTAAGTTTCAACGAGGTCCGCCTCATCCTTCTAAACTCCAGCGAGTACAGGCACAATACCATCAAACATTCATTGCTTGTTAACCCACCCATTCCTGTGATCATTCTTGTAAACGTCTGGACCCTCTGCAGAGCCAGCACATCCTTCCTCAGATATGATGCCCAAAATTGCTCACAGAATTCCAAATGTGGCTTGATCAGTGCCTTATAGATCCTCAGCATTACATCCCAATTTTGTATACCAGCCCTCTTGAAATAAATGCGAGCATTGCATTTGCCTTCTTTACTAGTGGTTCGACTTGCAGATTAACTTTTTGGGGGTCCTGCACCAGCACTCTCAAGTCCCGTTGCACCTCCAATTTCTGTAGTTCCTCCCCATTTAGAGAATTCTATGTCTTTATTCCTACTACCAAATTGCATGACTCCAAACTTTGCTACACTATATTCCATCTGGCACTTCTCTGCCTCTCCCAACCTGTCTAATTCCTTCTGCAGAGCCTCTGCTTTCTCTACATTACCTGTCCCTCCACATATTTTCATATCATCCACAAACGTAGCCACAAATCTTTCAATCCCCTCATGCAAATCATTAATATACAACGTGAAGAGTAGCAGCCCCAGCACCGAGCTCTTTGCAACTCTGCTCGTCACTGGCGGCCAACCTGAAAAAAAAACCTTTATTGCCACTCTTTGTCTGTTTCTATTGTCTGGTAACGGATGTGTTCATTTCTTCTCTCCCTGAAAAGGTAATAGTTATAATTTTATTCTGATCCTAGTTCACAGTCCTGGGACAATGAGCCCTGAGTTGAGCTAATCTCATGTTCTCTTACTATTATTATTATTATTATTATTATTATTATTATTATTACTGTATCCATATTTACATCATTGCACTGCAACCCAAGACTGACTCGGACACGCTGTGCAGCTTGGAGTTCCATTTATTCCCAACCTTATCCCCTCCATCCTCAGAATGCTAGAAGAATAAATTAGGTAAGATAATTGAGGCATGTTCAGGGAGAAAGTTTAAAGAGCTTGAACGGGTTTTGGAAGATAATTATGGAATGCATGCAAATGATGGCTTAATGTCCTGCATTGAAAAACAGTGTAAGCAAGAAGGAAACACATGGCAGATAAAAATTAGAAGAGTAGGTGTAGAGGTGGATCCGAAGGCCTTGGCTAATTTGTGGATTACGTTGGTGCAATACTTTACAATATGTAACACAGCAGTCTTAGATATGGAAATGTAATAACTGCTCTCCCATGATTCTGATCTCTAGATTTTCTTTCTGTTAGGCTCTGAATGATTTGAAGGGAAGAACACTCGAGATCCCATGTGTTATTGGGGGAGAACATGTCTGGACTAAAGAGATACGATACCAGCTATGTGTAAGTACAGAAGTGAATTAAACATTTATTCAGATTTACTTCATTGAGAATACTTCTGAAATCCAACATTGACTGACTGGCAAGCTGTAACAAAGCTATTAATTCTACTCCATAACTTTGAACTTCTTGATCTTTTGAATAAGAATATTTTTTTGGGCAGTACAGAATCATGATTTACAACTTGGAGACAGGCCATTTAGTACATTGAGTCCATGCCAACTCTCCATAGCAACAATCCAGCCATTCACACTCTCCCACCCCATTCCCGCTGACCTGCATTTTATTTTTCTTTCAATTATTTAACCAGTTCTTTTTAAATAATATAATTAAATCTTTCTCCACTATAGTCATGGGCAGTACATTTGAGCCACTTTCTTAATAAAAATGTTTTTTGCTCGTGGTGTTTTTGGTTGATTTGTCAATTTTCTTAAATCGTATGCCCTTCAATTCTTCAGCCTTTCACTAATTTGGTTTTAGATATGCAACATGGAACCAGGCTCTTTTGCCCACCGAGTCTGCGCTGACCAGCGATCACGTGTATACTAGTTCTATCCTTTCCACCAAAGACAATTTACAGAAGCCATTTAACCTACGAACCTGCACGTCTGGAATGTGGGAAGAAACCGGAGGAATTTTTTTAAATTACCTACTGTATATAGGCATTTTTATTAATTTAAAATCTATCAGATTCCCTTTCAATCTTCTCTATTCTGGGGAGAACAATCACAACCTCAAGGGTACACAAAAAGCTGGAGAAACTCAGCGGGTGCAGCAGCATCTAAGGAGCGAAGGAGATAGGCGACGTTTCGGGTCGAGACCCTTCTTCAGACTGGTCAGGGATCAGGGAAACGAGAGATATAGACGGTGATGTGGAGAGATAAGGAACAATGAGTGAAAGATATGCAAAGAAGTATCGGTGATAAAGGGAACAAGCCATTGTAAGCTGTTTGTGGTGTGAAAATGAGAAGCTGGTGCGACTGGGGTGGGGGAGGGAGATGGAGGTGGAGGGAATGCCAGGGCCCGAGGGCTGAGGGAGAGGTGGGAGGGGAGGAGACAGCAAGGGTTAACAGAATTGAGAAAATTCAATATTCAAGCCCAAAGGATGCAGACTCCCCAAGCGGAATATGAGGTGCTGTTCCTCCAGCTTGCGGTTGTTGCTCACTCTGGCCGTGGAGGAGGCCAGGACCGAGAGGTCGGATGTGGAATGGGAGGGGGAGTTGAAGTGCTGAGCCACCGGGAGGTCGGGTTGGTTATTGCGGACCGAGCGGAGGTGTTCGGCGAAGCGATCGCCAAGCCTCCGCTTGGTCTCACCGATATAGATCATCTGGCATCTGGAGCAGCGGATGCAGTAGATGAGGTTGGAGGAGGTGCAGGTGAACCTCTGTCGGACCTGGAAGGACTGCTTGGGTCCCTGAAAGGAGTGGAGGGGGGAGGTGAAGGGACAAGTGTTGCATTTCTTGCGGTTGCAAGGGAAAGTGCCCGGGGAAGGGGTAGAGTGGGAGGGGAGGGAAGAATGGACAAGGGAGTTGCGGAGGGAGCGGTCTTTGCGGAAGGCAGACAGGGGGGGAGATGGGAAGATGTGGCGGGTGGAGGGGTCACGTTGGAGGTGGCGAAACTGGCGGAGGACTATATGTTGTATTTGCCGGCTGGTGGGGTGAAAGGTGAGGACCAGGGGGACTCTGCCCTGTTTGCGAGTGGGGGAATGGGGAGCGAGGGCAGTGTTGCGGGGTTATGGAGGAGACCCTGGTGCGAGCCTCATCAATAGTGGGGGAGGGGAATCCCCGTTCTCTGAAGAATGAGGCCATTTGTGATGACCTGGTGTGGAACACCTCATCCTGGGAGCAGATGCGGCGTAGACGGAGGAAATGGGAATAGGGGATGGAGTCCTTACAGGGAGCAGGGTGGGAGGAAGAGTAGTCCAGGTAGCTGTGGGAGTCAGTAGGTTTGTAGTGGATGTCGGTCAGGAGCGTATCACCTGCAATAGAGATGGTGAGGTCAAGGAATGGTAGGGAAGTGTCGGAAATGGTCCAAGTGTATTTGAGTGCCGGATGGAAGTTGGTGGTGAAATGAATGAAGTCAGTCAGTTGTGTGTGGGTGCAGGAGGGTGACACCAAAGCAGTCGTCGATGTAACGGAGGTAGAGGTCGGGGATGGGGCCCTGGTACGTCGAGAACAAGGATTGTTCGACGTACCCAACAAAGAGGCAAGCGTAGCTGGGGCCCATGCGTGTGCCCATAGCTACGCCTTGTGTTTGGAGGAAATGGGAGGAATCAAAAGAGAAGTTATTGAGGGTGAGGACCAACTCTGCTAGGCGGAGGAGGGTGTCAGTGGACGGGTATGGGTTGCTCCTCTGGTCGAGGAAGAACCGGAGGGCTTTGAGACCGTCCTGGTGGGGGATGGAGGTGTAGAGTGACTGGACGTCCATGGTAAAGATGAGAGGATGGGGGCCTGGAGAATGGAATGCGCGGAGCCGACGGAGAGTGTCTGAGGTGTCTTGAACATAGGTGGGGAGGGATTTAACAAAGGGGGATAGGATGGCGTCAAGGTATGTGGAAATGTGTTCGGTGGGGCACGAACAGGCAGAGACTGATCACAACCTCAATCTGTCCACACAAATAAAGCGTCACATCCTCATAATTATTCTCCTAAATCCATTTAGTCCCCTCTCTCTGACTTCACATCTTTCCCAAATGGTGGTGCCCAGATTTGTACTTATGGCGTAGGGATGAAATGCCTACACCTTAAATGCTATGTATCTTTGTAATACTTAAAATTAAATAATTACCTTGTATTTTTCTGAATGTTTGATTTGTAGGTTTTCTTACATACAATGTTATTACTAAGTACATATTCTAGCAACACAGCATCATCACTAAATTAATTTTATTTTATTTTATTTTAGCCATTTAACCATTCGCACAAGGTATCCAAATTCTGCTATGCTGACAAGGTAAGTTGAGCATGAATAACTGGATTGATATATACAGTAACAGCAGCCCAGGTTTATGGATTTTACAATGGTATTATATTAAAATGATCTAAGTGAGTACCACTGTTGCATCCTGAATTAGGCTGCTGTGGTTTTGAGCTCCAACGGGCTGTGACATTGGTGCAATAATGAGAGAACATTGCATTGTTGGAGGTAGCATCTTTCAGAAAAAATCAGATACATATTCATTGGTGCTCATTTGAGCTCCCTGTCATGTTGCAGCTAATTTTTCTCATTTAATTAAAATCAATTAAAGGTAGCAGTTTAATTGACATTGTCCTTTGGTATCATGGGACCTTGCTACATGCTAATAGGCAGTCACATTTCTCTGAGTTACATGGTATAATGTAATGCTGAAGTGCTTTGATGAATATTGAAGTTGTGAAATTGGCTGTGAAATGGAGATTAGTTTTTATTGCATTAGAATGCCATGGGTTAGAATTAGTTTCATCCCCAGACAAAACTGAATATAGAACGATTTTCTGATCGGCAATAAAATATCCAGGGTTTGGGAAATATGTTTTCAGTCTGTGGCTAAAATGCCTCTTGCATTGAAGTTAAAATAGCTTTCAGAAGTATTGATAGGCAATAAAGGGTATGAAAAAAAGTGCATTCATTCTGCATAGCTGATAGTAACCAGGACCCAGTAACAAAGTCTGGCCTTGGACTTCAAGATCTTTTCACTTGGGAAACGTGATGAAAAAGAGGTTATTCATGTTTGCCTCCCAAACCATCCCCTCCTCCTTAAAAAAGGGTTTTAACTCTCTGATTTCCTATTATACATGATGGAATGTTATAGCTTGTCAGTAAAAAAAAAACTAGCTTGTGAATGTGGGGGAACCTAGACATTTGATGTTCATCATAAGTTTGCTCCTGAGATTAAATGTATTTTAACCTGAATTATTTTCACACAAGTAAATGCTGATTTTATCTTTTACCTTTTGCAGGAATTAATTAACAAAGCAATTAATGCGGCACGGTCTGCTCACAGAGAATGGGATCTCAAACCCGTCGAAGATCGAGCTCAAATATTTTTCAAAGCGGCTGACCTGATCAGTGGGTCAAGACGTGCAGAACTGTTGGCCAGAACCATGGTTGGCCAGGTATGTCGAATGGATTCACAACAGCAAGGAAGAGGAAAAGGACACTCTTAAGCATATGTTCTTTAGAGCTAATCCAAACGTCTTTATAGCCAATTCATTAAGTATAGTCATGTGACATTTAAAATGCAGCAGTCCATTTGTGCACCTCAGCGCCATTCACTGCATTATGACCAGATAATTATTTTCATTTATGTTACTTAAGGAATTGACAACTTCACTATCCTTAAAAATATTTATGTGGGATCTTTTGCATCTACTTGAGAACATATATGGCATCAGACCAAAGTCTTAAGTGGTAATCTATATGAAATTATAACATTTTCATGTTGGGCTTTTTTTTCAGGGTAAAACTGTCATTCAAGCAGAGATTGATGCAGCAGCAGAACTAATTGACTTCTTTCGATTCAATGCCAAATACGCTTTGGAACTTCAGCATCAACAACCAATCAGTGAATCGCCAAGCACCAACAAAATTCTGTACAGGAGTTTAGAGGTGAGGGTATAACTAGGAGTAAGCAAAACATAAAGATACAAGAGACCTGCACTTAGTTTTGTCAAAACACTTAGAAAAAATTGTCAGAACAGTAAATGATCAATAATAGTATTTTTTGCGTTGCGCTCCGATACTGAACTGACTATTTTTGTTCCTGCAGGGCTTTGTAGCAGCGATTTCGCCTTTTAACTTCACTGCAATCGGTGGGAATCTGGCAGGAGCTCCAGCTCTTATGGTAAGAAACAAATAATATATTAAAAATCCGACATTACACGAGAGCACATTGCAAACAATCCCAAGGGTGTAAAGGGTCGCCTTTCACCGTATTCACAATAACCCATTTAAAAGATTGTGACTGTCATCTGGATCAGATGGCTTTTCTGCTTTTAAGTATTTTGTTTAGAGTTTCTCTCATTCAGTTGGAATTCATAAGGCTAGTGGGTGTGTGTGACAAACTGAAAGAGTATTAAGACATTTGAAAAAACATATTGTTGAAAGGATTGCTGTGGGAAGCTATTATATTCCCTTTTAAACTGAAGGATACTCGATGCTTTTTGGGATCAAAACCTGACCAGGCAAAAAACTGTATATACTATCCCTGCTGGGTGATTATCTCAGTAAGATTTGGTGGTTTCTTGATATGTAAGTGCTGTGTATGCATAGTCCGTACCTCTATCTAGATATGCATGTAAGATTCTACGATAAATTAAGTGAATTTGTTAATTAAAACGATTACTACATTCACATACCAGACCGTCATACAACAAAAATGATAAAGGAGTAACATAAGGGAGCGCAAGAACTATTTATTTTCCTGGGGCTAGTGGAATCCTGTTATTTTTGTGATAACAGGTGTGCTACAAAGGTTTTTCTACAAATCCAGCTGCAGCCAGTATTGCACATCTTTGTGACGCTCTCCTGTTCAAGATGCCACAATTTATTCTAACATGCAGTTTTGATAAATTAAGAATTTCAAGTAAAATGGTAAAGTTGCATATTGTTTCAGGGTAACGTGGTGGTCTGGAAACCCAGTGACACGGCTATGGCTGCTAGTTATAAAGTGTACGAAATACTACTTGAAGCCGGACTTCCGCCTAATGTCATTCAGTTTGTTCCAGCTGATGGACCGTTATTTGGCGAAACAATTTTGGATTCTGAGTATTTAGCAGGAATCAACTTCACTGGCAGTGTCCCGTAAGTATTGACAAACTGCATTTATTGGTGAATAGCAGCTTCACATGAATGTTGTTGAAGATTGACATCAAGTCAAAGGAACTGTGAATGCTGAAATCTTGCATGGCGTATAAAGTGCTGGAGTAACTCGGCAGGAAAGATAGCATCTCTGGAGGACATGGATTGGCAATGTTTTGGTTAAAGACCCTTTAGGATATTAGAATAGTGTCTGAAAGCCTTGTGAAAAAAGTTGCTTTTAAGCTACTGCTTAAGGGAGCAGAGAAAGGCGAAGGACTAATACATCTTTTCAACTGTATTTGAAAGTAACTACCATTAATTATGAAATGTATGATATTAATCTTTGAAGAGACTGAAAAATAATGTTATTCATTTCCTGGGAGGGGGGGGGGATCTAGATCTTGGAGGATTTCAAGCATTTGATGAAAACATGCATCACACGATTGGAGAAGAAAGTTATGCTTATTCTTTATTCCTTTGATTACAAAAAAAGGCCAAATGTTGTATCTTCAGAATGTATATTGACTAGTTTCTTGTTACTTATGTAAAAATAACACAATCGTTCTTGTAATTGCACTTCAAAGTGAATATGGTTTTTAGTTTTCACTTCAGCAGAGTTAGAAGGCAATGTTACTGAAGGCATTCAGAAATAATAGCTCCCATTTGAAATTTCGACCTTTTTTTTTTAATCAATTTGCTTAACTATAAATAATTAAGGTTAAAAACTGGGAAGCAGAACTGGGGTATACAGGCCTAGAGGTACATAATTGAGGTGGTACTGCGACTGTAGTACTAGAATTAATTATACCAGCACAGGATTACATAAATGTGGACGTTAATTTTTCATTGAAGCACATATACAGGCTGCGGAAATTGACTTTGTACTTATTCATCAAAATACTTTGGGCCTGTTTGCCCTGATGTGTTTATGCCTCCTTTTTGGTAGAACTGAAGAGCTATTCTTATTCAAACCACAAAGTGCTGTAGCATCTGTGGAGTGAATGGACGGACAACTTTGATGGTTGGGACCTTTCAGTTATTTGTATTCCTGTTTTCCCCTTCTCCTGTCTCCGTAACTCTTTAACATTCAAGCTTTTATCCAGATCTCTTTTGAATGTTATTTCTGAGCTTGCTTCTACCCTGGGTTTGGGTTCTGCATTCAGATGATCATAACTCACTGATCTGAGTTTCTTGTGCCTCTGATATCTGTCACCCCTTAATACCATCCAAACAAAAACTTTTGAATCTTCCTTCAACCTTTGCCTTGCATTATATTTATGGTGCAAGGTGATAAGTTGGGGGTTTTTTCCAACGTGTTTTAGAAGTGTGAAAAACGATGCTGTATATGTTATATAACTTGGCACTCTTTTTCTTCTCCAGAACATTTAAGTATCTTTGGAAGCAGGCTTCTGCAAGCCTGGATAAGTACCGTAGCTATCCTCGTATAATTGGAGGTAGGAACATTTCTTCTTAATTCTGACCAACAATCTTTTGAAGCAATCCCATACAAATTAACATTGCTAAATATTTAACATGCTCAATATCTTTTCTATATTTCTGAGATTCCTACTTGAAGTTCCTGAGGTCTTAGTTATAATGTCCAGAAATAAATTATGGGAATTGATTTCTCAAATTAATGCCAATACAAGGAAAGTTTATCCTAGGAAGATTTTATTGTAAAGCTATTAATTATGTTAAAATGTGGAAGGGTTCTGACCTGAAATGCCACCAGTCCACGTTCTCCAAGTATGCTGCTTGACCCATTGAGTTGCTCCAGCATTGTGTGTCTTTTCTTTGATTGTGTTAACTTACCCACGTGTAATGTGGCAGTATACTCGTCTTGTAAATGGTTCCAAACCAGCATTACATTGCGCATTGTTTGTCATTTATAATGTGGGTAATGATGTAGATTGGGTTCATTTATGTATTCTTTCTTAGAAGATAACCTGCAGCTTTTCCAGAAAGAACAAGGGCAGCACGGTGGTACAACGGTAGAGTTGTTGCCTTGCAGTGCCAGAGACCCGGGTTTGATCCTGACAACGGGTGCTGTCTGTATGGAGTTTTACGTTCTCCCCGTGACTGCATGGGTTTTCCCCGGGTGGTCTAGTTACCTCCCACACTCCAAAGACGTGCAGGTTTGTAGGTTAATTGGCTTCGGTAAAAAAATTATAAATTGTCCCTAGTGTGTAGGGCTGGTCGGCGCAGACTCAGTAGGCCGAAGGACTTATTTCCGCATTGCATTTCTAGACTAAACTGATTGTTGTGGTCAACGTGTAAGGAAAGGAATTATGAAACCACTTCAATTATGCATTAAAAAAAAAGCCCAGTAATAATACCACAAATAGTGTGACTCTATAACTAAAATACGTCAGGAAGGAAAGTGCAACTGGTAGACCTGGGGGCAAGGTTTTAAAAACTTTCAGCAGTTTTTGTGAAAACTGAGAAGGAAACTATATTGCAGTTAATTCAATTATAGATGCGGTTAATTCACAAAAGTAACTGAATAATATATCAACAGTGAATAATATGTTAATTTGTTCAGAGCCAAGGAATTTATCGTTTTAAAATGATTTTCTATCCCAAGTGATTAGCGGTCAAATCCTCGTGTTATAAAATAATCTTCTTATCGAGTCCACACACAAGATTAGAAGTTGTTCAACCAGAGCTGAACACACTTCTCGGCATCTGCATACAATGTTGTCTGTCTTGTCGCTTCTTGTGCGTGGTGGTGGAAAGATTGGTGGTAACAGGGCCACGATGAGAACGCTTTTTCCTTGACTCCAAAAAATAATTATAGGTCTTAATTCATTTATTATGCTGTCCTCTTCTGGTAGCACCATCCTTGGACAAACCAGAATTAAATTGGCTTCTAAGATCTATCATTTTGGGAACCTCTGTTTAAAGCAGTTTAAAGTAAATGCAAACTGGTCATGTCTTTTACTTATTCAACTTGGTTCCTTTTGCTTTGTTGGATTATTTTGCAAATTTTTACAAATAAATATAATTGGAAACCTTGCTTATTCATGCTGCCAAGTTAGGGGATCAGAGGGATTTAAGATCTTGTCTGTTGGCAAACCTTTACCTCTTGCTTAGCCACATTGGTATGTTCTAAATCAAATAGATTTATCAGAAAACTCATGTTTTTTTACAGAATGCGGCGGTAAAAACTTCCATTTTGTGCATAAATCAGCTGATATTACCAGTGTAGTAAATGGTACCATTCGTTCAGCTTTTGAATACGGAGGGCAGAAATGTTCAGCGTGTTCAAGGATGTATGTGCCTGATTCACTGTGGCCTGAAATTAAAAAGAATCTCCAGGAGGAGCAAAAGAAAATAAAAGTAGGAAATGTAAGTATGAGAAAAATTCAGCCAATTTGTCCTTTTTTATTCTTGAGAATCCAGGATAAAATGCAGGATCCTACGAAGGTTAAAAATAGTAATTAAAAAGTGAGATAAATTAGAAAGTGCTGATTAAATGAGGTTAAGCTTGTATTTAGAAATTATTTGCATTATGGAAAGTAATGTGATAAAATATTTTTTAATTTGGATTTGGGCTCGTGATTTATTATTATTCCTTTTGGTCTCATTGAAAAAAAAACATGAATCCAGAAGCTTGTGGTGGTATAGATCAAAGCTGACACCTCATGTTTAATCTCCAAAGTTGGTCTCTTTAAAGCAGCACGAGAATTTGCTGATCGCTCAATTTTATAATTCAACTGGCTTAAACTGCAGTATGCACCCTCTTCCCTTTGCACCACAGTTGCCCTTTGCTCCACTAACTGCAGATGAAGTGAGCACATTGAGCATTTCTTTATGCTAAAATAAATGTTTGATCCAAATCCCATTTGCACAATTGCAGCTTACAACCATAGTAACCAACTTTGAAATAGTAAAACCCTCAGTGTGGGGATATTAGTGCTATTGTGTAAATGGATCAAAGTAATGTTTTGTATTTCTAAATGCCAGTGTTTCTACACTTCCATCATGCTGAGTCACTTCAATCTTACCAGGATACCTGTTTGGCATCTTAATTGACCATCTGTATGTTTTAAATGATGGTCAAAGTGGTTTGCATGCACTGCTGCAGGAAATGTAGTTTCAGTATGCTGCTTTACTGGCGTGGATGTGACAGATTGAATAAGCTCCATCTGTGGTGAATGTCCCTGCCTTGAATCGTGTAGAATGCTCTGAAAGTAATCTACGTCAGAGATAGCTTTGGTCATGGCATAAATGTTTGTATGGGGAAAGAATACATGTTGGGTAAGGTCAGATGATTTCCATGAACTACAAAAAAACATTTATTTATAAAAAATTACACGCAAGTCACTTTTACCCTATCCTAGAGGAATTGCTCCTTGGCACTGGATTTTGCTGACCTTGCCATATAAAGTCAAAATAGTGTCTGAGTCGTGTCGCCAAACTAAGGGTTGTATTTCAGTGGAATTGATTCCCACTAAACTGCCAATCTAAAGGCATGAGTTCAGTATGGGGTGACATGCTGCGTAGTTGTCAATACTTCAGTGCTCCATCTTATTGGGTGTGGTTATGATTGTCGAGCTGAAGGCGTAGACTTAAAAAAAATCGCCTTCCACGGATATTCAGGCAATCTGAAACCATTTCTGTTTTCAGTTTGTGCAGCAAACAAATAAAGACCTGGGGATATGCTTGAATGCGCTTTGCCATTTTCAGAAATTATGTCTGATCTGCAGTTTATCTCCACCTAATTTTGCGACCCTTTCTACGTCAGAATCACCATTTGTTTTTCTGTTGACAATCCAGCTTCTACAGCTTTTTAAAGAGTTCCAGTTGTTTCCTGTGTGTATCAACAGCACTTCTGACATTAGCTCTAAACAGTCTCTCCACTGTTAAGGATGGTCCCTTTTTTACTGGACTTCGGTCAAAAGTTGGTTTTGATTTTGTAAATTGCTGGTAATCTGACTGGAACTAACCAGACAGTTGCCTTGTATGTAACTGAATTGGTTTGCGATCCTAAGACCTTTCTACTTGAACATGCTTCTGCTAGAAATTGCCATCCATTAAGATTATTTTAACATGGGACTCTGGGTGTTAGTTGATCTAATTAGAACCCTGAGAGGGAATGCAGAACATAATCACATTTATTACCCATCTCCAACCTCTGGAAAACAATTGTCAAATGATCTCTCTTTGCAGAGCTGTGATTATTTGTTATTTTCAAGTGTAGCTTAGGTTTTGAGCTGTGAATTGAATATCGTGTACAAAGTTGCAATGTAATTTTGATCTATATAAATGTTTTGTCTTTTTTTTAGCCAGTCGATGACTTCGAAACATTCTTTTCAGCAGTCATTGATAACAAGGTAAAGATTGCTAATGGAGATTTAATTTTTTGGCACTCAATCGGAGGAAGTATCAAACAAAAACAAAAAATACTTGGAGAACACAGCAGGTCAGGCAACATAGTTAACATTTCAAGGTGGAGAGAGTGAAATAATTTAGTCCAGGTAGCAGAGAAGCTGGCAGAGGGCAATGAATGGCCTTTAAGGTAGTTAAGGTCCCTCTTGTAATGTGGCTGTGTTATGTTATATAGTCTGGGTATGCCCAATGACACCATGGTCAGGGGAACTCTCCTTGTCCTGTGAAGAAGGGTGAGAGCAAATCTGTGGGAAATGGCTGATCGAGGGGCCTGTCTACTATGGTAGAGGGGTCTTCTTCTTGCATATGGCGTGCACAGCCTACAGTTGTAGGTCAACTTGTTCTATTTGATCTAATTGTTTGTGCATGTCGGGTTGATTGCATTAGTCGAAACAGGGTAGACCACATGAAGGTTGCAATCTCCCACCCCAGTAGATGGGTAGTCATGGTTCAAGAAGAAGGAGAACAGTTCAAAAGCATCTGTGAGGAAAATTGCAATGTTTTGCTTGCTTTACACGTGGCAACATTTTTTTCTTTCAGTCTTTTGCTCGAATAAAGAAATGGCTGGAGCATGTAGAATCCTCCCCAAATTTAACAGTAATTGCAGGTGGAAAATGTGATGATAAAGTTGGTTATTATGTGCAGCCATCAATTATAGAGACAAAAGACCCACTGGATCCTATAATGAAAGAGGTAAGAATGTAACCTGCCACAGATCTTCTGCAAATAATAGGAAATAACTGATCTTCAAATACTCAGTCCATATTATAGAGCATCTTTAGACTGATTATATGGACCAATTTGGGCCACTCAAGCCTATGTGAATGTTATAATATCCTTCTGTATGACATTTATTTAAAATATGTACTTTAAATGATCAAAATCTACTTACAAAGCATTTGCCTGCATATCATAAAATTTCTGGAATATCTGCTGCTTTTCCTTTACAATGCTATGTGATTGCTATTGTATGTACAAATTGTACTGGGTACAGTTTAACCTTTATCTCAGCAGGGCAAATTTGCTTTTTAGCTCTGAAAATTCACAGTCTCCAGCCTTTTGTGTACCATCTTGCTAATGTTGATGTCCAAAGATCTCACTTGGTCCCCATTTGCTATTTTAATCGCAGACTGCACAGACCAAGCTAGGAAACCAGCTGTGAAATTGACCGTGGAGAGTCCAAGAAAGAAATATCTTCAAAAAGTTTATGATTTCCTTTTAGATCAAGAATGTACCACCATCTTTAACTAAGTTCAGTTTAGTTTATTGTAACGTGTACTGCGGTACAGTGAAAAGCTTTTTTTTGCATGCTAACCAGTCAGCAGAAAGACATGACATGATTACAATTGAGCCCCTTACAGTGTGTAGATCCATGATAAGGGAATAATGATTAGTGCAAGGCAAAGTCTAATCAAAGATAGTCACTAAGCATCACTAAACTCAGTTACCTCATTCTCTTTGACGCTTTCTTATGTATGTGGTCAGGAATTCTGCTCCTGACTGCTGGCCTCATCGTCATGGAAGCCTTCTTTGGAATATACTGATAGCCAGGATTAAGGAGGTTCACCTGCACAACAAACCAGCTGCAGCGTTCGAGAGGCATTCATATTCCCTAGTTAATACTTGTGTCTCAGCTGCTGCTGCTGTGGAATTATCAAGTAGAGTCATAGTGATACAGCTTGCGGCCCAACTTGCCCCATCTACACTAGTCCCACCTGCCAGCATTTGGTCATATCGCTCCAAACCTGTCTTATCCATGTGCCTGTGTAACTGCTTCTTAAAGGTTGGGATAGTCCCTGCCTCAATCACTACCCTTTGTGTATAAAAGTTACCCCTCAGATTCCTGTTAAATATTTTCCTCTTCACCCTAAACCTATGTCATCTGGTCCTCGATTCACGTACTCTGGGCAAGAGACTCTGTGCATCTACCCGATCTATTCCTCTCATGATCTTATACACCTCTATAAAATCACCCCTCATCCTCCTGCGCTCCAAGGAATAGAGTTCCAGCCTACTCAACCTCTGCCTATAGCTCAGACCCTCTAGTCCTGGCAACATCCTCATAAATTTTCTCTGTATCCTTTCCAGCTTGACAACATCTTTCCTATAACAGTAGAGCACAACTGAATTATGAACAAAATACTTTTATTGCTTTCAGGAAATCTTTGGACCCATCGTGGCTGTGTATGTTTACCCAGCTGATCAGTACCAGGAAATTCTTCACTTGATTGACACAAGTACCCCTTATGGTCTCACAGGTGCAGTTTTTGCACAAGATAAGTGAGTTTTTGGTGGATTTACAACCATTATATTGAGTGTGATCAATGCCCTAAATCATCATGCAATATACAGACAATAGCTTGTGCTATTTGTTTAGATAATTTAGAATAATTGCAAATGCTCTGATGCAAAACTTTAAAAGGGAGCGAAGCCTATTATTTCTTGCTAGCTTCCCCTGGCCAGAGGGGCAAGATTTGCAATTCAGGAATGGTTTGTTTTCCAGAGCTGTGGGTTTCGCTCCCCACTATTGCTACTGGCTGCCCAAAGGCTTGATCATTGTCTCTAACACGGCACAAAAAGCTCTTAGATGTCCCCTCTTTGGTTTCTCTGATTCGAATCATAGAACCATTGAGCACGAAAAGACACCATTCATCCCAGTGTACTTTGCCACCCTTGAAAGAAATATCTGTTTGTCATCTCTTTTAAACCTGCAATTTATTTCCTTTTTATTATTTGTTGAAGATATTATTGAATCTGGTTCCTCCTTTTGTAATATACTGCATTAGAAAAATATTCATCCTCTGTTCTCAGGGATGTGGTGGGGGGGAGGGAGGGAGTTGGTGGCTGCTAATACTCTTTTGGGGGAGTTTAAATTAATGTGGTAGACGATGAGAAGCAAACAGTGGAAACTAGAAACATCACAAGTAATATAAAAAGGCAGTGGAGACCCTATTTATTCATCCTATCAGTTCCCCTCATGATTTTATTGACCTTTATCAGATCACTCAGCCTTTGCACTCCAAGGAATAAAGCCCTAGTTTGCCTATGGCTCAACCTCTCGTGTCCTGGCAATATTCTCATAGATCTTGTCTGCACTCTATCCAGTTTAATGACATAATTCCTATAGCAAAGTGACCACATCTATGTCTAGTTCATCTATAACATAACGATCACCTCAATACCCTGATTGATGTTGGCCTCTTTCACCACGCTATCTACCTGTGACCCCACTTTTAGGGAACTATGTATCTATATGCCTAGATCCCCCTGCTCTGCAACACTCCCAGAGCCCTACCATGCACTGTGAAGGTCCTGTCCTAGTTTGACTTCCCAAAATGAAACATCTTGCACTTATCTACATTAAACTTCATTAGCCACTCCCAGCCCACTTTCTCAACTGATCAAGATCCTGCTGCAATTTTTGATTACCATCTTCACTTTCTATGATACCACCCACATCAATCATCTGCATTTCTTATACCCTTTCCCAATGTAGTTTAGTCTCATGGAGACACATGGCAGAGAAACATGCCCTTTGGCCCATCGCATCCATGCTGACCATTGCACCTGGCTCCACCAGTTCCATTTACCTGTGTCATTTTCAATTAGCTTAATGTTTGATTTGCACCTGCCCAAAATTAAAGTAATCCAGTTCCCTCCAGGTATTCATTGTAAATTTGACTTGCATTTTGTTTCAGAAATGTTATAGATGAAGCAAGTAAAGTTCTGCGATTCACTGCTGGGAACTTCTACATCAATGACAAGTCAACTGGCTCGGTCGTGGCACAGCAACCATTTGGAGGAGCTCGTATCTCTGGTAGGTGAACTGGGTTTAGAACAATCCATATGATTAATAATTTCTGTTAAACTGTTTTAAAGCCCATCTATTTAATTCAAATTCCGTTGAATGTCACATTTATTTCACACTGTATCTCAGGCTCTTGAGTCCTGGCAACATCCTCATAAATCTGATCTGCACTCTTTCCAGCTTAAACGTGATCAAAACTGAACACAATACATCAAATGCAACCTCACCAACATGTTACACAACTGCTACATAAAGTCCCAACTTCTATATGCAATACGCTAACTGATGTAGGGCAATCTACCGAAAGCCGCCTTGACCACCATATCCATCTGTTATGCCATTTAAGCATTTATTGTTGCATGGATCATTACCAATGTATATTTTTTACAAGGCATTTCAATGTACCCTTGTGTCTGTGACAAACCAATCTGTAAGCTGATTTGATGAAAAATGTGCTAAATAGCTCCTTAAAATCAGTTCATTGTGAAGTGCACAGCCTTTGGGGCCAATATACTATTGGGGACTTAAACTATCGAATCGGATATTAACTCAGTAATGGAAATTACATTTTTTCCGTTTAAACATAGAAAATAGGTGCAGGAGTAGGCCATTTGGCCCTTTTAGCCAGCACCACCATTCAATATGATCATAGCTAATCATCCAAAATCAGTACCCCATTCCTGCTTTTTCCCGCATATCCCTTGATTTTGTTAGCCCTAAGAGCTATATCAAACTCTCTCTTGAAAACATCCAGCGAATTGGCCTCCACTGCCTTCTGTGGCAGAGAATTCCACAGATTCGTAACTCTCTGGGTGAAAATTTATTTTCCCTCGTCTCAGTCCTAACTGGCTTACCCCTTATTCTTGAACTGTGGCCCCTGGTTCTGGACTCCCCCAACATCGGGAATGTTTTTCCTGCATGTAGCCTGTCCAATCCCTTAAGAATGTTATATGTTTCTATAAGATCCCATCTCATCCTTCTAATTTCCAGTGAATATAAGCCCAGTCGACCCATTCATTCATCATACATCAGTCCCTCCATCCCGGGAATTAACCTGGTGAACCTACGCTGCACTCCCTCAATAGCAAAAATGTCCTTTCTCAAACTAGGAGTCCAAAACTGCACACAATTTGTCTCACCAGGGCATTGTACAACTGCAGTAGGATCTCCTTGCTCATGAACTCAGTGCTCAAAGATTTGAGTAAACTGCAATTGCAATGAATTGATTTGTCATTAACTCTTTTCCTCTCTTAAGGGACAAATGACAAGGCTGGAGGACCCCACTACATCCTTCGTTGGACATCACCTCAATCTGTGAAGGAAACACATGTTCCATTGACGACATGGAGATACCCATATATGGGATAGTTAACCAAAATATTATATCAAAGTGCTAAGCACTAAGCATTTTTACATTGTGATACTTCCAGCTGCTAAACTACTGCCAGAGGTTTATTTGGGAAGTAGTCTGTCCATAGTACTTTCTGAATGCTGTGTGACTGAATTCTCGAGTCTGTTTCGTTCATGGTCCGAAGAAACAGCAGGAGTAGAAGACTAGAGATCAACCAAGGACAACTTTTAAACTATTTTAGTTTTTAAAGAAATTCTGTATTCAGAGTTTATTATTTTACGACTAAGGAGTGTAATCAATGGCACTGATGCAGCAACATTTTTATTAGAAAGATTTCTCTGGAAATAATAATTATTTGACAAAAGATATGTTTCATTTTAATCTCACTACTTCTGCCTAACTATTTAAAACAAAATCACTATCTTCCAAAATTATAAATGCTTAACCTAAACCTGAATTTAAATTGCACTGAAGGAGATGCATTTGTTCAGACGGTAAGACATTCTGTGAATCACCAGGAATGTTGATGTGGTTGTGAAGAAAAGCTGGCAATCTGCTGATTTTGAAATGTCATTTTCTGCTGTGGATTGTTTTAACCAGAATTTTGTTTTATATTTGTAGTTCTGTGCAATAATCAGAGCAGTCTGTGAAATCAGAATGGAGGAGTGTATGGAAATGATTTGTTTAATTTGTTAATCTTATGCCTTATTAGGAATGCCAAAAAAAACAATCAAAAATATGACTGCAGAAAATGTTGTTACTAACTGTATCTAGATGATGATTCTGAATTTTAACAAATGGGGCAATTATAAATGTAAACGTCACTGAGAGAACATGTTCTGAACTTTGTGAAAATGATTGTGTTGGACTGTGTAGCTAATCAGCTGTTGACTTATTTTGACTGATGGATGAAATTAAATGTGTGTGGAAAACTCCTTTGTTTGCATTTTTTAACCTAATAATAAAACAAATCAACCCTAAATATTTCCAGAAAACAAATATAATTATTCAGTCACTCTCCCACGATTTAGAAATGTGCCAATAAATGCTGCTCCATTCAGTGTTAAAAGTTTTTTTTTAAATTATTGTCAGGCTTTATTACTGGGTATGTAAGAAGGAACTGCTGATGCTTGTTTAAACCGCAGACACACACAAAAAGCTGGAGTAACTCAGCGGAACAGGCATCTCTGGAGAGAAGGAATGGGCGACATTTCGGGTAAACCCGAAATGTCACCCATTCCTTCTCTCCAGAGATGCTGCCTGTCCCGCTGAGTTACTCCAGCTTTTGTGTCTATCTTCGGTTTATTACTGGGTGCTTCAGTTTGGGGTAGAATAGTCATGGTAAATTTTCCAAAATTGAAGTCTCGGTAAATTAAAGGGTATAGGGTCATTTCTACTTAATATTACTTTAGGGCTTAATATTAATGTAGGATGTGTTTCAATCATTATTGGGCAGCAAAAAGCAAAGAAAAACATACTTTCCTGATCACTCTCAGCGTTGCTACTTTCCCTAATGTTATTTCCATCTTCACTCTCAGTCCACGGTGCAATGACATAAAAACATAAAATACTATCCATTCCCAGCTAGCTGGACCACACCCAGTACCATCAGAAATGGGTCAACTCTTGCTAAAACAGGTTACCACATCTTAATCGTATTGCAGAGCACCTTTCTCTGTCCCCGAAGGCAGCTACCTCTCCCCAAACTTCCATTTCCTCAAGCCCTCAAACACTTCCAACTTCTAAACCTGCATCTATTATAACTGCTACTGTGTTTGCATCTTTTCAATCAGCATTTGTTCTGCCACTATACATCTATCTTTATATATTACTAAAACTCTCATCTTGTTTTTACGTCTGTGATTCTGTCTGTCCTGAGTGTGATCCTGAAATTACACCAAAACGGTACAGGAGAGCGCTACAATTTTGGGCCCACCTTACTCACCATTGTCCTGGTGTGTGGTGTATCAAGTTTAGTTCAGATTGATGGTATATTAATATAATATTAACTGGCCTTGAGGGAGACACCAGGAATATTGCCCAAACTGAAATCATATTGCCCGAGTCGAAGACGAGGGCAATATGATTTCAGTGCGGGCAATATTCCTGGTGTCTCCCGAAAGAAGCCAGTCAATATTATAATTATTACCTATCCGCACGTAAATTAAAATAATTCCGTCGTCGTCAAGAGACGCGAATCTCGCACTGCTGGAGGCTGCCATGTTTGTTTAGATATGCCGTGAGCTGATTCTTCGCGGTGAACTTTGGCCGGGTTCGTGTCCCGGATGTACGCGGATGTAATATTTCATCTTTGTGATTGACCGCAGTTTTTTCAACGTAAAGTCAATGGCGAAACCGGAAGAAGAAAAATAGCAAGTAATATTGCCCGCCGGAATACTGCGCGTTTTTGGACCTGTCAAAATACCAACTAAAATATTGCCCCGGTAAAACTACCTTGTATAGGTAATTAATAATAGAATATTGACTGGCCTTGAGGGGGATAAGACATATATTGCCTGAAGTAGATTCATATTGCCGAGTCGAAGACGAGGGCAATATGGATCTAGTGAGGGCAATATATGTCGTATCTCCGAATGAGGACAGTCAATATTGTTATTATTACCCATTATCAGACATCTAGAGGAAAATTTGAACATCTCAGCTCGGCGGACTTCACGTAAAATTTAACCAAAATGGACGCGGCAGTCTTCCTGTCTGCCGTTTGAAAATTCTAAATTTCCCACGCAGCGTCACGTTGCCGTCACATTGCCAAGTTCCCGGATGTGAGACCAGGGGAATATAAGACTATATTCCCCGCTGTTTTAACAGGTAAAGTCCATAGGCGTTCGCAAGAAAGGGGAATATAAGAAAATATTCCCCTGTTACCCCTGCTGGCAGTAAAAACGAAGGGAATACAATTTTGTAAAAGCATACCTCAGATGTGTGATATGGGTAATAATTAATATTATTCACATTATAAACTTCACAAAACCCCACTGGCAGTATGACGTCACAATGGGATCTCATTACATAAATACCCTTCAGCAGTGTTCCACCCCACAATGTGATCTCATTTACATAGAAAAGAAGAGGAGGGGGAGGGAGTTCTGGGGGATGAGGGGAAATTAGCTGCGCCTGCACAGTTGGGGGCTATGGGTGAGAGGTGGAATATTGCGTTGGGGGAACGGGTGAGTGGTGGAATATTGTGTTGGGTGAACGGG